>CM050652.1:36333630-37533630 GCA_027574665.1 Rhynochetos jubatus | reverse complement strand
CTTAATTCACTTTGGGCAACGTAAACTATCTCAAAGCTTACCGGTATTAGCTAACCTAATCTGATTGCATTTGCAGGAAGGAATTAGAACAAGCTCTGTAATTCTGTGCCAGAGAAACAGGAGGTACCAAGTATTTGGGTGTGACATTAATTTTCAGCAGCACAGCCAAGATCAGGGAATCATCCACAGTCCACACGTTCCACTTCACTGGCCAACAGTGTTAACAGATATTTAAAGTCTGCAAAACTCTACACCAAATACTGCAAGAATGCTATTTTGCAGATTTCCTTGAAACCAAATGAGTATGGTTTAATCATGCAGAAAAATAATATTTTCTCCCAAGAGATTTTTTCTTTTAGTTATACTAAGTCAATTTTAACAATGAATCCTTGCTGGAAAGAAGGAAAATAGCAGGCAACATATCTGCAAGTTCCCTAAAGAGCCCCTCACAGTCTAACCTTTGAAAGGCAGATATTTTTATGTGAGACTCTCTCTCCTAGATTAGAATTTTGAATATTCCAAGTCCAAAACTGTAAGTGGAATTTCATTCAGTCAGAAATTCATCCACCCTACTTAACACATGGGATGCTCTTACAAGAAATATCTACAGCATTTATTTGCCAGAAGACAAAGCTGTAACAGCTCCTTTTCATCCTAAGACGTACGAATCTGCACTGTGGAAGAGACATTAAGAAAGAAAAAAACCCAGTATTTACTAGCACTACTAAAACACAAAACATTCAAGTAGTATATAACTGTAATGCAAGCCCTTGCATGGCAATCCAAATTTATTGAACTACTGATGCTAAGTCATACAAAATTGCACCACTTTAATTAAGGCTTTTAGTTTACATTTGGCCACCTCAAAGCAGTTGTAACATTAGGTTGGTCAATTTAAATACTGTGGCTCCCTGTTGGATATACACACAATCTTTACACCCAAACGTTAATGCATACAAAGCAACAAGGCATTGTTAAATAAATCAGCAAAAGTTAATTACTGCAACTTAGGCCCTGTGACCAATTACACATGATTAAAATTACTTCCCACATTCACATCCACAGTACTCTTCCACCATTTAACATCTCAACCAAAACGTTACACATGTAAAACAATCACTAACAGGCAAAAGTACTAAACCTGTATATTTGGTATTGCAAATACACTTATGCATGAGCAAGCAAGGGAATTCACAGTGAGAATCTACAGCTGCAGAAGCCCAAAAATGATTTACAAAAAATTGTTAAATCATTAAAAAATCGTTTTAAAATATACACTTCTTGTTGTAGACCCCCACTGTACACACAACTATAAACATTGTTCCCTATGTAAACAAGGAAAAGGAAACATACAATAAAAGGTTGAAAAGTCTGGACATTTCCTTCCCAACAGATATTAAAGGCCATGTCTTTAATCAGACGTTATACTGAAAGGACTCTTAAAGACTAGATCACTGTCTCCACAGGTTTTTTCTAAAATTAAAAAACTATATAGCTGTTGTGTTAATCAAAGCGCTTTTGTACAATACGATGATGATGATCCTGTATTTCTTTAAAAAAGTTACAATAAGCTACAAATACCGATGAAGCAAAGTTATCTGGAGTAGTCTATATAGGAGCTCTTTGGACTTTCTTTTATTATGCTAAAATAGTGGTGCTTTTAGGATTTACATTATTGTACTCTCCAATAGAAAGTGGGGATTGTTGAAGTATACAGTACACAGTTTTCATACATGTACAACATTGGTGGATGAACAATGTCTCTTATCAGTAATACTGGATGTAGGCTCTGGTTTTACCAGTTGCATACACTTAGAATATTTATAGGTAAAAATCTCTCGTGACACTGGAAAGTGATTAGAATGTGCAAACTGATGTAGTAGCTTTCATCCATTTCTTAAAGGGTACCACCACAGGAAAGTCCATTTAAGATGTTGGTAGGTTTAATAAAGTTGGAATGCTGGCACTGTTGAGTTGCGCAACAGTTCTTCAGACCTGTAACAACAAAACAAGAGGTTAGTGCTAGTAACAACTATTTCCCCTTTCTCTTTAGTTAAAAGAGCTGCAGCAGGAACTAGCAAATTTCTTAGCAAACAGATTTAGAAAATAACCTTATCACTTCTCCTCTACTAATATACCTTCCACTGTACCCATACAAGTAACAGACTATCTCAATTAGTAAAACTGAATTGGAAATACATGGTAATCCAAGCTGAACTGTGGAAATAGCATTTGATGGGTGGGACTAGCTTTGCTTGCAGTATGACAGTTCCGGTGGCTTTAAAAACAAGAAACCCCCCACATCTGGAGCATCAAATCTCCTGAATCTACAGCTAATGCTTTTGGAACCCTCTCGGTTTTACTTTGAACTGACCCAAGTTGTTCAAATTAAGTAAGTTTTATTATCAATGCAACAAAAAAATTTAAAACAGGTCACTATCTGAATATTAATAAAAGCCTACGACTTGTGGCAGTGGAATGTCCTACTAGGATCCTTCAGTGTATCAAACAAGTCTTCGGATGACAAAATAATGGATCACAGCACTGAAACAACTGCACCACCATACGTCTAGTAAAATTAAAGGGGATCAAGATGAACAGGCAACTTGAATGATGTCAGGTCAGTCAAGAGAGACTTCTGTCCATACTAAGGCTCAGAGGTGGAAAGGGGGAAACAGCCTGCTCAAGAACACATTGCAGAAAAAAAATCATGCCTGCTACCTCACTTCCGAAAGACTTGCTTAAAGAGCAGGCTGGAGCTTGCCTGAGCCTTCAGCAGCATTCTTAAAGCGTGGATTTAGTCATGTAGAACATTAGCCAACTGCCAATGAGTTAGAAATTGATCTAGTAACCAGTAGCTCCAGGTCAAATACTTCGAATGCTGCAGCGATCACTTCACTGTTCTCCCCCAAATGTACTAATTACAATGCAGCCTATAAAATACCCATATCATCTAAAGCCAGCTAAATGCCTATGACATCATGCAAATAGACGCAGGAGTTCAAAGCAGGAAGTGATACCTTAGCATGCAAACTGCAGTATTTTACAGTGTGCATTCCTGACTAATTGAGCTCTTGCAGCATACTCTTATCAGCCTTTAAAAAAACCCAAAACCCTATTTCCAAAAGCTGAAGTTTTGAAGTATCCTTAATTTGAGCTCTACCATCACATTCAAGCTTGGAAAAAAAATATATTAGTGTATCTTGCACATATTTGTAATTCTGACTTTGCAATGGCAAAATAAAGACCATAGAATTTTATATGATTATGTAAATCAAGAATTTTCAACGCTGTTCTGCATCAATAGCTACCTCACTTGTTTTTGTTGTTCTTATTTTGAATAGCGGTAATACACAGATAATGTTAAAAGGTTTACCTGGCTCAGAGCTACAGTACAGCTATGTATTAAAGTAGCTGACATGATGACTTTTTGCGTGCTTTTCCAGGCACTGGAGTTTTTCTGTTAATTTGTCGCACAAGGTCATAAAAGATCTGAGAATATAAAAATCAGACGGTTATTGGAATGAAGAGGCTTCTCTCATAACCTTAAGCCTTGAATATTCATGCATATGTATTCACATACTCAAGAGCCCCTGTAAATATTTAGTTATAACAAAGCCAGAAAGTTAAATTGTATACTTAATTAATACCTGTTTATTTTCTGTTTAAGATAATTGTCTGACAAGGCTTTTCTATCTACTTTCAATGAAGCAAACTGGAAAGGCGTATATAATCTGCAGCTGTTTAATCTGAGTAAAATTTAGCTGAACATGCATGATACATGTCCCAGTGATCAACTACATATGCTGTTACTTTGCAATTTAGCACCAAGGTCAAGAAACAGGCCACAGCTTTCTTCTAACTCAAGGTATTACTTTAAAGAAAGTTCTAGTAAGTTTTAACTCCACATTTTCATGGTAACCCAAGTACACTGCATATTTTGGAAGTCTCTTGTATGCGAATGAAATCACGGTTTTCCAGACACTTTAAAAATACTGAAGTTTAGAGGATTAATTCAGCTGTCTCTCTAGGACTACAGTATAAGCGTAACATTTCCTAGGAAAGTAACTCATGTATGAGTCTCTCACACTCTGAATCTCCTCGAATTCTAATTAGAACATGATTTTGTTGAAAGGCTAATTTAAGACAAGTCTACATACCACAATTGAACAGCATCTGTTTTGTTCATAACTGACATTGTTCCAATTATTTCTGCATCTCCTAAGTCAAAGAAGTCCTCATACTAAAGCCATTCTAGCAGCTTCCTAAGCACTGGCTGCAAAGCAGCAAACATTCCAACAAGGGCTTTTAGTATTTGATGAAAGTACATCCTAGTTTATTAAACATATGACTTTTATATAGTTAAGCTGATTAATTTGTATTTAAGAAAAAGGGAACAGTTTCCAGAAATTCCCAACTAATTAAACACACATTACTTATTTTTAAAATCAGCTGTGCTTAAAACCACCATACTCATTCGATTACATGCAAATCTTGCACAGAGCCCTTTCAGCCTGACTGATGCTGACAACAATGTTTTCCAGAAGACAGAATGAGTTGTGGGGTTTATCATAATATTCAGACTGTTTCAGAAACGCAAACGCTACCACAGCTGTTTTTTTTGAAGAAGTTTTGCATCCCTTTCTTGATGCTGGCAGCCCCACTGGGTAAGAAGGCATGCGCTATGGCAAGTCCCAGAAATGCATGTGTTAGATCAGTCGCCTAGCTCCTGATAAATAAATAAGTAGCTTTTGCCTCCCTTTTTCTTTATGGAGCACCTATTTAGGTCTCTCCTCTAATCAGCTGCTAATTTGGACAAAACCCCCTAAGAGTTTTTGTCCTTACCATCTCAAATAATTTAATACCACATAACTTAAATCAATTATTTTTAAGGACTTAACTCTCTTAAAGGTCTTTTAAAAACCAGAAAAGGTAATCCAGCAGGGCATTCTCAGTGGACAGAGATTGTATCAACTAGGGAATGCAACATGAAAGTAGTATTTATCCCAAATTCATATGAATATAATTTGAAAACTAATGATACTAAAATTAACATAATTAAAAAAAACTCCTAAATCAAAGCTAACTACATCCCTTAATAGAAGCATCTCAAATTCTCGCAGTAGTTTTGTCCATTACAGTGAGCGTTATTCATAATTTTGTTACTTTTTCTTGACAAACAGTCACATTTGGTTACCGGCATAGCGTCCCATCCTTCTCTCCCTGCCACCCCTCCCCCATAGGCAGTGTGCCTTACCTCGTTAACATTTATCTTTGACTTTGCAGAAGACTCTAAGAACGCACAGTTATTCCATTGCCTTGCTAGGTTCTGACCTTGTTCTTTTCCCACAACTCTTTCATCTTCCAAGTCACACTTATTGCCAACCAGAATCATAGGCACCTAAAACCAATTTAATACCAGCAAAGAATTAATTAACATTTTGGGAAGGCACGATGTAAACGCACACCTAAAACCCTGAGTGCTTTGAGGATCCTGACCTCCAGAACGATCAAGCTCTGGTATAAGAGAACCTGAAGTTTACAGTTGTGTGAGACTTGAATCTTCCAATCAAAGCGCCTGCTGGTTTTGCCTGCTGTCTGGCAGAGCGGCGGGGGAATGCTCTGAGGATTCAGTACACTGACAGTTGAGAAAACCGCACGTCTTCTAGAAGACCTAGTGAGATTTGCTTCCTAGATGTTTAAGGTATCAAGAAGTCTATTAAAGAATCTGCTACAAGACTCTTACGTGTTCAGAAATTCTGGAAAAAGTGGCATGTACTGGGAAGCATGATGAAGGACACTAAAGCTCCTCTCACCAACTTCCAGTGTATCCGCGCTCCTTTCAAGAGCGGTTTGGTCTCACAGTTCTTATTATTAAGCTGATGCACACAGAGGAAAGAAACACGTAGCTTATCAAAATTACTAATTACAGAAAACAGTGAATTGACCTCTGTGGCAAGAAAATGCAATCATACAAGGGCTAGGGGTTTTTCCTTCCTTTTAGTAATTTATGGACATAGCTAAGTTTCTCCCAAATTCAAGTGCTGAAAAAAGGTTTATACTATTTTGAGCATTTGCCTCCTCCCCACTGAGAAAGCAAATTGTGTCTAAGTTTTGGCATAGGAAAAGCTTCCGAATGTTTTGGTAAGAACTAAACTTGCAACTTGAAGCTAATTATTTTTCTCCTGCTATTATGGAACAGCTTTCAAGACTGAGGAGAGTGTTTGAAAGAGAAATACAGTTCCAAGGCAACACAGTAAAGAAAGCTTACGCAAATCAACATGAATATACCATGTAAACTGACCTTTCAAATATCACGTTTATCTTTTAGTCTACAATATTCATTTGATGCTAAAACTTGGTAGGTTCTGGGTGGGAAAGGCACATGCAACTCAAATACTACCCTTCTGAGATACATTTTTGATAATGGGTAATAAATTACATCTAGAAAATAATCTGCTCAAGATAAGCAAGGCCTACAAAGGCTTACACTTAAGAAAGTGCAAGGTGGTTTGTATTACAAGAGTCACAACGACCTCCCTCAAAACTGAAGCATTTAATACACTGTGGCTGCTGGCAGCAGAAGTATATGTGGATATATGCAGTAAGGAAAGCATCAGTGTCCACGAGCACAGTTTAAATTAGATGAGCACACTTAAAAACTCTTCACTGCTAACTTCCCCCCCCAAAGACCTTTTGTCTGACGGCTACAACCTACAAGGTGTTTTGTTAAAAACACACTCTTACTGCTGTTTCACATTCGAAATAGCTTTCTTCTTTTTATTAAGGGACTAAGTATTCACTTTCTGCAACTGCAGTATGTTTTTTTAAATCAATTATAAACTGGAATGTTTTAGCCTCTCTTTATAGCTTTAAAAATGCTAAGAGTTGTGTATTGAAATTGTGTGGAAAGAGCATAGCCAAACTTACTTGCAAGCACACACACAAACCAGAAAAACTACATAACATGCAAGTTTCAAGTTTGTAGCACTGACTTCTCTGAGAACACAGAATGTTGTGCTACTGAAATACTGTAAACAGCAGGCATATTGAAGAGAAACATTGAACTGCAGGTTCTTTTAAACTTTCACTGATAGTAATTGAGGTAAGAATAGAATAGAGTTGCTTTAGTAGTATTTTCTGCAGTAGAAGTGAATAAGGTTATATACAGTTTCAAACAGAATATTTTAAAGGAAGAGATTAAAAAGCCAATTCTCCTTATATACCACACAACAATTTACAGTGTCTCCAGTTTGCCTTAAGAGTTGCATTTCTGTACTGTGCATCTACTGGTTGATTTGTCTCTTAAGGCTTGGAAGCTAGCTAATCACAGTGTATACATTACAACATCTCTAATGAAAACTCTAAATGTAGTATTAAGCATTTTTAGAGATGCTTACATCATCAGTGTCTTTGACTCGAAGAATCTGTTCTCTTAGATCCTGTAAATCATTAAACGTGGACTGTGCTGTGATGGAATATACTAATGCAAAACCTTGTCCATTTTTCATGTATAGGTCTCTCATTGCTGTAAACTGTTCCTGTAATTAAAAAAAAGAGATATACAGATGTTGCATTCAGTTTGTACTTTCCTTACACAAACTGCCATATACTTCAGGTCACAAATGGACCACGAGTACGATGCATTTGTGCTGTCCCCAGCTTTTCAAATTGACCAATATTTTACTGTTTGACTGTAAGTATTACAGTAAACTGAACTGCTTTTAAATAAATCTGGTTTGGCACATTATTTCCAATGTTGGGGTGGCTGAACAACATCTAGATACTGCCCAGGGCTATACCACAGGGAAAAAAAAAAAATCACTATCACTAAAGAAACTGAAGTAATTTCGAAAGAGAGAATGTATAGTAGAAGGTACAACGTAATCTGTAGATTACAGAAGTTTTATTCCTCCTGAACCTTCCTTACATACCAACTTTTTCCTATCTCCTGACCATTCCTTAAAACACATTGGTGAAGTAAATGCAACCCTTTTCAGTCCCCATTTTGTAGTCCAGGCACTTTCCTATGTTAAGTTCTTTCATTTTCAAAGGGATTGGCTAGAGGATGGAGACAGTAGACTTGACACATTTCCTAGGCTTCAGTGACAACTACGATACTGTGTATGAAGACTCACTTGTGCACTGCACAGCAGCACTGGCAATTCTCCCGGTTTGAGAACTCTCACCAGTACGACTGTGGAACAGCATTTGAGGCTCTCTGCATTGGTGACTTGGCCATCTTGTGACTATCAGTCACTTGCCAAGTCTCTTGCTGTATGTCAGATGAAAAGCCCAATATATTTCAAGACAACAGCCACTCCATCTTTCTGTAATTTTACATGGCCTTACTCTAATACGGAATTTAAATAAATTATTACTGGACCATTACTATTACAGTTCAGAGAACACATACTACACTCCAAACGTCTTGGGCTTGTGCTCACAGTGAGGGAACTGACTGCTTTCAATAGATTTTGGAACAAGTCAGAGAAAAACCTGACCAGTATGCAAAGGGTCAGCATAAACCCTGCACTTTGAGTTCACATAAGCTGACTAAAGTGTTACTATTTTTATCCCAATGTCAGAGTACATTTCACACAAAAGAAAAAGGGAGAGGAGACGAAAGTACATATTCTCTACAGCAACAGAAATCAAACATGAGTAACCATCAGGCCTAAATTTTCCTCTAGGCAATTTAAGCTGAAAACAGCAGCACCACCTCTTTTAAAACTCTCAGTCTCATGTTTCCCCTATTACAGAACATAAGCCCACAGGAAACTTGCAATTCATTTTCTGATGCAATACTCAAGTTTTGGTTAAATACTAGTACATTAAAGAACATCCTTTAATCCAGCGCATTGACCCGAGTTACTTTTTAGAGACTGAGTAAGGAAACGCATCATCATTTACATCCCTACAGCTTTTGATAGCTTTAACACTGTACATCAGTATCAGGACAGTTTTACATACCGTTCCTGCAGTATCTAAGATTTCAAGCATACACTGTTGAGCATCTACTTCAACTTGCTGTCAAGAGAGAAAGATGTGGTTAGAGTTTTTCCACTTGCAACTCTCCCCTCCGAAGACACCAGGAATTGTGTGATTTTGTAAGCAAATTCATAATGCATAAAGCAACATAACGGCTTAAGAAGTTTATATGGATATACTCTTTGAAAACAGCAGGAAGAAGCCTTTCAAAGAGCCCTAGTGACATTTTCAAAACCAGCATCAGCAGCCAAGTACCACTTTGCAAAGTGATTAGGGATTTTTGATTATTAAAAAGGAGGCTGCTAAATTTGTAATGATGGTTATCAGCAACCAGCACAACTACTGGTTTCAGGGATCATTCACAGACTGAAAGAAAAGTACAGGTGAAAGCTAGACCGTTGGATTAGCATACTAATGCTCATTTAGTAGTGATTTAGATCAACAAGAATGTAAGTAGAGCAAACAATCAACCAAGTAAACCACTGAGTAGTGTCCCCAAAACAAGACTTTAGTGACACCAATTAGGAAACCGATCCAGCTTAGAAAAATTTGCAAAAAACCCAGAAGGTTTAAGAAGCCAGATCAGTTTCTGTAGATATTTCACAGCACCTCTATCTAGTTCTACCTCAAAAAAAAAAAAAAGGCTGCCTCAAGGGCATCAAAGGACATGGAAGTGCCCTCAAGGGTTTTTAAGCTGGCTACATAGATTATTTTGTTTTTCTTTCAAGCTATCAGTACACTTCCCTTGTTTCCCTCTGCATGTAAAATGCCTAATTGTCAGATGAGCAGTCAAAGAACTCTGTGTCCCCTATTCCCGATACACGCATTACCACTAGTTTAACTTTGAGCTTTTTTTTTAAGTAGATTTGAGACTGGGGAGTATTTCCACTTTTCTCACTCCTCCCCCCCCCGTGTCCCCTACTGACAGAGATTCCTTCAATAGCCACTATTTTAGCATGTGTTGCTGATGAAGTTAAAGCAGCATCTATTCCCTTTATGCAGAAGTATTTGGGAACTAAACCAAGGCATCAAGTTTCAAGACTTCATACTCAAATTATTTAGTTCCAGACAAAAACATTTCAAGCCATATCCTCTCAACTGCAAATATTATAGAATTAGATTTAAGATTAATAGCACAGAATTGCAACTGTCAAACTGATACATTTTAAAGTCACCCCAGTCAAGCAGCAAGTTAGAACTGTAACTAGCAGTGAGGGGAAGAAAATGACTGCACAAGGTGGTGGTGAGACTTAAGCAAGACTTCAACGATCTGGATGATTTGAAAAGAAGACTACACATGGATATTTCTAGTAATTTCAGGACCAAACCTGAAAGGAACATAAGATCTTTGCTAAAAAAAAAATTACTTAGCAAAAGGCAAAATTTCTTGAGATGGCTGTACTTTCTCAGGCTCCATGGAAACAGTCTTTGTAAAAATTCACCCAGCAAACATCATGAATCTAGTATGACCTGAAGAATGCAAATATATAACAAAGGAAACATTTCACTTTAGGACAGCTTGTGAAAATTTTTGGAGTCATTTATTAGGCCTGACCCAGGGAAGGCCTGCACTTAACATCAGGACAGGATCCAAAATTCCTGTTCCTCTAACACAGAGAAAGTAGCTATATAGAATTTTTTGTTGCTGTTGTCTCTTTAATAAGAGTTCTAGCTTTGGCTGGATGTTTCCAGCACACAGATTTCTATGAGGTCAAAGAAAACAACTGTGAAATTATAATTTTGCTCACATTAATTTCTTTCTGTTCAGAAGTGATTCTGGCAACTACAGGCTGCAATGGCTGTTAATGCAGCCTCTTTATTCCAATATAAATGTAGCCCAGTGCTGAAGGAGCAGTTACTGCAGCTTTTGCCCATTCCCAGCTAGGTTTTGTGTATCTTGCCTCCCTTAGTATTGACACTGGTATTTTTGTGGCCACATGATGAGCTGCATCAGAGCATCAATGCATCTGAAAAGTAAATCAGCTAGGAAAAAAAAAAAATTAAGAAACTGACACAGCTGAAAACAAATCTGTGTCACCAAAGGGTTAACTCTCTTGGTAGCAGTCCAGATGTAAACTATCTTAGCCTGGAATATTAATCATAGTCTCAGCTGAAACTGAAGAGTGAGCAATATGGAGATTCAAGATGAGGCAAGCAGAGTCAGACCTTTCAGCCCGTCATGCTGATGATGGGAAGAGAGAAACTAACAGGCCACTCTAAGTGTTTGTTCATTTACGATAGGTTTGTGTTAACATCAATAAAACAACCACCCATCTAATGGAAGCATATCAACCTGTCAGTGAAATTGATAAGAATACAGTATGTTGCCTCCAGTGTTCTAGGGGAACCTCAACTGGTTTTTAGCAGATTTTCCTAGTAGCAAAGAAGCTCAGAACCTCTGACATACAGGTCCAAATCTACCTGCAGAGACTAACACACAGACAAAATAATAATTATTTTAAGAAGAGTGGTAGTTTAGTTTACTTGAAAATCAAAAATCAGCATTCCAAATTCTGACAATGAAATTACTGGTTTTTACTAGCTAGTATGGTATTGTGCTTAAACATTAAAAGGCTAGTCTTGAATTAATCCTTTCAGACAGACTTTGAGAACACCTTTACATTTCAAACTTGCTAAGTTTACCAGGTGTTACTTGGCATTACCAGGGACACCCTTTTTCAAGCAATGACTCAAATACACCTGCAGTTCACACTGTCAAATAAGTTTCTGTAACACTATGGAGGTCTTTAGCATATACCTTTCTGTAGGAGTCTTCTATCGTAGGATCGTATTTTTCAACAAATATTCCTTGAACAAACTGTACAGTCTGCAACACAAAAGTTCTTGTAAGATTCTCCTCGTATAGGGACATTTTGTAAACACAGTACATGAATTACTGTTCTAGGTGCGTACTCAGTTATCCATTACATTCTTGAAGGGAAATTAAGGGATGACAAACTATAAATTGTAAGAAAGAACAGGCAGTTAGATGTATATGCCTATTTCACTGTTAGATGAAGCAATGCTACACCTTCCTTTATCCACTCTCACTTGGAGTGCAGAGAAATAAAGCATGCATTGATTTAAGGTTTGTCTAACTGCTGGAATCATTATTAGTTTTTAGTGGAATAGGATACTGTATACAGCTGCACGGCTTTTACATTTGAGTTTAGAACTACTGCATCTTCTGCTACTTATCTGCCAGCACAGGAATTAGTCAAAAAACGAGCCAGCATTTAACTAGTCTTAACTAGACGCAGTAGGATCTTCCTGTGTACCTAGCACGTAGGACGTTTTTAGCACAAGTCAAGTGGAACTTTAAGACTCAATGGCCAAGTCAGAGCCGACAGGTTCAAATCCAGAAATGCTGCAGTAAGATAAAGAATTCAGAGGTGAAGGAAAAAGTTCTTTCACAATCTAGGAACATTTGTCATTTAAGCTTTCCTTTAGGAACTGCTTTGTAAGAGAACAGTTCTTACCTGACAGAGTAGACCTCTAGACCTTATTTTATGATAAGGTGCACAATTAAACTGAAAGATGTAAAGTTCTTCGGCGGGTTAAGAACATATTCCGTGAACTTTTTCAGTGCTAGCCTAGGTGAGACTAAACTTTTTTGTAATTGTTTATCTAAAATGCACAGGCTCTTAGGTTTACATGACGCAGCTATACCCCTATTTGCAGGGAAAAATGCAAAAAACCATGCTAAACAACTTCCTACAAACGTGCTAATATCTATTTGTATTTGCATAGCAGAAATACTAGCGCTTTAGAGACTGCTATCAAACAAGAAGCAAAGAGCACCCTGAAGACCTTTCTAGGGGCAGGAGTTGGTAATTTCTGACACAGGCAAACCAGTTTGTTGTGTGAGTTTTGTGAAGCAGCTTGATTTCCCACAGACCTCTGGCTGCATTACCCAGTGAAGCCAGAGACCTTCATAATGCCGTGGCTATGCACTTCACTGTGTAAGACAGGCAAAGATCTGATGAAGTGCCATCAACCAACCCTGAACAAAAATATTAGCAGGAGAGAGCACACCAATGGATGCAGTAAAAGATGTACCTATTCTAGCCAGAGATGCTCAGCAGTCTTTACTTGCATTTATGTTTATTTGTGCACACTTACATAAAAAAACCATGGGTTAGTAGAGAGCGTATTAGAGAAAGAGACACGAGAAGCCTAAGAAAACATACTTGAACTGCCTTACAGAGTACTTACCAGAGCAGACTTTCCAACACCTCCAGAACCAAGAACTACTAGCTTGTATTCACGCATGATGCAAGAGATAAATCACCCTCAATACCTAAAACACATAATAAACCATTCACCATTTTTATCAACAGGACAACTACTTCAGCATTACTACATCCACGGTAAGACTGAATATATAAAACACATGAACAGTTAAACATTGATGTCAACTGATAAATACAGGAGATAACCTAAGCAGGATGTCTTTAATTTTTACACAATATGGAAACTATGTACATTTATTCAAGACACAGTAACTGCTGAACGATACTACTTTTTCATCTAGCACAAATAAAGTCCCTCCAAGGTTTTCTCATTACCAGGTTTTTAACACACAAATAATGGTGGTCTTTAAGTGTAATCTAGACTAATTCCATAGTGAAAATATAGTAGAGACTTGGAAAAATTTTTTAAATGGAGAATTTTATATCCCATGAAACAGTAATCTTGAGAAAAAGCAAGAACAGATTAAGACTCTCTGTAATAAAGACCTCAGTGTCATGAACTTGCCAAAATATCCCAGGTGTTTCAAAGAAAGTGCACAATATCTGGAAGAAGTGCTCACACCCATGTGCACGTATCACTTCTTCAGATGCCTCTGGATGGATTCAACTCTTATTGACAGCAAGGAGGAATCAGGTACAGAAGTTAATTCACTCCAATTGACAGGACACTCACTTGGATTACAGCATACCATCCAGTGAGGTGTCTTCATCTCATAACATTTTCCAGAAACCTACAAAATCTCTTCTAGTCATGTAAGTCGGTCTGTGGCAGCTCTCAGCTATAATCGCAGCAAGCATTAAGGTATTCCACATCTGTCTCAAGTTCATGCACTCACAGGAAGATGCTTGCATTATATATTTTGCAACAACAGACTAAAAACACCATTCCCAAGAGCCACACAGATGCCTGAAGGGCTTGCAGTTTTACAACCACAACATTTACAGTATTGAAGAGGCTTATCAGGTTAACAGCTGCTGACATTTGTAACCTATGGACTGATACCCCACTTCTCAAAACATGTCTTTGAAATTTCACAGCTACTACATCCTTTCCTCATCCATCCCCCAAACTTACTTCATATCAAAGAAGTTTTTGTAATTTCATATACACACAGACACACGTGTAAATGATTTCACTCATATGAGCTGACATGCAGGAAATGTTTCCAGTTTCCTCTGAGGAACAGAAAGAATCAGCATGCTGACAAAAAAACCCAACAGAATGGTAAACTTATTTAGGCAACAGCATCTCCCTCTGTACTGTCATTTACTTGAAATAACATCCGAAGTTTTTATCCACTGACCCAAACTTTGATCTACATGCAGGAAGTACAACCATGACACCACAGGTCAGTTCACTAAGCAGAGTTTGATAAAAGAGCTTAATTTTTTTTAATACAATGGCCATTTTCGAAATATCAAATCTTAATGCAGCCACGATAAAATGCTGCAAACCATCAGATATAGTATTCCCTCTCACTACTCTTCTCCCATAAAGAAATACTGAATATACCCTGCAACAGTAAAGCTAACAGTTACTATTGATATGACACAATTATCCAAGAGGAGATAGCATGCATTTTCTCATTGTGAAACACTTAAATGCTAAATGAAAAAAAAAAAAAACAAACAAAAAAAACCCACCCACAAGAGTGACTTGTATAAGAAAATGAAACCAACCTCTTCCCAGGAAACAAACATTTCTCACAAGAACTGCAGGATCCCAGAAGTCAGTTTTCAAAAAAAATTCCTTCTTAACTCTGAAAGTTGATTAATGTTTCACTAGATATCTAACCACAGTTATAATGACTGCAGTTTCATAAATAACTGGAGGCAATATTCTTTTGAGACCATTCCTCTCCTACAAGCTACATCTGTTCCCCTGTTCCACACTAGCTGGTGTGGCTGCCTAGAGCAGTCTGGCAGCTCTACTTCATCTTTGTTGAAAACTGACCCAGCAAAAAACAAAACAAGGCCACAGATTTTGGGACCGATCTTTGGGTCATACTGAGAGGTGTGTTTTGAGCAGTCATGCTAACAGGACTGTTACTGCTGCCCTGGGAAGAAGGTCTCAGTTCCTCTCTTGGACTGACTTTAGCACTTATCAGATTGAGTTATTGGTTTTCTTCTCTCTCTGCATACGCAAAAAGATGAAACCCTCCCCAGTGGAAGAATAATTTCAGGGCTGAGGAGAGGGGATGTGCAGGGAATCTACGAGGCGCTTGCACAAGGTAAGCAGTTGAAGCAAGGTAAGAAAGACCCTTCTCATCAGCAGTATCAGCAGTAATCTCAGGGAGTCACACCATCTGTTAGGTGTTTAGCACAAAATGCTAAGATGATTTACACAGAAATTACAGCACATCCATGTTAGTGTCCATCCTTACCACCACTGATTAACTCCACATTGTCAGAAGAATTGAGAAATCAAGAGGCAAGGTCCTATTTAATTTTCTTCTTGCAAACACCTGAGCAATCTTTCAACTTACCTAAACAGTTACTTGCACTTTAAGGAAGCAAAAGGAACACAAGGAGAAAGCCGTAAGGAAATAATTGACCTGTGTCCAGCAAGCAGGTCTCTCCACAGGCTTCTGTTACCAATAAATGTTCAAACTCTTCAGTGATTTTCACACCTAATAGAACATCTTTTCACTCCTGACCTTAAAAACCGTATTTCCTTCCCTACATGGGTTTTTCTTTTTGCACGCATGGACCACCAGAACAATTCACACCACCTATTTGATCTACTTGGCACCACTGTAAATGTTCAGTTAGATCCACAAACCCCTAAGTTGGCCAGCCTTTCTATAAGCAATAGGAAAAAGGATTGTCTCTGTACTGAAATGCATCGTTCAAAGTCATGACAAGCCTATAACTACATTACCTGTCATTTCTTTAAAACAAACATTCAGTTATGCCTTTATTTTTGGAAAGGTGTCACTAGAATGACATAAACGTAGTGGGTGTAGGAGAAATCCCAGTAGTCATCTGGGTGAACTGCAGCAATTTCACTACCTTGAAAAGAACAGTTTAAGCTGAATTTTTCAGTCTTCAACCTGAAGCTAACAACGAAATATGAAGATGTCAATAACAATGGCTGACAGTAATTTAGAAGTAACAGAACTTAAGCAGCAACTACCAAATATCTGTTTTACCTAGTGGCTTGAGTAATTTGTAGATCAATCACTAAGAAAAAGACAGCTCCTCAAAAGAAAATTCCAAATCCTGAAATAAGACACTAACAATTTGGCTTTAGTGAGACTGACAATTCCATTTGGGCCCTCCAACAGGGATTCAGGAATTTAACGCAAGCCAAGGCTGCTTTCATCCAGATTTGGAGTTCAGCCCTAAATATCCAATTGCTGTACAACACTCTGGAGCTGAGTGGTTGTATGTAATTAAAACACATATATACACACTATTACAGCTTGGTTGACCAATTTTCTTAATCTGAAGCACCTAAGCAAAAAGATTTTTTTAGATCTTTCAAAGCCAGATGTTTCTCTAACCTTTCCTTCAAACTCAGGCAATGAGCAACCTAAGTACTAACTTCCTCTTTCCCTTGATAATTGTTTTGACATTTGTACAGTTACTCCTTAACTCACTGAGAGCACACAGTAATCCTTTATATATACACACACACACCTATAGAGCGCAGAGGCAAAACAGCATCTCTGCACTGGTCTATCATCGGGCAGTTTGGCAATGGCATCTTGGAATGAAACACAAATCAACGTATTCTCTAAAACGCCTTAAGCAAGCTATTTGGACATCCCTACCACAGCACGCAGCAGGAGCAACATCTATCATCCGCCCCCACTCACATCTACCACCACTGGTTCTGAGCAGCAGTCCTGATGCTTACTTCCTCTTACTGTTTTCTAACAGAAAAGAAAAAACGTAACTCCTAGCTAAGAGAATTTTCCTGAGAAAACTTTCCTGGTTACAGGTCTTCACTTCCTTCTCAGCTAAGAAGCCACCAGCCCACAAAGCTAGGAGCTGCTTTTGGAAACTGCGGTTTGCCACACTATTTGGCATAATAAAAGTCTAGAATGCACTTTTTCACTGACCAATGTACGCCTGTTGGCTACAAGTTTGTCCCCAGACCAAGTTAGGGCTCTGATCCTTCCCGAACCTGACTTGCCAGTGATTCCCACCTAGCCTGACCTGACTGCTCTAGATGAAACCTATTTTTCCCTAGCACATGCTGTACAGACTGCTTGCACAGTAAACCTCGATCTTGCTCTTACTTTTCATATTGACACAATGCTTGACTCTGGAACTGATATTGTATTTGGCTCCATTCAGTGCCAACACAATTTCCTTTCTACTCATTCATGACAAACAAGTCAGGGCAGAGGAGGAAGAAGAAAATATAAAAGAAGAGGTTTAATCCATAAAGCACTCTATTGTTCAGTTTATCTGATAGCATTTGAGACAACAGAAGCCATTAAGCTTCAAGCAACACATTAAAGTAAGTAGCTCAACTGCTGAAGAGATGCAAACCATAAAACCTGAGATGGAATCTCAAACTTCTAGTGTTTCCTTTCCTGCCTGAAAAAAAAAAAAAGGCACTTTTCTAGTTGTTCTGAAGCAGATACTGGACTCAGTGCATGCAATCTCTCTTTATAAAACGTCTGTGCCTTGCATTTCACGTATCCTCATGCCTTTCCACCACTGAATAAGAAGTTACTGGAAGAACATGTAATTATGAAACCATTTGTACAGTCAAGACAGAGCTTGATGTAGCCCCTTAAGAAGAATTTTCAGCAGTCTGCACTAACCAGTCATTGAAATGATATCCTTCAGTTCTAAAGCTATCAGAAAGCAATTGCATTAACTGGAAAGGAGGAAAAAGGATCATTAGATTGCACAATCTCAGTCATTCAAATAAAGAGACAATTCGGTTCATGTGTTTCCTCGCCTAAAACATAGCATTCTAAAGCTACGGCTATATCACAGCATGGCCAGCATTTCTAGAATAGGATAGAGTCAAGTCCAACAACAGCATTTGTCTGTACTCCCCAGAGCAACCAGTCTTGGGGCTGTAAGGTGGATATACTCAAAGGGACACAACAGAAATGAAGATATAGGTAAGCAAACAACAGATAAGCACACACACCAGGTGTCATGTCCCCCCAATCCCTCACCTTTACTAGACAGTTGATGAGAAGCATCCACTGTATCACCCAAGAATTAGACACTAATAAGTTTAAACTTACTCCTACCAAATAAACCAAGTAATCTGTTTGAATTCCTCTTCAGTTAGTGGAGTCTAGTTTAAGAGAGAAATTTTGCTTTGAAGGCTGGCTACCATTAAGGTCACAAACCTGCAAAGAGTGAGAACAACGCCAACCTCCTTTGCTTTTTCTGCTCCATCTTTAGGCAGGAAAATACTCTCAACTATGGTTTCTATGTAGGCACTGAAACCCTAGAAGATAGGGCATGCAAAAAGGCCTTTTTTACCCCCTCTTAAATGGAGCAGGTACTGACTTTGAACAGCTGAGTCAAGTGTGCACAGATATTTGACATAACTGAACTCCGGTAATGTCTAATGCAAGATTTAGCTAGAGAGAGAAAAATGAGAGAAGCTACTCTTCAAGAAATAGCGTTTTCACATAAACTGGATTGCCGTGCTGTCTCAAGCATACAATCTCTCGAAAGTACAGGGCTTGCTTTCAGATTGCCTCCACTGACTGCGAGTGGCACTTGAGGTGCTGCCGTGCATACTTCCTGAGGCCAACAGTCCATAAAACCACAACACCTGTGTAGCCTCTCACTAGCCTGTTCACACTACTTTTCTAATTAACACATGTACTATTGCATTAGTGTAGTGTATTCAAGTAACTGCTTAATTCTAAGAAGCGTGCCATGAAGAAGTACTCCATCAACTACCAGAGTAAGAGGTTTATATGCACATGGACACTTTTACCAATAAAGATTCTCTTTGAAGGATAAGCAGATGTTGGAATAAACACAATCTGAAGAGAAGGTTAACCAAGACAACTCACTAGAAACGAAGTATTTTGAAAACTTCACATCTGCCAAGGGTCCTAAACACAGAACTTGCTTCCCACTTCTGCCCTTACCAGATAAACCGTAAAAAAAGTGTTTCCTGGACCTTTTCTTGAAGCATGTCTCCAGAGAAAGGCAAACAAAAGTGATGATGCTAAGAAAGTTGAGGAATAAGAAATGCTACTTTAGTGATAAATGAAAAAAACAGCATACTTACTGTCTGTAAAGCTTTCCTAAAAAGGAAACATGCAATGAAGACTTCAGGGAAGTTCAAATACCATTGGTAATTGGGCTTGGTGTGACAGTTAGGAAAGTGGGTTGGGTTTTTGTTTAGGACCTTTTTTTTTTTTTTTGGAGAGGTGTGTGCTTTTTTTAGAATTTAGCTTTCAACTCATTCAGCTTCAAATTTTGGTTTCTGATTCACCTTTGTTACCTGTCTGAGGAATGGGAAAGCTAATAATCCAACCTTTCCAAGCGATATTAAACCAAATGAAGCTGTAACTAGAGCTCAGCCCCAGGCAAAAGACATGAACTAAATACAGCCACTACTTGAAGATATCCCTGAGACTTGCTCATGTAAACTGGTTGTTCAGGTATAGAATTAAACAAATAGTCCCTCTCAGAAGCATAATCATTTTCAGAAAGGATCATGACTATTCAGCGCTTTACAGACACCGCGACTCTTGCTCAGACCCTGACATTCTGGTTGTATTGTGAAGTTGCAGTGTATTCACTACAATTTTCATAATGCTTCTGCCCCAGCACATTTACCTCTCTGGAAGAGATGCTTTGTTAGAACCACCTTGGGAATAGCACTGCTAAATTCATCTCAACTCTTTTAATGAGAAAAAGTTTCAAACATCAGAATGACAGATGAAGCAAATTAGCCAACTGGTTTACCTGCTTAGAAATAGCAGTGGAGGGGGGAAAAAAAAAAAAAGACAAGGAAAAAAGCACCTTCTCAAAGAGGGAATACTAACCCTGTGATGGAACAAGATGATAGTGGTCAGACATTTGGCAAAACAGCTCTAGTTCAGTCACAGGACTAACCAAGGTCAGTCTTTCCAGACAAGATATTTCCTACTTCTGGTACTGGAGCAGTCTCAGATGGCCAAACCTAAATATTTCTAGATGTCTGTACTATCCAGATTCCACTAAGTTGAGTCTCTTGGTTTAGAACCTCTTCTTCAGGGAAGCAACTAATTAGAGAGGATGTGTGCTGTTCTTAATATTCCCCAAGTACTTATATGTAAGGGGAGGTCCTAAGTTCTTATCCCTCAGCTCCAAGAAGGTTTTTCACACGCCCATCCCCCCAGAAAAATTTCAGTGCCCAAGCAGCACCGTGACAACATAACCCAAAGTGAAAGCCTGTTCTTTTCCCATCAACTTTTAGATGCTTTAGGAACTAAAGCAACTCAAATAATCCTCATTCAACTCGTATACAAGAGAAATTAAAATACCCCCAAGCTGACTTTCACATTTAAAGAAAACATTATTTAGAAATCAACTGTGAAGACAAGATACACTGAAAAGCTGATCGTGTCTAGTTAAAGACTTTTACGCTCAAGACTCCTGAAAATAAAGTTATTTTGTTACTAAAGCAGACTCTTTGGAAAAGAGTCAACTGTTCAGTACACAAAGCTAGAAGCAATTTTTATTTCTAGTTTTCACTTGGTCTTCATAGCTTCTTGTCTTAACAAACAAGTATTTTGTCAGTTGGAGAGCTAGTTCTTCCGGGCACTAATACAGTAATTTTTCTTGGAAAAAAGTATTTCTTCAATTATGTTCAAATATTGTAACTGATGCCAGGGAATCTTCAGAGGACAGCTCAAAAAGCTGTCTGGGTGATTAAGCTTATCCAGTGACATGAACTCGTATTAAGCACCTCAGAAAAAGGCAGAGGCTGGGAACAAGTTACTGCAGCACAAACAGGGCACCGAAGTTTAAGTTGCTCCTTGAACAGCCCATGGGGACACTTACCCACATAGATCACTTAACCAAGTTTTCCTCCTCTTGTTGAAGGGAGCCACTGTGATTAATACTTGCATACAGGGACAATTTCTGCAAAGCAGCTAACATGAGCTTACCTTGTGAGACTAGTTCCACTGTCTGTAAATAGTATAGCTGAATCAAATCCTTTTTTTTCCCTGCAGTCAAAGTAAACTCCCAGCTAGATCTTAAATCTGAACACAAACTTAATGTGTGCTCTAAGAATGAAAATCAGCCTGCTTGAGGCCAGTGATATCTCAAGATGAAAGCTTCCTCGTGTCAGAGACTAACAAGCATGTTCACCTTGCAGTGGTTTCATATGAAGTATAAAAAGTCATTTCAAAGCAAGTGATGTAATGAACATTCTTAAGCTTCTTTTAAATGTCCTGTGCTTCAACGTTTACCGAGATTAAGTTTCAATTTAGTGCAAAAACTCAAATATGTCAATCCAAATTTGGAGTCCTTCATAAAACTTAAGCTATAGATTCTATTTAAGTCTCAACTGGAGTTTGTAACATTTATCAGATTTATTCTTATTTCTGGTGACTGTTAGCCATAGTTTTGAATTTTCTTCCTATTTCTCTAAAATAACCACTGTCCCCCACGAAATTTGTTTGTGCATGTTCTACCAATCAGACTTCCAGCTAAAAGGATCCTGAAGAAACCAAACTGCAAATGTTTTGGGTTTTTTTTTTTTTGCTTGCAAAGAAAATCCAAACAGACAATAAATACAAAGAACAACACTCATTTTAAAAAATACTACAAGTATATTAAATTCAGAGAACGCATAATTACCACATTTTGATATCTTGCCAGGCATAAGCTAAGTATTCAAACATACAGCAAGTTTTGAGAACTGAGACAGCAATGTACTGCTGTGAGTTTGGCTCCACTGTCACTGCAGGGAAGGATCAGGGAGAAACTTAAAACTTTTATCAATTAATAGATCGTCACATCATGGTATACCCAACACGCTTTATTTGATATCACAGAATCATAGAATGATTTGGGTTGGAAGGGACCTTAAAGATCACCTGGTTCCAACCCCCCTGCCATGGTTCCAACCTAGGGCAGGGACACCCTCCACTAGACCAGGTTGCTCAAAGCCTCATCCAGCCTGGCCTTGAAGACAGCCAGGGATGGGGCATCCACAGCTTCTCTGGGCAACCTGTTCCAGTGCCTCACCAGTCTCTCCATGAAGAATCATTTCTGTTTATCTTATCTAAATCGACCCTCTTTCAGTTTAAACCCATTACCCCTTGTCCTGTCACTATAGGCCCTTGTAAAAAGCCCCATCCCAGCTTCCTTGTTGGCCCCCCCTTCAGGTACTAGAAGGTGCTATAAGGTCTCCCTGGAGCCTTCTCTTCTCCAGGCTGAACAAGCCCAACTCTCTCAGCCTGTCCCCATAGCAGAGGTGCTCCAGCCCTCTGAGCATCTCTGTGGCCTCCTCTGGACTCACTGAACTGGTCGATATCCTTCTTATGTTGGAAGCCCCAGGGCTGGATGCAGTACTGCAGGTGGGGTCTCACGAGGGCAGAGTAGAGGGAAAGAATCCCCTCCCACCATCTGCTGGCCACACTTCTCCTGATACAGCCCAGGATACAGTTGGCTTTCTGGGCTGCCAGCGCACATTGCCAGGTCACGTTAAGCTTCTCATCAACCCCGAAGTCGTCTTCCTCAGGGCTGCTGACAATCTATTGCCCTGACCCATGTGCAGGCCCTTGCACTTGGCCTTGTTAAACTTCAAGAGGTTGGCAGAGGCCCACCCCTCCAGCCTGTCAAGGTCCCTCTGGATGGCATCCCTTCCCTCCAGCATGTTGACCACACCACACAGCTTGGACAGCTTGGTGTTGTCAGCAAACTTGCTGAGGATGAACTCAATATGCATCCTTCTGATTAAAAGCAGATATAAGCATTTGTTTTTCCCCATAGTTGTTAGAGTGATTTTTATCTTTCCAGCTACAGTAACAGTTAAAAACAGCAGGACTACAAGGAAGGCATGGAAATTTTCAGAGTCAAGATACATCTTTTGTAAAAATGCACTCATATGCAGTTCGACAGTTACTTCAAGAATAAACTTGCCAGTTGGCTTAAGATATTCTTCACTGGAAAAAGGCAGTTTAACTTCTGTTGCAGAAACACATGGAATTTGAGGCTAGGTCTTGTTATCTGCTTAACATCAGGCAATCCTAGCTCTACTCTGATTGTGACACTGGCTGCTGAATTAGTACAGCACTGTATTGGGTTTCCTTCTACCGCCATAAGACAATGCTCAGTTCAACTGCAATTCCAACACCACCTGAATTTTTGTCCCTCCTGTCTATTTTTTTCTATAAGCCACACATCACATGCATCCCTAGCAATGTCAGGGCTTGCATACCAAGGTATCATTACTTGCACTGTCTTCGTTATCAGAAGTTCTGTTTCAATTCAGCTTTGTTTAGATCACTAACACAGTCGAGGCACAGATATTTCCTTCATCATATGATTTTTGGTTACTGGCCATTTAAGACAGGCTAGAGTAGGCCCTTTACATACAAAGTATCCTTCCATAGTATGATTTACTGTAATTCTATTACAAATCAGGTTGGTAGCCTGAGAACAGTCTTACAAATTCCCATACGTTATTTCAATTATGATTAGAAGTTTTATCTGTTGAAAGGACACTGATTCTATGTAAATTGAGAATACTAGCTACTAGAATTCATTAACAGGAATAAAATTAGTTCTTCCATGATAAATGAACCATACCAGCCGAGTCCCAAGTAATTGTAACTCATGGCTGTTTAGACCTCTCAATCAATACTTCCCTGATAGAAACATGGTATTTGGACGTGAGCAGCAAACATTACTCAGTCACCCAAATCATATAATTTCACAAAGAGTTCTCTTGTTAAAGCCTGAGACATCTGTCCTGAGATTAAGTTGAAAAAAAGCCCAACACTCACCAATAACGATCATTGTCTGCCATGTGGTTTTGCTACCTTTGCGATGACGTACGTGTGACCTTAACTGCTTCTTTTCACAGTTAACTTTATTAGCTGAATCCACTGATGAAGGTGGGTTTTGTAAAAGGTCTGAAATGCTTAAGTGAAATGGCTGAAACTTGGGCAGAGCATATCTGTTCTGTTTCTGGCGCCAAGGCAGTACAGTCTTCAAACTGGGGAACCTGCTGCTCAGGGAACATCCAACTCACAAATGTACCTTGACTGGAAGTTGACAAGTGTAGAAGTTGACCTCACACCCCTACCCATATGCAACTTGATTATTTCTGAGGCACCTAACTTGAGGCAAGCTTCAGATGAAGGTACTGGGGGAGGGGAAATCACTAAAACAAATGCTGGCTTATCTTAACATGCCAAGCTATGAACTGCTGTAGTTCTGCATCTGCTTTGTGAGCGGCTAATGCATCTTAGACAGTCCCCAAAAACTCTCATTTAATGGGTCAGGAATTTCCAAGAGAGGGAAAGATCTGACAGTTATGAGCAGGAACCCAAAGGTAAGCAATTCATGCTTTCAAGCCTGAGCTCATACACACAATGACACCTACGCAAAAAGCTGAATAATTTTAACCAAATGAATTTGAATCACACTCATCCCCACACCACTTTCTACTACATGGACTAAATCTTTAGCAGAGGGTTTAACCAAATTAATGAGGGTTAAACTTGATTAAACAAGTCTCCACAAGAATCTGCTTGAATCTTAAGCTCACTCTAATTCTTGTATAGACCATGCTTTTTGGTTCTGCATCTTCAAAGCTTGACATTTTCTGAAGAAACCTGTCATACCTTAAGACTCACTTTGCAGTTAAGTCAAATCAAAGACATACTTTGATAAGGTAGCAGATCTGCAAAGCATACTGAAATTTAATATGGGCTCCAGAGGTTTGGATGTGAAGACCCTTCTAAACACGTATCAGTGTATCTGGTTATCTATTATTTAGACTATGACAATCACCACAGCATTTGAACAAGTGTTACTACTACATCCTAAATCTTTTACTGAAGGAGAGCTTTACTTCCAGCAAGTTAAATATATGCATCTCAAAACAAGCTGTATTTTGGGCAAAGCCTGAGTGGAAGAATGACTTTTCAATCCACCCTGACTGTTCCAGTAAAGCAGGTTTATATCCTTCATGAAACCAGTCTTTGGTTTCCACATTGCTTAGGGTACTTTCAGTCTACCCAGTGCATCCTCTGTTTAGGTTCTTGGGATCCATGACTTCAACCTACTGTAGATAAGGTTGTGAATGGTTTCTTATTTTCACTTCTGCTGTCACAGCAGATTCAGCATTCAGCTTGGAAAAGATGCCTCAGCTTTCCTCTGTGAAACTTACATTGCCAAATTTCATTTAAAAAGTAGTCCACAATAAGATTAAGTAATGGAAGAATTGCATTACCTGAAAACACAAATATTTTCAAGTCAATGTATTTGTCTTTGAAAAAAGTATTTGCAAACTGCATCTTAAGATCTTGCCTCTAGCTAGAAGCAGGATGTACTTTCAGTTAGCAAGACTGCACATTGTTCAACATATTTGTGCTGTAGTTAAATTAAGTCCAAACTAACATGCACTTAGTGTTGCTTCTTCATCACTTTCCTGGCTGGACACGACCCAGATTTCTAGCAGAAAAGGAAGAGGTAGCATGAGGACTTTTTTGTTTCTTTGTTCATCAAGAATAAAACTGTACAACCTACTTGATCTTTTCATTCTAGGCTTCACATGAAATATTCTTATTTTCTCACTCTAATTCCTACTCACATAGATACAGCACTTTTCTTCAGAGATTACTCTTAAGAGTTTGATGAAAAGCAACACACAGATCAAAAGGATGCCAAACACCAGCACATACAGTGGTCTAAAACACTTAACTATAAAGCCTTGTTTTCAGCTACTCATATTTTGCAGAACTTCAGCCATCACACTTAAGTCTTCTACGCAAGATCTCTGGCTGAACCTTAATTTTGCTTAGGGCATTTCCCAAAATAAAAGTTTTAGGGAGATCGGAAAAAACCCCAGAGGATCATTAAAAAAAAGCACTGGACTTGCCCAAATATAAAGAAAGGTGAAAAGGTAACAATAAACTGTAAGAACATAAAATGAACAGCAACAGGAATCATTCCGAAATGCCTGTTTCTCTCCAGCATTCAGATATAAAAAGCAAGTAGAAAATGTTACACCAAAAGTAAGATGATTTGGAAACTAAGCATCCAGGTAAAAAAATGAGTTATGGATGCCTGTTTATTATAGTATCACAGTCTCCTCTCTATTGGCCTCCAAACTTACTCAACACCCAGGACCATCCATATCAAGTAACAGGCTGTCTCTTCTTTGGTGAGACCCCACCTAACCTGCTCCTTAAGTCAAAAAAGATGTAGCGGAAAAATGGAAGAGTGATTATCCAGCATGACAGTAAGCTATTTTTGCTTCTTCCAGTGCTCCTTGATACCAGAGGACTACAGCCTCTTATGTTGCACCAAGTGCTATGACAACAATTTGACATCAATTTCTAAAAGCACGGCATATTCTTGAATACCTAATGCCACTAGAAGTTGCATTTTGAACACAGCATTTCACAGCACACTAAGAGCACAAGTCCAAGGCATTTCAAACTGTATACTTACAATCAGTGAACAGTGTTGATATAAAGCTATCTTGGAAATTCATCTATGGACTGGTATAATATGTGCAAGAACTCTGAAGGTGAAGTCACACTTGCCAAGAACTCATTTCTGATGCCGCTCCTCATAAAAGCCATGAAAACACACAGCATTTTCTGTACACTTGCACAATATAAACAATAGGCAGTAAATAACAAAAGGACCAGTCCCTGAATGAGAATAAACCCACCACACTCACAGAATTCCTAGTGCCCACCAATTCTCCATTTTAAACAAGTCAGAAGGGTCACAGACAGACAGCACAATATATCCTAGATACATAAATGCAACTTCAGAAGCATAAGAGTCAAGATTTTGCATGCAGTATTAATTTATACACTTTCCCAACCCCCCAAAAAATCCTTCAGCAATACTGAATGCAAAAAGCAACCACGTGAAGCCAAACAGGCTATGCTTTTGGGTCATCTAGTATATCAAGCTGTTATCTTGTAAGTAGCATCACAATGAGAGATCAGAGAAGGGTTACTGACTGCTTCTTACATCATCTAACAACTCACCTTAACCACTTCACATTTGCAAGATTAATAAAAGAGATTCCAGCACTGTATGTTGCTGGGCGACCCCCACGCTCAACTAACCATGTAAGCCTGGACAGGCAGCCAGGCACAGCTCAGTCCCAACTGTAAATGTCACATTATAAGCAAATAACCTAGTCCTCAATACTGCACGGCAGAGACTAAGATTCTTAGATAACTTCCATTCCACATTTGTTTACTCTGCTCCACATTCAGAAAAAAACACAACACATTGCAACTTTCCACTAGTCTTCTAATGAATCACTTTTGGAGGAAGCATCGGACCAGATGTTACAGAAGTTTGATTAACCGCAAGCAAGGATTATACAAGTGCGCAACTTAACTATCAGTCTCGCCTGGGCTCTGATGCAGTCCAAGCACTGCATCAAGCATAGCTGCACTAGCTTCATCTTAAAAAATACCAACCGTACGTGAAACCTTTAGAAAAAACACAAGTAGCTGGTCTGGCCCTGCAGCAACCGAAAACACATTGATTTCAGTAGTGCTGAAGCACTACACCTAGCAACACACAGGTCCTCCTCCTGTCTCCTGTACCTCCCCTCTACAACTCCACACAGGTAACTCACATATAGCTGCAGTTCACCTTTAACACAGATGTGGTGGTACTCATTTTGCTTCTTCCCGATACATGAAGGATGTGCTTTTAAGAAATTTCCCTTCGTTGCAGATAGAAAAAAAAAGACACAACTGGTTAGGTTGCAGAAACAGAGACTAGGAGTGCAAAAAATAGGACAAGTCTTCCAAAGCTAAGTAAACTAATGCAGGGACCATGTTCAGAAGTTATTTTAAATTAACGGAAGAAGGGGCCAGCCAACACACATTATTTGGGACATAGACAGCAAATCCATTTAAGAAAAAAACTTTGATTTCACATAGAGTTATGAAGTAAGCCACTCAAAAGGAAATATTGTTAAACTATGTCTTTTCCTTTAATCCAGATTACCGACTGAAATCAAGACTTAATAATAACAGTTGTAATTAAAGCAAGTAAGAGTAACATTCTTCTCAACATCAACAAATTTTGATGCAAAGAGCACATTCTCTTCAGAGTTTCTACGAAAAAAACCAAGAACTACAGATCCTTGCTTTAAGTTTGCCTTCAGCAACTGTTCTCCTGTTCCAGTTCTTCAACACTGTCCAGAAATTTAATGATATAAAGTTTCTAAAACAGCTCTACGCTTAGAATTACATTGAAAATTATTTCATGAATGAGTAACAGCGGCACACAAATCCTTTTTGCAGAAGACCTGGTCAAGTCATTCAGATTTAGGACACCTTCCTGTGTTGCAACAGCTGCAGGAATGATACGGAGTGATCTAAGAAACCAGGGGTTCCCTGAAGAGAATCTCAGTCTGGAGAGAAACATGAGATGCTGCTTTTCTGCCACAGGATGCAAACACCAGTCCATTAGAAGGGCTGGGCTATCCCACTCCTGCACTATGGTCTGGCCTTCCTCCCTTGGCCAAGAATGAGCTAACCATGTGTACTGTAATTGGCAGTCTCTTTTCATAGTTGCATAGCAGGGATTTACTTCAAATAACATCAAGTCCTTAGATTAATAAGTAGGAAGCTGAGTGGGACAGTGTACAAGATACTGCTGAATGTCTCCTTTCCGGTTCAACCCTAAAAAGTTCCTTTAACTCTGCTACAAGCATTCCCATAGGGTGCTGCAGTAGAGTGAAGTTACTATTGAAACACTGTTCTTGAAAAAAGAGCATCCTGAATAGCTAGAGGGCCCCCAAATCATTTTGTATTTCAGAAGTTGCCTAATAGGCAGATTTCCAACCTGGCGTTTACAGCCTTCCTCCCTTGCCTTGCTGCTAGAGGAGAGGAACGCAGGATGTCAGGAGCTCACAACAGCATAAATGAACAGGCACACACTAACAAAAAAGCCTTTTCATTTTTCGTTGCCCAGTGTTTCTTTAGGCATTCTAAAGCTTGAGAGATGACAGCTTCAAGCCAGAGCCTACTACTGCTTTTGAAGGTAGCCTCATTCTACTGTTTCATGAAGAAACAGTTTGGGCCAGCAGACAAGGTCTTTGACTTTCCTTTCAAGTAGTGCTTGCCTACTACAAGCAAACTGCCATAGCTTCATCAGAATATTGCTTCTACTATGCCTGTCCTACTCGGTTTTCTTCTTGTTGACAGGCCCTAAGGAGAAAGGGACATATTAGATGCTTTAAGTGAGATACTACCGCTCTACTGCGGCCAACTGCTGAACAACTTTGAAAACCTCAATCAACTTGAAAATGGGTCTCCTATTAATGGCATTCAAGTAGCAAAAAACATCTTCCTTTTTCCTTGCTTTATGCAAGAAGAACAGAAACAGACCATGTTAAAATGTCTGAGCAGGAAAACAAAGTTTGCCTTCGAATACGAAGGGTGCAGTTGCTGTAGATATACCTTCAGTCTCTGAACAAGTAGGCTGTCTAAAATATCCTTTCACCTGACCCAGATGCAACAGCACACAGCAGAAGCCTGCCCCAACTCAGCTGGATTCAATGCACTGACACTACACGGTGCATTTTGGTCTGCTTCTGTATTTGTTCTGAGGCAAGAGAGTAGCAGTGCTTGCAAACACAAGCTAAACACAAACTTCTGCTGTACAGGGTACGCTCAGTGATCTGTTTATTAAGACAGGAGTTTTGATTAAAAGTCACAACTTCAGCTTACCCTTAAGAACAGTCTCAAACGCCAGTGAAGTATCTGAAAGTCAGCTAGGCGTTAAGGACCCGCCTACCCTCTTACCACACACCCCAGGACAAGGGAGTGCCTGTTTTTATCTCGAAGATACTCTTACCCTTAAGAGCACCTCTCCATACCTAGCTCCAAGCTGCTAGCAGAGCTCTGGGAGTGACAGGATTGGCACTACAGCAGTAAGCATCAAGTGCTTCTGTGACTCTTGCACTTCCCACATCCCAGATGACAGGTGGACAACTGTTTCTTCTAGACCCCAGTCACATTTACTGTCAGATCACAAGCTCCAGCGTAGTGTTCAGCACACTTCCTTCCTCAGCCACGCAAGTAACTTCTTTCTCCTTTTGTAGGCCCTCACCTAGATTCCCATCTGTTTGCCTCTGCTCCAGAAAAGCTCTCAATTAAAAAGACAGTCAGTTTTACTCTGCAAAACTGGCACAGCACAAAGAACTGTCATGGCTCACTTCAGATTTATTTTTGACAAACTGTCCTACAGCAGAGCTTTGGAACAAAATAGCACAATTTTAATTCTACTCAGAAAACTTATCTGGTGCATGTATGCAGTAACAGAAGCAAGACACACACTACAGACAGTAAAAAGACTATTGGGGTCCCCCCCCAAGTTCTGTTTTTACACCTATAGTCTTTCAACTGTGTTTTCCACATTCTTTCACCCCCAGGCACACAGATGCTCCAAGTATGATCAGCTTTGCTGCAAAAAAGATACACAACATTTATACTGTACACTGCAACTCAAAATTCAGTTACTGAGCTACAGATAATCATAAAGCTTTACACTACAGTTGCAAGTTAAACTTGAAGTAGCTCATACAAGAAGCATCCCTGAAAATATGCAGGTACCAAAGGAATAAAGCACTGCACCTAATTAGTTAGAAAGTTTATTTGCAAAGCCTTTGATGTGAACAGCCAAGGTAACCTCCACTGTTCGTTCAGCTCATTTTTAGCTAGAATGAAGTCTACAGGATAGACTTTGAGCAAGAATAAAAAAATCTGCGACGAATAAAGAAAGTGAACACACTTGACTGTAGCAAGCCGTTTGGGGTTTATTTTTTTCTTTTTCAAAAGCTTGCCATTTTAACACAGAGGCAAGTAATCCAAAACATGGTAATTTGATTCATTTTTGTGACTTTTCCACAGAGGAGAAAAGAACCTCTTTCCAAAGGGAAATACATTTGTTTGTGAACGGTTACTACATAAGACAATGTGATTGCTTCTTTGCCTTTCAATTATAATTTATGAAAGTAAAAAAAAAAGTGTTTCGTGTCTTTTTTATAACAGTAATTTCAATATTTATTTTGCCGTGAAAGAGTACTGAAAAGTCTTTGTCATACACTGTCTATACATTTCACATTAGGGTAAGATATAGCTGCTGTATGCTGGAAATAACAAATCACACTAATCAAAACATCTAAATGCAAGAACACACACACGACCTGCACAATTTTCAAGCTGGGCATCTCTGAAACACCCTCTCTCTTGGAACGTTACTACCTTGCTATCATAGCCCAAAGCAGTATAGAAAAAGCTATTTTCTTTTATAACCCCTGAAAAGGATAACCCATCCCTTTAACATGGAAAAGGGAGCAAAAGCACACTGATTTTTTTTTTTTTTTTTGCAGGAAACCCTGTTTTATTATCCTCTTTTTGTAATCTGAGCCCAACGCAAAACCCTTCGGATTTGGTTTTATTCAACCCTTTGCAAACTTCACTTTCCTCCCACCGCTTCTTCGCCAACGCAAGCAGAAGGGTATGAGGTATCTCGGGGTTATCGGACAGGTCTGGCGCAGGAAGCGTCAAATTCCTCCGTTTGCCTCGACACGCGTGGGGTGGGGGTGTGTGTGTGTTTAGAAGAGATTCACATCCCTTTTCATTTTGTGACAGGCAGCGGGAGAACTCGCTGGCCACTCTGTTCGGGCCACTCCGTGGTCACATCAGCGGTCGGTGGGATGCTCGGCCGCTCTCGGGGCGCCCCGAGAGCGGCCGAGCATCCCACCGACCGCACCCGGCCTGTTCCCGGCCGGAAAGAGGGAGCAGCTTCTCTCCGCCGGCCGGACTAGGTGGGGCTCCGGCTCGGACCTCCCGCTGACAACGACGGTGGCAGCAGCAGCAGCAGCCGGGGACCGTCCCCTTCCCCGCCCGCGGCGGGGCCGAGCCGGGCGTCACCCGCCCCTCCCCGCGGCCGGCCGGGCCCCACGTCGCGGCCCCGAGCCGCGGGGTTACAACTTTCCGCTTCCGCTCCAACTTCTGCTCCAGGGACCGGCGGGAGGGAGGGGGGGGTGGGGTGGGGTGGCGGCGAAGGGCAGGACAGGACCCTCGTGCCGGCCGGCAGCCGCCGGCCCTCAGCGCCCTGTTCTCCCCCCACCCGGCCCCCCCGCAGTGTCCCCCCGCGCCTGAGGCCGGACGAGGCGGCGGCTCCCAGTTCCTCCTCCGCCATGTTTCAGGCTCCTGCCCCTTCCCTCACGGCGCGCCGCTCCCCGTCGCTTCTCCCCGCCACCCCCCCTCCCCCCCGCACCGCCGCCGCCCCCACCGGCCCGTCCCCGCCCCGCCGCGCCACCTGTACCAGACGCACCGCTCCGCACCCCACCGCCGCGGCGCCCGGGCCCGCGTTCCCCCCAGTCGCGGACCTACCGGACAGCGCCTCCGCTCCCCGCCGCCGCCTCGCCGGCCGAGCCCGCTGCGCGCCGCCCGCTCCGCTCCGCTCCGCTCCCTCTCGCTGCCTGTGCCGGGGCGCGGCTTGGGGCCGTCGCCGTGACGCCGCACGCCCAGCCTCGCTCTGGCGCGGCGGGGGCGGGGGCGGCGCGGAGGGGAGGGGTGACCTCGCCGCTCCGCTTCTTCTGCGCAGGCGCGCGGCACCGCCCGCCTACCCCTCCCCCCACCGCTCCCCCCAGCCCCTCGCCCCCCCCTCGCCCCGGCCTCATGTTGGGGGGGGACGCCCGAATGGCGGGGGGCGGCCGCTGACACCCCCCGGCGCGGAACGGCTGGCGGCGGGGGCGGTGGGGGTGGCCGGGAGGGGATACCCGGGCTGGTAAACCCCGCTGGGCGGGCCGGGCCGCCCGCCGTGCGGCTCTGCGGCCTCCCCCGGCCTGCCCCCGGCCCGCCGCCACCGCCCGCGGCGGCCGGGAGAGAGTGAGGGAGGCCGGCCGGCCGGGCCCTGGGGACAGGGAGGCGTGGGCCGCCGTGTCGTGTACTACTGCTTTTGACTTGCGAGATTTGTACTCGGGGATGGAGCAGGAGCAGAACCGCTCAGCGTCCGGAGGCTGGGGAAGTGTGTCAGAGCTGGAGAGCAGAGGCCAGGTTTTCCCTCCAGCGCCAGGCCTCTGATCCCTACCCCGTCTCCAGCGCCAGACGTTCCCCAAAACGCCCTGTGTTCCATAGCAGCGTGTCCGTCGGGATAACGCGGTGCTCTCCCCAAGTTCTCACCGGGATAACGCAGTCCCTCTCTTCTCTTGCGAGCCCCAGGTAGGAGCCATTGGTTAGTTACAGCTCAAAGATGTGGCAAAAGCTCATTATCGTTGCTTGACATTAATTTAGAACATCAGGAGCTGGAAACCTAAGTGCCAGGGCAGTACTGCTTACATTTCCAAAAGGATTTTGAGATCCGTTGGTGAAGGGTGTTGTAGAAATGCAACATACTCCTGTTTTTATGTGAATTACTACGCCCCTGAATGTGAACAGCCTATCATTAGCCCTGCTGACACAAAGCAGGATGCCCGTTGCTTGCGAATAATTATGATAATTTCTTAGCCTTTCTCTTATTTTACTCCTAAATAGTGTAAGTCACTATTTTCCTATCACTAACACTTTCCAGTTACAAAGGGTTTAACTGACAAGGGTTAAAAATAAATGAGCATTTATGTTTCTAGGAAACTCTTAGTAAGCAAATAGTTAACGTGGAACATTCAGATAAAACTTTTGCTCAGAGGAAGTCCACAGCAGAGTGTGTAAAACTGGCAGGAAGTTGCAGTGAGGCTTCTGGCAAGGAGAGTGGGTGTGGAGGAAGCACAGGCTTGCTGTTTGTAGCACAGAGATAGAAAAGGGATAGGAAAAAAAAGAGAGAGATTACATTTCCTCAAGTTGCATGATGGAGAGTTCCTTGCTATAAATGTTTGGAGACCATACAGCTTCAGATTAATGTGTGGGAGACGCTAGAGCTCAGAGCAAATTGAGAATGACCAGAGAAATGAACTGCTCTTGGTAAGGGAAGCTTCATCTAGATTCAAGGCATCCAGAAAGTGACGCATTTAAAAGATATTTTTCTTTAGAGTGTTGCTCCCAAATCCCAAACGTCATAAAATCTCTTCCAAAGTCCAGACAAATCTCTTGGTGTTTTACGGCTTAAACCCTTGTGCAGTACTTTGATAATGAATCCCTGTAAATGATGGATACTGCAAGAGAGCTCAGGTTCTGAGAAATCAAGTACATAGAAACAAGACCTTTCTCAGCGGGGTGTCCTATGCAGGGCAAAAATCATCAATGAGAGAGGTCCGTATAGATAAAATGCAATTTCTCAAGTAAAAATCATGAGAGCATCTTATGCAATTATTAGCTGCATAGTGTTCTTACTCACCGGATAGAAAAATGTTTCTGTAGTCTTTTCTGTCAGTAGTTGTTACTATCAGCTCCCAGAAATATTCATTGTACAGGAAAAGAACAAACAGAGGCGTATATCCTCTGCCCTCCCAACTTTCTTCGGTCAACTAGATTAATCACAAATAACTACCAGTGTTCTGGGAACAGATGTGTGTCATTATCGTAATAATATTTTACAGTGTGCCTTTAAGTGCCCCGTGGTTTATAGGCAGTGGGGCAAATACTGCTCTTTGCTATAAATGGGAAGAGGCCTTTGGGAGTTTGAGTGCATCTCCAGTGAGCAGATCTTGGGGTTTTGGGTTTCATTCAGGGGAATCTGAAACTCAGTATTTCAAAAGAAGTGTATATACACGTATATACACATATGGTTTACTTAATATAGATGTGCTTGGAGATTGATCACTGTGACTAGAAGAAATAGGCAATTAGGATCCATTCTGAGCAAAAGAGGGAGTGTTCTCTTCCCAACTCTCAGCCACATACTTTGAATGTAAATCGGGCCCTTAAGTTTGGATTTTCCTATGAATCATCTAGCTAATCCTCAGCGCAATCCTTAAACCAGCTTTACTCATATCAGTGTGACTGGAGAATAGAAATTTGTGTGCTTGTTAAGAATACTCAGCCGGTACTCCCCACAGCTTGTTCTGCTCAGCTTGCTGAGCGTTTCACATGTGCCTGATCCGCTCACTGACGGTCACTCAAGCAACTGTGCCGGTGCGGAGGTGCCCCTACGATGGAGCAACTCCCCAGAGAACCAGGAATGTGTAAGAAATGGGGGAGACACGGCCAAAGTGCTGTTGTGTTGAACAGGAACACCACTGACACATCAGCTTTCCTTAGCAGGCCTGCCTGTGCCCAGCATCCATCCGGGGTTTTTAAAAGGAGGTCAAATACCCAGCCGCCTGCTCACCACATGGCAAAGCAGAAGAGACCGGAAAGACCTGCTTTTATGCCCATAAACCTGAATGACAAATAGACCTTTCCAAAGCACAGTACCACTTGTCCTCTGGGCTGTAACTTCTGTCTCCCAACTTAGCAGTTGCCTCCCAGTACTTAAAACCCCTCGTATTTCCATGACCAGTGCTTAGCTGGAGCTAGTTCAGCCTGCTCATCACTAACACAGTGAGCTGCCTGATACATGTCATGGCTGCTGTGGGTAACAGCTACAAGGGAACATAGAAGATCCCCTCTGATGAAAGAAGAGGAGGAAAATACTGGCAGACCTTGTTAAAAAGTTCTGTGGAATCCGTGGGGGGCAAGGGGGAGTTATAGATTACTTGGGAAAAACAAAGGAATATTATTTTGAACGATGCTTTAATAAAAGCTCGACAGGGTGGCCTTTGGGCGCCTCCATATAACGTTACTGACTTTGCCTGCATTGTTTTCACTGGGGCTGCATGGGTGTTGGAGCGGAGAATGCGGCTCTATGTGTATTGCAGTTTCATTACTGCTGAAATACAGCCATCTCTGGGACAGAATGCAGAGCTGGCTGGTGCCAGCAAACGCTGAAGTTTAATGGGCATGTGGTGCCAGGGAATGTTGTGCTGGCCACATGCCAACTAGCTGTGAACTTTTCTAGAAATTTGTCCTAAAGGGAAAAAGAAATGTCATTTGGTTAATCTGGGAGGATGCTTTGCTTTCAGAGAGGAAGCAAAGTTTTCGTCTTTTCTGGTGAATGGGCTGAAAGGGGTCGATTCTTAGTTCAGAGGCTCGGCTGTTCCAGCAAGAGTGTTCTGTAGATGAGTATGTGCTTTGGATCGTGAGAGCAATAAGGAGACAATGTCTCCAGCACTAAAGAAAAACATCTGTTATTTTTGAGACATAGATGAGTGAGATACCTTTATCATTCTTTACCGTTAAACATGTTTTTCGTTTGGTGTTTCTGCACACTCAGAAGTTTTAGTCACGTAGAGTGGGGATACCTGCCTGCCTGAATAGCTCCTTGAGATGTTTCAGGGATGTATCTCTTCCCCTGCAAACCTGATGCAATTTCTCTGTGCCTTCATATCTGTTGATACAGTTTCAGCCTGAGTTTTTTTACACTGATAATTATCAGTTCTACTAGTTCATCTTCACTTCTGACGCAGCTCCCATTATGCAGTTCTACATCTTAACCTCTCTTCATCGCACCTCCTTGATGTATTGCCATTTACTAATCAAGTTGTTTAAACAGGCTTGATTGAAACTTTACTCCACGATTCCCTTCCACCACCCCCCAAGTCTTTCTCAATTTCCATGCGTTTACCTCATTGTTGAGGAAAATCCTCAATCACTTCTGTGCTCCTCTTCCCTCTCCAAACTATCTTGAATTAATGCTTTTTTCTATCTCTTAGGGATGTTCCATGACTCTTGCAATTTATCTGCCAGTATCTCTTACTGGGCCGACCCTTTCTTTTCCCTGCCGTTGGCCCAAATCCTACTGTTTGTTCACATAATATAGCCCTCTCTTTGTCTGGTACTTTGTCTCCCTCACTACCCCATGTTAACTGCTTTGAGGAGCAAAATTTGCTTTTTTTTTTTTACTTTAAGCTGGGGAAGAACAGGCAATGGACACTATTGCAATTTAAATTGTAAATGTCAGCATCTGTTTACAGGGGTGTCCTTTTTAAAAATCTGTTTTCTCCTGTCTTTGAGAGGCTAGTTTTATATCACTGCAGTTACTTCAGATAAAGCAGGGAATAGCTGTTGCACAACATGGCTGTTGTGAAAGCACGGTACCCTCAGTTGCAGAGAGATTCGAGAAAATGCCCTGAGCTCTGGAATTTAGACTCTTAAAAGTAAGGATTAATTCGGTAAAAGGAAAAGCCTACTTTATTTTTTCCTGTGTTGAAAAGATCTTTCAAATTGCATTGGACAATCGGCTGATCAGATAGGGAACAAGATTGTCACAGCAAGGTAAGTGTTTTAAAAGAGTAAATGAAGAATAATGTATCCAATTGGAACTAGAGAGGGAATGGAATTACCTGGAGCAGAATCTGTCCAGGATATGGGCGAACACTTCTCTCTCAAAAAAAAAAGTCATACGTTTTTACAGTTTCAAATCTTCACAAGTTTTACTTCCCTGCTTTTCCAGGAGAACACTTTTAGCAGCACGTGATGCAGAAAGAAGGTTACTGCCTTCTGAATCACCAGCTCCTGTGATACTGGGATGGTTCTTCAAAGTCTTCCATGAAAGGACTGGGTGCGACGCTGGATAACTGGTGATGTCTGATGCATTCACAATTTAGATAACACAGCAGTATAGAGTGCTAAACTAACGTGCAGTTTCCCCCATTTATAATTTTGCTCTCTTCCTAAAAATGTCCTTCTTCACCCTGTTACCAGATATTTTAGGTTAATGCAGTGAGCAGAACAGAATAGCCTGAGCAAAGACAGCACTGGGACCGTAGTGGTAGTCCCAATCAAGTACGTGGGAAGTGGGTACTTTTGACTTTGCCTTACCAGAACATGAAAATACAGAATTTTGACTTGGGAAAAAGTGTTTATAATTGTAACTGAATGTCAGTACCCACATTTTAACGATCGTACTTTCTTCTGTTCTTTGATTTTTTTCTTTTTCATTGTTACTTTTTTTTTAGAATACTTATCTATATCCAGATTCCGACTCTGCTCGAGACAGAGGAAAAGTTACTGTTGATTTTAATGAGCTTTTTACCAGGGCTTAAATTCAGCCCTTGAGGGATGTGCAACATTTAGCAATACTTGCATTCAAATATATATTCATTTCTGGTTTATGTCAATATTAAGACAGGAGCAAGTGTATTTAATGATGACAGGTCTAAAAAGAGTGTTTTTGTCCTGCTTCCCCCTGCAGCAGAATTATATCACAATTAACATAGCAATTTACACTGAAATATAGATATGATTTTTTTTGCTTCCTTCCCTTTCCTTGCTGTCCACTTAAGAATCAAATCTCAATTAACACAATGGGCCAAAAGCGTTCACAGGGAAATCATTAGTTATGTTAGCAGTTCATTAGTTTTGGTACTCAGTTTGGTTAGAAGAACAAAACGTGCAGCACAGAAAGGAGAATGTATTTCATAACTTCGTTAGATCATTTTCTCCTTAGCTTTCTCTGTAGATGTGGCCTTGTTCTGCCATATCTTTCCTCTGGCCATGGAAGCTGTTGCTGAAACTACAATCAGGAGAGATGCCTTAATGGGGATTGTTAAAGTCTACACCAAGGAATACACATATTCCTTGCCTTTTAAAGCTAGCCAAAAAGCAGGGTAATTTTTTTTCCCCCCATTATTTTTTTTTTTTCTAAAAGGATGCATTGCGGGTTTTTAGCTGATAAAAATGTCTTTGTTTTACTTCTTTCTTAGAAGTCCATAAATGGCAAACCCCTCAAACAGCCATTTCTGTTTGCCACTGATCCAGCTGTATGTTTGGGTTCGAAGGTAATATTTTAGTGAAACTCTGCGTCCCCCATATAACCAGTGTCAAAACAGGAAAATGTTGACAAGCGTGCTGATTTTGCATGAATGTTCAAACCATCTCCAAATAAGTTACTGCATCTGCCACAAACCATGGCTCACAGTCTGATCTGGAAAAGGTTTGACAGTTTTGCGTGTCGTAGGGTGCTGTGATAATCAACATCACCGGAGCTGTGCGGAGATGGGTTGATGCCCCACTCTGCCTCCTCTCGCTCTGTCTCACCATATACTTTGCAGCTTGCTAGGCTTATTTTAGCCCATCTTTCAGGTTGTTTTATCAGCTAGTAAGCCTACAGCCTATATGCTGTCACTTTCATAAGGACTCAGGGCTCAAATCCCTTCTTGTTCCTTAACTGGCCTGAGGTTCCAAATAGACTATTCGTGTAATAGATTTATTTTATGAATCCTTTAATTTTACTACTGCTATACTGTGCAGTTCTGCTGAACTTCAAATTGAAGATTTCATACTATCCTATTCCCATGAGACGTCTGTGTTGTTATATTCAATTTGTATCAATAAAAATAGGCATTTGAAATGAAAATGCTGTCCCCCTCCAAACCTTTCTTACAAATTCAGAATTGCTTCAAGGTCCCAAGCCTTTTAACTGCCTCTGCACTACAAAGAATCTTCTATTACAACCTCGAGCAGCATAAAATTTATTCTAATTTGAGCTTTTGACAGTATTTTAACATTCGGAGGAGGCTTGGTGAAGAGGAGCCCCGTGAATCGCTACCAAGGATAAGGACGGGATGGAAGCCCTGGTGTTGCGTTTCCTTGCGTGAAGGTGATACTCCTGTTGCTCTGGTGCTGTGTTTCACATGCTAAGGTGATACTTCACTGGCTATGCCAGTTGGGCAGCCTGTTCGTGCACGCTGTGTGGCATCTCCAAACTCTGTTCGAGGGATAGAAGCAGCAGGGCCGTGTTTTTAATGATGTAACATAAACCAAAAATTCTAGTTTTCTTTAAAATGGTATTGCCACTTGGGTTGTCAGTTTTGCTCCCTGCTTTTCTAACTCTTTTCTACATTTTTCCTTTTCCTTCCATTTTTTCTTTTCCTTAAAAAATGAATAATTACGTGAGTTTCAGACTCCAGTGAGGACACAAAGAATTGCAGTAATGGATTTCATGTCACCTTTCTCTATCTCATGTAATTTTGTCTAAGCTTTATTATATATCACTCCATTATTTTATAAAACAGCAACATTACCCCTCCCCCCCCTTTTCTTCTTTTTATCTTTTATCTTGTCTCCCTTTTTGCTTTAACACAGCAGTTTAAAGATTGCAAGTTAGTTTTGGGGTGGGGTTGTGTGATATAATCGACTTCAAGATAGTCTTTACATTTCCTTTCATCCACTTCAGTACTGAAATTTATGCTCAGAGATCAGCATTTACTCTTACTTTATTTCTTTTTGCTCCTTCAATGATAGAAAAAGAGAGGACTGTAGCTTTTTTTCTTGAAACACTCTTAGATTAGCACCACGTTATTTAACAATTTTGGTACATAGCAGTGGATTCAGTGAAAGAGCAGTGAGTTAGAGATAACTGTAATTTTATAGCCAGTTCTTACCAATAGCTTTTTATCATTTTAGTGATTTTTTTTTTTGTCTGTCTTTGGGCATTCAGTAATGGAGGAAAAGCCCTCGGGAGGGAATCCTTCCTTTTATAGAAGTTCTGAGGCGCTTCAGGCTTTCCCAGGTTGGCCCATGTCCTGCTATCCCTGTATCTGCCCTGTTCCAGTCATAACATCGTATTTTAGTTCTCAGGAACATTCTGTTTAGGCTGTTTGTGGAGGCTGCATGTGTGGGGATTGCAGCAGACGGGCACATGGACTCCAGGAGGTGGACAGAGCTGCCCACATTATTTAACGTACAGAGAACACCGAGTGTCATCAATTCCCTGGGACAGTAATTCTCAGCATTTTCTATGCTCAGGATTTCTGCTCATCTATCCAGAGTGTGATTAGGTGGCTCTCAGACTTCAGTGGAGGGAGACAGTCATGACTCCTCACCACATACATACATTCGTGGCACCCAGGTTGAAAAGCTGCGTGTGTGCTTGCCCAAGTCGCACGCTGGAGATGATGTATTTTTTAAATGCTCTGTAATAAGCTACCTATTCACAACGGAGTCGTGAACCATTCTGTCATGTGGATGCCTGTCAGCTTCTTACAGCTCATTGCAGGTTTGTTAGTGTATTTCCAAGGCGGCTTGACCCATAATTAGGAATCCTAAACACCACTAATAAATCTCAATCCCATTTTCTTTCAGAGTATAACAGTGGCGAAAGGCTTACCAGCTGAACCTACATGGAGACTGTCATTTCCCTAAAGGACAGTTAAAAATGTATCATATGCCCAGTGTCCTGTGGTTTGGTACCAGTATCACATAAAATAGATTCCAGATAGTTACATGGAATTTGTAAGATGGACAGATCAACCTTAATTCCGCCCTCCTATATATGCAATCACATAATATATAAAAAAATTACAAAATTCATCAAAGAATATTGTCAAATACATGTCCAAGGTGAAATTGAACTAACTGGTTATTTGCTTACCCACAGACTTCATAAGCACATAGGTGGAGGCAAATAAATAAACGATTTTTAAGACATCAGTTTCCTAATAATCTATCCACATTTCTAATAGATTTTGAGTGACAGCAGTAATAATGTTTGGGAAAATGCACCGTACCTATATACATGTAAACATACAGTTATGATTGCTCTGGGAATCCTATTTTTGAATTTCCACACTTCTTTGCAATGAAATGTTTGACCTTCATGATGTATTAACATACAGATTTTTTTTTTTCCCATTTAATATACCGATGAAATTGGGGCAGAGAACACAGATGACTGCCTCTGGGCCCTCAGGCTCCTGATTATCTCAGGATAACTGTGCCTTCCTGGAGTTGCTCAACTGCTGCATTAACAGTCTTTACTGTGAAGAAAGCAGCGCTAGATAAACATCATTCAGAAGGATATCTCTAATTGTTTGAGCCTACAGAAATAATTTGCCCCAAGCATCAGCAGTAGATAGGTGTGGTTTTCAGATCATCAAGAAATATCTTTGGCTAGTATCAACTCAGTGCTGTGTCATCCTCTTGTTTTAATTGACACTGAGTGTATCACTTACTCATTCTAAGGTATTTACAAATCTTGATTAAGTCTCAATAGTTAAATGTCAATATATTCATAGTGGGTTTATAGACTAGGGGATTACCTGCCCTTTTTTTTTATGTTTGAATACCTCAACCCCAGACGGTAAAGGACATGTATTTATGCCTGGGTATTGACTGGTGCCACCAATAGCTGCCAGCAGCTGAGGGTGGTACTGGGAAGAGGCAGTGCTCAACAGAGGCACCCTGGCAGGTATCTTCAGTCCCTAATTAAGCAGCTTTTTGAACAAGTCGCCATGGTCATGCTTGCGGTCATGACGGAGAGCAGATCTAGGAAGTGAGGCGCTTCTGAGCCTCCCAGGGCCACCACATGAATTAAGAACTGGCCAATAACTCCACTGGAGCAGGAGCACTTCACATCTTCAGTGTGTGTTTGCTCCTTTTTACAAATCCACCATTTTGTCCTCCTGCATGCGTCACCCAAGTCTTCGTATAAATGTCCCACAATTTCCCCCCTGCTGCAGTGCAGAGGCTGTGCCCGTGTCACTACACCTGGAGTTCCTAGCTCACGTAACTGCCAGAAAATGACAGAAAATGGATATATACCCTACAGGAATCTCGGCAAAGCAGAAGTGTTGGAGTGCTTGGAAACTCCAACTGGAAGGTCTGTCCCACATAAATGAGGCCACTATTTCTGCTGCATAAAACTAAGGAAAGATTGGTTTCCTGGGGCCTTACTGTATTGCCAGATTAATTGCATCCCAATGAAATAGAAGGTGCTGGTATTATACTGGCAATATCAGATGTTCCTGTTTCATTTACTGAAAGACAGGTTCTGTTATATTTCCTTATGAATAACAAGTGGCCTGATGGCAGTTCCTGGATGTTTGGATCTATCTGAATTCACTAAAAATCAAAGTCATTCTATGAGGGAAAGAAAAGAATATATAGATTGATTGTTTTTTTTTTCTTTTTGGGTAGTTTTATATTAATCTGTCCTCAAAAATGCATTATCACTAACAATTTGAATATTGATAGAATATCTATAGCACTTGCTATCAGAATCTATGTCTAGGCTGTGTTTTATACACTGCTTTTATGTAGCTCTTCTCGCATGTTTTGTCTCCAAGGAATTTAGTTTGAATTCACATAGGTCCTTTTTTTATTTCACAAATTTTTATTCATGTGACTCAAAATAGTCCCTATGTCAAAGTCTCCCTCTCTTTGTTGTGAATGTATGTATCAGAGCACATGCATGAACCCTAATATTTGCCATTTATATATACAAGACACGTTATTTTAATGACATAATACGTATACTTACACATACCTATAGCATATATAATCATTATATAGGGCTGTGTAATAATAATAATTACAATGTGTATGAATGTATGTGATGAGGAAGATCGTAAGAGCATTGTAAGAACATGCTAGCTATTACTAGTGGTACTTATTTGCCGAGCGAAAATTAACCAAAATAACTGTAGTGGATTACGTGTGCCTGAAAAAGTAGCTGTCCTGGAATTGTTGGTATAATTAAAAGCCATGCCTTACTGTAATCTGGAGAAATGTTACGAGGTACAGAAACCCTGTTGTTATTACTAACAGATTCCCCACAAGTTGAGAGATGCACGTTGTGAGCGTTTATGTGTAGGCAGAAGTTAACTGTACGTTTTACAAAGACAACGCATTGCCACAGACAGGCGTTAACGCTTCTGCTCTAATGTTGTGGTTTCTGAACACCGACGGCTTCTGAGGCCTCTCCTCTTCCCAGAGCGAACGCTCACAAATCGGCTGTAGGAAGAGATAATAAATAGCTAGACTTCAGTCCCAGCCTGCTTCCACTCCTCTGAACGGCTCATTCAGAAGCACTCGGCTTTACAGACATTTTATCCCGAGGCTTTTATCGCTGAAAGGAAGTGGGGACATGACTTCCCTGTTCCCACTGGCGGCTCCCCAGGTTGTGCATAGATCCGCAGCCACAATGGCCAGTAGTCGTGTTTCAGCAGCAAACATGAAACGGGCCCTAGCTACAGCAGACAGAGAAAGAGGAATAATAATACTAACCTCAGCTGTTCTCAGGCTGAGATAGATCCGTGAAGTACCACTGGTATTTTGGTTGCAAGATGATGATATGTGAACTTGTTTAGATGACACAAAGTAATCCCTTATAATTATACTGATTAAAATGAGAAGGATGCCAGACCAAGCACTTTTGCATCACAGATATCAGTTGTGAGGTTTTAAGGTCTGAAAATCATTTGTTCAGTCTTTAAAAAAATGTTTCCATCAGTGCAAAGTTTAGCAGTTTAACGATACCTGCGCTCTATGCAGCACATATTCTTCCATTTAAACAAGTCAAGGGTCTGATCTCGTATTTACAACCGAGCTAAAACTTTCAGGGCTCCGAGTGCACAAGGAATGCATAATCAGATTTTAAGAGACTCAAATCATCAGCTCACAGCTGCCTTGAATATCCCTTAACAACAGCTATTCCTAAGGCTTCCTCCCAGCTCGGAGGGAGAGGAAAAGATATTAATTAAGGGTGCTACGCCAGTTCATACCAGCCAGAGATCCAACCTAATAGTTATAGTCCACAATAGAAAGAAAAGTCTTGATGGAGATCTCCAGGATACATATGCTAATTATCCTGAAGATAATTAGTGGGTGCAGTGGTAGGAGATGATGAGTACTCTTTACTCACCCTGGAACCTGTGGGCCAAATGTAGAACGGTGCCGACTCATTTCCTACTGGCTGATAAAGTATTAACACGAGAATCAAGGATGCTCAGCGACACTAAGAAAAAAGCCCTATATGAAAACTGCGTATGTATTAACCAGCAGCTGTTTTGAGCAGAGCAAGGATTTTCAGATTTATAGTGATAGCCAAGAAACTAGCTGTTTTATTTCAAATAATGAAAACTTCATCCCTTTCTCCTGTTCCGTCACAGTAATCTAATATTTCTTCTGGGTTTCTCCCATCCACATGTTCCGTATTGTGCCCACGAGGTTTTCCCTACAGCCAGTCTGAGATGTTGATCTGCTGAAAGGATTCCTCTGAGCAAGAAGACAACTTGGCAATATGTGGCCCGTTGTGGCCATCCTGCAAACCATTTGCCCAAGTACAACAGAAGCTTTCCCAAATGCCCTCAGCACATTCATAGCATCCGACACTACAACAGCGAGAGCGGGGCTGTGAGCTGAAGTTGAAGTTCACTCTGTCATCTAACACAACATCTATGAAAGGATTTAAGAGCACAAGCACGTAAGAAATGCCCTAGGAGGTCAGACCAATGATCTGTGTGGCCCTGCATTCTGCCTTTGACACAGGTGGGAGACACTGTACAGGTAGAAGATGGAGTGAGCCGTGACACTCTCTGTGGTCCATTCCTCGCATATACCCCACCATCAACAGCTGTTGTACTGGGCTGTTGGCAGGTTCACGGTGCTTCTGATACTCATTTATGGACCTGTTTTATGTGCATGTGTTGGAAGTTGTTCAACTGTTCCACTGAAATCTGACAGTGTGCGCTGGCAGCCCAGAAAGCCAACTGTATTCTGGGCTGTATCAGGAGAAGCGTGGCCAGCAGGTTGAGGGAGGGGATTCTCCCCCTCTACTCTGCTCAGGATATCAACTCAGGATATGAACTGGTTGGAATGAGTCCAGAAGAGGCCACAAAGATGATCAGAGGGCTGGAGCACCTCTCCTAGGAAGAAAGGCTGAGAGAATTGGGCTTGTTCAGCCTGGAGAAGACTCCAGGGAGACCTTACAGCACCTTCCAGTACCTGTAGAGACAGGACAAGGGGTAACGGGTTTAAACTGAAAGCAGGGAGATTTAGATTGGACATCAGGAAGATGGTACAGCACTGGAACAGGTTGCCCAGAGAAGCTGTGGATGCCCCATCCCTGGAAGTGTTCAAGGCCAGGCTGGATGAGGCTTTGAGCAACCTGGTCTAGTGGAGGGTGTCCCTGCCCATGGCAGGGGGGTTGGAACTAGATGATCTTGAAGGTCCCTTCCAACCCAAACCATTCTGTGATTCTATGATTCTATGAAAATACTTGAAAGCTCAGAGTAAGGTTTGCCACTAGTGCTATGCACTAAGTAGTTGCAGTTTTATCAGCATGAAGACAAGTCGTAGGAAAACACAAATCACTTTCTCATGCTTCTTGGACTATATCTTTTCACTTTAAATTCCTTGGTTCCATCTCTTATTTGTAGCACTTCATCCTATTACTGTTGCAATCTACCTCTACACATTTCCTTCTTTTGAATTCCTGAATGATTCTGCATATTAGACTTCCACTATTTATTTTCTGTTCTTTTCTAGTTCCTGTACTCATTTCATAACACAGATCCGTCTTGTAAAGCAAACAGCTTAATGTCTTCTGTTTCAATGCGTTATATTTTACAAAGTAATTCTCAGGAAAAAAAAATCCGTGACTCTTCGTGTTTAAGCTGGATTATCATACATGGGTTCTCATGTGGTTTTCTCAACTGAAAGGCATGGGAAAGCATTTGCAAACATAGTGGTGGCTTCTAACGCATGGGAGAGCTGAGACAGATGCCTGCACTTCTGTTGCAATTGTCAATAGAAATGCCATGTAAGATACAGGGTTGTGGGGCAAGGGCAAAGCCAAAATTCGTAGGCCATCCACTGATCCCCATCTGGCACTGTAGTCTCTTTTGGACCTTTAAGTGTTAGTAAGTCTCAGTGGCCAAGTGAGGAGGCATCAGATCAGGTGCCTGAAGCAGTCCCAGGATTTAGTGCCACATGTCATTCCCTCACTTGTTGACACGTTGTGCTCACTGCGAGATGAGGCTGGTGAGAGCCTCGCTCCTGCTGTCCTGCCAGAGCTCATACCAAGACCAATCCAGGGAGGACCACAGCAGAGTGCAGGGTGGGTGTCCAGAGGCCACGAGGACATGGAAGTCTATCTGGTTGCCATCCTCATTGCCCAGGAAAGTGCAAGGCACAGCAGGGGGTTCCCAGGCTGAGCCCCCAAAGGCAGGAGCAGGGACTCGAGCCAGCTGGGGCAGCCCAACCAGATCAGAGCCAGCAGCTACGCGACGTGCTGTGCAACAGCATTTCCTTCTGCCTGGCCTTACGGTTGTGCTGCTCTGCTGCTGAGATACAGTCAGCAGTTTTAAAGCTGCTTTAAAGCTGGCTGTTAGTGATTGTGAGGAGTGGGGGACTTGGAGCTCTAACTTCAGTCTGTCACTAAGTAGAGTCTGGCCATACCTACAGGTTAACAGTCCTTCGTAAAGAATGTCCACATAAATCAGAACCTTAATGTACTAACTAAGCTGCAGAAAGCATATCTCCTTCTCTACCATGCACATTTGAAGAGTTCTGCTAATAAATTAAAAATCACATCCAAAATACTTTTCATTTCCCAGGGATCATACAGCACCTCCAAAGTGTCTTACTGTCATTCTCCCAATCTGTTTTGCTCTGCTGTTGAACCGACCTCATACCTAGCAGCAGTTCTAGAGCACTACTCATCACCTGTAGGTCCTCCTAGGCCTGGTGCCTGTTCTGTTTGTCTTGAACTTAGTCCTCCAGGGACCTAAGCAGTTTTGCCATTAGGAAGTAGATGGAGGATAAGGTGGTATCTGTACAACTGCAGGATGTTTCAAAAATAAATCCATCTGCATTGTAAGAGAAATGAAACTCTTATTATTCAGAATTCATCACCTGCTTGGGACAGCATAGCTTCATTAAAAGCTTCCTTTTATTTTATTTTATTTTATTTTTTTTTTCCCCCAGTGCCGTAGAGTCATATCAGTCTTCCCTGTACGCCTTTCAACCCCGCAGTCTGCAGCTCCGCCCTGCCATTGCCGTTTCAGGGAAAGCCGCAATCCTGCTGTAAGCGAGGTACTGTTGAAAGGTAAGGCTACACGTTGGGCACTATTCTGGCCTAGCTTTGCTATGTGGGGGAAATAGGCAGATGGTCTCAACTCTTCGGTATCTCCTCCATTGCAGAGGGAAATCAGACCTGAGTCCTTATTTCCTTCACAGTGAGGGAGCAGACCCGCTGCTTCATGCAGTAAAAAGAAATGTTCCCTGTACAAGACCTTCCTTTAATTTTTTACTAGGGTATCACGGGAAGGTCAGATGAAATCTGGCCCTAGAGCATTTAATCTGACTCATTTTTTTGTACAGCTTCTTTCATGTAAACAGTACAGTAAAGCACTTTGCAGAACAAAGGAGTATTTGAGAAGTCTGCTAAAGATGTTGGGTTCATTAGATTCGCATAAGGCCAAATTCTGTCCTTCAGGACACACCTTTCATTAGGAGTTAGATCATGCATCCGGGGAATGGAAATTATCCTTTAATGCAGTCGTATCAAAGAGATTCCACTTGACAGTTTTCTCATTTCTTTCCACAATTAGAAATGCTAGCAAAAGCCCTAGAACAATAGTTAGTTTTTCTCTTGATTTATTCCATGTCTCCAGCTTGTTGCTTAATTTTTTTAAAATTCTGTATGACCATAAGAGAGCCCTGTTTCTGCTGGTGACTTGCAAACGGCTAACTTTCATCTCCTGCCTTTGGTCTCCCACAGAAACCAGATCTTCAGTTTCAAACTATTTTTTGGCCTCTGCAGAGCCAGAAGGAAGACGTTATTCCAGGAAGGGACCCACGTGTTGGTGTTCTGGGCCCAACGTCCATCTCTCTGAGCCAGCTGAGCCTTCCTCGCGAAGATGCGGATGGAGAGTGGAAAGGCTTTGCTGCGTTACGCAAGTGATACGGGAGGCAGATGGTATCAGCAGGACAAATTTGCAGATGAAACGTAAGTCGGTGTGCTAACTGCACTAGGCAGCACCGAACCATCTCAGCCCTCAAACAGCAATTCTGCTGGCTGGGAGATGGAGAAGAATGGGCCACAGAAGTGTCCAGACTGACGTGCTTTCCACGAACCACATCTTCTACCGCCCGCACTGAAGACAGATTACAGCATGAAATCGATCATTAGTTTGACTTAGTGGGAATTGCTGCTGCTCTTAATTAAGACCCAATATTTGAAATTATTGTTGGTTTTCAGCGAAATTTTCTTAGCACTTGGATTGTAATAACAATCACGAATCAAATTAAATAAGCGAAAGTCATGTTTGTCCTAGTTTTTATTGCCATAGGATGCGTCTCTGGCTTGTAGGTGTTCTTCTTCACTGTCCACTTACAGCACATCATATAACTATTGGTGTCTCAGTCTGTATTTCTGAGGGGAATAATCTGAATGCCACTGCCTGAAGGGAGAGAGGAAGGGAGAGATAGGGAGCTGGAAACAGATAATGTACCAGATGTGGGCTCATTCTTTTAAAATCCAAAATTTCTGTTCTCATTTTTAAAAAAAATCTAGGGTTTGTTCCAGGTAGAAAGGTGATCAAATCTGACACAGTGATTTTTTTCAGACTCATATGCAGTTATCAATCTGATTTACCTCACTTAATCCCTTTGGAAATTGTATCTGACCTAATTTTTTCAGCATTGACTCTTACAGCAAGATCAAATCATGGGGGTGACCCTGTGCATTCCTGCCATATCTCTTTCTCTGTAATGTGGATTATTCTACTTTCAGTCCGCATTCATCTGTGAAGAGACAGAGTCAAAGATCGGTTCAAAACAGCCGATACATTCCTGCAAATTCACATTTGGCAGAACTCTAAGTGGGTAAATATTGCCAAAATGTATTGATTGCTTTTTCTGCTTCAGCCAACAGACCCAAAGTTGTCTGCCAAATATTAGTTTTTTGTAAATGACACCTCATATTGCTTGATGTTGCATGAGCTGTATCAATTCACTGCGAACCTCACCTGCTCGAGGAGTGTTGTTGGCTCCACAGGGGATTCTGCTCTTTTCAACAACAGATTTTGTGATTCCTCCTTCAATCCAAATTTAACGGAGAAACAGACTGCTAATTGCGAGGCTTCCGGTTATGGCCATTTGCCACATTCTGGGGAGTTGTCTGTCTCTTTACTTGCTGTGACACTGCAAGGTGGAAGCCCTTTAAATTGCTTTTATCTCTCTTGGGCCATTATTATTTCTCTGTGTGCACGTGTGTGTGCTTATGTGTGAGTGTGTAACCTGGAAAGATGCCTTATGCTCCGTTCTGATAATATGTCTTCTGAAGGGCTCCTGCTGCAGCCAGCAGCTGAGTTGCCCTCACCACTTCTGGTGGGTGATGGAGAATGCTCAGAATTCAACAAGTGTCTGCTGGCTCAGCCGCTTTTTTATGCCCTACAAAGGTGGGCCTGCAGTGCGGAGGACAGCGCGCTCTGCTCCAAGCAGCAATATTTTGAGTTGCTGATGATCTTGAGGGAAACACTGTTTCGGATTCAACAAAGTTCTTTCCCTTTGCCAGAAACGGACCTGTTTTATGAAAAGAACTATGCACCTGGATGCTGTTGTGGTGTCTAGATACAGAAGTTCAGAAAAGGGAATAGTTTTATTGAGTTATATTGTTCTTACAAGGATTATAAAGTTATTAGTTCTTCTACCGTGATGAGGTGTTAATAGGTCCAATATCAATATCCTCGGCATTGCAGAAAGGTGGCAAAGGGGTACATCCTGCTTTAAGAAAGACACAGGCTATTTCAAGAAGATGTGGAAATTCATTATAGCTGCTTTTGACATGACATTGGTGGTTGTAGTGAAGACCTGTATGAATAAACAGAATCAATAACGCAAGATGAATGCCTCCCTTTAACAGCAACCACCGCATGAAACAGTTTGTTGAAGAAGCATTTGCTGGACTGGAAGGTATACAGTGACTTATAAATGCTTTCACTATTGGTTCTTCTTCTGCTGTGGTCATTAATCAACTCAAACTTTCATTTAGCTTACTGTTACGAAGAAAATTGTGCCTCTGGTACTGCATAGCTGCAGTGCGATGGGGAAACTTCAGACCCTTCCTCTCCTCACCTAACTCCTCCTCAGTGTATCCGTGTAGTGGCAGCAAAGGAAATATAAGCTTAATAGCTCCTGGTCTAGCGAGTACTACCTCTGTTAGCTGTTGGTATCGAGAACAGCCCATCTGGGAGAGCAGCTGGAGAAGGCTTGAATACCATCCCTCCACCTCACCTCACAGTTTTTCTGTTCCCCGTCCCCAAAACCAGGATTGAACTACGAGTGATTTAACTCCATAATGAGATTCATATTGATTGGATCAGTCCCTCAAATAAGACAAATATAATCTTTAGTTTCAAAGTATTCGTGGTGCTAAAAGTCTGTTTTTAATATTTTAAATTTTTTAAATAATGGGAAACTGAGGCAGAAAGGAACAGTAGCATGAGGAACAGAACTTCAAGGCTTCAGCAGAGTGGTCTTCCTCCCTTTTTATGCAGAGGGATATGGAGGTTCTCAGTGGGGTCCTTGTGATAGGATGGATGGTGCAAGCTGCTGATTATCTGTTTTGAAAGAGCGTACAGCTCTGCAGTTGGAGGGCTAATGGGGCAGGAATTATTACCTGCTCGTGGGTCTCAATTATGCAACCTTTGTCTCTGGTCTTCTGTGAAGCAAGAAAGTTGAAGCAGAAATTAAATTTATTAGCAGGACAAGTTGCATTATGAATGTGGTAAGTGCTGATGTCTTATTGCAAATGAGGTATTTGCTAAATAGAAATGCTTTTAAAACAGTATAATCCTTCACTGTCCCTCCAGGACAAACAACTGGAGAGCAGTGATTGCAGAAATCATTTAGGTCATGCAAATCAAGCTCCAGCCGCAGCGTTTCATGCAGTGGGAAGGGAAGGCTAGACTGTCCTATTAAGAAGCCTTGTAATGCTAAAACATGATTAAAATGACTTAGAAGAAATTACCAAGTGGGGGTCAAGAAGGGCTAAGAAGGGCAGGCTGATCATGGAAATGTGTTTTTAAATGGACTAATTCCAAGGGAGTATGTTTATCATAGTCACACATAAATGGCTGAACAATAATCACACCAAAATTATGTGAAAATTATAGCCCTTACAGGGTCTGAGGGTAGCTTAGCAGCTTTTTATACACAGAGCTGAAATACATCAAGTGACATAGGGGGCTAACATTCTCACGTAATGTTTTCACAAAAGATGACAATCAGCTTTCTTCTGGGCTTAAATTTAAATGTCACTTGGACAAATATCCAGTTACTCAGCATTGTACAGTGTAAGCAGAATGCAACAAAAGGTACTGCAGCTAATGCTGCTGCAGTAAGCTTTATTGTACAGGGGAGCCAGCTCCATCATTTGCAGATCCTGGAGATGAATTTCCTGTACCGTGGTGCTGGCCTGCCAGTCCAGCTGGACGAAGACAGTGTAATTGCTTTCTTTAATGGAACTAAACAAGCTGGGCTATTTTTTATGTGTGGCAGTACCTGGAGGAAACGTATCCAACGGACTGTTTGGTTACAGCAGGCTGTGCATGGGCCCTTCACGACTTGGAGAGCGTTGACTCTTTGGTGCTATCGCACAGCAGAGCTGAGAAGTACCTCTTTATAAGCTAATGGTTATAAACCAGATTGAACAGCAAGCTGTCTCTTGGCAAACACCGAGGAGCACGTCTGTTCCTCCTCCCCCCTCCTTCCCAGCCACCCCTTGCTTCAATTCTCAGAATTATTTCTATTTCCATCTTTCAGAGGTTTTGGTGCCGAGGGCCCAAAGGGCGGTTCTGGCGCGTGCAACTCCCCGAAGTCAGTGACAGCAGCGTGAAATCACGTGCTCGCCCGACTGCTGACGCTCGGCTTCGGACTTGCCAGCTCCAAATTAGGTTTTGTGGAATGCAAATTTTTGATGAGCTACCAAAGCGGAGAGCTGGCTGGCTCCGAGGCTACATCAGCACAAAGGGCAAGGCACAACCAAGGCTGCCTTTGGCCTGGCCACGGAGTTGTAGCGGGAGAAACTGAGAGGCCAATTAGGTCTCTACTCAACGGTAGGACGAAGAGCACAGGAGCTAATTACGAGGCGTTACTGTGACAACCCACGAGGCAGTGTTGCGCTGAAAACAAAGTACGGAAATGTAAAGCTGAAGCCAGAGGAGAAAATAAAAAAAGAAGATAAGAAACATGAAAGGAAGGAGAAAAGAACTACAACAGAAGCCCGAGCAAAGCAAAAGGTCAAAATACAATTTGGAAGGATGGGGCAAAAAAACGAGTAGGTAGTGAGGGGACACCAAGGTAGATGCGTTATCAGAAATGAAGTGTCTGACCGCCTGAAAAATGGTTAGCAAACAAGATGTCAGGATGTGGTGCTTTCACACCAAAGACCCAGAAGTATTTTGGGTGGGGTTTTTAGTCTGTCTGTAACTATCTCAAAATTAGGTGTTCGGCCTGAGGAGGTCTCTTAGGCTCTGTTTGTAGTTAGCACAGAGACAGAAGTACCAGGGGATGCTCAGCTCTTCTGCAGTCAGTGTGGACGTGGTGGCCCCACAGATGTTTCTTTTGCTGTCAGCAATGGCTTTAATTAAATTGCAGCTCTTTTTGCCTCCTTGCTTTCTCGCTTCTCTGTGCTGTCGTATGGCTGGTGCTGGTGAAGCTGTTGTTGGGGGGACGCAGTGAATTATTGGGAAATGCAGAAGAGCTCGTTTGTCCACGTTGGTCCTTTGATCTGCTGGTCACAGAGTGGCCACGCAGTTTTGCTGACCTGCTGAGAGAGTCTTGTGGGGGCAGAAATGAGTGGCGGAAAGAAATGCTGAGGCCTGGTCAAGCTGTCACTGCCAGTGGAAAAGCTGCCCATTTGCTGTGCTGGAGGATGGCAAGTGACACGTCCGTTGGAAGTGTCTCGAGCAGAGAGAGCTCTGATGGCTCGTCTCACTGCTTCATGGCCTTACTCTTTGCAGCCAGCATTTTGTGTCAATGCACGAATCGTCGCACCCTGTGGTATATCTGGGCTGCCGAATGCACGGCAGCAGCGTTAACTTTGTGACAGAGGGGTCCAGGAGAGTGCGAGGGAGCTGCTTCCGAGGGGTGTTGGTTGGTTGTGGTGGGCCACAGCTGCACGTGGCTCAGGGCGGGGTTGCACACTGCGTGATTGCTGTGCAGATCTGAGGCCTCTGATATTTCATATGACAGGAGTTCACGTCGGTCAGGTCCCCCATATTCTCCTTCTACACTCATTTTCCTGCTGGGCTAATCGCTTTGGCAGTGCAAGCAGCACCGGTGTCAGCTACCTTTCATATTTTAAACCTGTTCGTATATACAAATTTGCAATAACTTATAGCAGAAAGGAAATTCTGATGCAGCAGCTGTCAGAGGGCAGTGAAAATTAATAGGAAGCAGTTCAGTGAAAACAGTCTTCGCTTGAAACAGCTAAAATGCATGGTTGATTTAAGTATCTGGGCAGCTTGGATTAAGTAATGTCACAGACCTCCAGCAGTCACTGCACTGCTAATGAGTGAAACAATTCCCTTATTATAAAATCATTATCAGTCAATAAAACGAGCTCAAACCACAAAATAGGAGCAAAGTTCAGGGATCCGAGAATTTATAGTTTAGCCCCATCACTGAAAATGCCAGGAAATTAAAAGAAGCTCTATGTAAGTCACCACACAGTGGAACCCAACGCACAAAAACAATCCCTAAGTGCCATGGCAACACTCCTGGGCTCTTCGGAAACAAAATGCTGTATCTAAGGTGAAAGAATGGGGCCTTAATCTTTGCTCTCAGCTCTCCATGCCCACCTTCATCCCGTAAGTATGGCTCACCCAGCTGCTAATTATCTAGCAAAATGCAGGCAGGGCAAACAGGGGTGAACACTTGTCTTGAAGAAAAAACCCGAGCAATATGAAACATTAGGCTGCACTGACATACCCTAAGAAAACAACACTGAGCTAGCATTGTGCCTACTAGGCAGGCAGACATTGCAGCAAGGGGCCTGTACTGTTTCTAGACCTGGGCTCGTGCAGGGCCGTTTTAGGAGTTACCAAGAGCAGGATGGATGATGAGTGATGGCTAATTGACAGCTGACTGTTGCTGAGGTTGACAGTGAAGGTAACTGGTGATTTTTCTCAACAAAGGTTATGTCAGAGGAAGAGTTTGTTCCATTACACCTTTTGTTTGGCTCCTTGGGTCTTGGCTCGGCTGGTGTTTATTCACCACCTTTTTTCCCTTCCGTTTGTTCAAAGGAAAGAAGTCACTTTTAGATGGCTTCAGCAGCTCCGTGCTGGCACTCGGCTGGTCCCAGATTCCCCGCTGGTCCTTGGGCTGCCTGGTTCTGCCTCCTGCGTGCATGGCTTTCTGCCTGAAGAGCTGCAGACGGGATCTCTAACACCTTCCTTTCGTGACGGTTGAAAGAGGCGTCGCTTAATGCCATTAATTTGCTCCTAGAAGGTTGAAAACAGGGCAGATGCAGAGAGACTGTGGTAGGGCAGAAAAAGAGGGAACAAGCTGTCGGAGAGAAGAGATGGAGAAGGTGAAATATTTTATCTCAAAAAGGCCTGCCTGTATTTTCTTAGACAAATTTTATACCCTAGCCACAGAATCACAGCCAGTGCACAGTCACCTGGAATATGAACAGGCAGTTTACTGTGCTACATTCAGACTGTTTGCAGCCTCTGGAAGACATTACTGTGCCAGCTGATGATGCCGTCGCAGGTTCAAGGTTACCTTTGCAACCACACAGGACAGGAGCAGCTGCCATGGCAATTTGGGTTCTAGACAAGAGTCCTGAGGAAAATGAATCCTTGCAAATTCTAGAGCATGAAATCAGAAAATATTGAAAATAATTTAAACCCCAAAAAAACCTCTATAAACTACTACTAAAATGAGAGCAAATCTCTGACAGAATATAGAGATATCAATTTAAGACACAGCAATGGAGGATAATAGTACTTAGCTCTGTTACACAACTCTCTTATTTGTAGATCTTAAAATTCTTTATGGATATGAAGGAAATAAATACACTTTTGTTTTGCACATTACAGATATCAAGTGGATTGAATCACAAAGAAGCCTAATGACTAACCCATGGAGAAACACTGGGTCTCTATCCATCTGGGTCCAGCCCAGACGTTTTTGTATGCCAAAAATGATTTTAATCTGTAGGGTTTTTTTGAAACCGATGCATATCAGAGTCTCCTGTAAGAAACCTTTGGGTCTCTGGTACATTGCCAAGGCTATAGTTTCAGGCCTAACATATTTAGGATACCTCTCAAATGGGTTAACCTTGTAATATATGCTTACAAACTCTGTAACTAGGCAACTAAAAAAAGAAAAAAACTCCATGGTGGTTATCAAATTTGTCTTAGGAAACTCTTGTCCTGCGGTGCAACTTAAACCAAGAGCTGGTGTTGCAATGGAATTACATTTCTCTCAAATTATATTGTCTCCTAATTCATGCAACTGTATTATCCTAGTTTTACTCTGAACCACCAGTCTGCATCATATCTTCCACATCAGAGAGGCAAAATGATAATTTTTATAGGATTTTATCTTGTTATTAAATAATTCTGCTACCTAAATAGTAAAGCATTTTTGTCGAAGTACACACAATTTATTTCACTGCATCTGGCCTCTCAATTGTTAATGAATAAGAACTAAAGGAGGAAGCATAGCTCTGGGCTTTTTCTGTTCCTCTTTATCTGTTCCAGTTTGTAGATCCCAAGAACCACTTGGGACTTACGGTTTTGAATATCCGTGGAAGTACAGAGATCACTTGCAGCGACCGCAGTCCTTGTCAGAAAGGTTCTGCAGATAAACCTTTGCCTCCATCAGCCAAGCCAACCTCTCGTTGCACTTGTGCTGTGCCCCAGTGAACTTCAAGGAGCTTACATGGAGCAGAAGGTGTGATGCAATGCAGCGGATGAGCTTTCTCAGAAGAGTCAAGGAATCCAATGCCTGATTAGAGATCTTTGGAAATATGCTATGGCAAGACACGAAGTAGTAAGGTATAGAATCATAGAATCATAGAATGGTTTGGGTTGGAAGGGACTCTCAAGATCATCTAGTTCCAAACTCCCTGCTGTTGGCAGGGACACCCTCCACTAGACCAGGTTGCTCAAAGTATCCTAATTAACACTATGTATCCCAATATTAAGAAATACTAACTTATTCAAGGAGGTGGCTGTATGTTGCTGTTGGAACGATGACTTTAAAGGTTGTACAGAAAAGTGAGTTATATCTGAAGTATAATTCAATACTCTGAATTGAGCTGAAGGTGATAAAGGACATAAATACCATGATTATCTGACATAGTAGATTGTCAATTTTGCTGACACCTATAAAGCCTCTCTCTCTCAAAAAAAGTCAAATACAGGGTAAAAACACCATTCCCAAATATTGTCAGGAAATGTGGGGGCTTTTGCATAGACTTATCTGTTTCTGCAGAGGATTCAAATGCCTCCTTGGGGAACAGTGATTCCCAGGCAGAAGTGCCAGTGAAATGCTCTGTGTGACTGGAACCAGGAAGAAAAACCAGGCCTTTCATTCTGGATGTATCTGAAGTCATCTGTGAACAGAACAGGAATCTATATGTCTTTCCAGAAGGAGATCAATGATTGCCCTTTTTCCAATGTTCTGTTCATAGCAGCTAGGCTGCGTGGAACATGTCTTGTGCACTGCATCCTGAAAAGTTTGCTGTTTGCAAAACATTTTACCATTTTCCACTTTAGAAGTATCTAAATTTAGTAATGGTACATAGCTCTGCCTCCCCGGGGGCCTCCAGTTCAAAAGTCCAGCTCTGTTTTGAATGTAAGTTTACAGCAAACAGCACAGCACGACACAGTAGTGGCTGAAGAACAAGCTACATCTGTTCCTCAGAGCAAAACCTTTATCCACTCGATCTGAGGGTGCAGGAGCCTAGGTGGGATGCTTGGGGGGTGTGGCAGTTGAAGGCATTTTCACTCCTTTCAGCATGGGCTTCATCACAACAGAGACACGAGGTTCTGGTTCTCCCCCTGAGTGGCTGTGGCGCCGTGGCTGCTTGCAGTACCCACCGTGCATTGCCTTGCTGAGAAGCAGTCACTCAGGTGAGTGGCAGCCCTGTGGTTGCCCACCTTTCCTATGCAAAATCCTGCTTTTACCACTGCTATTCGCTGTCCCACTCGTCCTGGGCCCTTGGTGTCCTCAGAGGGAAGCAGAAAGCAGATCTCACCCTCCCTGAACAGCAAAAGCAGATGTCAGGTCAAACTGGGCATGCCAGCAGGCTATTGCCGGCCAGGCTGTCCAAAGTCATCTCACTGCTTTAGTGTTTCCCCTCTTTCTGCCTGTATTAATATAATACAGAATCCTAAATGCTTTAGTAACACTTTCTTCTTCTTCTCAGTAGCACCAGTAACAACAATAAAACCATTTCCCTAGGAACAAATTCTCAAGTTATGAATTCTAGATGCAAACAAGGAACATTTATATTGTGTGGAAAAGAGAAGGCCTTTGTTTGAACACAACAACCAGGCATGAAGAAAATACGGAAGTATGCTTGGCCAAATTTCTTCGGCTTCATTTTCTGTCATTAAGCTGGTGGTAACAGAACAGAATTTTTCTTGCTGAGTTTAATGCTTGTGCTTTATTATTTTAGATATGCTCCATTACCTTATGGCACAAAGGATCTGTTTTTTTCTCAGCATACAATAGACTTCACGCTTCTGTTGTGAATTCCTTTGAATGCTATGAGGAATTGCACAGGGAACTGTCTCCTGTGGCAAGAAGGAATGGTGGAAAACAGAAGATGAGGCTTATGAAACTCCATGGGAGTGAGTCTGTCTAGCCACACTGCAGCATAAATTCAGTTCGATAGTTATCAAGGAACAACACGTCTGCACAGTTACACTATGCAGCCGAGTTTGGGATACTTCTTGGGAACTTTTCCAATGGATTCAGCGGCATGACGAAAGGCTTGCACCTGAAACCAGACTCAAGTACTTTCACTGTGTGAAAACATACCCTACTGTTGTGCTCAGTTGTGAGGTTTTTTGTTTGTTTAATGGTAGAGGTACATCTGCCTGGTCTTCTGAAGGAGAATCACGACTTGTCTCTCCACCTCAAGGTCAAAGATCAACCCTACTTTGTCGGTTCTTGAAATACTTCCTGAAATATCTCCTTCAAAAATCAAAACCAAGAACCTTAAGCAACAACATGGAGGAGGACAGAACGATGAAGATCATGGAATCACAGAATCACAGTTTGGGTTGGAAGAGACCTTTAATGGCTGTCTAGTCCACCCCTCCCTGCAATGAGCAGGGACATCTTCAAAGAGATCAGGTTGCTCAGAGCCCCGTCCAGCCTGACCTTGAATGTTTCCAGGGATGGGGCTTCTGCCACCTCTCCGGTCAAAGTGTTCCAGTGCTTCACCACCCTTGTCATACAAAACTCCTTCCTTATGTCTAGTCTAAATCCACCCTTTTTTTAGTTTAAAGCCATTACCCCTTGTCCTGTTGCAACAGACCCTGCTAAAACATTTGTCCCCATCTTTCTTAGAAGCCCATTAAGTATTGAAAGGCCACAATCAGGTCTCCCCGGAGGTTTCTTTTCTCCCCTCCCCGCAAAACGCCATAGATGAGTAAAATTAGCACGGGTTCCAGAGTGACTAGACAACTTAATGAAAGATGGATCCACTGGGGGCTATTAAATGCAAAATCACCATGTCTCATTCAGGAATCCTCTGAACCACAAACTGCTGTGTGCTCAATAGATATTCTGGGAACAATATCATACACTTGTTCTGTTCCTAAGTTCTTTTCTAGACATTTACTGCTGTCCACTGTTAGAGATGGGATACTGGGCTGTGCTGATGTTCCCTGATTTGGTGTCCCTGTTTCTATGTTTTTAAAGATTTCTGTGTGTCATTTCACATTTCTTCATACAAAAAGTTGGAGGAAGAGAGGAATAAAATGATGACTCAAAGAGGAACTTGACTAGAGGTGACCAAGAGGAAAATTAAGAGAGAGGAAAGTTCCAAATATTGTCATTTCTTCATAACACGTTTATGATCTGTGGAGAGGTTAAGCCACTTTTGGATACATTGTGTGTAACTTGATGAATTTTAGAAGAGTGAAGAGCTTGTTGCAAGTTCTGATCCACTTCCAGTCCAAACAGTCTGCCTCGGAGTCAAAAGAAAACAATGTGGTCAGACTCTCTTGCCTTCTGCACATCCCCAGTGCTGCTAAATGTGTAATTTAAAAAAGCTCACGTAATTCCAGTCAGTCATGCCTTAGATAATCCGTTTGGGTATAGAGTACCTGTCCCCTGCCTTCCAGCTTCCACATAGCTTTGTTTTCTTAATTGTTTTTGTGGTATCCCTGTGCGATTACAAAAGCGGAATCTTTCAGTCCCCACTACCTGACTCTTGTTATTTCCGCTCTCTGTCTGCTGAACGATCTGTTTGGCAGTTTCCTTTTCAAAAGTTAGGAGCTCCTCACCCAGCTGGTCCCTGCGGTTGGCGAAGAGACTCCCCAGGGGCTTCAGCCTTGTTTTCACTAAGTAGCCTGGAGTAAGACCTGAAGTTCAGGAAACGGTTGAGATGGCAGCTGTGGGCTTCTTACTGACATGCAACAAGACTTTGAGTAAATCTCTTCTCTCTCATCTCTCTCAGGCGATCTGTTGTTAACGCAGTACATTCTCAGTGGTGTGTGTTTTCAGGCTAAATTATATTATGATTACAGAGGCAGTTTGGATCTGGCCAGGCTCGGCAGTTTTGACAGTGTTGCATAGACAGCCATACCATGTCTAGAGTAAGTTTGGCTCTGAGCAAGCTCAGCCCGTTTTGTACATTGAAGACTGAACTATTTAGTCCCGCCAGACTGAAGCTTGCCCTGCACAGAGGCATCTTGGGTGTCCAAGCACCCCATAGTTCAAGGTGGCTTTGCACAAAGCCAGCCTCAGTTTAGCAAGTCTGGCGCTGAGCTTGAGGTATTAAGTCCAGCTGGATCTGAGCTAAATCCTGCAGAGCCCTGAGTGCTCCTGTGCTTCATGGTGCTCCTCAGCCAGCTCTGAGCATTCCTGCAACGTGGAGCGTGGACAAAAGGCCACACTTGTGTGGTCCTGAAGGAACCTACGTGTTCCAGAAGGGCATATTAGCACTAATGTGGCACCAGCCATCCTGGCTGACAGCACAGCAAACCATTCAAATGCCTTGGCACCAAGTTGCTCAGTGCCATATTGCCTGCAATTTTCCATTATCTGGGTTATTTCAGACCTTTATTCCTCCCCTCCTCTCCCACAGCTCTGGATAATGGCAAGTTTGCCACAGCATGAAAGCAATGATTTTGCCATAACTGTATGTATTATCAGAGCCTGTAACTTTTATGGTTATTTAATGCAGTCCTTCAGTTTTCATCCACCCTTTTTTGGCTAGGCAGCCTGCATTTCAGGATCCTAGCCACGGAGCACAATGAAATTACCAGTTAACTCATCCCTGTAATAAGCTGCACTTAAGACTCCTGTCTGTGGGATATGCGGAAGGGATGGGCCAGAAAGCTGGAAATAGGACTTGGTTGCATACAAAGAACAGCAACAACAAGTACGATGTCACAGCTTAGGCAGTTAAACTCGGTAGCATGTACACAAAAGAAAAAACAGAAGTCACTGGTGTTGATAAAGCTGGTTCCTACCAAAACATGCAGTGAATTTATCTGTGTTTTTTTCCAAAAAGGAATACCAATGTTAAACATGAAAGTGTTTTCAGATAACAGATTTAATTGTAAAGTATTACATTAAAAATAAGATCAGTGAAATGAGTAAAGAGGACTTGGAAAATTTGTCTTCCTTTGTCTGTTCTCAATCAGATTTGAAAAGTTTCCAGCACTGTGTTCTTCCTTTTAGATGGTGCAGTACCTTGGCAGCATTTCCTGAAGGCTTTTTGCGACCTCCTACTGTAATTGCTTTGAAACCTACAGCAATCTCTGTAGAGTCTTCTTAAAAGAATATTACAAAAGTTAGTAATGCAACTATTTTTCCATAGACTTAAAAACGGAAGGACTATGTTTTCTGTTGGTTTTGAGTGTGAAAGGTCTGCTTTTTTAGCTTTGCCATAATTCTTCTGTTCTCTGACTTTTTTTTTTTTTTAATTCTTGCTTAAAAATATAATAGGTGCACCAAATTGCACAACTATATCAATATTTCAAAAGCTACCAAATCTTACACATGCAAAGAAGGCAGCTTAACAATCTTTGCTAATCTCTAATGCAAGATGTATCCATTATTTATGAAGGCAGCAGACAAAGGGGAACTGCTCTTGAATGGAATCCTAAATACTAAATACGAGAGAAGCCCTGGGCAGCTACACAGCACAAGGCTTCTTGTTTTTAAAGCTACTGACCAGTCTCTCTGGAGATTAACTCTGAAAGTTAGTGTCCAGCAAACTGTGTACTAATTGAGTGTGAACCGGACTGAGTTTTGTAAAAGAAGGAAAGAACAAAGGTAAGATCCTGCTATCCAAGCATCATTTTGTACCGATACTGATCAAATTACAGCACTTTCTCCCTCTCATCGCACATTTTCTGCATCTCTTTTTTTCATGCATGAGGAAGGCAAATGACCTGTGGCAGCGGGATGCTGTGGTGGAGGTCCTTCCGTGGCAGTTAGGGGAGCTCCACATCTGGATCCAAGAGCAGCTATAACTTTCCTTCCCTCTGGATGCATATTCACTTATCCTAGTGTGTGTGCTACTAGCCTTAATGCCTATTAATGCTTGGAAATGACACAATGAGGCCAAATTGCAATTTCCTGAAAGCTGAGCTTAATAGACCCTGAAATGCTATTTGTTTCTACTGTGGCTGATGAAGGTTTTCCATATTGATATTCCATACTGAGTTGCAGAGGCAGGGTCTGACAAAGGTGGGATCTTTTTCTCATCCATACAGAATCCCTTTTTGGACTAATGGCAGAGTTTCGTGAGGAAAGCAACAAGAATGATTAGAGCTTGTGAAATAATCAAGAGGGCACAGAATCTGAGGAAAGGCAGAAGGAAGCGAGGTTACTTTCTGTGGAGAAATGAAGAGAGAGGAGTGACATGATGTCAGCCTTCAAATGTGCTTGTTCAGACACATTGAAGCCTGTCAGAGAGGACAGGAAACCCTCCGACCTCTGTGTTCACATTGGATAAGACCAGAAAAAAACGTGCTAAGGGGGATAATGCAAGTGCAACGAGGAGTTTGGGTTATTAGTGGAGGTATTTAATGGTGACGATAGTGAAGGACTAGAGTATATGACCTAGGAAGCAGATGTGTAGGTTCTAGAGATCTTTAAGAGGAAGTTGGAGAAGCACCTGTGAGAAGTGGGAGAGGTATGGTCCATCCTAGTGCAGGTAATAGGATGGACTAGCGGACCTCCCCAGGTCCCTTCCTGCCTGCCATTTGTGAGTCTATTGCTATATATAAAGGTTTCCAGGGTATTTCAGTTGGAAACATAGGAAAAAAATATCTGGGACATAACCGAAACTACTACTCTTAGCTCTTTTGCTGTGCTGAATTTTGTTCTGTAATCAACGCACCAGGCACAAGACACCCACAAAGCCCTGACACAGCTGAATGAGGGCCCAGTGCAGGACAGCAAGAGGTACCGTGGCACACTGCTGGAAACGGCGGGAAACATTCGAAACCTTGTGAGAAGAGATTGGTGTCAAACAATGAGGAGCTGGTTTATGGATCCGAATGATCGGTTCCTTTCTTTCTTGTGACGTTCTGTAAACATAATTAAAAAAAACCAAACAAGAAGAAAAGCACAAATGTAATGGAAAAGGCTTCCATCTCCCTAAGGTTTCGATATGTTGAAACATTTTGAGAACTGGGGAATAGTTTTCCTCAGGGAAACTCTTTTCACCATTTCCCCCTTGTCTCATTTACTACAACCCCCGATGCTTTGAACTTGAAAAGAATCACAGAGAAACGATGGTTTTATGAACACGACAAGGAGAATGGGGTCTGACATTTTTTTTCCTTTAGAATTACGTTCAGGTTTTCTCGCTGTGAATTTAGGCACCCTAAATTCTCCACATACAGAAAATGCTGCCTTTACAGTTTACATCAACATAAAATATAAAGCTGTTCCTTATGATCCAAGCAGAATGATTCTGTAGGTCAGAGCTTTACAAGGAGTTTAACTTCAGGAGGGCGAGGTCTTAAAGGTGAGAATCACAGAGGAATTACAAAAGCACAGAGAAATGCTTTTGTGCCCTGTAGTGAGATAAAGGGGGAACAGTGGGATGTAGACTGTATTCTGTGGGGCACCTAAGAAGCCACAGGGTAATTCTGTAAGCCTCGTTTGCTCTTGGTCTGTCCTCTACTTTTTCTCCTGCTTCTCCCCTATGCTTTCTCCCCATTCTGTGACCCACCCCCCAAGGGTGTAACGCTGGGTCTGTGCAAGCACTGAATGGTTGGACTGGGGTTTTGACACCGATAGAGCAGCTCACCTTCAAACAGTTCTTGAAAGAGAGTTTCAAGTGGCCTTGGGCATTTTGGCTTGGAATTTAGAATATCTTCCGAAAAAAAGTGAAAATATATATGCTTCATTGCTAAACTCAATTATGTTTTTAAATACCCTGGACTTTCCTTCTGGGTTACTTCTGTTGTTGTTTGTAATTTGCTTGTCTTTGTTCTTACCTTTAGATTAGAAGACAAAAAATGCCACGAAGACTTAGAATTGTAAAGCAAGTGAAGATGTTTGGTTCATTCCTTTATTTTTTTTTCTTTTTTTCACCTTAGGTTGATAGTGCTACATCGATTTAGCATCTTACTTATTACTGTGTGAAAAATTCAAATTAAAGAAATCAGACAGTTGTAAATTGCTGGTATATGTAGTAGTAAATTCAAGAGTAGTCATCAACAGAAATAAAAGCCTGAAATGAACTGGAGTTCTGAAGATGCACTGGGAAACTAAAGAAAGACATCAAAGCCAGCAGAAAAAAAATTAACAACTTAGCAAGGAAAACTGGCTTTTAAGAAAAAGACATTGGATTCAGCAAAGTGGTGCACGGCCCATAGAGGATAAAAATAATGAAGAAGAACAGCAGGGACCGCAATAAAAATGGTTGGAAATGAATATACCATGGAAAGTAGTTGGTACAGTCTTCGCTAGCAAAACTTAGAGCAATTGAGCAATAATAAATGCTCAGGAATTGTCTGAAGATGAGATGATTTGCTGTTTAATGTTGTTATAATATTGCTTACATGTCAGGGAACAACCAGCCTTTTAAGCTAGTCAGATCACAAGATTCATGAATCAGCTTTTCGAGCTAAATCACATGGAATCCCCCGGTAGTTTTTAATACTTAGTTATATGACAGCCTAGAGAGTCGGAAAAAAATGAGTGTAAGGCATTAGTAAAATTATGTCAGGGATTATCTTGTAACCCTTACTTATGCTTTTAGTCCCATTACCATCATGGGATGCAAGTATCAAGTGTGTGTTTGAAAGACTCTCATACATCATACGCTAAAGCGAAACCTGTTTCCCAGGCTGTAGATCATTTTGCCGTATACTCTTCCGTGTGGATTTGGACTCCTGTTCAATTCCGAGAACTATTATTGCCACCGTGATGGCGATGAATTAGGTGAGGGTGAACTCCAAAACATAGGGATCACCAGCAGCACCTATAACACCCTTGCACAAGTTCGTGAGCCTGATTCTGATCCCATTTAGCCTAGTTTTATTCCAACGAACTTCAGCTTCAGCGGAGTGACTCCTGGTTTGTTGCCATATAAGGGAGATCAAACCCAATATGACTCAGCCCATCGCTTGCCAGTCTATTCTAAGTAAGACTATAATAAGAACTTCCACAAAGGAAGCTTATTTTGCTAATATGCAAAAAAGAAAAAAGAGTAGGAAAAGTGCGTCTTTATAGACACTTGTTCCAATTTTTTTTTTTTTGGTTTTTGAACTGGATATGTCTACACGGACTATAAATATTTGCTCAAGGCAGATTTGACATACCTATGAACTACCTGTGTTGATTTTAATATACTTCATGCTGTAACCACAGCAGTAAAGATACGACAGCACAGGCTAGCGACTGGAGTACAAGCCGCCTGGGCACGCAGGGTAGTTGCTTGCCTGTGCCACCACATTTTGTTACGCTCGCTAACTAGCTTAACACTTGTCTGGATGTGCATATCTGTTGTAAAATCATCTTGCCTGAAGAGGAACCTACAAAGAAAGAAATACATCCAAAGAGTATGTTCAGGTATGAGGGATGCAATTGTCTGGTTCTTGGAGTCAGTGAAAACCAGTTGATTCTGAATGGGCCCCTAATCAGGAGAAAGAATGACTTTGTGCTTGCGGAAAGCACTCCCAGCACACGATTATCCTCACATTATGCCTCAGAGAAGCATTATTTTGTTACCCCAGATTTGATAGCACAGACACAGGGTTTGTAGTTGTTGGAAAAGCTTATTAATTATGTTGGAAAGACAGGCTATAAAGCAACTTCCACAGTGGCTGCAGCTGTGGGGCTATACCCAGCAAATGCCTTAGGCATACAACTTTACCCATATGGGACAGGTTTGCTCGTGTGACTGTTGATAGATATTGCATGCATTTCACAGCAGGACGCCCTGTGACTGGATTGTGCTCTGCAAGGTCATGCTGTTTGCCTTGCACACTGCTTCTAGCACAAAACCACTTTGAATGTTAGAGGATGCTCAGCTATTCACGTAAGAAGTCATTCTAAAAGCAATACGTTATGCTGCAGAATATAAATCAAGTTATACATCTGTATATTTTCTCTTCTGAGAAGATCGTTGCAGCTATTGCCTTAAGGAGTCACTAAGGCCACTGTTCCCTTTGCTCAAATTCCTCACTGAAACGTACCTCTTTAGGAGGCCAGCAAGAAACCAGTCTATGCATAATAGGCAAGTAAAAGAGATTTGGGGAATACATAGAGGACAAGACATCTACATAAATCATAAGCTTATACTTCTTCGCTCTTCCTCTATTGCTTCCCTTTTTTGTGCTAAGGGACTATGAGTAAAACCTTGGCTTCACTGAATAAAGGATTAAAAACAATTTAAAAAAGTTGTGGGCGGTTTCAACTGGATCCTTTTGGTCAGCCATAGGAAAAATGGCAAATGCACCATGACGATTACTTAAAACTTGGACAAGAACACCATGCACTTCTAGCCCCAGGCTGCCTAAACTCTGAGCCATGGGTCAAACCAAGGGTACAGTTTCATAGCGCTGCCTTTAGAGGCCTAATTTCTGCTGCGCTTGTGTGGCTTTTGAATATGCTTTGTGGACAAGGAAAAAATTCAGCGTTATTTTTTTCCTCATTCAGCATTAGCAGTCTCTGGTCTGGCTTTGCTTAAGTCCTTCCTTTGGGTGTTCCACCGTAGGGTCCCAGAATCAGATTCCTGGGGTGAAAGTGTAAAAGCTTACTCCTCTCTTAATTCCTTCTCCAGGACCTTCAGGTTTTTCCATAGACAAAATGTAGGACTGAGAACTTGTCTGTGTTCCCCTGCCCGGTACCGTAGGGTCTTCCACGTGTGGCTCCACTGTCCGGTAGCTGCTCCTCTGAGTGGCAGCGGCAATAACTGTCCTCCCGTTGTTGTGATGTCTCTGTCAGGGAGGTGATGGATGGGAGGAAGTGTGGAAAGCAGCAATAGCATGATGAGTTTGTGAGGAAGGGGGAGTGACCCTGAAGGTTGGTGACGAGGCTTTACTTGAGTCACCTCCCCAGACTGCTGGTGAAGTTACTGGGGACCCTGAATGCAATACGTGTCATGATTAAGCAAGTTCATTGCATAGCTGTGTCTGGAAAAGGGTAATCGATAGTTCACCCACAGGCTGTACGGAGATATGCAGTAGGTTTGGACAGGGGCCTCTCTGGGTCTGGTACGTCAAGATGTTACCAATATCTTGGATGATGAAACAGCTTAATAAATTTGCAGAAAACACCATTTGAGGACAGACTGTTAGTACGCTTGGGGAGAGGATGAGAATTTAAAAATAACCTTGAGATATTGGAGATATAGGGGAAAAAAATATATTATTTTAAGAAGATAAGTGTAAAGTACGTCAGTTAGACAAGGAGAAATGGGCTTCAGCTGCAGTAAGAAGGCTGTTTTTCTTGGTCAGATATTTGAAAATACTTCTAGTGATGACACCCTTTCACATACGGCATAAAGGGCCCCTTCTGGCCAAAGGCCTAAAGAAACAGAGATGACCTGAGAAGCACCATTCAAGTAGCTGGCTTAGCCCTCTAATTTGTTAGGCTTTTCCTCTTTCCTCCAGGATGCAGCCAGGCAGCATCACAGTCAATGTTAGTCACCCATAGCCCAGGGAGCCCTGCCCTGAGCCACCTCAGCTTTGCTACATCCTAGGAGAAAGGCTCAAAGAGAGAGAGACTCTTTTCTGCAATTCCTGGTGTGAATTTGCCAAACATAGGGGTTTTGACATGTAAACAAAATTTAAGAACTATGCTTTAGGATTTTGTCCCTTCTGCCTGTCCTTGAGACTAGCTGGTTTGGGAGTTGGGACTGAGCTATAGCTGGTCATGTTCAGCACAGACATTCCTGTAAGAACGGTCTTTGCAGACATCCTTGGTCTGTCTTCAAAGCCAGCTGGCCAGTAGACCCAGTCCTGTGGTGGCTTTGAGACTGCTGGAGGCTGGGCACAGACTTGCAGGCCATGGGAAGTGGTTCAGGTAATAGTTTCTTTTCCCTTGAACCTCCCCATTACAAGGTGGATTGCCATGTATTGTACTAACCAAGTGTTCTGTCTGACTAGCCTAAGCAGGTCATCCTACGTCTTGATCTGGGGGCTTATCTGAAAAGAGAGAGTGGGATTGTGTCTTCTGTGATGAGGATCAATAGTTTTAGGGTCTAATGCCCTTGGCACAGTGACTGAAGAAAAGTAATTATTTAGAGGTCTAGGCCTGAGTGAAGAGAAAAAAATAGGAACAACAGTGGTTTTGGACTCTTCATGACTATGCCATGAGTCATTTGATATCATGGTCCCTTGATAGAAGTCTTGCTGCCGCATTCCTCTTCCTGGACATTACCACACATGTATACACACACACAGAGTGCACAGTGCAAGAAAGGTCCCTCTCATCCTGTCTGGCTTTTGCCAGGTCGTTGGGTGCCCTGACCCTGTTGCTCCTGGTTTAGCCCTGAGCATACACAGGAGGGAAGATGGGGAGGGGTGCTCTGGCCCCTGGCAGACCTTGGGGAGGGGAGGCATCACCTTCCAGGGGGCATGGACAGCCCCACGCAGGAGGAGGTAAGGAAGCAGTGGAAAAGCAGGAGGGATGTGCCCTGACAGGCTTCAGCCATTGAGCTGAAGGGCTGCCAGGAGAGGTGAGGTTACTGAGGCTGTAAGCAGAACTGGAGGTGTGGGAGCCTATGGATTGGATGTGGGGCCGGAGCTGATTGCAGCAGCCTAGCAGAGCAGTGCCCCATGTCCTGTGCATTTGCCTTCAGCTATCTCTGAGCTAAAAAAAAAATAGGATTTGTGTCATCTAACATCCTGATATTTATATTTCAGAAGGCAGAGCTTAATTTCTTCATTAACCTGAGTAAATAATTAAAATTGTCCCCAACACTTCAAAGGAGAAGCATTAAAAAATTAACCTAGTGTATGGGAACAAGATAAAGTAAAAAAATATGGAAGTACTTCTGTGCATCACTGTTTGTTGCTGTTACTGTCCTGTCTGTCCCTTGTTAACTGAAAGGAACATTTTCCCTTCTTTTAAGTCTATATTGTTTTATGTTTATTACATCTTGTCACCTTGTGGCACATCCAGCTAGATTTGCTAGAATTGGATGTTGATATTAATAATTACTTGTCTGAGCTAAATGAAAGTGCTAATGAAGTCAAGGGCCTGCTGGGGGTAGGGTCTGGGCTTCCATTCCTGTGCAGGCATAGCTGATTTTTTGGGAAGAAAGCTAACACTATCTCCACAAAAACACTTATCTCAAGTGATAATACACCATATCATCTCCCTCAGCAAATAGTAACAAGTGCTACGGAGCAGCAAGCAATTTGTGAAACGTTGAGGAAGAAAAATAAAATTGCTGCAAACTACCCAAAGGCTATGGAGCTTAACTCAGCGTGTGGCTGAACTGAAGGCAGAGCTTCTTTAAATAATTGATAGTGCTGTAAACGTACATGATGCGGTACAGGAAGAGGTCAGCCCCTAACACGTAAGAAGCCCTTGCCCTGAAGGGTTTATGGTCTGATGGTGCCAATGGAGGAAAGCCCTGGTACCTCACCGCAGATGGTCGCGTGGCCTTTGGAGCACAGATGCCTCAAGGAGCGTGGGGGTGCAAATTCAGAGATGAGGCCAGTAGCTAGAAACGAGCAAGGATTGGCAGAAGGTCAGATGCAGTTTGGAGGAGGCAACCAGACAATTCAGAGCTGTGCCATTTTAAGCAGGCTGACTAAGACACGCCCGTGATTCAGCGGCGATGCAGGCATGCCAGCTGAGCTTTGGGAGCTCGTGTGAAACAAGAGTGGGTACTCTGAACCCAAGGTCTGGCATGATCGGTGCAGACAGAGAATCCTGTGTCTGAGGCTTCCTCAGCTCAGATGTAGGGAGGTTAAGGCAGTGGGTGGAAGGCTCTGAAGAGGACACTAGTTATCTGAAGTATTAGGATGTAGGAAGTATTACACCACGGGAGCAAGCAGCTTTGTTGATATTTCCTACCACATTACCCCTAGACGTGGTGCAGTGTGACCTAGTCCAGAGGGAAACGGCGACATTCCGAAAGCTTCTGTAAAATAGCTCCATCCTTCCAGAGCTGTGTAGACGCGGTCCCCGTTGTTGCCACTCCCCTACACACGGATTGCCCTTGGGCAGCACCACAGGTCTAGAGACCCACCTTCTGTACCCTGGGGGCAAGAAATTGGCCCAAAGAGTGCTGAATCTGAACCAGAGAGACATTTTTCCTCTCGATACTCTCTCCTGCTTCTGATCTCTCTTCTGCTGGCTCTCACAGCGTGGGACACCCACGGGCTGTATCGAAGCGTCAGGGGGCAGGGAGATTGGTGCCAGGGAGACAGCTGGTTGCCATTACATTATTTACTCCTTACCCTGGAACATAAAAATAATAATGAAATGAATGTTACTTGAAAGATGGAGAAAACAGCAAGCAAAGAAGATTTTTTTTAGACCTGACAGGTTCAGCTCTAACATATTTGCATCTTAAACATCTGTCTATGTGTAAAGAATTTTCATGCATTTAGATGCACAGAACCAAATCCTCCGTGCAATACTCAACAACTTCCATAAGCGTTTTCTGATACAACTAACTCATAGTATGCGAAGTGATTTATCAATATTTTAAGAAGAGGTACTTTTGGTTAAAAAAAAAAGCTTTTCCTTTTCCCCGTTTAGCATTTTTTTTTGAGGATAGCTCTTAACACCAATTTTTAAACAGAATTCCCCGCTGCTCTCCATAGCATCCCAGTTCTGAGAAGTGGCGTGATACCACCATATGTTACCTTCTTAAAAATGTTGTATTTAACCAAGCAACAAGAAGTCAATTTTGTGATACAGAACAAATGTAAAGACATATGGTGAGTAGACCTGCCCGGGGAACACCAAACTTTTTGGTTTACAGAACAAAAATGTCTCAGTATTTTCACTGCCTACTCCAGACTCTGCTTCCAAGAGAGCCTGTAAAATCAAGAAGACATATGGGGCAGAATTCATCTCACCTAACTTGAGTCATCTGCAATTCATACGTCTACATCTGAGCTAGGCACCTTAAGCTGTCTTTACCATCAAGCGATAGAAAGGCAGTGTGATGGGCTTGATTTAGTAGGTCTCTATTAGGTGTCTAGTTTGGGATAAGATTAACCACTTTGTTAGAAGGGTCTGTTTCTGGGATGGCCTACGAAGAAAGCTTAGGTGACTAATCCAGATGAAAACATCCACAATGCAGACACGTATGCTTGTTCAGAAGAACCCCAGACACAGGTGAGGTTTCTGGACCCAGAAGATGCTGAGAATGTTCAAAAGTGCAGGTGTGTGATATGAATTCTGCAGAGTTTGGAGGTTTCATTCTTGTGGCAAAAAAATGCTCCATTTGTCCAAAATATTTTCTGAAAAACTAACTTTAATCTAAGTATTTGACTGGGGTTTTTTTTTGTTTTATCAGTTTTCTCTCTCTCTCTTTTTTTTTTTTTTAATAAACAAGAAAGGGGTGAAGTTGTTGCAGTTGATAGAAATTGGTCCTCTGACGGCATATAGTCCTCTGTGGGTTTCTCCAACACTCTACTTTGCAGTGTCAGGCCTCGCTGTTTCAGAAACATTGATATTACTTCTTGAACTTTGCAAGATACCCTAATGACAAGATGAAATATGTGTAGCAGGAGCTGACTTTGGGAAAGCTTGGAAAATGTATTTATAAAGTATGTTAAATCTTTGCCAGTATAATGTTTTATGACATAAACACCGTTGCTAAATTAGAAACCCTCTTTATTCTGTTAAAATGTCACAACAATTTCTGTCCTAAAGCTTCATTCTTTGGAGCAAACCCAGAAATGCACATTGTTTTGCTGCTGTTGTTCTTCCTATGATGGTGACGGAAGTCTAGCATTCTTGGTAAAGAGGAATGAAGGACTCGTCTGGAGCCAAAAATAACTAATGAGGAAGCAAGGAGGAGGTTGATAATACCTTCCCTCTGCAGGGAACCATCACAGGCACAACAGCGGCTTAAGCTGATGTCCTCTGCTTTATAAAACTGTGCATCTCTACCAGCTCCCCTTGGCCTCTCTTCTTTAAGGTCCACCGACTTAGATGATGTGTTTTCAGACAGTGAGGGAACACGAGGTACTCTGCGCCTTCCTCCCCCAAAGTGGTGATGTGCTCTGCCTATCTGAAATTGTATTTCAGCAGATCAGCCACAATATTGATTTGGAAAACTGCATTACATTAATGGCAGCTCCTCTCTTTTTGGTTTAATTATAAAAAGCAGACATGAACGTAGATGTGTTCTTGTGTCTGCTGAAAACTGAAACTTCACTGAAAGCAGAATGAAAGCCCTGATTGCTTAGGTGGTCAATGGAATATCCATTTAAAAATTTATTTATTTCTTGTACCAAGAGTAAGGAATTTTATAAAATAAATGCAAATACAAAATGTTACACTTTGGAATAGGGTATGTATCAACAAATATTAATAGTTCAATACAAAAATTTCAGGGAAGCAAAAGCATCTGCAACTGGGAAAACAGAGTTGATGTATTGAAGGCACAAAGACAAACCCCACACCTGCTAGATTTCTCTGCACAGGACTTTCCTGCTGCCTCAGCCGGGTTTTGGCATGAGAACTATGGGTCAGGTGTCTAGATTGTGCATGTGTGTTTCCTGAACTGCACTTTCTTGTAGCTAACTTTATATAAATAGATTATGCAGTTTACTTTTCTGCTTTCATGGGATTACTGTCAGCACCCAGAAAATCGCAACATTAAGAGTGGCTTGTCTAATGATTTTTGCATTCACTTGGAGTCAGAAGCATGAAAGCCTGTGCTGTTCAATATCAGTAGTATCTCTTTCCCATTTGGAGTAACTTTAATATTCTCTTTTAACTTCTGTTAGAAACTTCAGAGTTTTGAAGTCAGGAAAACAATCCATAATCTATCTACACACTGCATATGCCAACATATAAACTAAACAAACATAAGGAAATGACAAAGCAGCTGCCCTTCAACATATGGGCAGAACAATTATCTAGGAGGTTATTTTTAAGTAAGAAAACCCTTTATCTGTCCTGAAAGTTCCCAGTTATTTAGAGGAACATTTTCTGATGCTGCTGGCTTTCTTCTGATGCTGTGCTTTCTTCCAGACGATCCATGTGACGTTCAGAAATGTATACTCCTGACTAATTAAGTTGCCTGCTGACTACTTCTGACACATATGATTCTTCAACATAACAAATTCAGCAATAAAAATATAGCAAAGCAAGTAAAAATTGCACAATGAACTCTTTAGCCCCAAATATGAATCATTCAGATTTAGTTGGGAGGAGAACCCATTTAATTGTTTCCCATAGAATCAACCACAAATAAAATGCAAATGTAAATATTTATTTGAAAAATGGTGTCTCTGCTAGCAGCTAAGTCAAGACACTCCGAAGTGCAGGGCAAATTTTGATCTCAGTTTGCAGTGAGGCCATCGCTGAAGTCAGTGGGAATATCGCGAGTGAAAAAAAAGGTCCTTTCACTCCATTAAACAAACGTTGTGTGTAAGGCTGCAGCTCACTGAAGCTGGAGAACTTAAAAAATATGAATTTCTACAAATGAAAATAAAAATCAAGAGATCATAGCTGTAAGAAAGGCCCATATAAAGCTGGTGTGCGTCTACTAGGCAACACTTTTGGAAGAGAAGTATGTTTGCCCCATGGAAGTAACAATAACCTTCTCGCAGCCCAGCAACAAAGTGACAGAGAGGGAGATGAAAAAAAGGCAAGGAGAAGGCTCAAACAAGGCCTGAGAAGAGCCTAGCACAGAGGTCTGTTCTTTGACCCATAGGCAGCAAAATGGTGACTTGCTGTTTGGTAAACCTCTAGGCATGAAAACAGGTCCATCTTTGTAAGTGGAGAGAGACCTGAGTCCCGCTTCAAGGCTTCTTGTCAGATCATCAGAGATATCTAACTCTGGGTAATGGCTCAGCTCAAGAAGTCAGAAGAATAATCAATCAGATCGTTGCTCGATATGTCAGTGAAGATAGCCTCAGACCACATGGGCCTGTAATAATGCAATGCACGCACAGAGCTCCTGTCAGCAGAGAATCTAAATGACTTTCTTAGAAATTATATAAGCTTCTCAGCAGATGACCATTATTATTTAAAAGATGGAGATGACAATGTGCATGTATGTTAAGAGAATTATGCAATTAAACAGCCGTTTTAAAGACAGAGCCAGGACATAACCCAGCCGTCCTGACTCCCAGCCCCAGATGGACTGTTTCCTTTCTCATCCTTTGTAACAAATAATTCAGCTGTTTGTCAATATTGTAGAGCAGTGGTTTCCAAAATGTGCAGGTAAAATTCTCTTCTGCATCTCTCGGAGAGATGACATAAATGACACAGGCCTGGGGGCACTCTCCTGATTGTACACCATCAGTGTCATGGACTGGGTAGCTCCCAGGACTTTTCAAAGGTATTGCAGGTTAAACCCAATGACCAAAACACAACTGAGAGCCAGCCGTGCCCCTGGTCCCCTTCCTAGCTTTCCCCTATATCCCCTAAGGCAGTATTGGCGCAAGTGTCCAGGTTTTACTACTGCCTACAGCAGTGCTTTAACCAAAGGAATATTTGCTGCTGCCCATTTTGTTGTGCTGCCAATATGGGATTCGGGATAAAGGGACTGAAATGTGGTGAAGGATTGCGCTGTCACCTGCTTTTGAATCCTGAGTTTTCTCCTTTTGCATATTTGTAGGTTATACATAAAGCATAATCAATAGGTCAAAAAAAACCATGAACTGACTAAGCTATTTTAAAATACCACCCTTTGAAATGTTCTCTGTCCTGTATTTAAAGCAACATTAGCTAAATATAATTGCCTAGACAGGGAACGATGAGAGTGTGCTGCTTTTTGAGCCTTTGGATGTACACTTCCCAGTGAGTTCATACAACCCACTTATGGTCGATTAATGGGATAGAGCTTGTAGCAGCCAACTTCCTGACCTACCACACTGCCCCTGCCCGTCACCATAATTATAGAACAGGAAATGAAAAAAAAAAAGAGAGAGGAACTCTGGTACTTTAAAGTACATAATTTGATTTTCAAGAGAGGAAAAATACATTGTCGATGCAGGTGACTTATCACGAATACTCACATTGAATGTGGTTGACCCAAATGGCACGATTTCAGATTCTGACTGAAATGTACTAAACTGCATGTTTCTGACCCATCACTATAGTTTACAGTTGCTAAAAATATCTGTGCACTGCACAGATGGTAGAGATCAGTTAGTCCAAAAGAGTCATGAAGGAACAAGTTTTAATGGCAATTTGGAATTTTTTTTGCTTGCATGTTCCAATAGTCTTTTAAGGTGACTATAATAAACAGAAGAATGAAGGGAAAAAAGGGCCAGAACAGTTGTCAATTTTTCTAGATCCATTTGTGCCTAAACTTTAACACAACTTTTTTCAGGATAGCACCCTGCCTGAGTCTCATCCCTACAGAGCACCTTCTCAGAGAGAGCACAGACCTTGGCAGTGTCAGACAGATTTCTCCTGAGAGAAGAAATAAGTACTCGAAATAAGTACTGAACGTGGTGTCCCTAGTCTAACAAGGTAAGGATGTCTCTTCCTTGCAACTCTAGTCTTCTTCTACTTGCCCTTCTAATGGTCTGGGCTATGCTTTAATTTGGACATCTGCCAAAAACGCTGATACCCGGGCTAGCAGGGTCAAATCCAGGCATCCCTGGGGTCTGACTTTAGGGTTGTTTCTGCAGCTGGAGGAACGAAGAGTAGTGATGACTGTCACAAGTCTTCCTTTATAAAGGACAATAGAGATAATCATCAGAACAATTATGCAAAACTCACTAAAACTTTCAGGAATTTACAAGTAGGTCCTGGTAAATATTCAAGTAGCAATTCGTGGGACTGCAAGTGCAAGTCCTTTTTTAATCTCAACAAAGCACAGAACAAACACCAAGAGACCATGAGAAAAGTGGTTACACTGATATAAAAAAGTGCAGCTGAAGGAAGAAGTGGTTGTGGAATGTTAGAGTATACAAACAGGGTGGTAAGGAACATCTATAAAAATAAGTACGAACAAGCCAAAGGATAAGTGGGGGAATAAAACTTTACTCTCATATTGTGGATAACTCTTTACTAACATCAGATACCTCCAGTATCTTCTTACTGAATTGTAACCAGAGAAAAAGGTGTTTGAAAAGTGCTGGAAAACTGTGTGCACGTTTATACCGCTTTTATGAAGCCCTTTTCCTCAGCAGTTATCTGTCCACCTGTTTCCATTTCAGCTTTACAGTTATATTTGACTCATGGCAGGTCAAAAAGAAGGGGCGCTTTCTGGTTGTCGACAAACAGTGTTTGCAATGCTCTAAGGGAGTGTCTCTGGGGGTAACTTCCCCTCAGTGCCTGACTGGGGATGGGGGCAGAAGCATGGCTTATCCTCATCCTGCCTGCCATGGCCTTCAGGGCTGAGAAGCTGACTCCTGACTGACCAGCCCATTGTGTCAATGATGTCCATTGCCTCCTGCTAGCTTTTCGAACACGTGCCTCCACGCACTGTCTCATGCTGTCCCCAACACTCAGGAGAAGCTCTGCAAACATCTGCAGTGCTGCCTCATAATCTTGCCAAGGTCCTCCCTTAAAACTCTCCTTTTGCCACATTGCCTCCACGAGTTTGCGTGAGGCCTACCAGATTGACAAGTATTTGTTTCATCCCTTCCTTAGGCTTGTTCTCCTCTCTGCTTTTCTGCCTATATCTGCTGCACCTTTTCCTAACTTTAAACTGTACGTTTTTGGGAGCCAGGGATGTCTTCTAATGTACTATTTCAACAAGGCCTTGTACAAGTATTGCCGTTCCTGGCATGGATGGTTCTTGGCTCACCAGTGCATACAAACCAACTGTGGCAGTTCTTAATATATTAAAATATTTTTTTGCTGGATTTAGGTCTACTCTTAGAAACATTCTTACAATGAGGAACAAAGTCTTAACAAGGGCTACTGAGGTCCAGAGAGATGAACCATGGTTTGATGTAACAGCCTGGATGATGCAGGAGGCATGTCTGTCTTGCACAGAATCCTGCTCATCACCTTCATACCCAGCTCCAGGAGTAATTAATATAGTGGCAAACGCATGCCATGCATCCCTGTGGGCAGGCCGTCACCTAAGAAGAAGCAGCTAAGGACTAGGCCCTTAGCTGTCCAAGGACACATGGACCGTGTTTCTGCCAACACCACAGACTCTAATCTTATTGTCCACTCTGCTTATCGGATCCTGCACGCTATTACAATATAACTGTCCGTAGATCAAACACACAGATGAGTGGCTTTGCTAAAAAGAAAAAGGTCTAGCTGGGGCAGTTTCCTTCTGAGTTATGGCAGTGGTGGCAAACAGGCGTTGACATTTTTAATACGGAAAGTTGTGAATCTCTACCCTAGCAATCCATCTGCAAACAAGGACATAACCAGTCAGTGAAACTACTCAATTAAAATACATCAGCCTTATTTATTGACCTGCCTGATCATGTCACTGGGAATCGCTCGAGAGGCACCACGCACACTGCTGGCAGCAGCACCTGCAGCCCAGCCCTGCCAAGTATGAAGCCGGGGGGGTCAGATTTCCCAGATGAAAACAAAGACGTTCCAGATTACCAGACCCCTTGCAGGGCGAGCATCCTATCGTTTAATGCGCACAAACTCCCCACTGAAACCTGACCCTTGAAATGTTACTGTTTATTAGTACCCGAGGGGCTTGATGTTAAGCAAACAGAACTAAGACTGGACCTGAGACTGCCTGGTCCCTGCTGATGTTTTTCTGGATTGGGTTAAATTTTGTGAGCTTATCAGCTGCTTCCCATTCAGGATAAACGTAAAAAAGCCACCAGCTCATCTGGAATAGGAGGGACCCCTGCCGAAGTCACAGTGGAGCTGGAGTGGGAATGCCCAAGGGGACGCTGATGCAAGATGACAGAGCAGGAGATGATAACCTCAGTTGTGCTGCCATGAGCCTACAGGGACGGCAAGAAAGACCACAAAAATCCTGGAAAGACAGGAAAGGCATGAAGACGACAGGAAAAGCCTCGGATCCTTAAAAACAACTGAGCAAGCAACGTTTCCTGACTGAGTGCCTCAGGATTGTGGGTGCACTAATAGCTTCACTGGCCCTGCCCAGCCTCACCAGGGACCAAACCTCTACCCATGTACCCCATTTTGGCCCAAACCTTTAGACCTCCATCTGAGCTGTGATGTTGGGGTGCTGGTTTCCAGTGCCACCACAGCTCAGTCCAGCCATGGATCCTCTCGATCCATAGGCTAATGGACTGACTTTCTGGCTTGACCTTGGTCCTACCTCACCACCACAGAGGTGTCTGAGGACTTGGACTCTTGGTTGATCCCAGTTGTTCCCAGCTGCCCTGCTCCTTGACTGCGGTGAAGTCCTGCCCTGCCCATCCCCCTGGTAAGCCTCTGCAGCCCCCAGACCCCAGGGAGGTGCTGGCTAAGGCAGCACCCTGGCAAAGTGCTGGCCAGAAGCATGGGACTGCAACTCCCCTGTTTGATTGCATCTGCACTCAGGGAAGCATTGCTGAGTAGGATCTTTGTAAACAGGGACCCCTTGCATCTGCAGATGCCTGGTTTTGTCAGCAATTTCTCAGACAATGCACAGAATCCTGAATCTTGTGCAATTTAGAGTCGAGAAAGCAATTCAGAACACATGGCTCTGGTTTCACTGAGGTGCTGGACATGTATGCCGACAAGAATGTGAGAGGTGCCTGTTTCGATGGGAGCCCTTATCCTTTGTCTCACAATGCCATTGCTTTGTACAGGCTCTCTCCTCAAAGGGATTTTCTCTTTTGCAATCTGATCCTTAGCTAGTTGCTTGGCACTGAAAGCTCTCCATCACACAACACAGGACTACTAGGCACCGGCACAATGAGGCTTTGTTTTTGGCCTGTCCTCCCTGAAGAAATGGAGACCCCCTGCTCTTCTGCCTAACGTGGCTAATAGTTGGTTAACAGCCCCTGACATAATGAAGCGGCTCCTGTTGCTCAGTATGGCCTCACAGAGTATGAGACTTGGGCTGTGGCCAATCTTGAGGCTGGTCCCTCACCACCGCCTTTCATGATTTGGTTCAATTGGCAAGAAGTCCCACCTCCTTTTCTTCATGTTTTCCTATGGAAGTTCATGACGTTTTAACAAACTTTGGTAATGTTTTTGTGGGTGGGTGGGTTTTTCTGACAAATCAGATCCTCTTTTTCTTTATTCCAGTTGGAAGTGATCTTTAGATATTCATGTTCATTGCAAACTCCCACAGTATTGAGGGTCTTCTCAGAGGGATTTGATGGTGCTGATGATCCAAGTTGCCAGTTGCATTGGTTCCTGGATGTCTTCCCCTATTACTTCATGTTTAGTAATGAACTTATAAAAGATCACGTTATGGGTGTTGTTAAAACTTCCTTGGAGCTGGGAAAAAAGAGTGGGTCAGCAGTAAGGAGAGAAGAGGTGGAAATGACAATGCTCGTCAGCTGCATTGCCAGGTCGTTCTGCAATATGAACCAGAAGATGTTAACAGCTGTCCCCAGGATACCTGGAGCCAAAGAAGTTGAGAGGAGGAGGGACAGGCAGGTAGAGGGTGAAAGAGATGGTCAGAGCTGTTCAGTCGATCCCTAAGAGAAGAGCGAAAGGGGGGTGTTACCCCTTCACTGATGGCATCTAGAGCGTTTCATGCCCCTTGACAGGGTGGGCACAAGCGTGGGGGAGCCTGCTGAACTGCTGCTGCTGGGTAATTCTTGGCAATTATTTAGTGTGCAATGTGTTAGCTGGATTAAGGCATTTGGACAGAGATTTGTATGGTGCATTGTGTCAGAAGGCTTTTAAAAAAATTCACTGAAATATGTTGATACTAACTCCAGAGGAACTGGTTTCTGCAATTTTTGTCAGGGCAAATGGCCATAACTCTAAGTGGGAATTTTGCTTACTGCCTTAGGCCAGGTTTTGAAAGGTATTTAGGTGCTGAAAGATAGAGTTAGATTTCTACTAAGACTTTCAGAAATATTGTCTGCTTCATAAAATTTTACTTGGCACATGTCTGATTTGTTTGGCACTTAAATATATTGGAAATCTGGCACTTTGTGGGTAATAAATACAGGAAAATAATGTGAGTTCAGATTAAAAACCAGCAACGTTGTTTTTTACAGTGTCAGGGCTGGCATGCTGTTAAACTGTTATTACAACAAAGTCAGAATCTCACACAAGGTGCATGGAACTAAAAGTAAAAACGAAAACCAGCCACCTAAATAAAGAGAATGAAGAAAATGCAGAAAGTCCGCTTTATAAAGTCCCCATCATACAGATTCAAATTATTTACTTATGGCTTCTCTCTTTTTTTTTTAACCTTTTCTCTAGAGAATTATGTAGATGAATGTAGAGTTGAAAACTGATTATATAGATCTTTCTACATATTTGCAGCTTGAGAGATCTGAAATAACAAAATAACATAACCGACGTTCTTAAAACTGGTAAGGACAGTCACTTGTTCAGGAAGGTTAAATATATCCTGCAACACTGAGCAAATCAAACTGCACAAAGAGGGGTGTCAGGAGATTGTAGCGTGTCCTAATCATGAGTGTGAGTTTTATTTTTATTTTTTTTTTTTTTAAGGGTGAGAAATAGAATGGTTCTTGAATATGTAGATCAGTATAATTTAATTAGCTTTTATGACCAGGACTCCTCAGAGATAACCATAAAAGTCAATTAGACTGTATTAAAATGCATCTATTTCCCTGAAGCTTCTGTGAAACAGCCCTTACTTGTTCAGGAAAATACTAAAAATCTATATATCTAATCTAATAAAAGAATAGCCATGTAGAAAGAATGCTGTTGTCTTTTTTAATATAACAGATTTCCTTCTGCACTTTCCCAGTGCCTGAAATGCATTGTAACATACAGGTCATACCTTAAGCGTATGCATTTATATCCTGTCCTGGCCCAGACAGTGTTACAGTATGATCTCACAGTCCATTTAAAATTGGATTTGAAGACGATGGTTAGCAAAGTGTAGTGCCTCAGGGCAAAAGCTGATTATCTGCAGGAATGAGGAAAGGACTATGTCCCAGCTGTACTCCCCCCTCTTAATTCCAGATGTTGCACACACACAGCTGGCTGAGCACACGGGAAGATGTGCAAACAACTAACCACACAGCCAGATGATCGTGTCTTAATTGATGCCTTCTTTCCTCACCCTTGCCTCTGCATTGTAATCAGATCTTCATCTACGCGATGTTCAGGAGCGGCTCCGAGGTGACCATCCAGCATTTACCTGCTTGGTCTGTCTCCACCCACCCTACTGCACGGCGTCAGCTAGTCCATGCACGGCAGCTCTCCACCTCCAGACAAGGTTGCTTGTTACTCCCATGGGCCTGGTCTCCAGCACACCCTGAACTTCAGGTTGCTGCGGAAGTGGAAGCTTTTGAGGGCAGGAATCACAGTTATGTTGTTGGTATCGCTAATGAACATTACAGACATACGTGACTCTTTTACAGAATATTCAACATTTAATTTTTAGATTTGCTCTTCTTCCTCTGAACGTGTTCTGGCCATTAGGAAGAGCAAGATTGTACCTTTAACTGGCCTGATCAAGTATGCTTATTAATGCCAGGAATGGCTTATATTACTCCTGCAGGTATGGATTACCCAGAGCAGGGTTGGGGAGGGCTAAAGCTATAGTATCTTGCCCACCAGCAGTTTGATCTTGAGAGAAGGAGTGGCAGAGCTGCTGGGCAGCATCACCGCCACATGCATCCAGCCCTGAATTCCAGCAGACCCTTATTTATTTCAATTAGCTCATTAGACCTTTCAAGCCTCCACGGTTATCTCAAGAATAAATATTTGCTGTACAGCACGTCACACTGCCTGGTATTGCGTTCTCTGCGTAAAGAAAGTCCTTGCAAAACATACCACAAAAAACTTGTTGCAAATATATTGTGAGAATCTTCATTCTGGCTTTGCCTGTTTTTATAGAATTAAAGTCTCAGAGGTGACGTTGCATTAGTGTAACGTTTCTGTGCAAATTATTGCCTTTCATAATAATGTACTCAAGGTCTAAAGGAGAGAGGCAAGCGAGAAGCAAACAGAACTTGTATCAAACTTGTGGCATAAATAGAACAATCATTGTCTTGAAATCTCAAGTCCTTTTCATTTTTATGGCATAAGGAGAATATTTGAGAGTTAACAGCCGTGGCGCTGAGGTGATGTCCCTTGCATCGACATAGCTAATCTGTCAGCAATTCCATCAGCAAACCTGTTTTTCAGACCTGTTAACTGCGGTCTAAAAATCAATTCCAGACTTAATCATGGACAAAGGGGTGTATTCCACCGTTCTGCATGCTGGTGATACACATATACCACTGGGACAATAGATTCCAAGGTCTCAGACCATGAGAAATTTTATGCTTACAATATTTATGACAGAATATCACTGTTTTGCTACAGAGTGCAGAAAACTAGATGGAATAGGTGATTCAAATGCAAAATAGTTTGGCCCTTGCATGAAAATTCCCTGGCCTTTGGCCTTATCATACAATGCAAGGCATGTAAAAATTGTGCTGGAATTTGCCTCTTGTCATATCTCATTGCTTAATTATTAAACATGTTGGTATGGTGCAGTTTCTCTATGATAAAGTCTATCATTACTTGAGCAAACAAAATTCCTCGTGCTATTGTCCTAGATAGCCAATACATGGTAAGGGCCAGGGCTGCAGCTCCTGGCTGAAGCAGGGCCATGCGGCTCTGCAGTGTGAAACAGTATGATCCTGGGGCCATGCCAGCGCTCAGACAGCAACCAGGCGCTGCATTTTCAACTTTTCATTTTTTTCTTCATCAAGGAACAAATCCTGTGTCCTCCTCTCCAGCTGAACAGACCAGGGGGAGAGGACAGGACTGTGACCCTTTGGCACTGGCAAATGCCAAAGCCTTTGAGGCAGGGGAGTGGAGATGAAACTGCCAAGTGTATCAGGTCAGGGCACCAAAATTACAGAGGTTGCTGCACTTTGCAGTACACAGATGAGAGGCAGACAGAGGAGTGCAGTTTAGAGAACACAGTGGAGCAGCAGAGAAAGGACACCCTTCCTCTGTCCCTGCTAGCTCTGTAAACACAGTTTCTCAGATCGGGCCTGAGAAAGGAGATCTGTTCAAGTCATGTATGTTAAGCACTTCTGCATCAGTTGATTTTCAGGCTTTCCACTTAAATATAACCAAGGTCCCCAACACCAGCAGTAGTGAGACAGATGATGACAACAGTTTTAATTTCTGTAACCTCCAGCGCACCATGAAGCACTGGGCTTAGCATCAGTGCAGCCCTCAGCAGACCCAGCCTCCTTCAATTTTACTGTGACCACTGGCTTTGGGTGCCCCTACTTTTTTGTTTCCAGTTTGAATAGTTTGCCTGTTTCTCCAGGTAGGGTTGGTGAGGAGCCACCTCTCCACTGATGCTCATTGGAATGGCACCAGCTCCCAGCTGTGAATATCAGGCACAGTTCAGCATCTCCACTTAGGCACCCAAAAACTGCGACGTGATACATCAAAGTTAATGGCTTTTCACTCCGTTGGTTTTATTATCATTTTTCTGCGCAGGTGCGGAACAGTCCCTTGAGTTAGAAAGGGAGCGAAAAGAGGTGTGAGGCTCAGACACTGATGAACCACACACTCCCTGTCCCACACCTCAGTCCCACTCCCAAGGTCTGACCCCCCTCACATGAATGTGCAGCCCAGCACAGGGCCAGGCAGCAATACTGCCAGCACAAGGAAATGCCACAAATACAGCGACCTCAGGTCCCCGCAGCATCTTTGCCAAGGTGCCTTCAGCTGCAGGGATAGAGAACCTGCGTGAGCTCTGCTGTGAGGCAGGGAAGGGCTTTACGGGGGAGATGCTGAGCTCCCGGCAGCATGACTGAGCTACTCATTAAGCACAGGGTCTGCTTAAACATAAAGTTGGAGTTGGGGCCTGCCTGGGAATATCCGTGGGGTGCTGAGTTTTTGCTCCTCCAGATCTGCACATGCCTGGCTCAGCTCGAGCCAGGGTGGGCCCGAGAAGCAAGGCAGGACGGCAGCCGGGGAAGTGCAGCAAAGCGTGTCAGCACCATGGGTGCTTCTGTGGATGTGGTGCTGCTAATTTATCTTCATCTGCCAGCCTGAAAACTGGGGCAGCTGAGGTGCAGGCAGGGCCTCTGCAGCGATGCGAGCGGCCACCTCCGGTGCAGAGCTGATGCTGGCAGCTGGGAGTGGTGGGTGCTTCTGCTCCCCACTCCCCGCTCCCCTCTCCATCCCCTCGGGGCTGCTGTCAGCTGCAGTCAGCACTGAGCGGGGGTCCCTCCCCGCTGCTTCAGCTGCAAGCACCGCAGTACGGGCACGGGTCTGATCCTGACCACCTCTGCTGCAGAGGTGGCAGATTTTGGCAGAGGGCAAGGCAGAGAGCTTGGGGGGGCTTTTATGGTCGGGGCCTTTTTTGATGGAGGTATAGTTTTTCCAAGGCAGTCAAATACCTTGTACGGGTCTTCCATGGTTTATGTCTCGCCCCTAGTGCATGTTGTGCGCAGTAATGCCATAGCTTTATAGCCATATAATCTAGCTATATTTGCTAAAAAAACCCAGACTGAGGCTATTAAAAAAAAAATCCTAGAAGGTAATTTCTTTTGAAGCCAACTAACTCAGCACTTGCAAACCTAACTTTTTATAAAGAGCTTTATGCTGAACCGTGGGCCATCTCACCCTACAAAGCTTTTCAATAAATTGGAAATGATTTTTCTTTAATGTCTTGACCTCAGGACTCAAAGGGGGATCTGGCAGCAGCCCCGTACAAAAGCCTGGGTGGGAAACATTTAATTTCCCAAGATGTTACTCCTGTGGTATAAATGAACAGGAATTGCTTCGGACAGTGCTATGTAAGTTTTATGGATCACAAAACTCTGCCAAAGTCGGGGTGAAATACAAACAAATAAGTAAGTAAATAGATGTGTCTTCTCTCTGCTTTATCATACAGAGAGAGGTGATGGATGCCCCATCCCTGGCAACATACAGAAGCTGGAAAATAGTATGGACAAAAATAAAGGTCCTACAGGAAAATGCTGATGTGGAAGTCTAGTTGAGGAGGTCCTTTAATTTTATCGTAGGATCTCTTGTCCAAATAGTAGAGGTCTGTGTAAGGCCTGGCTGTGTTTGCTGTGTACAGGAGCCCTCTGTTTGCAGGGGGAGGAGAGGCTCTAATCTGTATCGCCTGGAGTGGGAGCACATGCGCTGCTGCAGTCTGCAGCCCGACACACTCTCCTGCCTCCCTGTGCAAATACATTATCTCTCAGATTCATGTGTGACCTCTCAAGATATTCTGTCTTTACCACTTAGGCTTTCCCTGTCCCTACCTCAGGAGGGAACCAGGAGTTTTCCCCACTGGGTAGTAAATTAATGAGAAAAGAATCTAGGGAAAATTGGCTATGCTTTGACTGATTACCTTTAGTTATCCTACTAGCCATGTTGGGGTTCAGCATAACTTAAAGAATGAACAATAATCTAATTAATATGCTTACTGTACTAGAATAGAATCTAAAGACGTATTCAGCTTGTCGCAGCATGCACTTTTAAATTTTTTACTCAGCAGTAACATTAAAACAGCCAGACTTTTCAGCCCGGCAAACTGTGGATAATGAATTTCTTTCATCCCAAACAATTTACTCCCCTGTGTATTAAAACATTTAACCAGATCAGTTGTATTTGTACCGATGCGTGCTCTGACGTGCAGAGCAATGGAAAAAATGAGCAGTCAGTGTGTAGTAATGATTATTTTCTTGGTAAATGCTTTTTCTAAAAATGATAGAAATAAAGTCACATATTTCTCTGTCAGAAGTGAGCGCTGTTTACACAACCGACATGAATAATGAAAACAAGAATATTCCCTCCTGCCCTTGCTCTCTTTGGATGCTATCCAGCATTGACTGAAGTCAGGGAGAGCTCTGCTGTTGACTTCGGTGGAGCAAGATGGGATCTGCTGCCTGCAGTCGGCATTCCCCTCAAAGGAGCACAGCTCTGGAAATGCCATGCAGATGGAAAAGTCCCACAGAGAAGGCAGAGCTCACCGCACTCCGGGTTAGAAGGATCACCCTCCGGGCCTCAAAACAAGGTCATATTTGGGAGAGATGGGAAAAAAGAAAAGATTTATAATGCAGGTTTGCACGCTTTTTTCTGCCATTCTAGTTTCTGAGGCATTTATCTGTATTTTGTTGTATTTTTAGGCTCCGTTCCAGAGGCAGATTGAAGAACCAAAAACTTTGTGAAATGAAAGTTAGGATTTCCACATGATCACTTCACTTCAAAAACTAATGTTCTGAAAGAAATACCTTGCCTTACAATGCTTGTTAAAATACAAATACTTTGTACAAATCCAATTTTAAACTAGCCACATAAATCAGGTCTCAAGAATAGAATTCTCTGCTGTTCAAATTCATTAGAACAGCACAGAAATGATGCCTTAAGGAGCCCATCCTCTCATCACGTGTGTTTTGGGGTTGATTCCCATGTTCTTTGACAAACTTGTGTGGGATTAGACAGTTACAATGCACATGAACATTTTTCAAAGCAACCCCCATCCAAGCAATTAATCATTCCAGTACAATGGAATTTAGGGAAAAGCTTTCTGCCGTTCAGAGAACTGAAAAGGAGGGGGGTTTGGCCTGCAGGGGTGGGATTCACCCCAAGCGAGCGGTGATGTGGACTTGAAAGAAGCCCAGGTCGTCAGCCATTGACTTCGGCAGCAGCTTTGCCTGAGCAAATAAGGGCTCGCATGAACTTTTCATTTGTGCATCCGTAAGGGAGGGGATTTGGCTTTGGCCGCCCACCTCTTCAGTTTTTCTGGCTCTCTGGGGTGGTTCCTCTAGGTTTCAAAGCGTATCAGCTGGGGCTATTCATGCAGTTGTAAAAACAATGCGGATTAATGAGAGTCACTCCCCCTAGGCGACCCCTGGAAAACCTGCTCCGCAGTCACTCCACGGCAAGAGTTTTTATTCTGTTTTGGCTGGAGAGAGATGAAATCGTTAGACTTTCTCCCATCATCAGCATCCTCGTTGTGGAAACACGACTGTCAATTTTTACTGCGGTTCAGCAAGGCTGTCCTCAGCACTGCACATTTCCTGCTCAGCATCCACCTTCCTCGCTCTTAAAATTCATTATGAGTAATCTGCTGCGAAAGAGAGTATCGAGCCTGTATGTCTCGACCACCCAGATCTATACATGCCTATTGCCAGATCTATATACTGCTGTAATAAAAGCGCCGGAGAGCAGAGCACGTGAGAAAGTGCTCCTAAGGAGATCACTGAATCTCAGCCTTTGCCTTACACCCTGTTTAGCACCATTTCTTCTGAAGCTGTGCACATATCGGCAGCTGTATATTTTCAGCATATGTCACCGAAAAATAAATTATTCAGGATTGTTAGATTACTTATAAATGACACCAATCAGTTAACACCACAGCCAGCAGTCTTTGGGGCTTTTGTCAGAGGCCAAGATGGTACAGCTCTCAACTCCACATTTCCCAGTATGAAGGATTATGGTAATGACAGCTTATTTTTATTGAATTTTTAATTGATGAGTAATATCTCTGGACTCGCTGTGCTAACATTAGGTCTAGGGATAACTAATCTCTTGAAGGAGAACAGAATACAAGCAGAGCTGCCCTTCCCCAAACAAAACCCCCATTTGAATGTAGCACCAAGCAATATGTGAGTTTGCTGCCGTCAGTGGTCAGAGCGTTTCACAAGCCTTTGCTCTGAAGATTTGTGCCTTTTCCTTACACAGGGCTGCACAGGCCTTTGAGGAGGCCACACATTAACATGCGCTTCACTGCGGTCCTGTAATAAGGTGAAAAAAGTAGGGTGGCTCCAGGTCGTGTGAAACAAAGCAAGCAGCAGCCTGTATCGATCCCTGGGCCGAAGAGGCCACATTTCTGTTTGCAGGCTGGAAAAGCCTCAGGTCTCCCTCCTCTGCATCACTGACATTTCCAGTGTTTCCGCTGGCATTACCCGCAAGGCCACTGAGGTGGTTGCAGGTTCTGCAACCCTCTCACAAAGGAACAAATCCTACTGCTGGCTACAAAGCCACAGAATGAAATATTCGTTTCCCTTTCTTGATTGAAGGATAAAAACTGGGATCTCCTCCTCCTTCCAAAGTACTCAGCCCCCAGGCAGATTGTGCTGGTGTGTGATCACGGTGTGCACAGGGTGAGCCACACAGAGAGCTGTGCTTCAACACTGGCGAAGAATAACACAGCTGATCCCGTGTTTTCCATGTTGCTTTAAGGAGCAGTAAAGCTTCACGATGATGGATAAACACTATTATCATGCATTAAACATGTGCGGTTTAAGGACAAAGAGTAGTCTAATGCTAAGTTTTTCAATACAGATTGTACATGTCATTCAACTGCTGGAGTGTTTTATATTTAAATCTTCTTTGTAGCCCCATGAACTAAAATCAGGCAGTTCAGAGTCCAGCTGAATTCACTTCATAAAGTCACCAACAACAGTGTAAAGACATATGCATTGTATGCTGACACACATTGATTCATTAAGGATGATGGTAGAGTCTGAATCGGAAGGTGAAGACGATGATGAATTTTAATGTGGCTGGTGGCTACTGTTCAGCAGATATGAAATTGGAAATCAATGGTAGCTATTAAATACAAATGGATGCTACCTTTACATCTGAACCATTCCCAGACTTTCAGCGTGCCAGGGGAACACTGGCATGAAGGAAGAAAGCTCAGCCTTGCCACAGTCTGCCAGTGCTGCTGTCTGTATTTTCTGCTCATAGCTGGGGTACATCAAACCCTCTGTGAAATGGGTCAACAGCAAGTGATCCCAACTCCCCCCATGCTAGAAGTGGTGCTAGCAGCTGTACTTCAAGTCTAAGCCTTGGCCTCTGTGTCCGGGAGTCGCATGATTGCATCTGAACATAAGTTCATGCATATTTCTGGATCTCATGGTCAGGAGGGAAGTCTTTGAAGGGTGACGAATGTGTAATGGATGCAGCCATGCCTGAACCTGCTGGCACTTGGAAAACTAGCCCAAGACAGATTAGAGTGCAAACCCTAAAAACCAAGAGTGAGTGCACCCCAGCTGAAAGGTGTTGCTGTGGCATCTCAGGCACAAGAAAATGCTGATGGATGTCTTCCTGGCTTCTAGGATGGTGCGGGGAGTGGCTGGAAGGCAAGTATGTGCCTGTCAGAGAAGCAAACTCCCCTGTCAATGCTGCTCCACATAGACATGGCGTGTCCTTGGGGGAGCAGAGAAGACCTCAGGGAGCTCTGTGTTGTAGTTTGCCTAGGGCATCAGTTTGCCATAATCCAGCTGTGTTCCTGTATAATGCAGAGACAAGGTGTTCTAGCCTCCTAAATAGTGTCTGTTGCCTTGCTTGCTACACCCCTCTTTTCAACCCACAGATGTGGATGACAAAGAAGAAACTTTGTTTCTTCTTTTTACGTTTATGATAAAATATTAAATGGAGAGACAGAGAGCAAAGTGCCCCCTCCCCTGATAGCAAAGCAATGAAGAAATGAGTATCCCAATCTCATTTAAGTATTTGCTGGCTTTGTTGACACTGGAGCATAGAGCTAAGTCCCTAATTAAATGAGAAAACAATAAACATAGCTAGTAAACTATTGGTTTTCATTAATGCCCATCTACAATGTTTTCAAACAGCGCCTAACAAAATGAGCACTATATTTTAAACATTCACCCTCTAGATCTCTTGAGCGTAATCAGGGATGCTTATCATGTCCTTCATGAAAATGCTGTTTCTCTCTCCCCTTCTGCAGGGCAGGAGCAGAAGGAGGAAGGGAAGCTGTTCCTAGGATGTGGGCAAGACACAGTAGGGATATGTAGCACATGTGCCCTGGAAACAAACACAGATTCTCCTGTGTGAGCGTGATAGTGGTACTGGTGTAATGAACTCTTCCTGGGTAAGTAAATACGACAAACAGATCTAATTCCCAGTGACGGGTCTGGGTGATGTGCCCACCCAACACAGGGAAGTGAGGGAGTGGAAACAGGACTATAGGAATCTCCAGCCCAGCGTTTGGCTTTAGCACCAGTCAACGTGGCTTTTTGCATTAAGTCCACAGACAAATCCAAATCAACACAGCTGGTCCACAGAGATCGAATGGGGCCATTCACGAGACACCAGCCCTAGTTAGGAGGGACAGAAACACATAATCTCCTATCTTTAAGTTATCTTTAATACATTTTTCTTTGTGTCAAAACTTGCCTGACTCCTGAGAAGCATCTCCCCTTATGTATTTCAATTTTACCTTTCAGTGGCTCCTATATGATAGCACTATTTTTCTCATATCCATGTTGTCCTTGACCTGTACTGGAAACTGGGCACGTACCTCTCCTTGGCTAATGTGCATTAATTTAGCTGGTAAGGTTGAAGTATTAATGATTTCCAGCCATTTTGGCCAACATTTAGACAGTCTCGGAGGAAGATTCCTGTTTGAAGTTTATTGGAGCTGGTGATCAAGAAGCGGGGAAAGGGGTGAAGCGTTGCTAAACCATCTCCAGGAAGCATCCATTTTGTGAAAGTGGGAGATTTTTTTTAAATTGATATTTTACATTTCAACCAAGTCTGAAACCTCCAGGTTTCAGTAATTAATTGCAGTAAAATCAATGGTATACCAGAAGAAATGAGGTGTGCCTGAATTATCCTGAAATAGATATAATTGCTGTATAACTCCTCCAGCAGGTCCCGGTTTCCCTAGCCACAGTCAGTATCTCCTTGTTTGCCAAGAGTAAAGACGTCAGGAACCAGTGGGACCAAGCATAATTAGCCAGGGTGCTCTTGTTGCCTGTTCTGGTGTTGAATGACAAGTAGTGAACAGCATCTGAGAAGAGGAAAAGGTGCTGGAAGAAGTTGTCTGGTTGGCATCCTGAGGGTGCTTCACACTTGAGTGGTGCGTGCATGGAAGTGTGATGCCAGGATGCAGCAAGCACTGGTGTAGAGGGCTTTGTTCAGCTGCTGGGAGGTCTGGGTAGCAATTAACGGTGTTCTCATTAGAACTAAGTTTTGACTTTCAACGCAGTATGGCAAAATCCCTGCTACAGGCCAAGATGAAATGCTCTGTAAATTATCAGCTGTCACCTATTAGAGCCACAGCACTGCATGGAGCTAAGGGACAACAAGGTACCTGGCCAGGGGAGCTATAAAAGTCACTGCGGCTCAGGAGTCTGTCCTCCAGGGACTCTGCAGTACAAGCATCTCTGCTCAGCGTTTCTTGCTGCATGATCTCTGCTGCCTTTCTTTTTCCTGGAGAAACCTGCCCAAGATGTGGTGAATACAGGCTGAGGATGCTTGACTCCACATCTCCTGTGCTAGAGAACAGCAGGATACCACATTTCAACTTACTTTATTGCCCTGCCTCCTCTACTGCAGAGGTTCCCTTATAGACAGAGTAACTGTGCCTTAGGTCAAGGGCACTCAGCTGGCAGGGCAGGATGTGCAGGCTGAAGGTGGGATTTGATGCGGGTCTTTCTACTGCTGCAAACCCTGAGCTACACAGGCAGTCTCCGTGGCCCCTCAGTGTTGTGCTAGAATGTGGATGAAACTTACTTCTGAAAGAAAGATAAGAAAGGTAAATTTCTATTAAGCCTTTTTTTTTTTTTTTTTTTTTTTTTACCAAATAGATCATTTACAATCCCAGGGAGATATAATGGGGATACACAGTCATCTGGATTTTTACTAAAAATAATACAAGATAAATTTAGCTAATGAGTTCAGCGTGTATATGTTTTAACAGCTTTCCCCTGCTACAGTCTCATACTGGCTCCTATCGTACATCAATGCTTCTTTCAACATATGTAAATAATACACAGGGCACAATTCAAATTCCCACGGAAAGAAATTTGCTTTTAGTTACAAGCAGAAATAAATGCAGCAGCATTTGCATAGATCCATTCAGGCAGTACATAAAAAATTGGGCCAAATTCTGTACCTTTTGCTCATGAAAATAATATTTTCTGACTTCCTAACTTCACTGTGATAAACAGGGCTAGGTTTTCTGAAAGAACTTTATGTTGCAATATATTTCATATTAGCTCCTAATGCCAAAGGCACTTTCAAAACCTTCCATATGCCTAGCTAAAACATAGTGGATGAGCTCCTTACTTTAATAGAGAACATAACCAATCAATTAGTATAAAGACTCTCTCGCTCTCCATAATCACCTGACTTAGTCATATATCATCTAACTCCGGTGCTACTAACACAAGACATTTTAAATAGCCTGTATTCGTCAACGAGGCAAAGATTTTAATGCCTACCAGTGTGGATTACAAGAGCAGCTTGTCTAAAGTCCTCAACACTGGATAAAAACTTGAGTCATAAGTTTAAATATGCTATATGCCTCTGCATGGTGATCTGGGCCCATTTCTTGGACTTACTAGAGAGGCTGGACATACGTATGTTGCTCAAAGAAGCAGAACACTGTGTGTTACGCATGGGCATGGGGGATGTTTGCTCCCTGCAGGGACCATCTTAATTCATGAGTCACCGAGCACCATCACGTAACAACAGTCTCGTCTCCACATCAGTTACTGCTAATTTAAACCTAAACTTATTCTGTGGTCATGTTTTTCATTGCACTTGCAAGTTGCACTTGCAAAAATGTGTGAAGAAAACAATTTTCAGGCAGGCCTTCTTGAATATTGGTGGCTAAGTTGATGAGAGTACCAGTAATAGTGTAACCCTTTGCTTCTGCCGTGGCATCTAAGTGATTGGGCTGTGAGACATCTCCTTTTTTCTCACAGTACCATTATTTTGTTTTACTGTGCCCTATTTCTGTGATGATATCCCATTTCCTAATCTGGGAATCAGTTAAGAGTGAGCTGGTAGGGGTAATGGATGAAAGGCTGATGTTTGCTGTCTGATCCTTTGACTTCTCCCAAAGTATTTTTATCTGGACAAAGCACTGTATACAGTTTACTAGTGGAAAGTGGCTCTCAGTCTGAAACCATGAAGCAGAAGTAGTGTAAGCCTCTCTCCTTCACCGTGGTCTTAATCTACATCTTCAAGGTTTGATCTTGCCCCCATCAAGATGGCTGCTGTTGATTTCAGCGAGATTAGGTATTAGAAACATGCAGAGGGGATGATACAAGAAAGTGCTTTACAGCCTGTCTGCACAGAAAGAATTAGAAATACCAGGTGCAAGTTCAGGGAGAAGAAAGATGCAGATGTTGCACTTTCTCCATTTAGAAATGGGTGTCCAAGAATCAATATTCTTTATACATAGCTCTGAAATATGCTGCCTAAGGTGACTTGGACTCTACAGTGATGTGTGTCCTAGAAATCTGATCAATACAACATCTGCTCCAGAGGCCTACCTTAGTCAAAAGATGTATAACTCCTGACTTCTCAGAACACGGGCAGCTCCTGCGCAAAGGAAGCACAGACATAGTCTCCAATAAAGTGCGCTTCTTTGGAACAACATTTCAGGCACAGTTTGCCTGCTAACCCACTGACTGTAGTAAATTCTGAAAAAATGTACTCAATGCAGCAACCTTTCATGACAAATGCTTCATTCAAATGTATATATTTATTTTTCTCCTCAAAACCTACATCCATTGTGTAGGTATATGGAATAAATATACCAATTTAGTACGGTATTTTTCTTAGTACCTCTTGTTTTCTAATATGACCTTATAAATTTTTCAAATCAAAATAAGGTGCTAAGCAGTGAGGCAGAATTAGCTGTTATGAGGGCAATGGAAAATTTCTCAGGCATTCCCAAAAATATTTCCCTGTTCAAAGATATTCCTTTTATCTTGAAGCTGATATTGTACCAGAACATTTGCTGTTTTATGCCATTTTTATTCATGTTCATCCAACCACCAGCTTTCCCAGGAAACCCACGCTTAGGACTTGGCGCTAGGTTTGCTAGACCTGCAGAAATCACAGAGACTGAACCTGTAGGACACTCAGGTGTAAAGCCTTTCCGGCCCCTTGTTTTTTGGGTGAGGTGGACTAATACAGATACTGTCATCTTCTTACACCAAAGAAAGAAAAATATGCTAGAAATTCACAGACTTGACACACCTTTCAGAGAGAAGTAGAAGAGGAATTTCAAAATTCACCACTGATCCCAACTGGAAAAACACAAACTCCAATTATTTCTACAATACTGCTTCCTTTTAAAAAACCGCTTACCTCTGAACTCAATTAAAACCAAATCTGAGCTGAGCTATCAGTTCAAAGGCAGGATTCCTTTACCATCAGTTGTATTTATAGACACTGATTAGAAATGTTCTGTGTATGCTTGGGATCTGCTTTCAGTTAATTATCTGCTTTTGTTAATTCAGTCCTGTAATCCAAGGTTTTTCCACTACCAGCATACTGTGCAGTGACAGTCCCCACACCAGTGAATCCTCAGCCTCAGTACTGGAGGGAACGTCTGCTAGAAAGAAGACCATTTCTGTTAAAAAATACGGTTTTAGATGTGTTTTTGTTGAGGGGTGAAGAAATGGCCTGTTCAAAAGCACCATTCAAATGCCACCTAATACTTTTATATAACACATCAGCAAGATGGTGCAGTTTGAAAGGAGTATCTGTGACCTTAAAGAGCTATTCTGCTCGTAGGAACTACGGCAAATGCATTCATTTTTCTAAAAAGGTTACCTTTAATGAGCCTGCAGGGAAGCTGTTTCTGAGAGGGCCATATTTGAGTGCAGCGCAATTATTCCTAACAAATTAGTCATATTGCATCATCAACACAAAACAAGGAAACTAAAGAGCCAGGGCCCTAATTTGCTCTCATGCATACTGGTATAACTCCACTGGGCCTGATTTTCTGCGCCCCCTTTCCCCACCCCCCCGAGCTGGGAAGAGATGTCTCAGAAAAGCCAGTTATAGCCTGAAGACTGCTCTGATCTCCCAAGGAGCGGGTGTCCCACCAGGCTAGAGAGCAGCTGGAGATGGGATGGGATGTGAGGATGGCCAGCTCAGCCACCTCCCTCCCCGCCCTTCCTCTTCCTGTGCGCTGGGGGGTACGTGGCAGCTCATTGCTGACTGAGAGCTCCCCAGGGAGAAGGCAGCCAGCTCAGGAGACCAGTGGTTTCCCACCTCCCTTTGTACTATTGGGCTGATGCAAAGCAGGGAAGCAAATAATGAATCAGACGGAATCACTCCCCTTTCCTGGCATAAAATTGTTGCAGAAGCCCATCATTTGTTATGACTGTTGAAAAGTAAGAAAGAAACCAGTACATTTTGGTAGAGTTTGGAGAAAGATACCTTTCTACCCTGTTCAAATAATACAGTGGTCTGTGTCCTGATTGACCTTTGCAGTATTAACATTTTTAAAACCTATTTTTTAATTAAAATGGCCTAGAACAAATTTCCGTTCTTGGTCGTGGATTGCGCCAGAGTTCACAAGTGCATTTCTTTTGCAACCCAAATCATAACATTGAAGACCAAATACACACACTTTGATTCAAGCTGTGCTCAGTGAGGTGTCCAACAAAACACTACATTTGACAAAGTGTGGAGCTACTTCAGATTTCCATGCAAAGCATTAAGATCAAAATCTGCCCTTGACATTTGAGCCTGTCTCCTGTTAAGATCAGTTTTGACTCTGAGCCATATTTCAGCCTAGAATTTAATTCTATTTCTGCTATCGAAAAAAACCCTCTCCTGTGCTCCTTTAAGTATCTTTGCAACTTTATACTTGTGTATAAACTGTAGAGTAAAAAAGTAAAACTAGTAACTAGAATAGCAGGACTATGATCTACTAAGCTTCATCACCTGAGCAGTTCCTTCCCCTTCTCCCACATGCCAGCTTGTTCCCAAGTATTAAATCACATCTTGAAGGCTGCCCTACGAAAAAGCACCCGAGGAAGGCAGCTGTGGTAGGCTAGGGCCAGTTTCATCTGTAAGTGTGCATTCATAACGGTGGTGGATGAGGGTGAGAAAGCTCCACGGGAAGGGAAGTGATTGGAAGTAATCACAAAACAGGCTTGCATAAGTGAAATGATACATACAAGTAGTCTTTGGAGATTAAAGATATTTGGGTTGGGAGAAGGAGCTTTAATTGGAATTGACCTTGTAAAACATGCTCCCTTACGTTCAGGCTTATAATCATGGGTGGGCTGGCTGATCTATTTAAAAATGCCTGGTTCACATTAACCACCCAGTTTTTAGAGACAGCTTTTAGAAGCTTGGTGGTATCACAGAGAACAAATGACCGCGTTTGAATATTGGTCCAGCGCGCTAGCAGTTAATGGAAACGAGTACAGATGTTCTGCGTAGCACCTCAGACAGCACTATCATGCAATGTTTTGACATAAGAAAACACTTTCCTTCAGGAAAATAAAATACCAATAATTCAACTACTGCTACTAGGACAACAGATTTCCAGCTGCTGATCTCTCTCTATATTTTTAGAAACAACAGAAAAAAAGATCTAGTAAGAGATTCTCCCAGGAATATTTGGTGGAAATTAGTTCCTCTAACACAGATCCAAATGCAACATGCCCTGGAACAACAGACGAGCTGTTTTGCTCAGGAAAGCTGTGCAGAAAGAAACGCTCTATCTTTCTGCACTCTGGGTGGGGGCATGTGAAGGGCTGGGCTGGAAAGGGGCAAAGCAGGTTTTTAAGAGGAAGTCCAGGGCTGTGCTTTTCAGGCTCTAGCTGTCCTTCTCAGCCAAGGGACTTACAGTGCTAGAATTCACATACAGGCTTTAGCGATGTTTGAGAATTGTTGACCGAAACTTGTGCTGATGAATAATCAGGTTTTGACAAAATGAAGATTTTCTCAGAAATAGTTTTCTTTCCTCTATGTTATATATATATAAAAGAACATTTCCCCCTTTTTTCACCTCCTTGGCCAAAATTGAGAACTAACTTTGTTTTCTGCCAAAAATCAAGTTTCCTGTAAGGAAACTCTTTCTTACCCTTGTATGCAGTTTCTGACTGACTTCACGTGTATGACCTCTGTCACCCTAGTGTCCGAGTGTAGCATCACACTTCCAGGAAACCAACCCAAATTCACGTTTGACACAAATGATGCAGGAACTTATATAAGAGGAGTGTATTAAGACATGCTCTCTGTATAAGAAATGAGAATTGTTAAAACTATTTTTAAAGGAGTAGTTGCTGATCTTCTGCTTCCTGCAGCCTCAGCCTCCCTTAAAATCCTTTCACATGCCTCAATTTTTTTTCAGCCGATCTTCTATTGCTAACCTCTGTGCAGGCTTTCAAAGTGGATGCTGTCCAGAAATCCTATTACAATAAATTTACTGTATTAAAAAAATCTGAGGAGGAAATAAGATATGGTCATATTATTAAGTCGGACTGTTCACCATTGCCAGCCTTTCATCCAGCCCTTTGTTTATTGTCATCTTATCCTGCACTTAATCTCATTTAAAGCCTAGGTGCTTTAGTGCAAGAACCTTCTATTTTCTTTATTTTGAGTACCTTCTGCATATATGATACCACATTTAAAGCACATATTCTCTCTCTTTAAAGTGCTTTCCATGTCCATGATGCTTTAGACATAAAAAATTGTTACAAAAGCTTAACCAAGAGTTGTAAGCCTAACCAGAACATATTTCTGGAGCTCTCAGTCTCCTTTGTTGTCAACAGCAAGGCCAGCTTTTCTGTATTTTCAGAGAGATCAGTTATCACAATTATCTAAAAATGCTGCTTAAAGTAATGGATTTAATATTAGCAAATCCAAATAAAAGATCAGCAGTATATTAGAGTGCATATCCCTAAAGAATTCCTGAGGATCACTTGTTTTAACCGCAATATCATGGTATCTCTAATACCTACTTGGAGAGCCACCCAAGGCTTCCAGATTGACATCCTGCTCAGAGGTCACGGTGAGAGCAGCTCTCCCCAAACCCGCAGTGCAGTGTCAGCTCTGGCCTGGAGGTGAAGCACTCCTGAGACACTTCAATTTTACAACCCTGAGGTCTGAGAGCAAGGTTGCATGAGTGAGCTGCGTGGCCATGGCCAGAGGGAGTGGGACAGCAGTGGCAGCCAGCTAGCTTCATTTTTATGGTGGGTCCTAGCTGTCCACATCACTGTAGCTCCAAGTGGGAAAAAAGGCATGTGCTTTGAATACCTGCTGCAGAAACAGAGAAAAAACTTAGTAGTTGCAATGGATTTTCAGTTTGCCAGCGGGGAGGAAGCAACACAGCGGTTCTGTTCCAAACACATCCTCCTTCCCCTGTTATCTGCTGTGCAAACCGGAATGAAGCAGGCTTTCCAGACGAGTCCTGTGCGCTGGTGGCTAGTGTGGTGGCTGGTGGTAGTCTGTTCACTTACTGGATGGCAGCTGTTCAGCAAAGCATTAAATGGTTTCGGCCTATCTTCAGACATTCTGCTGCATCAGGTTCGTGCCACCTAGTGGTGACAGTCCCGGTGTGTCGCGACCCAACAGACTGGTTTTCACCTCTCCATGAAAAACCGTGATAATGAGTATAATTTTAAATGATAAAGCACAATGTCCTAAGTTATTCATCTGTCCCATGGATGCCCAGGTAAATTTTGTCTTTCATCTCCAAACTGCACATCAGCCCTTAGGAGACTGCAGATGATATCCCGGTTTTTGGTGAAAGAAAATGCCAAAGGTAAGCGTTAACATCTGTAAATTTGCCTGCCTGTGCCGGTCCAGCTGGCCTTTGCCTGGGTCCTGAAGCCAGAGGCAACGCAGCAATAAAACAGAACAATAGAGAAGCGCTTCGCTCGGGCAGTTCTCGCTCACTGCCACTTCTTCATCTGCCCAAGTCATCCTGCAGTTGTCAACAGTCCATGCACTGCCTGGAAGCCCTGAAAGGTCTGTCTTAAAAAATAAATGTTTCTAAATAGTTCTATTTAACTGATCTTCACTTTGATTTATGATTATTGTCCAAACTTAACCCGGAATAGATCGCCTTAACAACCAGTTGTCAGCAAACCTGCAGTAAATTTGAAATTAAAATTCCTCCATTTGTCTTTGTTCAATGACATTTTCAGCCTCACTTAAGCAAAGCACTATGGAAGATTTCTCATCTTTTCGGTTGTACAATTTGATTCAGAGAGGGAGAAAAAAGACAACATCTATCCACACTGCAGCACTGGAGTTGTACCAGGAATGAATCTGGACGAGCAGATTTATTGACCAAAACACAACAGAAGAAATTGTTGACTTCAATCTTTCTGCACTGAGCAAGCCACAGAACAGACTGCAGTTTTAATGAATAGGTTGCAGTGGAAAATTTCTAGTGTTGTGCATTCATGTGCAGTTTAATGGATTCAGGCCAATACTGAAAAAAAAGTCAGCACTCAGGTCTTCAGAGGACCCATGGTGCCATAAAATCTGCATTGTCCCCATTCAGAGATCGAAGATTTGGCTTGCCCTGGTGAGGAGGCAGGAAGCAATCTGAAACCCTAAGCTGCTTCACAAGTCACAAAAATATGGTGCTTCTTCCATTGTTTCCTGGAAACTGTTAGGAGATTAGCTTTAAATTACTACTGGGATCCCCTATGAGTTCTTCTGACAAAAGCTGTTGATAGAAGCTCTTGTTAACCTTTACTAAGGTTAACTAACCTTTAACTAACGTAACCTTTACTCCAGCACCTCAGTAGTTGGTTCTGCTCTCTGTCTGATGTGTGGTCCCCAGACTCTTTTTCTGCCATGCATCCTTCTTGCAGCAATCCTTTCTGCCACTGGGATTAGCCAAAGTGCCCAGGAAGCAAATACAACTTCCGAGTCTAACAGAAGTGATGCTATGCCAATAAAGGCTTTTAGGCATTTTATCAGTGCTCCTTAAATAATCCAATTCAAAACACTGTGAGAGGTATGTCTGAGAGATGAGCCATGGTTCTCAATGAATGTAAAACATGGATTAGAAAAGCATCATTTGTTGAGGATTAAATATTGTATAGACAGAAGAAATGTGAGAAATAGGTTTCCTGAAACTGCCTTAATACCATGCTTTCAGTGTTCAGTCTCAGAGGTGGAGCAAGTGCAGATATAAAAGATCAGAAGGACAATCACTTGGAAGAGCTGCTGCCCTACGGTTATGTTTTCAAGTTAAACTAAGGACAGATGCAGCATGTTGTGACAGAAATCGAAACCCCATCTTCTTTAAAAGCAAACTGTTTATTTGAGGATAACTGTGTCTGGGAGGGAGCAGAAGAAAAAAATGAAAAATTAACTCTCAAATAATTTTTCTAAGCGTGAAAAGGCAACAACTTCACAGAGGCTGCCAGCATGACCCACACTTAGAGAGACCCAAAATGGAGACATAACAAAATATAACCATTTTCTCAAGTAAGACCAATACACCATCTGTGATAATACAATCAAGCTGGATTGCCTTCTTGGATCCTGTTGCTACTAGTCAATTAACAAGTCAAATAATTTTTAAACTTCTTTCTGATATTATTTCTACAAAGTCTAATTTCTGATAAGACCAGAGCAGATTGAGGCTCTCCTGTTTCTTTTATTTTTTTCCCCAACAACAAAGTGAAGCTTTTTTATTTTAAATTTGAAGCTGTTTAGTTGGAAAATTTAGATCTTTTTTTTGTCAAGTGATTGCATATGATATATTTATCTTCCAATTATTACCATATACTATTATATTCACCAGAGAAAATACTCGGTGGGAGGTTAATGCCACGCTGGAGGCTACATGTGGATATACTGCTAAGTATTTACTACTGTTCAGCAATGCTTTGCCCCAAAGCATTTCTTTTCTCCAAACTTTTCTCCAAATACAAGGTGGGATATAGTTTTCTGCTTGCTTTGGTGGCCTCAACAGTTTTGCAGATGGGTGTTAATTACTCACAAATAGCCCGTCTTTGCCACGCTGCTGCAATGGAGACTGTGCATTCAGGGAGGTATTCACACATAAAAAACCACCTGATACTCTGAAAATGTTAACCCTATTTTTTCATAAGTGCAAATCCAAAACCAAATGGAAACTTCTGGCATAATTCAGCCAAAAGAATGAGTTTCTTCTACTCTTCTATATGCATTTCTAAAATTGATATTTAAAAACATACCTACTACTCATAGTTTCTTTCCTGCAACTTTTACATCCCAGTGGGGATGAAGAACTGCTTTGCTCTGCTGAGACCATTTCAACTCAGTTATGCTACCAGAAGTTGTGGAACGCCTGCCTGAATCGACCTTTAAAAACAGTTAAGTACCACTACTAGGATATTGCTCTTTACTATGGTATTGCTATTTACATTAATGCTTTCACCATCCCTGTCTTCAGAACAGGTCGGCTCTTCCTCCTCTTGAGGTCATCAGGAATGTTGTTCCTGATGTCAGTGGGACTTTCTAAACAGGATAGTTACAACTTTATCTCTTCACTGGATACTGTAATTGAGGGCTGAATTACAGCTCACCCCAACCAATGACGGTGAGAGCCAGCACATCTGCAGGTTGGGAGGTAAATGATTTGATCACAAACCCTTTTGCTGCCATTCCAGATTTCAGATTAACAAACTACGAAAATTATTCAGATTTTACCTGTGACAGTCTATTTACTTGAGAAAAAGCTTTGCCAGGTTTCACAACTACGGACTGCTCCCGTAAATGACAACAAGCCACTGCTCACATGGGCCAAGGTCAAGCCACTGACTAGAACAGAAAAGTTTATAATACACAATCCTTTTTAGATCTCTTAACAGACATGCTCACCCAATGACCCTGTGTGAGGATCTGGCCTGCAAGGCAGTTAATCTGGACTGTGGAAAGAAAAGAGATACCTTTAGCAGGCCATACCTCTGAGGTCACTCCATTGATTTCTGAGCGAGCTATTCATGAGAAGGAAATTGCAGGACTTGGTTCCAGGTAATGTCATGGAAAGAAAAACTGTAATAAAATTATCTTTGGAAGTGTACAGCTGCAAGTCAGGTATTTTGAAGTGAACCCAACGTAGCATAGTTAATCGCACACATTTTCTAAAAGCTGTTAAGTACTGAAGGCTCTGGTTTATCTGAAATTGAAAAGGCATCCAAGACTAAATTGATTGAAACTTGACTTTTGGGCACTGAGACTGAGCAGCTGTGATAAGAACCAGATTGCTGGTTGGGTGGCATTTTCCTTTCCAACAATATCGGGAACTTTAAATTCTGCTACAGATTGAAAGAAAATATTAGAAAGCATCATGTTTGTGCAAACCAGCTGTAAACACAGCAAGGCTCACTGTGCCCATTTTAAGGCCCCCAGGCAGTGCTGTGGGGAGGCTGCAACTGCAACCCACCCCTGGCCCCAGAGAGCTGCTTCCAGCCAAGGCTTGGTCCCTACCTGAGCAACAACTCCCACCGTGCCGGTGCCTGGCCTCAGCCCACCCCTACGCAGTGGCTTTCCTTTAGCTGGGAAAGGACAGAGTCAGGATCAACCGCACAAGCCTTGCGTTCGGCAAATCCCACTTAGCAAGTCCACAAAGAGCAACAGGGACCAGCAGGACTGTTCCCAGGACCACCAGGGATAGGGCCAGGCTCAGCCTGTAGCTCCACACCTGCCTCCCATGCAGCTGACCTAAAGACTGATGCTGTCTTCAGCCAGAGATGGATGAGGCCCTCCAGGAACACCCTCAGCTTGCTCAGAGCGGGCATTATCCAGAGGATATAATTTTCTGAAGAAACCCAAGATATGTATGTCACAGTGATGTCATATCTGCCTTAGAAGGGACTTCAGGATATTTGCCAACTGCTGTTTATACAAAACTCTATTAGAATGGTGTCCTGGGGGGCTGCAGACAGGGAAGGAGGTAGGAAACAGCTGCGCTGGTAAATATTAGATTTCTTTGTGCTCATATGTATGCCAGACAGAAGAGAGCCTGAGACAATGAAGAACCTCAGTTTTAGTAAGGACATGCTGACAAGATCATTAAGATTTGATTTGTGTGGCACTGGATCACCTACCAGTCCAAACGGATGGAGCAGGAACACACGATGGCGCTTCTGATGAATTATCCAGAGTGCACAATTTGGTATTTATACTGGCTTTGTATTGTCTGGGAGGAACTGGCAATATCTAGCCTGGCATAAAACTGATGTGGTATGGACACAATATACTCAAACCAATATAAACTAGAACATTTTTTTAGCACATACAAATCACATGCCTGCAGCACTTTGCATCATAAGGCCGCAGTGTTTCAGTGTAGTATTCCATGCCCTAAAGTGTTCTCATGTATCCCAACTGAAAAACTGAGCTGCAGTAACCAAAGGCTTATACAGAGTGTTCAGAAGCTCTTGCCCTTGTGAACAGCCTGTAGAACCAGGTACGCAGTACAACAGATTCCTTGCAATACCTGAAAACAGCTAAGAAACGTATTTGTATCAACTGCCGTGTGTGCCTAGTGCAGACAAATACCAGGAGAACAAGGAGCTATGCAGGCTGGCGGTAGTCCAGGACTATGAGATCCTGCCTACTGCCAGATTTGTGTTGGCTATCTACCGAGGGCAGCTAGAGCAAGGCTCGCTCAGATGTCATGCTTACTATATTTATGGGCACTCTTTGAGGGGAGACAAGTTTCTAAAGCCAGGTACCATCACTAGCAGGGACTGGCAGCAGCGGTGGTGGCCACTGCTAGTGACAACAAGTCCTGTACCTGGCTGGAAAGTATACATACTTGAGGAGAATGCATGGACACGCTTGGGGATCCTCTCTGCTACACCACTATAATCAGTGCCTTCAAATCACCTTATTAGAAGGCACTGGAGCTAGTCAAGTAATTGTGTGCACCAAATCTAGTTTCCCTAGACATGATGTAGCTGGCAGAGTAATATCTCACAGTTTTTGTAGTTTGTGGATAAATGTAGGTTTGTATATGCGACTGCATTATTTGTAGCATTACTTGTAATCCTGTGGGCTGGCAGGAGTCAGGAGGGCAGAGGCACCCATTGGAAAAGGCTGAAGAATCAAAGTCTGGTCTGTTTAGCACAGGTATGTTATTAAGCTGTACCAGTGAGGGCTTGCCATCTGCTGATAATTTGTTTAGCAAAAAGTGAAAACATGAAGGACATTTGCACTGCAGTTACTAGAAGGTTAATGAATAAAATGACGGGTGAAAAGGTTGATATGACCTAGAATCTTGAGAACTACTACTACTTCATAAAAATAACTGTGCATCCCTAATAGAAAGTCGTCACCATAAACTGCTGTGGTGACCCAAGAAACTAGCAAAGGCCAGATATATACTTCAGAGGAATATGCAACTTCTTCTCCAGGTCCTGCCAGTAAGACAGAAAGTGGGTTACAAGCTATCTGTCTGGAGCCAGCCACCCCTGGTATCTACAGCAAATGAGTTCATGATACCGAGGGTGTGCTGGTTTTGGCTGGGATAGAGTTAATTTTATTCCTGGTAACTGGTAAGGGGCATGTTTTGGATTTGTGCTGAAAACAGTGTTGATAATACAGAGATGTTTTTGTTATTGCCAGGCAGTGCTCAGGTAGTGTGAAGGCCTTTTCTGCCTCTCACTCATACCACCCCAGCAGCAAGTAGGGAGGCGACACAGCCAGGACAGCTGACCCCAACTGACCAAAGGGATATTCCATACCATATGATGTCACGCTCAGCATGTAACACTGGGGGAAGAAGAAGGAAGGGAGGCGATGTTCAGAGTGATAGCGTTTGTCTTCCCAAGTAACCATTATGTGTGATGGAACTCTGCTGTCCTGGAGGTGGCTGAACACATGCCTGCCAATGGGAAGTGGTGAATGAATCCCTTGTTTTGCTTTGCTTGAATGTGCGGCTTTTGCTTTACTTGTTAAACTGTTTTTATCTCAACCCATGAATGAGTTTTCTCACTTTTACCCTTCTGGTTCTCTCCTCCATCCCATCACGGTGGAGCGAACGAGCGGCTGTGTGGAGCTTATTTGCTGGCTGGGGTTAAATCACGACAGAGGGGGAATATATGATCTATGCAAATGCCACTAATGGCTTTTCCTGCAGCTGGGTGCCAAAGTTGTTTCCTCTTTGATCATATTGTCCCCTTCCCAGTCTGTCTCAACACTGCTATAGCTACTGGTACAGTGTATTTCAAGCTATTAATAACTTCCCTTTCAATATTTGTACAATAAACCATAGTAGTTTTACATACTTTTTTTCCAAAACTTGAGTCTACTGCATTATAATGGTTTTTACAGAGAACATCTGAGATACAGATACCAGCACAGATGAAACAACACTGTGGCAAACAGCACTGACAAAAGATTATTACCAGAGCAAAACCAATTTGTGGAAGTTCCTTTATCACAATGTTGCCAGCTGAAAAAAATCAGCCTCTGTGCTGACCTAGACATACAAAACCTGCACTGGCTTGAACATTTTCACTCTGTCCTACAGGTCTGTTGAAACAGACTTCTGTCTGTCCACCTCCTGAAGGACACCACCAGCAGTGCCAGGGAAGAGCGAGAGCTGCTCACGTTTGGGTTCCAAAAGGTATAAAGGACAATCTGCTTCAGGCGGTGTGGCTAATTCCCGCTCCCTTAATGAGACTTCCCTTCTAAACGGCTATGTGTCTGTTAGACTCAGCATCACGGAAGTGTGATCTGTTATTGATGTACGTATACAGCACCAACAGTGCGACAGCGGATTATTATTACAGACAGCACGCACAGAAAATGAAATGAAAAGAAAAATGTCAAAGTTTCATTTAGCAGCAAGTTCAGCATGTCTCATACAAAACCTCTTAATACATCATGAAGAGTTTTGGCTGTCTAGCAGATGGCCCTCTACGGTGACTATTAGCCTCTTCGCCTTCCCTTTTGAAGTTGAACTGCATTACCTTGCCAACGCAGCTGAGCCCGCCAAGCCGAGCCACCAGACACCCGAGGCCAAGCTCACGTTTCCATTGTTACAGTGCAGTTACCAATGCATCAGACCATCCTGGGATTACACACATCCTGCCAACAGGAGTTACTCCCTAAGGGGTTGTCATAACAGATTATTTATGCCAGCACTGAACAATTTTGCTACTGCAGTGTGTAAGTCTTACGCACCTTTAAAAACAGAAAGAAGACTATTTCTACATTACCAACAGTCACGTACACGATGTTGGGTAATGAACAAACACGTAGTCGCACAAATACCACAAAGTAATGCCCTGTGCTTCCTACAGAAACAGAGACCACTTGTTTGTAGCCACAAGTTGGGCATAAGCTTCATTGCTAAGGGATGAGCAGCTGTGGTTTCACTGTGCTCTCCAGGCAAACACTAGATCAAAATCAGACCAAAATTACACATGCTCTCCTACTTTCCTTTTTCTTCTAAGGTAAAAAAACCCCATGAAGTTAGCCATCCTGGCCCTTGCATCAGCTTCACAGATTTGAGATATTTTGTTCTGTTTCTGAACCCGAATTTCACACTTAAAAAAAATAATCTTGTGCTTTTATAATCCAAATAAACTCATTAACAGATACCAAACTATGGTTAGGAATCTCATACTCTTCTCACTTTAGAGAAAGGGGAATGACAGACCAAGGATGCTGATTTCAAAAGTGGTTTGGATCTGAGACATTTTGGAGTTTCAAGATCACCCTGGGTTGCTAGGGAGGCCAGCAGTCCTTGGTTATGGAAAGCTCTGCTGTATGTGTTTGGCCTTGGGTGGGTAAAAGATGAAGTTCTCAAAGGTAGCCGTCACTTTTGACGGTGTTTTGCCGTAAGAGCACACAAAGCACAAAAAAGTGGATGTTGGGCTGAGAGTTGGGCCTGTCTATCCACATTTCATTTTATGACCTCTTTGAAGGTTGGAAAGATGAACTCCATAGGCTTCTCTGCAATTCAGAATGAAATTGTATCAGAGGGACAGACTAGTTTAAGATGATAACAGTTAACGCCTTTGCCAAGCTCAAGAACCATTACTGAGGCATGAAGCCAGGATATCTTCAACTTCAGATCCCCCTAAACAACAAAACGCTCTCCTCGTAATGACGGCCAGATCAGCTCTGTACCTTGAAAAAGAGACTGAAATGAGTACAAAAATTAATGTAGTTTTAACACTGCAGTTTCTAAATGAGTTGTAAAATAAGCTGGAACAAGTTTATACAAAAAACATTTGCTATTAAGAGTAAGACCATGGGACTTGAGCCAGGCCAGCTGTGCTACTGCTTCTCCTTTGTTCCTGTACCAGTAGGTGCCAAAGGCTACAGACTCCTGAGGTAGAAAACACGTTTCATTGCTCTCATTTGATTCCCTCAGGCTGACACATGAAGTGGAGTTGACAGGCTCCACGGCAAGCTGTATCTAGCCTTTTTTGGCTGGAGGGAGGATTGCTGATACATCATGCTTTGGGTTTTTGCAGGAAACACCGTCAATGTTAAAGCAAAAAGAGACTTTAGGTTACTGATTCTTTAAAGCAGGGTTGCCCGTGGTGTACAAGTTTACAAGTAGCATGAGAAACAGGCCATAAAAAGGTCTGCATTTAGTTACATCTAACAGATAGCTATTCACAGGCTGAAGTTCAAGTGAAAGGTGCTCAGGAGAAATCTAACATGATCAAGCTCTTGAAGTCAGGACTCAAGAGGGCTGGGGTCAAGAGACAGAGAAGGTCAAAAATAAGAGTTTGGATATGCAGCAAACACTGAAGCTAACCAGCAAACAAATGGTGTAAAAAGAAAGATATATGGCTCACAAATCATCCATTTGAAACACATAAAAAATTAAAAGAATTTTCATATGTGGTTTAGCAAGAGAAACCACACCTGTTGATTCATTTGAAGAACAGCAACAAGAAGATCTAAATCTGGAGTAAGTATCAGCAAGGCAAAATAAAATACTTCTAGGAAAAAAAGGAGGAAGATGGTCGACCTCTCAACTGTTACAGAAATGTGAAGTGTCTTGAACTCAAAACTGTTTAAATGTGTTATGTAGCAACACAAGCTTTAAATGCTGATTTTTGGAACAATGGGATCCAGTAAATAATACAGACCAGTTACCAAGGGATGCACATTTATATCAGTCCCAGCTAGTCTATTTTCCAGAAAACTGGAAACAATATTTTCATTCTTTTCAGGACCATGAGTTGGGAATGCACTGTAACTTTTTCTGAATGTGGATCCATCTTTATGAATTAATTATTTATTCAGCATTCATATGAATATATTCTTGCCAGCCTAAGCCTTCGAGCATTCTTACATCATATTACCTTGAATAACTGTGTTCAGTAATGTATATACATTGAACTTGAAGTAGCTAGTATATACATCAGCAGCGATAAAGAGCATGAGGTAAAGATCCTAGCAGCTCAGTGGTTGAAATATTTACTGAAGTGCTTCCTCCACTTCAGCTATTCCTCTCTCTTAGCTACAAGGAGAAGATTTAAAATGCAATTTAAATCAATTAGTGCATATAAAGGAATGTGAATTCCATTGTTTCAGGATAATTTATTTTGCTTTATCTTAAAAAAAGGGAAAGACATTCCTAAGAAATACAATACCCTGCCTTTCAGGATGGTATGGTGTCATGTTCTGTTTCTGCATTAAAGAATCAAACCCATCTCTGAATCCAGACAGCCCCAAACCATCTATAAATGCATTATTATAGTTTGGTTAATTAGAAAACACCCTAAAAACATACTGAAATTATGTCTGGCTTGGTTTCCATTCATATCAAAAAGGAGAGATTCCTGGCAAACCTGGAATCTGTATTTTGAACAAGGAGTTTGCCAGCTGGCTTTTCACATTCTGTAATAAGTTTGCGCATTACTTTAGAAAATGTACTGAACTAGACCTGGTTGAACGTTACAAAATAAACCACTGTAATAACAAAACAAACTATGTTATTTGGTGGACCTAGCAGTTTCAAGTGTACTCAGCAAGCAAATTATAACAAAATTATTGTCTTGATCTTGACATTCATTAAGATATGTGAAACTTGGAAGCAGTATTAATGCAGCACATTTTTTTTTACTGCTGTTTACGTTGCAGATCATTTTACTTTGCTCACAAGCTATTCATTACAGATTGGTGCTCTCTCCTCGCGTCAATGGTAAAAAAATTGTTGCTCATCTGTTTATACAGGGTCCAACTGGACCTAAGGTGCATGTAAGTCAGTGGGACTGGCCCAGAACCATTCCACCCATGCCTGGCAGGGTGCTTTACAGAGGTGACAAAGCCCTTGCTCAAGGAGCTTACGCTGCACTACAGGCATCAGGGACCAGCAACATGCCCCACTAAGAAGGACAGGGAGGGTCAGCAGCCATGGGCAGAGGGAGTGCAAACAGATTGCCTAGGCCCTTTTTAGTTTTTCTATCTTGCCTCTTTTTTCCACCACCGTCTCAGTTCTTTTTAATTTGATGCAGCGAATCGGGATGGAGATTAGCAGCGGGAAGGCAGTCAAAAAAGCACGTCCCGAGGGAAGATCTGAACAAGAAGGTGGATTAGGATCTCCTGACAGCACGGCGAGGTCAGGCAAGGTGGCAAAGGAGGATCGGCAGCTAGCACGCTGTCACGCGGGCTCCAGAAAGGTAAGGGAACTTGTGTTTCCTTCCTCCAAACGCTAGTTTTGTACCAACATAATGCTGCGAGCGTGGCCGCGTGGGATTTTTTTAACCAGGCGCCCAGCATTCCCCTGGCCTTGTGCTGCGTTAGCACCAAGCGCCCGGCTGTGCTGACACGCCGGTGGGCTCACATGCCTGCTTGCCGTCCTTCCCCAGATACGCTGCACTGGCCGTATAGCACCGTTATCCTGCCGCTGGTAGCGGAAAAAGCTTTTAATATGGATAATACAACGGCCGCACCCGGCCAACGTGATCCCCGAGAACAGCGTTGTAACGGGAGACGGCGGGGAGCACACCCGGCCAACATGGCCCCCAGTGCACAGCCGTGAGGCGAGAAAGCGACGGCCGGGCGCGGGCCGCGGCTCTCCCCGCCCCAGTTGGACGGCCGCCGCGCAGGCGCCCCGCGCCGCGAGGCGGTCGGGCCCGGCGGGTTTGCTAGGGAAACGGCGGTGTTGACGGCCGCGGCCCGTCCGGCCGCGCTCCGCCATGCCCATCCGTTGCGGGGTGAGGCGGCGCGGGGCTGCCCCGGGCAGCGGCCGTGGCGGCGGGGGGGTATGGGCGGGTGTGTGTGCGCGCTGCGCGGGCGGGCGGGGCCCGGGCCCGGGGATGCGGCGGGCCCATGTCGCCGGTAGGAGCAGGGGGTACAGCCGTTTCTGGGGTGCCACCGGGAAAGGGGAGACCCTTGTGCTGAGGAGCGCTGGCTAATAAAGACAGAAAAGGGTTCAGTCGTGTGGGCGACAGAAGGTTGAGGTGGTTTTTGTTCCTGAAACTTTATTCAGTTAAAGATACAAATGAGTTTTTGCATACTCTTTGGATAATCATTCCACGCTTTTTCTGCAGCGCAGTCAAGTGGATTTGGCTTTTCCATGGGGGTGGGTTAGAAGATGCAGGGCAACCTGCCAGCCTAGCTGAGTCTGGCAGGGGCCTTGTTGGTGTTTCTCCCCTTGGAGATCTTGTTGCCAACAGAAGCGGAGAAGCAGGATCCGCACAGGGCACTTGACAGCCCCCCCTCTGTTTGCTGCAGGGACTGAGCGAATATAGGAGAAACTTCAGATGGAAAACCCCAGAGTTGTGTAGCCCGGCCCAGCAGCAGAAATCCTTGTGGGCAGGACTTCGGTCGGATCAGTTCGGTAAGCGTCCCCGAAAGATTGCAAACCCTGGTGGTGTCCAGGCCGGCTCTGGTGAGGATGAGTCTGGGCTGCTGGAGGTCCAGAGAGGTTTGCTGTGATTGAGTGCATGACCACAGTAACTGGCAGTGTTTGCAGTTGGTACGCTTCATACAGTTAAAAGTATATTCCTGGTCATCATTTATAATGTGTTTTTGAATGCCGTATTCTTTCTGGCTACACTGAAACTTTCTTTTAGTGTTAGTGCTATTTATATAAAACATGAAAAATAACGTGGTTTCTGACACGCACCGTAAGGCAAGTTCCAAAGATGAAGCACAGATGCGGTGTTAACCCATACAGGGCGTGTAGAAGGAGGCATTGGATTACCTGTGGTGCATGGACACAGCAAGTAAAATTCTGTTGTTAAGAGGAGGCTAACTTGGGGCAAAGTTTGATACAAAATAAAATTGTTACAAAGACTTACAGGGACAGCTAACGGGAAAAAAACCCTGAGCATTAAACAGAATAGCTTGTGATGTTGTAGTCTAGGAGTTAGGGGTTATAGGCATTGTCATGGCACGAAAATGTGGGGTTGGGAAATAGAAGACAAAGGGAATAGCGTCTGCATTGAAAGGCCTGTAGGGAGTTGAGGAATAGGAGTAAGCTGGTGAGTGATGGCAACTGCAGCGCTTTGAAAAGGAGCAGTAAAAAATGGGAATTATTGTAGTGGCACAAAACAGATTAGCAAAATTGTACAATTCAGTGCAACTGCACTACGCAGTCTGTGTAATTAGAGTCCAATTTATTTATTCCTACAATATGGTAAGTGTTCCTAATTATGGCCTAGTAATTAAGAACCAACCACTGGGAGTAGGGTTTGGTTTGGTTGAGATGCTAGCCATTTTAATAAATAATTTAATCTTAAAGATTATGCTTTGTATATATATTACTGCTTTCCTCCACTACTGCAAAATGTATTTTTTAACATAGCACGTGGCTCTGTGTCTAGGTACCTGTGTGGAAGAGTATAACTTCCACGAATTCTGAAACACCCGGACATCCAAACACATTAACTTCTTTTTAAAATTCTAATCTGTGCTTCTTTTCTAGTCAGACTGAACTGCAGAGGTTACAAGACTTGAAATAAAGTAATGAGTTAGCAGTACAGCAGTTTCTCCCCCTCTTCATATTGTAGCAGTGTTTTTGTGGGTACTTGGTGTAGTTTTTCTACACCTTTGCATTCGTTTTCGCTCCTGCCTCTTTTCTGGCCATTTAACCATCTACATCTTCAAATGTCGTTCTTGACACCTCATGGGACTTGCAGATGGTTACTGATAATTTGCTTATGGTTCTGCTGTTGAAATACACAGTTGGCGATTTTAAGAATGACTTGAAACATCACCACAAGTTAACAGCTGCAGGTGCTCTGAGTTCCTTCCTGCTACTTTTCCGGTGTGTATCCACTGGAATTATACCCGACCACCAGTATGTGTAGTCAGACATCTGGACATTCTGTACACCTTTCACCGTAGGTTGTTCTCTCTTTCGCCATTGCTTTTTCATGGGATAGGAGTTTCTCTCTCTCCTAGAAAGTGTTTCTTTCAACCGGTTAGGGACCTTCACTTATTTTTGTGTTGCAGTTGAGCACTTTTATTTTCATCTGCTTGTGTAAAGGCCAGCAATTCTTTAAAATAACTCGATACCTGGGTTTGTTGCATAGTCAGTTTTGGAAATATTTTTGGGTTCGTACTGTAAAAAGTCACCAGTTATCTGAGATGGTTTTAAATCACAGTTGTATTAGGTGGATAGGGATCTGTCACTGTCTGTCACAACCAGTGAGAACCGGTTTAGCACAGTATATTGTGCGTGTGTAATGAGAAGTGTTTGTGGCATACTTTATCACTGGTTCTGTATCTGCATTAACCATATTCTTTTCACTGGCTGTGTTAATTTTGTTGCTCAACTCCCTGAATCAATTTGCAAAAGATTGTCGTGTGGCCGTATTTGCTTTATAAGGTTTTATCCAGCATGGCCCTGGAGCACCATGTTCCCATCTCTCTTTAGTGTAAAGGAAGGACATTTGCAGATAGGAAAGAAGGCAGAATTTTACAGCTGTGCCCATAATTCATAGGCTGTCATTGCTCAAATGTACTAAAATATTTTCTTTCTAATAATCAGTTGCATGACAAATTTTCAGTTTATTCTTGTAATAGAGTGATATTATGGCTTCAGTAGAACATTTTTTGTTATACCTATTATGTCTTTTTCAGGAATCACAAGAGAACCAAAATTCATTTCCAAGAGAAGGGTACCTTACCATAATCCACAGATTTCAAAGTCCTTTGAATGGCCAGGAGACTGTGATTTGAAGGACCCACTTGTAACTGAAGCTCTTGGGACTGCAGAGTTGCACACAGACCAGAACAATAATGATGTGAATCAGGAAAAGATTGAAACGCCAGAAGGACCCAGACTCCCCCCGAAAGTTCGGTCACATTTGGTAGATGCTGGGCGTGAAACAGCTCTTGCCCTTGCAGAAAACAACATGAAGAGATCACCCTCTGCAGCGCCACCAAATCAAAATGAAGCATTTTCATCTCCAAGAAAAGAATTAGGAAAAACAGATAATGGGGTGAGGGAAGATTTTTTTTTTTCAAATTGTCCAGTATGAAAATTACAAATCTGATACTTAGAGTAATTTAATGCACACACACCAGCCTCTTTTGTCTAACTCTCCCCTTTGTTCTGTATTTTGAAAATCTACAACATAGCTTCTCTGTTGGAAGGACAGTACTTTCGAGACCAAGTTTTGGTTCCACTTAGGTCAATAGGAATTTGCCCTTCAGGTGCCATCACTATTGATTTCAGTTAAACAAGGATTTAGCCAATAATATATAGGCTTTTTGGGGTTGTTGGCTGTAATGAGAAAATGTACTTCGCATTCATTCAATTCCTGCAGCCAAAATCCAAACCATTGGTTTGAAAGTGTGCATTGAAAGATACCCAACTTGCAAAACATTGCAGAAAAGGGAACAATCAGTGTTGGTGTGTTGTTTTTTTTTTCTATTTTGTCAGCTTCACAGAGTCCTTCAGAGGAAAGCAGGCATGAATATTTCACGTTTAAATACTTTCCCCAGAAATTCTGAATATCAAAGCCAATTTGTTTGGAAGAGTCCTCATGAAAAGTCACCAATACTTGCAGCTGAACAGGTAACTTTAAAGAATCCAAGAAGTGAATGAACACTTTCTTTTATGTAGCAGCGAAGTTGCTACGTTCCAATTTTTCCTTTCTTCCGCTTTTGGTGGGGGAGTAACAAACTTGGATGTTGTTACAGACTTTTTTTTTCATCTGAATATACAAAAGTACAGTGTAATTAGATTTGTTTCCCTGTGATTCTTTATGGCAGTCAGGTCTAATTACTCCTTTGCCTTATCCTTGGTTGTATTCTGTCCTTTCTAACAGGACCATTTGCTTTAGGAGCTCTTAAGATCCGACTCAGTGTTACCCTTCATTTTTAAGATGTTTATGTTATCTAGCATATAGCTAATCAGCAGAGGAATGTTCAGTTGTTCTGTGTTGTAACAACATGGCTTGCCACTGAAATCATTCAGGTTTCACTATTTATTCTCACAGTCTTTTATGGGTTTCCACAGTTTCTTATTCTCAGCCTCCATCTCTGTGCACATATACTTGCAAACCCCAAAGTGCATCTCTAGTGTTTTTTCTTTCATAACTGCCTATATTTAAAAGTGGAGTCTTCTGATTTAAGTCTTCTGTCTTAAAATTTTAATACATCTCATGAGTTTTTGCTTCTAGATTGGAAATGCTGCTGTTTCTAATCAGACCATAAAGGGTAACTCTGTGAGACTGCTTTGAGTTCAATTCGTTGTTACTGGGATCAGGGCTTAGGAGACTCAGTCCATCTTTTGGTCATTTTACAGTATGAAATAGGCACTTCTTCTTTTATTTTGTTTTATTTTGAGCATATACATTAATAGGATTATTACAGATGGTGCTTTCTTTGTTTCTACCCCCAGGTAGCAAATTTGTTCAGTAAAAGCTTTCAGAGGAAATGAATGTTGATAACTAGGATCAATCACTGTGAAAACTGTTCCTGTCTTTTTCTTGTTGGCATGCTAAGCAGGTGGACTTACTTTGAGATATCTGTTTCCCAGCAGTCCCTTATCCAAGGAGGCCTCACTGAAATGCATGGCAATAGTGTAGAAGCCCAAGGACCATTTGAGGAAGAGGCAGGTCCCAGAAGGTCACTGTATGGAAAATTTCATGGAGAATTCCATTTGGCTTTGTTAGAAATAGAGGAAAGACTGTGAAATCTAAAATAAGCTTTTTTTTTTCCACAGCTGATACAGAATAGGAAGCTGTAAGAATAAGTCTGTAGGCACTGTAAATCCTTAGATAAATAGAACTTAGATAAAATTAAATATGTATTAATGTTGCCAGGTTCTAAACTTGAGACTAGAATTTAATGATAAATATTATACATATTAACAAACTGATACTGTTTTGATTTATTGATATGATGGTGAATATACCTTCATACTGAATAATAACAATACTTTTCCCTTGAAGAGATTCGGTGAAAATACCGAAGTTATCCAAGTTAAGTCATAAGTCAGACCTAAACTTGCATAGCAAAGCTGGGGGAGATGTATGCTTGTGACACCTGGCGTACTTTTTTAATTCACCACCCCCTGAGGAGATGATACCTGACCATGTATTAGGCAAATTGTCTACCTTGGTTTGTAATACAGGATTGATTGGAAAATAGTGGATAGCTCAAATTACCAAGCTCTAAGCATCCAGGTCTAAACCAGAACAGTTGTATGTTGTGGATTGGACATGTACTGAGGACTCATAGGGAGATTTTATGGCATATGTTTTAAAAAAGATGATCCTACATACAACCCCGAAGGTGAACCGTCTTCTCAGATAAACAAAACCTTTTGTTAGTGAACTTCAGGAAGAACAGTGTTTGACCACAGGTTTAACTGTCTGGCTCAGTCAGTTTTAAATGTATTTTTGTCAGATTAAGTTTCTCTTCAATTTGTCCTAGAAGTTTATTAGTCTGCACATGCTGGATTTATACACATGACCATCTCTGCTCATATGTGTGTTTATTTGCCGGAATTGGTTAACTGATTTTGACAATTTAACCTTAAGGTAAGCAAATTACACACTTCTTTTTTTTTTGTTATCTTTTCCCCGAAGGCTGTTCAGAACTCAAATAAATCCATACCTCTGTTCAAATCTCCTGCAATTACTTCTGAAACTGCAAATGAGAGAAATTTCAAAGTGTCTTCTCCTGCTAAGGGTCCACAAGAGAGAGGTGGTTCGGAAGAGAGAGAATTTCCCGTTTGCGAACAAGTAAATACTTCCTAAAAGAAAGGCATTAGTAAACTTCTATAATTTTGATTGTTCTTTACTGTAATGCAGGGGTGGGTTTATTCTGAAGCTTTTTAGTTATGTTTTATAGCTAATGACACTGGACTCCGTAGTGGTTTTGCTATAAAAGACTGAAAATAGCACTGTACAGCTCGGTTTGCTCTGGGGGGTTTCTGTAGTGGGTTCTGTAGTTTCTGTAGGGTGCTGTTCAGTTTACAATGACATTTTGAGAGTGTCTTTCTTGTCACCTTAATTTATGAGTTTTCAAGTATTTTTTTTTTAAATTGAAACTTGGTTTTAGTCAGCAGAATAGTTTCTGAAATCTGAATCTCCAGTTTATGCTCTCGTTGGTACTGCTGTAGTCTCTTGGTACGCAGGAGGGCTGGATGGGAGGTTTGGAACTTTTTGGATATCGTAAATCAGACATAGTGTGAATTAAAAAAATAAATACTGTAAAGTATGGAAGATGCCACAGTTGGAATTGATTTTCAGCCAATAGTAATTTGAAGAAAAATGGAGGAAGGGTTACGATTAATTTCCCTTTGCCTTGATGAGTTGAAAGGTAAGTGCAGTGCTATAACAGGACATTGTGTAGTGTATGTAGGCTCTGTTACTCAGTTCAAAACATTAAAATGTCTTCTATGGAAGTAATTTGGCTGTTTGAGGCCTTGCATTTCCTTGCATTTCTGTTGGCTTGGACTAACATAAATGGACTTCTGAGAATCCGTTTCCATTAAAGACATTGAATAGAATGGAATTGTTTCAGACTGAGACCTTCTGAAAGTAGGTGACAGCAATTTAGACTGCATGACAGCTAACCTATTTTGCAAGGTGGACGGATGAATATCTATTTTTGTAGCAAGTGTTGTCTAAATTCCGGCAAGTTAGCTAACTATCCTTCAGGTAGAAGGGCCTCATATGAGGCTTTTCAGTATCCAACTCTGTTCCTTGATAAAACAGAAACAGCTGTTGTCAGACATGTTCACTGGGACCATTACTGAGTAAAATGCATACTTAAACTGAGCCACAGGCACTCCATGTTAAGCCATTGATACTCTCCAGGTTCTTAGAGATGATTGTCGGCTTGGAGGCTTTATCATTTAGAACCCAAGCCTGTCCACTGTTTTAAATCTCATCTGGGAATGAGGAATTTTAGGTCCTCTTTTGCATCTTAGCAGATGTGAAGAAAGCTTGAAAGGCATGAAGCTTTTAGGAAGCGTTTGTTTGTTTTTAATATTGGAAACGTAGGTTACGTTTTCCTGAAAGAGCTAAAAAAGTAAAGGAAGAGAAGGCATGGGAAGGAAATTTTTGTGAAACTGTCTAAAAATGTGTATACTACTATCTCTTCTCTGATGAATATCTTGAAAAAGTTTTGGGGAATTTTGATGGGCTTTTTTTTTCTTGTGTTCATTTTTTTTTCCCTTGAATTTGGACAACGTCTATAGAGATCTCTAGCAGAATCAGAAATCATGCATGAGATTTCCAAGAGGCTAAAATAAGCAGGGAAAAAAAAGTCTTTGATATTAAAACTGAACAAGTAAATCTAACCCTTTATGAATCAGAATGGCAGCAAATGAAAAATTTTCCTTTTGGTTTGTTATAAATTGGTTTATATTGCTTGACTATAAAGCTAAGAGTTGTTGTGTGGTGGTTTTTTTGTTTTGTTCTTTTATTTTGTTTTGTTTTGTTTTGTTTTAATTTTTAGTTTATTAGAAATTCCAGAAATATACCTGTTAAGTTGTAGACACAACTCAGGTTAGTTAGAATGCACAGCTATCGTATTCTTTGTATTCTTTCATTTCTGTGTTTGATGTTAAATTGGTTTTGTAAAGTGTACAAAATGTGTCATCTGATTAGCTGAATGTCCACTCAGAATCTTAGCTTTGGCATCTTGTTAGTTTATTTTTGTACTAACAATGTATATTCTTGTTTGTATTAAATATGCAAAACAGTTGACATTTAAAAATACAATTATCTTCTTGCAAAAAGTTTAGATCAAAGGGAATATGAGGGTTTCCAGGTTTTTAGCTAACACGGTATTTTTAAAATTATCTTTGCCTTAGAGTAAGAGGGAAGAACCGTTTCAAAAGCCAGCAGAAGATGCGGCAAAACAAGGGAAATCAGAACAGAAACATCCTAAACAAAAAAATAAGCAACATATCAGTCCAAAGTTCCTCTCTTTACATACAAGTCGTGGGTATGTATAAAATAGGAAAACCTAGCCTAGCGAATAGGTGTACAGCAGCCTAATATTTAGAATGACTTATGATGACCTTTAACGGCACCGTTGTACAGTTGCAAGCGCAAATGCAGTGTCTGCCCTCTTGCAGTGCTGCGATTGAGTTTCCTGGGGATATATCTAAATCTGGTGTTAATTTCCATCCCCTTCTCTGGGGAACAGAAGTGGATGCTTTGTAATCACACTCATTCCGTTGAACCTTCTGGTGCAATACTAATGATATTAATAAATTTAACATGAATGAAAAGAAATTGGTGCAGTGCTGCTATTAAATTTCAGCAAGTGCCTGGGAAGTTGTAGTCACCTTTCAAACTGCTCTCCTGTGCTTGCTCCACACCTTAAAACTGTGATGATGGTACTTGATGTCTGCTTTTTCTAGTCCGTACCACCTTCTGTCCCAGAGAAACAAAAGCAATCACATGGGGGAAAGGAATCTGTCCCATTTTGGGTAGTCTGAAAAGCATGGAAATAAAATGAAATTGTATGTTATTACTGAGCACTATCAAAGTAGCTTTTTCTTCTGCCACATACCTACATTGCAGGAACTGAACTCAAGTTTCCATTGTCTACACATCTGGGACTTGCCAAGAGAAATAAAAGCCCAGAATGGATGTAGGTTTAAAAATGCCTAAATTAATCCATCTCTGCTGTCATTGTACTCAGTGTATGTCCCAGTGATTGCGTTCATACACATGACTTTCTGCCAGTGTTAAGGCATTAGATTAAAGATGGGAAAGGAGATTTACCTCCGTCTGAGTGCTGTTGCATATTGGGAGATAATTACAAAATGATCATGCAAAATTCTATGAAATAAAACCTCTTCATGAAAAAATGAGTGGACATACTGTGGTTATAACCTTTAACTCATTGGGTTTTGTAGCTTTTAGACATAGTCGATTGTAGTCAATTTTGCAGTGAGTACTGTGTAAAATTCTTGACCGTTTGCTATGACCTTTTTTGTTTAAGGACAAATTTCTGCCCCATATGCCTTCAGTGTGGTAGCACAAGACAAAAGTTTCCAAAACAGTCACTGGGCAAATAGCTGTCAAAATGCAGACAGGACCATCGCTTTGTATGCAAGCTGCATTGCATAGCCTGCTTTTGCAGCAGAATGGCTGGGATCAAGGCACAGCAGTGATGTGTTTTTTTTAGCTAATCCTTTAGTTTTGTGACCAAAATGAAAGGTTTTCTGTCAAAGAAAGGGACATATGGAAAGAAATTTTTCTTTCTTTGGTATTTATCTTTTTATAAAGTGCATTTTATTCTCTAACTTCAGGCTTTTATGATCTGTTTTTGAAGGACTGAAAAAGAGGGCTTTTCCACCCAATACTGAATGTATTAAAATAAACTTAATAATGTTCAGAAGCAAGATTAAAACCAAAAAACTCTTAAGATGGTAAATCCACACTTCAGTGCTTAAGGTCTTGAAGTATTGCATGTTGCCTGCTATAGGGTAGATGATGACAATTTTTCTGTGTATGTATGTGTGTGGCAGAAAGGAAAATGTATCCATCTTTTCAAGTACCGAGGCCTTTTGAAGATCAAAGCCAATAGGACAAAGTTAGATGAATTACGCTGACCATTGTTCTGGTAGTCGGATGTTTCTAGTCCCAGCAGTTCACCCCACCCATGTTCAGAGTGCCTTTTGAGTTGAGTTCATAGAAGGAAATGTCTCGGACACATTCATGCCAAACCAGACACTTTTTACTTAAATGTGCCTTCATCAGTGACTTAAACCAAGATGTTCCACTTTGCACTGAGGTAATTAAGACTTATGTGTGTATTGTGTTCTGCTGGTTTGGCTGCCAGGGCAAAAGCTTGTGGCAGAAGGGCTGTGAGGGAAAACCAACAGGAGTAAGTACTTGAAGAGCCACCAACTGTGAATGAGCTTTTTCACAGCTTTCCTAGTTGTGTTTTGAACGTCTCAGCCCTGTCATTTAAGTATAAATACACTTATGATTGTTGATATAATGTTACAAGTGCTCTTAAAGAGTCTTCTGGATGTCAAGCTTTACTCTTTCTGTCTTTTTTACCTGTCTCATTCTTGATTTCTTAGGAAGATGAACACTGAATATAGGTCAAAATTTTTGTCTCCAGCCCAGTATTTCTACAAAGATGGAGTTTGGTCTCGTATCAGGAGTAAAGTTCCCAACCAGGTGAGTATTCTTAAAAAATCTGAAGCCTAAATGTGCTTTGTATTTTGATTTTTACATACAAAACTGGATTGTGCTGTTTATAAGGTACTGTTTTGAGATTGTAATGCTAATGGATCAAGCTCCCAAAGGTGAGTGTGCAAAGAATATTAAGTTCTGACAAGCCAATATAATATGTAGTAAGAAAAAAAAAAAAGAGACAGTGTGACTTAAGGAGTATGTTAATGTTACATGCAAAGTGAAGGAGGAGCTTTGTTTCCCATTCAAATCAGAATCATCCAGAACAGAGTCTCTTGAAGCAGATAATTGTAATGTTGATGTTCAGCCCAGTTGTAACAAACATAAGTTTTCAAAATGTAAAATTAGATGTTAGTCTGTTCCAAGGTAATAAAAGGAAAAGACCAACATATGTATCAGCCTAGGTCAGGCTTGACAGCCAAGATCAGTTTATTATCTTGCCACGCTGAGTCTGTTCAAAGCAGTGAGCTGAATTCAGTCATACACATCACAAAATCAAGATTTTCTCTTGCAAGTTTCAGCCAATCTAAGTATTTCCTTGCAGTTTATTCAGTGACTGTGATCAGTATTACATTGTATAGGAACTCATTTGACAGAACTCTGAAAATGCTGTATGGCTTCAGGACATGGGATTTCTAAGTAGGATTGTTTATGATTTCTCAAATTAGTCAGTACATCAAAACTGCTAGCAGTGTGCTATGAAACTGCTAGAACTAGTTCTGCAACTGTCAGATTTCACTGAATTGACTTAAGCTTCTCCCAGCTGATAGAGGGAGCCTTTGTGAATGTGCTGATATTAGTTGGGATAGAGTTAGTTTTCCTCTTTCCTATGGTATAAGGCCATATTTTGGTTATGCTGAGAAGAATGTTGATAACATACTCATGTTTTCAGTTGTTGCTAAGCAATGTTTATATCAAGTCAAGGACTTTTTCAGTTTCTGATACTGCACATGAGGGGACACAGTCTGGACAGCTGAGCCAAACTGACAGAAGGGATATTTTGTTCAGTCATGCTCAGTATATAAGTTGGGGGGAGTGGGACGAGTGTCTGTCTGTCTCTAGGTCTGTTGCTCAGGCTCGGGCTCTGGCTGTCACTGCTCAGGGACTGGCTGGGCGTCAGTGGGTGGGTGCTGAGCAGTTGTATCATTTGTTTTCCATTATTTTCATTACGTATTATTAGTAGTAGTGGTAGTATTGTAGGAATATGAAAATAAGTACTAATATTAGTATTATTAATCTTACTGGTATTGTTAACATTATTAGTATCATTATTTCATTTAGTTTCAGTTATTAAATTGCTGGTATCTCAACCCATGAGTTTCCCTTTCTTTTCCTCCAATTCTCCTCTCCATCCCACTGTGGGAGGGGGAGGGTGAGCGAGCAACTGTGTGGTACTTGGTTGCTGGCTGGGGTTAACCCACAACACCGAGACACTGTGTCCTGCTAAATGTGTGGCAAATAACTTGGAAGTGTGAGTTTCCTCATCAGTTGGGAACAAGCTGATGTGGAAGGCAGAACTGGAGTGGATGGTTCTAGGGTGTTGGGCTTTGAGAATTTGAAAATTACGTTGTCTGGGAATTGCAGGCGTAATGTGGTAGCATTCTTTTCTGTGTTGTCTCACTGGACTTAATCTAACAAGTCCTTCTCTTTTTAGGCATAAAGAAATATATATTGAATATATACAAAATAGTGAGAAATAGGTCTCAAAGTTTCAAGTATATCGTAGTATGTGATGATTCATAATTAGATTTTGTGTGTGTATGCATGCATGAGAAAATCCATTCTGCAAAACCAGCTTTATGAGGATGTTAGAGGACTAAAAACCAGCAATATTTTTATTTTTTATATGTACTTATGTATGAATTAGATTTATTCTTCCTGTAGCTAAGGCCGTAGAATATTCTGAATTATTGCATGCAGCCTAAGTGGTATACAGAATGTTTCTGTAGAATATTATGTCATTTTTCTGCCATGTAAGACTTTAATTTGGAGACTGGATGTTGCGTCAGTAACATTTAAAACGGTCAGGAGCAGTGCTCAGCTTCAAGAAACATGAAAAGGGAAAGGGATGCATTACCTTGGAGTATGTTGTGCCTATGCCACAGCCAGCTGGGAGGAGTCATTGCAGTATGGTCAAGGGAAAGACTAAGGAGTCTGCAAGTGAAGGGTGGGGGATGAATCCTTTTTGGATTGGGTTTGAGAGGTGTAAGAAGTAAATTTATGCAGCATTTAATTGGAGTGTATGAGAAACCCAGAAATTCCCACACTGTAGATATGTGTTTTGGGTGTATCTGACTTTTCCATGGAGATTTTCTTGCTGACGAGGGAATTGCAGGAAACTAAAAGAAGCCACTTGGGAGCAGGCATGAAGAATTCTGAAAAGAATTATTAGGATTTTTTTAGGACTTTCTAAATGAAGGAGTTGTGCTGGGTAGCTGGAAGAGCCAAATTCATTTCAAGACTATAGAAATGTTTTATTGATAAAAAATGTGCTTAGATTACATACACATTTTAATGTATGCATAACTACATTAGATCCTAGTATGAGGTCATATGGAAGAGACTTTTATAATAGGAATTACCTGAATTTCTGTTCTCTCTGTTAGACTTTAAATCACATATCTGTGAGCATATGTCATGGTTTAACCCCAGCAGGCAGCTGAGACCCGCACAGCCGCTTGTTCATTCCCCCTCAGTGGGATGGACAAGAGGATCGGAAGGGTGAAAGTGAGCAAACTCATTGGTTGAGATAAGGACAGTAAGGTAAAGCAAAAGCCAGATGCGCAAAGCAAAACAAGGAATTAGTTCAATATGTCCTGTCAGCGGGCAGGTGTTCAGCCATCTCCAGGGAAGTGAGGCTCCGTCATGTGTAACAGTTACTTGGGAAGATGAACACCATCACTCTGAACTTACCCCCTCCCTTCCTTCTTTTTCCCCCAGCTTTATATGCCCAGCATAATGTCATATGGTATGGAATATCCCTTTGGTCAGTTGGGGTCAGCTGTCCCGGCTGTGTCCCCTCTCAGCTTTTTGTGCACCCCCAGCCTATTTGCCAGTGAGGTGGTGTGAGGAGCACAAAAGGCCTTGACTCTGCTCAGCAATAGCTAAAACATCCCTGTGTTATCAACACTGTTTCCAGCATAAATCCAAAATGCAGCCCCATACAAGCCTATGAAGAAAATTAACTTTATCTCAGCTAAAACCAGTACAGCATATCAAATGAGTTTTGCTAGTTGACAAAGAATAGTATTTAGCTTGTGCAATGTGTTATTCTGTGGGATTTTTTCTATATGGAGTTTATTTTTTTTAATTTGCTATTGTCCTGTTAGTATTTCAAAAGGTATATATGAAATATGGGTTGTAATTCTTAACAAGAAGCTCTTTGTGGGTGTGGGAGAAAGCAGAGAGCAAGGTGAAAACTTGGAATTTTCCAGTCTTCAAGGCAGGTTGGAAGAAAACCAAGGTTAATTCTTAAAACCTCTGTTAATACAAGAATAAAAATCCTGATTGATCTGATTCTTGGCCAGGTACTTTTTTTTTTTTTTGCATCCATCAATATTTTTGTTGTAAGAACTACAGAATGGGTTCCAGCATGGCTAAAATAGTAGGACTCCATAAAATATTTCATTCCCAGTTGAGACATAAGAATCTAGCATTTGAGAAATATGTTAACAGCAGATTAATGTAAGTATTCATAACTTGAAAAAATTGTCAAGCTCATTGGTTTTATAATAAAGCAGCAAAGGTACTTTGGCCATTCACAGTATAGGCTGCTCAACAGTCTTTTTGGTTTTTAACATTTCCATACCTGTTCCCATTATTTTTCACTGACATGCAGAGGAATGTTCTGCAAAGCTGTATTTAACCTCTACCTCTGGTTGCTCGTTGAGACTCATCCCTGCTGCAGGTGCCTGCAGAACATCTCTCACTTAACATAAAGGATTAGATGATAATGTCTGACTGATCTACCCTGGTTTCCCCCTTAGTTGGAACTGCACATGGATAACTTTGGGTCCAAAGCAGATTTTCTGAAGTTCTGAGTCCCAACAGGCAAATACCGTAATAGAATCCTGGTATGACCTTGGCCACAGGGATTACACCTAGACTGCTACTCTGCAATATATTATTAAGGGTTGCTTTGCAGCAATGAAAAAATTGATTCGAATGAAAAAATCTCTTTGAATTATGCTTTTGAAAAATTAATGTGGGCAATTCTTAATCACAGCAGGACTCTCTGGGGCCTTTGCCCTGCTGAGATAATGCTGCCTGCTGAGTCACTGAAGGAGATGGTTGTCCTTTGTACTTCACAATTCACTGGAGACATAGTATTCTTCCTCTCCCTGCAGTGTCCTGTTGCTTTGGATTTATATTCCTTCTGTTGTGGCTGTCATAATTAATGTTTCATTCTTCTGCTTATAGTGAATGTAGATCAGTTGCACCTCAGACTTTAAACTTTCCTCTTAAAATGACAAGTATATATTTTTAATAGGCTATTCTTTGGAAGTTTAGTGGGTCAAATTGTGGGATGTTAGCTGGTGTGGGCTCAGTGGATTTCCATCTGCTGCACCCAGTTACTTTGAGTGGGTTTAACGGAATTTGGCCCACTTAGCTCTCTTCCTTGCAGGAAGAACAATGCAAAGTCTGTCATGAAAGACGAATAAATAAGAAAAGCTATGAAAATGTGCTAGAGGAAGTGTCAGTATTACTTTCCTGCTCTTTGACAAAATACTTATTTCCTGTGAACCATTTTTTTTAGTGAGCCAGAATTCACATATCACACAGCTATTTTTAATCATATAAACATAAAAGTTTTGTTGTTGCTTTTTCTTCCTGCACTTTAACTGTGTTTGGGTGAAGGATACAAGACAGTGTGAGTGTTAAAATAGTTTTAACCATAAAAATGTTAGTGTAAAATCAGCAGTATAATGTCTAAAGAGCATACTTACCACTTTTATTTTTTTTTTAGACTAAACCTGACATCTCATTCTTACAGTTACTGATAGCCTAGGAGGAATGGTTTTGATATGATGTCTTACATACAATAGCACCTAGAGTTGTTATGTAATCATCAGCTCCTCGCTGAGATAGGTTCAGTGTAGCTAGAGACAGTTGCAGTGTTCACAGCATACAAACTCAGTATTACACATGCACATCCGTCTGTTGACTTGAAATAATCATAAATTAGTGTGTGGTGAATATACTTTTGAGTGTTAAGGCTTAGAAATCTAAATAAATTTCCTCAAGCTTGGCAAAAACTGGTGATTACCAGTGCTGATTGATATATTTGTTTTATAGCTTTTTGCTGAATCTCAGGGAGGCAGCATAGAGCTATGTTAACAGGATTTTAGTATTTAATTTGTTACGTAGCCTGAAATGAAGTTACAAGAGTGGTAATAACAATACAGTGTTGAGAAAAAAAAAAAAGAAATTTTGAAATAATTCTGTATTCCTTTCCTTAGGCGTCTCAAAACACCCTAAATTCCATGTGGTATGTGGAGGTTGGTTGCATCTAAGTTCCTGTTTCAATGTTTGGAGCACTGTGTCTCAGCGCTGATGGAAAAAGTAGAATGCAGCACTAAACTTATTCACATAGTTGCTGCCTAACTTTTTGTTCTCACTGACTGAGTAATTGACAATTTTGCTTTGGCTTCGTGGCTCAAACATGCTTACTAAGTATACACTTTTGTTATTGTTGCTTTCCTTGTGTTGCCTTTACTGCGGCATGCAGTGTTTGTGCTGTGGGTGGCCCTGTATTTCGAGAAACTTGCCTTTCTTCTGTAGCTGCCATTAGCTAACGCAGATAGGTTGTAACGTTATAGCCTGTTAACTTTAACAGGCATGCCGTTTATGAAACCTTGATGTGCAGGTGAGAGAACTTCGAGAAAGAGCAAAGGCTTACAGGCAACGAGTAGAGGGAACACACTTTTCCCGACACCATCTCAATCAGATCCTGTCCGATAATAACAGCCTTTGGGATGTGTCCTCAGATTCCAGTTCAGAAGAAGACATCAGCAACAACATCAGAGCACTAGATCTTGCCGGGTAAGGTCATCACTCCTGCCTGTTACTCTGCAGCTTTGAAACAGAGCAAAATGCTGAATATAGGCTTAGCGTAGCTGTGGTATCTTCAGTGTTTTGCTGTATTCAAGACTTGATTAGACAGGGTGCTCAGTGATCTCATCTAGGCTCCCTTTCTTCATGAAAGGTTGGACAAGATGGTTTCCAACCTGGGCTGTCCTACGGTTTTGTGGTATGTAGGTTGTCTAGAACAGATGAGGGCATTTACCTTTTCACAGATACATCAGTTGATCGTGCTCAATTTGAAGATGAGGCACAGTCTAGCCTTCTGAAAGAAGAGAAAATTACTCCTTTATAATTCTCCACAAATGCATGTTTAGTGTGGCAACCTCAGTCTCATCCAGTCCGTAAGAATTTTGCATACTGAAGTAATACTCTACTTTCCACTGGATTGATATGAAATATGTTTTGCCTGCTCAGATGTTATCAATGCTCTTGTCAAGTTTAATTAACCTTGTTGTTGAGTCTTAAACACTGTTTAGTTCTGAGATGAAGGCTTAGGAGTTGGAGTGGTGTACATCCATTTCCTCCTTTATTTGAAGGCCATCAGAATTAACAGATATTAAGTCCCTTGCTAGGAAAATTCAGAATTAATATTTTAGTAAAATGTACAGACAGCTGTTGCTGAAGCAAGGTGGGGGGGAGGGGTGGGAAAAGCCATTTGTGACTCCTCTGAGATCTGATATTAAAAGACAGTACCTTGGATGCCTCTGTCTGCAGTCCACTTGGACTGCTGTATGCACACTATTTGTGTGTGTGGGACAGATCTACCCATTTGCATGACTGTATCTCTAATAAGGATTTGAGGATGATATGTAAAAGAGTACTTATCCCACTATAATGTGTGACTGTAAGTATGGTGTAAATTTTTTTGTTTTACTGGTTTGGGTTTTTGCCTGTGAGATACAGATCCTCTTACTGATCTCGATTCTGTGCACTGGGATAATTTGTGCTGATTTCATGAGCAGCTGAGAGTTTAAGAGTTTCAAAAGCCTAAAGAGAAGTCTTCTAAACTGCTTGACTTTCAAAATTGAGCCATCAGACAGTCCCTATGCATGGAACTAGTTATTTTTTGAGCACTTCTGATAATCTAACTTGTTTAAATTGGAAATAGAGCCCTAATTTTACATTACATTTTTGGAAATGGTAATCCAGAAAGAGTTTTCATAGAATCTAGTTTGAAAATGGGTTGTGTTTAAACATCAGTTAAAACTTCAGGTGAAATTTAACCATTCATCATGTCAACTGTACCACTTCTTAATATCTGAGCTGTACTTTTGGCAAAGGACCCAACTGGGGGAATGTGTTCTACATAGACGCGTGTATACCATGCAAATCAGTGGTATGAAACACATTTTCTTTGTTACCCAGTGTTTCTGAAAAAGAGACTGCACCAAACCCCAAAATTTTGCAGCATCCTGACTCCGGGGAACAGCCACACCAGGACAGCTCTGAGAAGAAAGACATGTCAAATGCTTTAACTGTTCCAGTCAAAAGACGTTTAGCTTGGGGTGAACAAGAAGGTACTGAAGAAAGGGAGAATCGGCAATCAACAGAAGAGGAAGAAAACCAAGATGAACAGGCTGCAGACATGGCTCAGCAGTTAGACGAAAACAATAAGGATGCCAATGAAGATAAGAAAATTGAAGGGTAAAACTGAACATTTTTGTGGTATATATTTATATAATTTTTCCTCTAACATCTCAGAAGTTTGTAGGTTAACTAATTTTTGGTTTTAAATCAGATTTACTTCAGAGCGTGTTGGGCTGATAATGCTTTGGTTTTTAACAGTATGATATGGAGTGAGAAAGTTCAAGTCATTGAACTAGTTGATGGAAATGAATCTATCATTAAGAATACTGGATTTCTAACTTGCAATTATTCATAGAAGCATGAATAATTCTAATTTTTTTTCCAAAACTTTAAAATTTGTAGTAGGAGCATCTCAGAACAGACTGCTCATTACACAGCAACCAAGTGCAGTGAAAATTAAAGCTCTCAATTTGCTTCAAATTGCCAGCATAGGATTGATAGGACTGAAAGGATAGAGTACATGCTAATCTTGTGCTTAAGCATCTGTATTTCTTAAAAAAAATAATGGGCAAAGATAAAGGACTTGGGAGAAAAAAATAACTAGCATTCAGTAATCAGCGGTGATAATGTTACTGAGCACAGGTGAGAAAAAGGCAGAGAGGTGTTTAGAAATAATGAGAAATCAATTCATTATGTGCATAGTACAGTGCATAGTACTATATTTGTCAGCTGAAGGATCCAAATTATATCTAGTTACAGAAGACACTGGCTTTTTACTGTGCAAGTTCTGCATACTTTTTTTGTAGAACAATATCTTAGTTTGATAGATATCTAAATCTGAATAACTTGTTTCCATACCATCTAAGCATTTTGTGTTCCCCATTGGGTTTTATCTCTGGTGTTGCAGCACGAATCTAAGGTAAGGAATTGTAATTGGCTCCTTTGGGGATAATATCTTGTATGCAAAATCCAGGCAAAGAAAGGTTGAGGTGCTAGACTCAAACAGAAATTAAATGTAGGCTTTCGAAAGTGTCATCCTGAAAACTTAAGAAAGTTTCTAATTCTAGAGATTGTCTAGTTCATAGATGTGTCTCTGATTGACAGTGAAGATTTTCTGTCATCCTGCAGTGTGGCTGTGTGTGTGCTGAGATCTGCTCTGGATGTGGTCATACAGAGCAGCTAAACACTTGCATGTTGTTTGAGCCTGCTTGAGAGCTGGGACTGAGGCGTTCTTTGCCTGCATGTCCTCAGAGCGTGCCTAGCGTGGGCTGATAGGATCAGGTTCCTTGCACAGTTGTGGGTATGCTGCCACCTCCTCTTGAAATGCACCTGGAGGAAGAAGGCAGAAGTAGTGCTGATTTATTTAATAACCTGGGGGCTAGAGTGGTTACATAAATGTGGGATACTTGGTTTCAGTTCCACCACATTGACTGAAAAGAGTCAAACCCACATTCCCACCTCTAAGGTGGCAACCAGGTTCAAAGCTTTTCTGGGTGAGTACTCTTTCCAGCCCTTCTGTTGAGTCTCTGCTACTGTGCAGCAATACATTCAAGGTTTATTGGGACAGAGGGAGCCTGAATTTGCAGCTTGAGACTATTTATGTATTTTATCCAGTTACATAAAACCCAGCAAGAAACGGAGGCTCAGGGGCTGAAATCCGGGACTCCCCATTGCAAGCAGATGTTTTAGCTACAGGCTGTTGGTATTTTATGGCCCTAACTGTCTTGCTTTAGGCTTTTTTGGCAGTACTAGGTTGATGGTTGGACTTGATGGTCTTAAAGGTCTTTTCCATCGGGAACAATTCTGTGATTCTGGTCACTGGAGGAATGTATTAGAATCAAAAAGCTTGAGTGCAAGACTCCTGAGTCTTTAGCTAGTCCTGTAATAATTTCTTACTTTTTACAGTGAGAATGCCTTAGCATTGAATGCTTCTGCAGCCGTGTCAGATTCTTCTTCTGTATCCTCGAGGACAGGCGGCAGGCTTCCTACTCCGAAGCTGAGGGCGCTTGGTGGAGCTCAGAGGACTCATCATGATCTCACTACCCCAGCTGTTGGTAAAAACTTTTAAATGCAAACCAGTATTTCAAGAACTAAATAAATAATTTTTAAAAAGGCATGTATGAATTAATTTAGTAGGTTATAAATTATTAATGTAGTAGGTAATAAAGCATTTTTCATCTTCCCCACTATGATAGGAGGTGCGGTTCTGGTGTCTCCTCCTAAATTCAAGTCTTCATCTTCACAGCAGAGAACACGAGGTTTAGGAACACACCCTTCTTCAGCTAAGGAAGGTACAAGAGAAGCTTCCAAAAGAAGGTCTTTCCAGGTGAGCCAGAAAAGAGACATACCATGTGCTTTTAAAATAATTGTGAAGAATTTATTAAATAATTATTTTTCTTGAGTTGTCATTTACTGTTTTAAGATTTTCAGGATCTGTGACTAAAAAAGGCCAATATCTGATCAAATGTTTTGGAGTATCAAGCAAAGGAGTTCAGAGTATGGGAGTGAGATTGGATGAGTTCCATTTTGGCTTTTTCTGCTGAATGCACAGAATTTGCTTTTAAAAAAAACTCCAAATGTTGCCATGAGGAGCTGTTGCTTTCCCCATTAACATTACTGTCACTTGCCACTGACGTAGGTCGCAGGTCCAAATTCCTTGACTTGAGGAAAGTTTAAGAAGGAGAGGTTGGGTGCCCATGTACAAGACAGGTAAATGTGCCACTGTGGGCTTTTTTATCAAGTTGTGCTTCGTCTGTGTTCTATAGATGGTTAACATTTCACTGCGTTCATCCTCCGTAGTAAGTTCTGTAACAGATGCAGACACAATTGCGTAAGAAGTTGGTTTAAAATCTAAGTTCATAGTTTCTTGTTGTGAAGAAAACAAGCGTTTGATTTGACCTGACTAGATTACTTTCAGACCATGTTAAATACTTGTTATTAGGAACAGGGTTTCTCTAAGCTGTCTCACAAGCTTGGAATACTTATTTTTCCAGTACCCTCCTGAGAAGTGTAACAGTGTAAAACCAACATTTGCTGCATATGTGAGGATCTCTGCTGGAAAGCTGTGTATGGGAAGTTGGGGTTTTGTGTTTTGTTTTGTATATTTGTTTTCCTTTCTATTGTGTTTTAGCCTAATGTGGAAGTGGAAGCTGTTTCGCTCCTTAGCTCTCCACCTGCTGGGCTGGGAACTCGGGATCCTCTGCCACTTAGGCAGGATCAGTGGCCTCCTAACAGTGTTTCTGATGAGAAAGTTCCTCTTGCTTCAGCCCACCAAGAGCGTTCCTCTACACCTCCTGTGCTGAAGTCAGCCAAAAACTGCTCTATGCCTTGCTGGAGTCCCTCACGTCGTATTCAAGGGACTCTCAAGGATCCAGAATTCCAGCATAACGGTGGGTTTTGTGTATTAACTGGCTGTGTTAGAGGGCTGCAGGATAGAAATGGCTAGTGTGCAGTGTTCAGGCCAAGAGAGTGCCAAGCTTGCTGTCTTACAGACTCTACAAAGAATGTTGTTTGTAAAGAAAAGCTTTTCTACTACTTGTTTAGTCTTGCTGAGGAAATGCACACAACTCTTCACCTTAGTTTCAGATTCTGCTAATATAATTGTATTCTAGTGGTCTGTTGACTAATGTTGCCTTATTAATTTCAGTAAGTCCTTAGTCATTATGAGAACAATTTGGTTTAGTATGAACAATGGTAATCTTTAACATTTAGGCTACAACTGGATGCTGTGACACTTTTCCAGCTGCAATTACCAACAGTGCTGTGTAACTAAGGACCCTTATGGTGTGGTATTATTTTGCAGGAGTTGGGGATTTCTGAGAGATAAGCTCCTTAAATATTTCTGCAGGATATGGAAACAAAAATGCCATCTCTAAAAGATTTATTGGATATTGAGAGAAGCCATTTCTTTGCTTGGGAGGCATTTTTGCTGGAGCATTTCCAAGGTTTTTAACAATGCTTAGAGGTACTAAGGGCATGCATTTGATAAAGAAAAGAATCAAATGACCCCTTAGTCAAAATAAAGTTTATGTGCTTAAATCTCCATGTCAGAAAGACTATAGCTGCTTAAGGACCCATAATTCTTGGTCCTTTTATTATAAAGATTAGCTAAACTAAAGTAGTATTTCCATTCTAGATGGGAACAAGTGGTTTTGTTTTCAGGTTAAATGGGATGGTGAAATCCAGAGATTTCCTCAGAAAGAGGTTAGAACTGGTGCTGTGTTCCAGCTCTGTGCCTCGAGTGCAGTTCACTAAGTAACTTGTAGAATCTGCCAGAGACAGGTACCTTGAGAAGAACCCAGTGGAGTAAGTTTATTTTACCTCAGCTTAGAATAAAGGAGTCTGGTGGAGTTTTTGGTATGTTTGCTATTTAAAAGATTCATATTTTGGTAATAATGTTGTAACAGTTCTAGATGTTCTAAAATGGAATCTTGTACTTTATCTGTTTTGAAATAATTCAAAACTGTGCCTTTGTCTTTTTGTCTTAGGGAATTTTGGCAATCCAAAACTGAGACCTTTCCAGTTACCCCTTCAGGAAAGAAACTGTAATGACGAAGGTACTTCTTGTCCCAAAGTATTATTGTATATCATGTGTATATTACCTAGATTAATTGAAATTTTTGCGCTAATCTGAGAGGTTTCTGAATGCAGGAAGTAATACTGGTTTATGTGTTTGCATGAATAACTAATGCATTGTTTCATCAAAATAATTTGAAAATTTTCATCCTAGTAATCTGAAGTAAGGATATGAAGGTATATGCTAGTATGAATCAACCATTAAATGTGGCTGAAAATTAAATAGATCATTGTGGCTCAGTATGGCTACAATATCTTGCTTAGTTTCGTACCTAAAATAATTTCCTCCCCATACGTTTTTTTAAGCTTTTGTGTTGATAGCAACAAAAGCAAACTGCAAAATGATCAGAGCCCAGGTGGCAGCTACAGTAACTTTGCATGCAACTTAAAAGGTACCAAAAATCTTAAGATGAAGGTTTTGCTTGTGAGAATTCATCACCAGATATGCAGCATAAAATGATTCCTCTGACTTTAATTTTCAATCTGTTCCTCTGCTCAGTGTACAAGGGGTACTTATAGCATCCTCTTATTCTGATTGCTGTTTTGGCCTTTTTTCTTTTACTGTAAAGTTGATCTGGGGGAGCAGCCGGTGCACAGCCCACCAGTGTGTCTTCTTGGTCCTTTTATGGGCAGACCCAAATAAACTCTTTCAGTAATGTAACAACCAAAGGTGCTGTAGCCTCGTTAGCCAGCGTTCTTAGTGTGGTGTGTGAGCTTAGCTTGGTGTTGCACTGTGCTAGTCACCATCACCTGTGTTTGGGTCAGATTAGGTTATGGGCAGATCAGGCTTATATCTGATTGCAGTTTATTTATAGACATACCCCAGAGTAACCAAAGTTTTTTTTCTGTACCCCTTACGCTTGTTTGCTCCTTGGTTTTAACCAAGGTTCAGGCTGATTCTCTGTTTTACTCACTGCAGTCGGCTGGAAAATGTGTGGGCTGTGCAGATGGCTCAGCCAAGCGTCTGTGTACCTACATAAACCATGCAAAATCCTATAGTAGTCTGCAGCATCCCACAAGCTTGCTGCACACAGATCAAATGATGTAGCTGCTGCTTCTTTTTTTTTTTTTCCTATGAGCTGAGTGATGATGTAGGTACTTTCTGAAACAGGTGCAATGTGCCGTCTCGCAGATATTTCGTGTGCCCATATTTGTTCATGTACATACAAACCTGGGAGTTTCTCCAATGACATGTCTGTTTGCAGAAGGGCAGTTCGCAGTTTCCTCGTACATGCGAATATAGTTGTTATGGGCTGTTCAGATCACTGTATTTCAAGAATTTAGAAATGCTGCTGACAAGTTAATTGGAACATTGACAAACTATAGGTCCTTTTAGGACTCAGTTGGGGAATTTTTTGTTGCTTTTTTTGTTGATAGTGGGGGCTGGAAGGTAGTGATACAGTTCTTTTTAATCTGTTGCTGGAGAATGGGTGTAATTAAGGTCACTTTTCATAGACAGCATCTTGGCAGAGCTGTAGCAACATTTTAATAACGATGCTGAAGAAGTGTAACAGTATGCTTTATCAGAGGAGCAGTATCCAGGCTGCTTAATTTTAAGAGTTCTGCTGGGTGTGAAGTGGACCCTGTATTCACAAGGAAGACCTTTCAAAAGTACATTTTTAAAGCATGCTTCTTGTTGTCTTTGTGTTAAACTTCCTGTTTTCTTTAGAAGACGCATTTCTTTTAACAGCTTGTGGCACACTGGCTGGTTTTGGCACAGAAGGGCTCTTTTGGCAACATAGGTTCTGCTATTTTAGTCATGTTGTTCTAAGGTTGTTCGCTTTGCTTGAAGCTGTGGGTTGCTTTTGCGGAGTTGTTATCAAAGTCTAGTCTGTACTGAATTCAGTGACAGGTCAACAACTTCTGAGGTTTTCTGACACAGGAGAATGAATGGAAAGTTGACTTGGAGAATTGGGCAATTCCCAGGTGACAGTAAGGGTCTCGTTCTGGAGTTTGTCAAGAGCTGGGCACGTAGCTTTCTTAAAGTTACCCAGCATCCTACTAGCTTTCTAGTGAGAATCTTCTCCAGCGCATCAGTTGCCAAGTACTAGAATTAATGTGTATTGTGGTAATATTTTAGCATCCACTGTGAAAGAGGGCATAAAAATATTTGCCCTTTCAAAGTCTGCCATGGTCACCTTTGTTTTAATATATTTATTTAAACTTCCTATTCACTTTTTCTCTTGTGGCTTTCCCCGCAGATGACAGGTTGTCTCAGATTTCTGCTCGCTCTGCAGCATCTAGCTCGCTTGCATCTCAGATACTGGAACGAGCTCAGAAGAGGAAGGATTTCTGGGGCAAGACATAATTTCTCCCACCTGTTGTACAGAAACTGTAAAATGATTTATTTTTCATAGTTTGTACTATGCATTTTTAAAAGATGTGATTGTAGATATCATGCAGTATCCCTTCACTTACCACTAATGTGGCCCAACTTTCAGGACTTGTCATCCCAATTTAAAATTTCAGTATTTTCAGTCTTGAAAATGTAGATTCTTTATATCTGAGAGTTAGGTCTTAATTCGCTGTGTCACAACAGCCATGTGGGATTTTACTTGGTTATTTTACAGTGGCACCTCTTGAAACTGAGATAATGATCTTTTTTCTTTTTTGTACAACCTGTGTGTAACTTTTCAAGGTATTCAGCTGCAGTCGTGCAGTGTGGACTTGGGTGGTATTCAGGGGCAACACCGTCCTTCACCAAACACCCCAGTTGCTTGATTTTATCCAGCTATCTTAAAGGCAACTGTTACTGTATGAATTGTCAGTCCAACCCAGTGCTGTAACAACAAGTTGCTTTTACTACTTACTGCTTTTAACCTGTTGCCAAAAAATTCTTACTGTTTCTTAATGAAGCTAACGTGGAACATACAGGAGTTTGGGAAAAGGACACTAAGCATTACGGTTTGTTCACTGTCCTCAGTTTTTTGGCCAGGATGACTTTAGAGTTCAGTGTGTATGGTACTGCAGCTGGTCATATGTACTGATGTGAACACTGGTCTTTTTGGAGGCAAGACCCATGTTTAATGTTAATTTCAACTTCTCTAGAAAAAGCAACCTCAGCCACCGTAAAGTGGCCTTCCCCATCCCCACTTCAAACTCAGGTATGTAGTTGGTCTCTTAATGTAAACTCAGAAGAATGTTTTTTCTTTGACGTTTTAATTACCTCTCCACCTAGTTGCCTGTTTCTGTGAGACTGGCATACTGTTATGATTGTCACAGTGAAAACTGTTTGTGATTTATGCTGACAGCTTTTTTAATCTTTCCAAGTGATGTAAACAAGTTAACATGAAGTAGAGGAAATGGGTGGCTAGCAGGCCGTTTGGTTCTTCTTGGGTGACTTCAAGTTTTAATATTACTTAATTTGGAAATTTTATACAAGAACGATTTAAATTTTGTACACATTTGCTTACATTTCGATTTTGTACACAATTATGTACGCATATTACTGAAAATAAAAAACGTGGTTTGATTTGTTTCTATTCAAGTTACACCAGGTACGTTGGTAGAGCCTATTATGTTGGCACTTCTCTGTTTAGTTCTCTGCCTCGCCTGTTCATCTGGAACATCTGTAGATTTTTGAGAGACAAGATGTTGCCTTGGAACTGATCTTCAGAAAGACTAAGTTACTAAAGCTCGATCTGTTGATACTTGGAATCGTGACTGGCTGCAGATACTTGGGATTGTGACCCAGAGCAGATGGGTGCTACACAGGTTGGAATACTGCAATGCCCAAAGGGCCTGTCCCCAAGCAATGAGGTGTTGATTTAAAGAGTGAGTGGTATCCAACACTGATTGTGCTAGAAAACAGTGTCCACTTCTTCCAGAAATTGTGCATTGTAGTAGCTTCCTACCAGTGGAGTTGTTTGAAACAAATCAGGGTATTTTATTTTATCTTGAGGACTTCTGGGATTATTCTGTGGCATGCACTTAAGTTATAATTGGTCAGAAAGTTTTTGCTGAAAGGGAAACTGTAGTTGTGTCCAACGGCCTTTATGAAAATTACCAGTTTTTGTGTAAAATTATAGTTTTATAGTGGAAAACTTAATGGCTAAAAAATGGAAATATTTTTGTTTAGGAGGGGATGTTGCTGCAGTGTATTGCGGGTGGGCTAATTTGGGCGTCTTCTGTCTACGTTCTTCATATTCAACATGTTCTTATGGCCAAGAGCTCTCATCATCCATTACTTCTGTGGTACCTGTAATTTGTATGAAGTGTTCTCTTTTAAAATATTTTATTTTTGGTTTTTCTATGTTTGCCTGGGATTCCTGGCTATCCAACAGCTCTGTCAGTTTTTGTGCAGGCCTGATTTTGAGGCTTGCAAGTCACAGAGACTGCAACAGCATATGTGCCAATTTTGCTTACAGTATTGCTCTGTGAGCCTGGTGTGTCTGGGTAGGCCTGAGTTTGTACATGTGTGCGGTATGGTACATGGATACCGATTTCTGCCAGGGAGACGGTGGAAGTGTCAAAGGAGGGGGACGTTTTTGTTGCATGGGAGTACAAACCCCAGTTAGTGGTGAAGTACGGAAGCCCCTGGTGTTGCACACATCATCATGAAGTTATTTCTCATCTGAACAAATTTTAGCTTTTGCCTGAAATGTTCTAACTGAATTTACTTTTGGACAGAAGTATTTAAGGGAAATGTAGGCAAAGTATCATTTTGGAGTAATGCTAGTGCCAAGCTTCTGAAGGATGCTCTTCCGTAGTCTTCAGAGGCAGGTACAAAATTCTTTGTGGCTGCTTTCTGTTATTATTGTTTAGCTAATTCAAGAGGGTTTTTTTGTTTTGTTTTTCTGAATGTTTCAGACCAACCTTCAAGCATGTTTCCTGTTGTGTTTTCCAGCAAGCTGAACATGGGGAAAAGGTTCAAAAGTGCATCCTTTATTAATATTACAAATGCGTGCTGTACAGTGAATGTGTATTGTTTTCTGTCAAGGAAATCTTAGAAGCCTTGAAGTGGAGATAAACAAGGAGGAAGACAGTTGCCAATAGGAGATATATCTAAGGAATAAACAGCTTTGGGAGCTTGTTGGCTTAAGGTCAAGATTTACAAAACCAGCACGTTAATAAAGTGGGCCCAGTCAGTAAGTGTTGAATGCCTTCAGCTCCCGTTCCCTAGTTGGGTATACCTGCTGGGTGAATCTCGCTACTGGGCATTCACAGCTCTCAGCCACCTGTAGAAGTAAATAAGCAGTCTCTTCCTTGCTGACCACTGCTGGGAAAAGGCCTGCCTTTACCCGGTATTTGTGGCAATAAAGCATTCCCCCAGCAAGCCTGCAAAGGAGGGAGACTTGCTTCCAGTCTGATGCTTCTCAAAAGCCTTCACGTCTTGCCAGATAATAAACCTGTTGCCTGTCTGTGGCAAGAGTTCAGTTTCTTCTACTGAATCTTTTTTGTAGTAAAACGGTTGCTGGCCTGGGGGTTGGACAAAGATCTTGTTCCCAAAGCTGTGCTCACTCTAGCGTCTTCCTCTTTTCTGGCCAAATGATTTGGAGTGGAATGACTTCAGCAGGAGGGATGAAGCACCTTTCTCAGCACTTAGGCAGTTTATCCAGGGAAGTTTGGATGCCCCTGGGCATGAGGAGATTTCTGAGGATTTAGCTAAATGCTTACCGTAGCAGCAAGGTAGTATTTAGGAATGCATCTCTCTATCTTTGCATCCATTTGTGGCTCTGGGCTTTCGTTTCTTTTCAGAGTCTCAATTTTCAATGCCTTTCATAATGCATCACCCATCTCTACTTAAAATGCTGAAATTCCCTCTGAAATCCTGGGATTGAACAGCTTAACAAGAATCAGTTGAAGCTATCCAGCTATGCAGGGAAGTTTGGGAGAAAGTCTGGGTTTGTGGGTAATCCCACCCAATTAGAAAAAATCCTGCTAAAATGGATTAGTTTTGCAATAAAGTTTTGTTGTTACTTTCAAATTTTAGTGCCTTACTGAGGTGAGTTTTAAAACATAATGTGAAGTACATAAATGCCGTTAACCTTAAAAATGTAAGCAGTAAAGTTTCTTTACCCATCAGACCTAGATTACTTTTAATGAAGGTGTAGGCAACAAGACATATTTTTGGGGCATACAGTCTGGATTAAGTCTCAAGGCTGCCCAGTGCTCTTCCAGTGATACTCAGGTCACTATGCGTGTGTTGTGTCGGGATTTTTCAGCCTTTTCCGTACATTTTTGTTGCTAATCTGGATCCCTGTGTAGTGAGTAACAACCTCCTGCAGACAGGTTTACCTTCACGGATGCCTTGCAGGTAGCCTGAGTTCCCCCTGGACCTGAGGGCCACAAGCTGAAACCCAGTGTGTGTTGCAGAAGGGCAAAAGGAAGCGAAGTTACTTACCAGCCACCAGTCTTCTCCTTCCCTCACAAATTCTTCGAGTCCAGGTACTAAGATGTTTTCCTTATCTGACTCTTGGTGTCATCACTTTCTGGCAGATAGCGGTGGAGGAAAATGGATTTCCAAATCCTATCCATAATGCTTGATGAGCAAGTTTGTAACACTTGAAGATGGGGCAGGAAGCTCAGCTTCTTTGAACAATTTAGTGTGTGCTTATTTGCATAATGCCTTATTGCTTCATTACATCTGCCTGTTCCTGCAAGGCTGAGCTAGCACCTGATGTTCTGGTATCAGAGCGGTTCTTAGCGTCTGGTAAAACCTGTCAGCACAGCACCCCATCACCATCTGATGCAAGTGGAAGTTTTGCTGTGCCCTCGTTGACCACTTTTTAGCAAAGGCTGCAGCAAAATTGTTCCATTACCCACATGCACACAAATGTGTGATGAAGAAAACAAACCTAATGGTAGTTTTCATTTGGAGCGACCTAAATTAATGTTCTCATTCCAGCAGTTCTTCAGACCTGAGACAGAAGCCTCAGGAAGAAGGGGAGGACGGTGGAGGTGCAGTTAACTCTTTGGGGCACAGTCAGTTCTTTGGCTTTGCTCTGCACAGAAACACAGTGAGAAAGTGCTAATAGCAGTGATCACACCGAAAGCAAAAGCTGGAGAGAGGACTGTGGATGGTAGCTAACCAGAATACTCCAGTTTCGTAGAAATCCAAGTTTTGTTTTGCTTTTTCATCGGAGTTTAATGTTGCGTTGAAGAAGTACATCTGGAGTTTCATGTTAAAAATGGGAATGAGCTTCCTAAATATTCTGATGTTTGCTACAGTTCAGCCATGTCAGATGTGAGCTGACCTTGGAAAGCTCCTGTTTCGCAGGCTGTGTTCTGGAGAAGCTCGTGGGGCGGCCGAGCCCTGCATGTCGGATCTGAACTCCGCATGCTGAACGTGCTGTGCGTAGGCAGAGAAACTCTGAAAGACAGCGCTCGATGGTCCCTGCAGCATCTTGTAGGGTGGAGGACTGAGAACTGCAGAAGATTCTCCTGGAGACTGGCAGTCCTTTGGGAAGGCGAGCAAGGCCTGAGAGTGTTTGCAGTTTACAAACCTTTTGTTGGATCGTTTCTTCCATTCATGGGGCTGGATTAAAAGAGTAAGAGCAAAAGCACTCATTTGCTGGTACAAGCTTGCTCTTCGCAGGGAGAGTTTGGTGATACAGTCATGCAGCAAATCCTCCTTAGTGCAGACAGTGGAGGGGAAGAGGATAACTGATGCTTCTCACTCCCCACCTTCTTCAGAGGTCTTGATAAAGTCTTCTGATAAAGTATGTGTCAGCTTTGTAAATGTGACCGATTTACATTTATGCCAGTTAACTTTTCCTGAGGTAGCTAAGGCAGTGACCTGTGGAGGTTTCAACTGAGCCTCAAAGCTTTTCCTTTTAAATGTGTTTATAACTGGTACACACACATTTTGTCTGTGTATGTATATATATGTGTGTGTACATATATACACATAAATATTTTTTGCTCAAGGTGACTTTGTTTAATACTGTCATGTGCTGGTGTGTCTCCAAAGCACCCAATTCAAGACTTGAAGTAGAATAGAAATGGCTGACAGCATCCAGAAAACCTGTACTTCTGGATTTCTTCCTTCCTAAGTCCCTTTTTCATTGCTGAGCTGATGTGACACACACGTACACCCTGTTCTGGAGAGCTGGTGCCCAGCTCTTGCTCCGAGGTTCCTTGTGGGACCAGGGGAAACCTGCTAAGGCTTGATGACCCCCAGCTGGAGTAGGTCTGTGAGTTCCCAGAAAAGTGCTCTCGTGAGGAGCGTGCTTTTTGCGTTTCCAGTGGGAAGCAGGCTCCAGCCTGTTTATGTATTGTAGCTTACATGACATGTGGCTAAAAACAGACAGCCCAGGAAAGAGCATCCTAATGGCTAGGCTGTAGCTGTTTTGTTTGGTCTCCTTTTGGCCCCATAAATCTCACATTCTTGACAATAGTCCTACTCCAACAGGAAACCCACTGACTCAGAGGCTCTCCTGGGAGATGTGCAATAGCATAACCTCGGGCTGGGGCATGGGCTGCTGACTTCCAAGGGATGGATACTAACTAGGAGACTGCTCTTAACAACATGGCAACTGTCACCTTCTCTAGCAGCCCTGTTACACAGAGTAACTGAGCAGCCAGGGGCTCCCCTTCAGGAGCTGATGGAAGTACTGGTGTACGGGCAGTGTCTGGGCACAAGACCTTCCCCTTAAATAATGTGCTTCCCTTCAAAATGGCTTTATTTAGTTACTGAAGGTAGTGTGGATTTATTCCGTGATAAAGCTGATGATGCTTGGTAAATCGAGGTGCGTAATGCTGGGGCTGTTTCTTAACCTGTTTATCACTCAAGTTTGGATTATAAACCAGCTTGCAAAATTCTGTTCCCAGTTAGAGTGATTTTCTTTAAGATACACTATGTCAGTAATTCCACTTTGCCATGTCACTGAGTCACTGCCGTGTAACCACACCACATTAACAGGAAGCACAGAAGTTTCAGTTCACCTGATCTAACTGTTCGCAAGACATAGTTGGACATATGTAGGTCACTATGTAGTGACAGACTCTCAGAGTACGTGCGTGATTTTACGCTCTGAATTAGAAGAACTAGCCGACTGGTGGCAGGGTTAATAGTGGGGCCCGTGGTGGTGTCAGGCTGCATGCACTGAGGTGGTCGGGATGCTCCCGTCTGTGAGCTAAGGGATGGCTCCTATTGGCAAGTCCCATTAAAGCTTTTGTGTGTGCTTCACTCACGTCGGCAGCAGTTGTCTGCGGGGTCAGGGCCACTGGACTAACATCTGTTGCACTTCCATTGACCCTAGTTTTTGGGTTTTTTTTCATATTAATCACTGAATCCTCCTGCCACTGTGATAAAAGTTACCATATCACTGGTCCTGGGGTACCAGTAATAACGTTGGTAGTAGCTCTATAATGTTGTCTCAGCGTGTTTCTGGGTGGATATCTCTGAGAACTTCACTACATGAATGTTTCTGAGGCGAGAATAAAGTTATTTAAACCAAGTATTTTTTTTTATCCCAGAATGTGATTTAAAATTAAGACCACCATGAACTATTAGTTCCCTTCCACTTAGACTTTTTGTGATATGAAAAACCAGGTTTATATTTTTATTATATATCCTCTTATGCTTAAGAGACCCAGAAATTATGTAACAGAACCAAGTGAAGGTCAGAAACAAAGATGTTTGATGAAATGTCAGGCATATAAGCAAAAGTGTTACTGTCAGAGGAAATGTGTTACTCGCTGTGTAGCAAAAGTGTTACTGTCAGGAGGTAGGTGAATTGCACGTCCTCTGCAAAAAGCCTGAGTCAGCAGTGTCTGTACTGAGATCTGACACCGGAGTCTTTTCAAAGTCACTTAACACTCCCAGGCTGAGCAATTTTACTAATACTACTGCTCCTCCTTCCAGAAGACTCACAGTGTCTTACACAACATTAAACATATAATGAAAACGGCAAAAATACAAGGATCAAATGCCATATACAGTTCCTTTTGCCATTCCTAATGCTCTTGCCCAGAAGACACTTGCCTGTGTACTCGGATGTTTCCATAATGAATGGCTGAATGACCGAAAAGCTTATTTTCAAGTTTTACACAGAAGAATCAACTTTTCCATTATTGATGCTCCCACTGCTGTGCAGACCTGACTAAAATAAAGCTCTGCTGAGCTTGAGCTGAAACATTGTCTGCTCTAATCGTTTCAGTCTTGGAAGTCTAGGCAAAAGCAGAGAAGAACTGAGATAAAACACAATGAACTATATCACAAATGAGCTGGAACAAAGTGAAGGGGATGAGCGTGACCTGAAAGTTGAGGATGTCTCCATATAGATTGCCTGTTCAGTTTTAGGCAGTAGCTGCTCGTACGGATATTTTAAGGGGAGAGAATTTCATCGCCAGGCACAAGACACAAGGATGATACCCAGGCTTGCTCTTCCACGTGCCTACTCTTGGCAGTGTTTCTAGCCCTGAGGATGTTTCTAATAATGCAATATAATCCTAGCTGACTGAAAAGACACTAAAGAAGATTCCCGCAGGCCAGCGTGCTGGTGGTGAAACACAACAGCTGAACATCAAAGTACAGTATTGGTTATTCACCTGTGGCCTCATTCAAAGTAAGAAGGAAGCGTCTGTGGCTTTTGAGGCAGATGTGATGTAGAGTTCCATCCCTCCTCAAAAAATTCTCTGTCTTCAATATGGGTCAAGAAGTCATTGTCGAGAATATTCAACCGCTATGGTTTCTTAACAAATTAGGGAAACTCCATATGATCAGACCTTAAAAGTTTACTGCTGAGGTCAGTGATAGGATTGACGTTTTAACTCTTGGGACACCACCGGGGAAAAAATATAATCTGTGAACAATTTCAAAGTTATATTTTGAATTAATTATACTTAAAACCCAATGCAGAGCGTACTTTATGGGAGTTCAGAGGCCTTGTTAATTAAAATAAAAGTATAGCAGGTATGTTTTATTGTAGGAATTTTGTATTTTAAACGGTGTTGCTAGCCTCAAACATTAAACCAACATTAAACCTAGGAAAGCCATACAATTAAAAAGGAAAACTACTTTTTCTCCTTCCCCTCTTCTTCCTCCCCCCATCCTCCTCTCCCCAAGCTTGGAAAAGTCTTTTTTGGTTTGGTTTATTTTGGATTTTTTTTCTTTTCCACAGGAGTACATTGTTTTATAAAGAAAAGCTTGAGACTGTCGTGTATCATAACACATCAGCAGTTCAGGCTCAGAGAGAAGTGACCAGTTCCCATAGGGCTTGCTGTAATACTTGACATTAATGTAGGAAACAATTAGTGAGAAAGGCTGCTCTTTCAAGACATGTTCTTCAGACACTTTTTTTCCAGTTTATTCTTTCTCCCCAAAGCCAGACTCACCAGTGACGGCTTCAGCCAGGCTACCACATTTTAAGTACCACTGATCTCTTTGGCCAGCTCTACAGTTCAGAGCAGCCTCTTTGGAGATGGGGTGTGTGTGTGGGGGGGGTGTCTAGGTAAGCAATTTTCCTGAGGTTCACTGTCAGGGCTGGCTCAAGCCCTTATTTTTCAGAGGTTTATTGTATTTCCTCCTCAAACAAGAAGAAGGAGAAATTGTTCCTCAAGTGCAGCAGAAAAAACTCTGATTCCTCCCTCTCTGGACTTCAGCTGCGGACTGGAGTAAAATCCCATAACAGTGCAGGTTTTCAGTCCCATCTTCCCATAGGATGTAATGCTGGATGTGGATCTCCCATCCAGGGCACGGTGAGCCAGTCAGAAGAGGTGATAGCAGTGACTAGTCACATCCTTGTTCAATGCGATCTCATAACAGGGGTAGCAGACCCTGGGAACAGGGGGCACATCTCCACTTCCAAAGAAATTCTTGTGGCGGGATAACCGCACCTACACCATAACTCAGTAATACGTCCAGAACCCACAGTCATCTGGTGGAAGGTGGTTAGGAAGAGACCAGGAGTGGAGTCTTGAGCAACAGAACCATACAGTCTGCTTAAATTAGCATCCAGCAAGATGTTGAATGTTCGTTTTTGGGCTGGACCATAATCACAGCAAGCTAAAGGGATGGAAAATAGGGTGTTACAACTCACAACTGCAACTAAAAGGTTAAATAATGCGAAGGCTTTAGGAATGTCACCAAAAAGGGAAGTTGTGAAACATGAATTAACAAACTTACAGTGAGCATTTTGGCATTTCAGTGTCATACCAGAGGACAGGAGGTAAATGAAACAAGTGAAATCAAGCCTTTTTAAAGTTTCAGAAGGGCATCATGGCACAGCCAAAATATAGTACGACTGAGAGAGGTGTCTAACAACATAGGCAGGAGAAAGAGAGCCTTATCAAGGCTAACTTAACAATTTCTATGAAAACAGGTATGACCCAGTGTATGGTTTCTAATACCAGAGAAGACAGAGAGCAGAGATCCTGCAATCACTGCATAAAAGAGGGCAGAAGAAAGATTCAGCATCTAATTCCTCATGCCTCTGCCTGATGTTGTCTAAATTCCCATCAAGAGGTGGGGGGAGCTTGGGACCAGGTGAGCTCCTCGCAGCCGTTTGAACAGATGCGAGTGGCATAGCACCTGCTTGCCCAGGTCACCACCCCCTTCCATGGGATCGGAGCCATGGGAAGAGGTCGGTCATGCTGGATCCGTGTCTGACAAGAGTAAGTGACCAAAGGGATGGAGAGGTGAGATCCAGAAGGGCAGGAGGACAGGGGGTCTGGACCAGGATGGGGCTGAGATTCCCCTCAAGAATGCCCATTCACGGCTTTTCTTCTGGGGTTACGACTTCTGCTGGATGAGCAGAAGTGTGGGTGCAAGAAAACTCAGTTAGAAGCAGACTTTGGTTATCAGACTGTTTAACACCTGGGGAGGAATTCATGGGATTGCACTTCAGGGGAAGGCCAGTCCTTCAAAACACTCTCTGCGTCTGGATTTCTCCCAGTTTGGTCTTTCATGTTTGTCTTTTGGCTAAGTATAACTCAGCCTCCCATCTTCTCATTAACCTGCTCCCCCACTGGGCTTATTAGCCTGGTAAATGAAAAATTTACGGAAAAGATTTTGGGAACATGTTCTTGAATAGCTTTGTTACATTTGGAGTGTGAACTAGGTTGCTGCCATCCTTGCTCCAGACTCGCTTTCTGGATGCTGTTGGAGGGGAATGGGTGGGATACCCTGAGAGGGGCATAAAAAGGACGTGGTGATGATGGCTCCAGGGTGAGGGGGTGCAGTTTCAAGGGCACAGAGCTGTGCAGAGCTGACGTGGCAGATGTCTGAAGGCAACTGAGGCAGGACTGAGGCATTGAGAGATGAATTTTTGCTGCGGATGCATCAGGGGAGGCTAAACTGAAAACCTGTTGCTGGCCAGCCTTTGACTACTTCCTTTCAGGTGTAAGCAAGAGAGCTGGGCATTTCAGCCCACGAGGTAAAGCTGATTATGGCTCTTGCTGCGAGAGCCTCAGCCAGGAGGGGTGAAGCCCAGCCCCATGGATGCCCCTGCTCACTCACAGAGGCAGAGCTGGAGCCTTGGTTTTCCAGGTCAGATCTCTTGTACTTTTTACCTATGTGCCCTGTGGGCATGGGACAACCAGGAGTTTGCATTTGTACCGGTTCTGTGTCCTCATGCATTACCATCTCAGCTGGGTTGGAAGTTACTCTCTAAAGAGAGCACAGTTTTGCTTTAGCACCCTGCATAATATTTCAGGCTGAAGGTACAGCACTGCCTTTACTTTAGCAGAACAGAGTCAGGAAGAGGGAAATCACCTGGATAAGTAAGTGCATGACCACAGCTCTGGGCATTACCCCTGCTTACATCCTGGAATATATATATATTTTTTTTTTTAAATAGGAATTTGGAGATCAGGGATGTGATAAATGCAGTGTTGATCCTACCCAGTTTCTGATGTCTCTGAGAGGATTGCATAGTGATGGGCAGATGGCTGGTGACTCCAGTAGGACACTGTGTGGGAAAGGGTATTTGCAGGGTAGGAACTGTAGGTGGTCAGTGCTTTGGTCTGGTACAATCTCTGACCGTTTGTGTATACTGGTCAGCACCAGCGGAGCATCAGTCTTTGAACACAGAAGGTGAACAAAAATGGATAGAAATTATCTGCTATCAAATTGCAAATCCAATTAGTGTGTTACAATCAGGACAGAAGGCACAAACCCATGAATGTCTCAAATATTTTTATGCAAAAAGAATTCAGGATTCTTGCTCCTGTAAAAGCCCCTGCTTTGACCTGCATTAAGATTTGGTTTATTTTATAAGAAACTAATGATTACTGTGGCCTTGAAGTTGTATTTGTGGGTTTTGTAGTGGTTAGGTAGTTCTCAGAAAAGGATACTGGAAAGTAGGAGACTTGCTGATGTCATTTTTAATTCACCACCAGCAACCAAAAAAAAAAAGCTGAGAGAGATGCTGGTGGCCCTATATAAGGTGCACCTCACCTCCTGCAGAACACATCAAGAATCACAGCAAAGGTAAGGCTTGCAGCCTTCGTGCCTCTCTCACTGTGCCTTGTCTACCCTCCCTGATGCTAACACGACTCTCTCTCATCAGTGCTGAGTGCTGTAGCTGCAACCTGCTGGGACAGACGACTTTGGACCGTGAGCCATGCCCTCGCTGCAGACCCTGACCAAGAACTTCTCAGGATGGGTCATCTTCTGCTGCTGTTGCTGTCTCCCTCTCCTTCTCACTAGCCCTCTGCCTCCGAAAGGGGCAGGATTGCCGCCTTCTACCCATCACGCCTGCATGCTCAGGAAGTTCAACTTCCAGCAGCCCTACATCAGGAACCGCACCTACACCTTGGCTAAAATGGTACAGTAACCCACGTGTCTTCATGGTGGGATCTGAAGACCTCCTCCTCTGCCAGTGCCCTGGCTTCTTGCCTTCGGCATTCCTCTCTCTTTCTCATGCCTTTCTCCGACAAAAAACCCATGCATTTGCAGTAAGACAGAGCTTGGGCATGTGGAGTGGGTCTGTTGCCTGCTGGTTGTGTAGCCGGTGGAATCTGCTGCCTCTCCTCCTCCCACTCCCCAAGGGAAAGGCAGCCCCCAGCACAGCACAGCTTCTTCTGTCCGGCAGCTGCTGCTAGACTGGGACAGTTGTGACACATGAGCTTGAATTCCTCTGTTTGCCCAGTCCATTTCTCCAGCCATGGCCGGGCAGCTCCTCAGGCATCTTACAGGGCTCTGCTTGGGCAGGTTTCTTGACATGAGTGGGTCCCCCTGGGGTACGCCATGGAGTGCTGCAGCACCTCCCGGCAGCCCTGCGGGTTGCTGTGAGGTCGGCCACCTGTGGCGTCTGGTTTAGTCATCATAACCACTGTGACATCTGACGTCTAAGAGGGGGACAGGAACTCAGACTTCTACTTATTTAGTTTCCAGTGATGCTGACCTTGAATCTCACCCAATTAGGGGGAGAAATAGCCACCATGTCCAAGCTTTTCTACCTGTAATAGGCTGGCTATGGTGTCCATTCCCTCATTTCACCTGCACTATTATTGATGAAAACCTTAGCGCTTATTATTAATGTTTAGGTAAGGTTCCCATCCCCACCTGACATCTCCTTTTGTCACTCTCAGGCCAGGGTCTCAGACCAGGACACGGACAACAGGCTCATTGGGCAGCAGCTCTACGTTAACATCAGGGTAAGTTGTACACAGGAGGCTGCTTTTTGCATCCTTCTGCAGCACTTGTTGATCCCTTGCCATGGTTTAATGTGACCTCTTACTTGCACACATAGGAAAACAACCGCTGTTACATGATGAAGAGGATTGTGGAGGTCGTAGTGAAGGACGTCCTCCTCACAGAGGCCAAGGACAAGTACCCGTACGTTGAGGAGGTGGCACAGTTCTTGGCATCCCTGACCTCGGAGCTGAGCAGATGTGTGAGTAGCACTGGGTTTCTTTCCCTTCTCGTGGCTCTTGTCGCTGCTCCTGAACTTCAGAATGCTGTGAACAGCAGCAAAAGGCAGAGATATGAAACCTCAGATCAAAGATATCAAACTCGAGGTTGATAAAAAAGGTGTGAAAAAGAAAAAGAAAGTGCACATCATTGTGTACAGCTGCCAATGTAATGTCTGGATGTTTTCTTTTATTAGAAATTCTCAGGACACAGAGAGCACATTGAAAAGAACCTGGAAGAAATGAAGAGCAAAATGAAACAGGTACTTTTTCCCCCCAAAATTTAAAAAGAGCAGTTCCAAACCCCAGTCATTAAGGCTGACCTAATTATGAGACAAACTCTGCAGATTATTTACAAGGTGAAGCCTGCAGGGGCATTAAAGAGGGCATTAGTGATGTTTCAACTTCCAGTCCTCCTTCACTTGTCCTGTTAACCCTCTGCATGTGTTATGGTAATTTAAAATTGTCCTTCAGAAATCAGGTTGCAGGTAATTGTATATGCTATACTGGATTTGAAAAAATTAGTTTATATTTTATGGTATAATGACTCCAATAGATCTACTTGAGAGAATAAGGGGAGTAAGTTCTCAGTTCAGTTTCTGTGACAAGTGTAATTTCAGTTTTCTGAGAAATATGGAGATGCTAAAACTTACATTCTGCTCTTTTCTAGTTGGGAGAGAATGGAAAGACTAAAGCCATTGGAGAACTTGATTTACTGTTTGACTACATAGAAAATGCCTGTACCGATGCCCCAAAGAAGGGAGGGAACAAGAAGAAAAACTGAAAGAATTTCAGATCAGGCTTGAGGAGATGTCTCTGAAAAAACTCTTGCTATAACTTAAACTGATTAACTGTTACGGACCTTCCCCTGCCCCCATAGATGCAGTATATATTTTACCTGTGCCAAAAACAGCAACGGAGGTGGGCACAGACAAGAAGCATATTGCTGCCCTCTTTGGAAACTGCAGGGCAGTGTTTGCAGCTCCATGTCAACACAGAGCATTAATTATTTTCGAAGGCACACTCCTGTCCTCATCTCCATTGGAACAAAGCAACTGCATCAGTATTCTATAGGCTGAGATCTTACACGTGTGAATCCGTTTTGGTTAAGGTTGGCAGCCATAGGCAGCCAGGACGTTCTGAGCCTTTGACTTGGGAATCTCTCTTGCGTATGTTGCCCCCTTCTGACCTTTACCTGAAAAGTTGGTATTTCAGACTAATTCAAAAATTATTTTTGTCATTTGTATTTAATGGTAACTTATTTTAAAGTAATAATTATACAGGACTTTTATTTATAGATATTAATTGAAAAATATCCAATGAAATGTATTTATGAAGCTGTACTAGAAGATTTTAAGTGAACTATGAAGTTAAAACTGCTGTGTGATATTTATATGCAAATGGATTGTTTTATAAATTCTTACTCTTTAATTTATTATAATAAACATTTTGGTCCTCAAATATGGCCATTTACAGAGCTTTTCTCTTTTACTCAAATGCAAGGGAGATGGCACATACTGTGTCTGTGGAGCTGCTGGAGCAGTGGCTGTGTTCTTATATCCAGAAAGGTTGCAAGCTTGGTCTTGGAACACTTTTTCACCATAAGGATGAAATTTCAATTTATGAAAGCTGCGACTTAATGGGGAGCTTGTGGGTTTGCCTTTCTGGTGGGGGGTGGTGGGAAAAATAACACCACTCATGAGACTCATTGGTTTGGTTCATTGATTCTGCCTCAGCGTGCTTGTAGACAAGATGCCACAGAATCAGAGAATGGTTTGGGTTGGGAGGGACCCTAAAGACTATCCAGTTCCAACACCCCTGCCATGGGCAGAGACACCCTCCACTAGACCAGGTTGCTCAAAGCCTCATCCAGCCTGGCCTTGAACACTTCCAGGGATGGGGCATCCACAGCTTCTCTGGGCAACCTGTGCCAGTGTCTCACCACCCTGTCCAGGAAGAATTTCTTCCTTCCATCTCATCTAAATCTACCCTCTTTCAATTTAAAGCCATTACCCCTTGTCCTGTCACTACAGACCCTTATAAGATGTCCCCCCCCACAGCTTTATTGTCAGCCCCTTCAGGTACTGGAAGGCTGCTATAAGGTCTCTCCAGAGCCTTCTCTTCTCCAGGCTGAACAACACTAACTCTCTCAGCCTGTCCCCATAGGAGAGGTGCTCCAGTCTCCTGATCATCTTCGTGTCCTCCTCCGGACTCATTCCAACCAGTTCATATCCTGAGTTGATATCCTGAGCAGAGTAGAGGGGGAGAATCCCCTCCTTCAACCTGCTGGCCACACTTCTCCTGATACAGCCCAGGATACAGTTGGCTTTCTGGACTGCCAGCACACACTGCCTGCTCATGTTCAGCTTCTCATCCACCAGTACCCCCAAGTTCTTCTCCTCGGGCCTGGTCTTGAACAGCTGGTGGTAAAAAGTCCTAAACTGTCTCCTTTGGGTCAGATTAGATAGCAACAGTCAGGCAGCAGTTGCTGCTGACAACTTGGAGCACTACCTTATCACTGCCCCATAGGCACTCAGCACAAATGGTGCTCTGCAGTATCAGGCAGTTGAGAGCACTTCAGGAGAGAAGTGCTTGGTGCCTCATCTCAAAACAAGCTCTCAAACAGAAAAAACCCTAAGTCACTGAAGAGCAGTTTAATCCGGCATTATCATCTCCTTCAGCAGTGTCCCCTGGGCAAAGACAGAGGAGTTGCTCCGGTGCAGCCAGGGACATTGGTGGCTGGACCAAGGTTATAGAGGTGAAAATCATCCAAATAGCGAGAAAGCCAGAATAAATATGTGTTAGTGGATTGTCAGCAACTGGTGAAAACTTCTTGAGCAAGGATTTACCATTTATTCATCAGGGCAACAGGCATCCTGTCCATATCTAAAAAACCCCAAACTACCATGAATGTCCTCGAATAAAGGACTTGGGGTTGCAGTGCAAATGAGGGAGGTGAAGTTTTGCAAACAGAGCATGTCAGGGACATTCATATGCAAAAATGCTTGATAAAAGGATATCTAAAAGGCACCCCATGAAAAGATACTGTAATATGGAAAAAATGTTGGTAGGAAATATACTTTGACCTATCTTGGTAGCTTCATTAATGAAATTCAAAGAGAAATAAAAGTGAGTCCAAAAATAGTTAGTCTCAACAGGTCCTACATCAGCTGTTGAAGTTAGATGGCACTGAAGTGGGATTAAATGATCCCACGTTGCTCCTGATCCAGAATGATTCTGAGATAAGGATGTCCATCATACCTAATTTGAGCAAGGTTTACGAGAACTGAAATCATAACACTTTCTTGTGGGAACTCACATACTAGACTGGCATATGATCCACCTGGGTGATGGACACCTGTTTACTGCCAAACTTGATGCAATCAACATGGTTTACTTTGCCACACACTCTCGTTTGCACCTCACAACATATGAATTAAGTACCTGTTCACAGTCAAGTCAGAAGTGACCCAACAGTGACAGCCGGCCAGGCACCACATTACAGAGCTAGGGTTTAACCTTTTACTATGTTCAGTAGGATATTTATTTCCTTTCTTGTGGTATAAGCAATGGTGTTGTCAAGAGCTGTTGGCTGACGTCCTTTCTTTTATGGAAAGTTGAACTTGTGACGGCTGACAGCAAAGGGAGGGAGGTTAAGCACCAAATGGGGAATTCATCTCACTGATCTTGGACGGACACAGCCTGTCCCCAAACTACTACCACCAACTCCCTTTATAGTCAATGGAGGGTGATCCAGGTGTCATGAATCTGCTCTGCATTAGAGGTTTATAAAGATTGTGTCTTTGGACAGAATAGCATGACTTTACTGTGCCCGGTAAGTATTTGTTTTCTTTGATTATAAATAGACACTAGACCATGCACCACACACATGCTGTTCCTCGTTGATATCTTCTCTTAACAAACAGATAATTAACTTATTTCCTTCTTCTACTTCCTTCAGGCCTCTTCCACAGTTTCCTCATTGAGCTGCCCGCCCTACCCAGAAATGTGAAATCAATCTCTCAAGCTTTCCACACTGGAGCTAAACCCAGATGAAAACCCACTTGTCCACAAAAGTGTAACAATGAAGTCAACTATTTATTAACTTCTCCAATCTCGAAAACCACCAGCTAGAAGACTCTGCCATGGAAACCTCATGGGCTGGAGCCCTGGAAATGCCACACAGCAGATTTTGCAGGGTTTCCTTCATAGGCTTTCTTGCAGGGCACATGTGACTTGTGGGTGTGTGAAGGGTGGCGGATGATGGTCAGGTTTGAACAGACAAAGGAAGAAGTTGGAGGAGGTTTCCCTTACAACCAGGGGAAATGTCTGGGACAATTACTGAGCAAAAGAAAAGAAAGATGTGCTTTCAGTCAGGCAAGCTGGTTTTCAATTCAGTCAATGGTTATAGTTCAAAAAAGGGAAACCATGCTGAAATGTTTCATTCTGACATTTTCTAACTAAAATATTTCAGTTTTACGCTTCAAAATAGCGTTTTGGTTTAGAATTTTATGCACATTTTCTTTTAAAGGTTGAAAAGAGATTAAAAGCAAACCAAGCTGTTTCATTTTGAGTTGGAGAAGTGCTTTGGGCTGACCCAAAATGAATTTTTTTGTTTAATTTTTCGGTTGGGTCACCAAAGAGAAACTCTATTGTTTGCATAATTCTAAATTCCGTTGCCCTATATTCCTTTCCTCACCCTGCCTTCAAGTCATGTAATTCCTAGAGGTCCTTGACCTAACGTTGTTAGGGAAGGCACCTGCTCCACATCCTTCATCAAGGACACCTACTCTGTAGAGGCTGGAGGATCTCTTCCTGAGCAAAAGTTGATTGAGCTGCCTACTGACAGATTTGCTCTTCCGTCCCTTCGCTGGCATTAGGTGACTGGAACAGACACTTTTTTTTTTTTTTGCTACATAGGTAATTATAAAACATTTAAACTACCTCTGAAACGTCATATTGTGAAGACTGGGGAACCCAAAGGATGAATACAAGTTTCCATATCCTGCTGAGTAAGTATGGGTGACAGTTTAAGAAACGTGTCTTAAATACATTGCATGGAGTGTTACTCAGTTATGAGATTTATGTATTCAGTGTCTGAATATATATCCCTTAAATGACCTAAAATAGTAGAGGGTTGATATTTCCAATTTTCTGCTGGAAGTATATTCTAGACAATGCGAAGACCTGAAGTTATCCTGATGGTAAACCAGTAAACCTTATTTGGGTGAGGTAAGTCACAAAATGAAAGTATGCTGAGGCTGATGGCATTTCTGGGGCTACACATGCTTCTTAACACATAACCATTTGTAACACCTCTTTCTTGGTTAATATACAGCTACAAACCTTATCAGAGGAACTGTGCGAATGTCACCACTAGCAAAAGTGTTAAACAACTATGTAAGTGAAAAGATTACATCTGAAGTCTTGGAAATTTCTCTGTTTAACCTTTAAATATCAAATCCCTGGCCAAATTCACAGATATTAACTGCTATAATTTAATCTGGAATTCACTGATGAATGGTTTAGAAAAGAAAATATTCCTACACCTTTCCTTCTCTAAGAAGAAATTAAAATTATTTTGAGAAGAACTGTCCATTTATATTCAGCAAATTAACGCCTGAGACCCAAATGTAAACATTTTTTGAGTATGAAGGATTGAGGCACAGGATTAAATATTTCTAAGATCAAGCCATTTTTCTTCTGTATGAGATGGAATATAGAGAATGTGCAAATCTTCTTAACTAAAAACAATTTCTGTTTTGCTCAGGGCAACACGAATCAAAATATTTTGAAAAAACAGACTGAAAACTGTGTCTTTGACTAGCTGACTTGAAACCCTGGTACGATTGTTTCTGTAAGAAATAGTAAAGTTCTTAAAAGAAAAGTGTAGCCCTAGTTTCAAATGACTGAATGCAAAATGATATTGTTTTCCAAAAACTGCAAAATTACACTAATTTAAAGTTTATTTTGTCCTACTGTTTTCCAAAAGACAGTTGCTTCCAACTCCTACAGCACATTTAAGGAGTGATGATGATGTTCATTAAACTGTGAAAGAAATGGGGCAATTGTGTGTGCTGGTTTTGGCTGGGAGAGAGTTAATTTTGTTCATAGTAACTAGTACATGGTTTGGATTTGTGCTGGAAACAGCATTGATAACACAGGGATATTGTTGTTACTGCTGAGCAGTGCTTACACAGAGTCCAGGTCTTTTGTGCTCCTCACACCACCCCACCAGCAAGCAGTCTGGGGGTGCACAAGAAGCTGGGAGGGGACGCAGCTGGGACAGCTGACCCCAACTGACCAAAGGGATATTCCATACCATATGGTGTCATGCTCAGCATATAAAGCTGGGGGAAGAAGGAGGAAGGAGGGATGGTCAGAGTGATGGTGTTTGTCTTCCCAAGTAAGTGTTATGTGTGATGGGGTCCTGCTGCCCTGGAGGTGACTGAATGCCTGCCTATGGAAAGTGGTGAATGAATTCCTTGTTTGCTTTGCTTTGCTTGCATGTGTGACTTTTGCTTTAGCTGTTAAACTGTCTTTATCTCAACCCAGGAGTTTTCTCACTTTTACTCTTCTGATGTTCTCCCCCATCCCACTGGGGCAGAGTGAGGAGTCTGTGTGGTGCGTAGTTGCTGGCTGAGGTTAAACCATGACATGGTGTGTCTATGGTAAAGTCTGAAAGCTGGACAATCGTAAAGATTGACTTTTTGATTTGTCTTTTACATTAGGCCTTGACATGTAAGAGCTTCCCAATGGATTAACTCATCGTGTATCTGGACCTGCTCCACAGAAAGAAAACTATTGACTTCAAAGTGTATACGATCAGGCTTCTAGTTTATGCATGTATCAATTACATTACAAAGAAAAGATCAAGAATTTCAGCACAGATGCTAAGGTGGAATTAAGATGAATCAGACTGCTCCAATGAAAGTCTTGTTCCAGTAAGTCCCATGTATTGACATTCATTTGGGAAGCAGATATTCTAAAATAAAGATTAGACACTGCTTCTCATTGCAGTGATTTTTTTTTTTTTTTTGGGTATAAAACTGTCCAATCTTTGTCTTAGGTGAATAATTCTTATCAAACATATGTCTAAAATTTCTGGTTTGACCAACCTTTCTCTTTTAGTAGTTACCCTTTATAATGTGACTCCTGCCAGTCTTGAGTAACAGAAGAAAATTCAGATTGTCTGTCCCTTTTTAGTATTTTATCACATGCAAAAAATAACTGAGGCTTTAGGTAGATAATCCCAGATTTAGGGGTTATCAACTCTGATGCTCATTTTTAGTCTGGTAAGTCAAAAATGGAGAATACTTGTTTGTGAAGCACAACAACTGGCAAACAATATGATTACTTCATAGGCATTAACTTGTCAGCATCAACACACTGATCATTGCTCCTGCATGTAACAGGTATTTCATTAAGTTTAGAAAAGCGTCTTGGTTTGGCAGGACCCATGCATGTCTCAGAAAATGCAAGAGTTACACAGACATGAGGTGTCTGTTTTCACTTGAAATGTGATATTGAAAACTCCAAAACAGGGAGCTGCTCAACCTTGGCACAGTGCTCTCATTTTTAATCTGTCAGTGATGCAGTTGTTACATGACAAGGACTTCTGGGCCGTAACTGTCCACACAAAACGAATCAGTGACCAAGACTTTGATACTGGAAGCTGGCAAAACACAGCTAATTTTCCTCATTTTGATAATATCCTTGTATGAATTATCTGCTCTAGCTTTGGTGCCAGAAAATAAGCTAGCAAATTCTGAGGTGCTGCCTGCAGGGCCCTGCAGAGCCCATCTTTAGCTCTGTCAGTAACAAGGACGTTAGGCAGATGAGGGGAGGTGTCCTTTAAGGGCCCAGTACCCTCCATCAACCCCAGGTGATGAGCACATACTCAGATGGTGAGCACCACTCCAATGGCCTGTGGTTGAGCATGACAAATCCCAGGCATAGACTTCAGGGTGTTATGCTGCTCTTGGGTGAAACTACTGGCAAGACATCCAGAAACAAGCAGCTTTCTCTATGCCATTTGAAAAACCTTTTGGCAGTAAGAATGTAAATTTAGATTTTGTTTTTCATTTCTTAACTGTTTTCCAGTGGTATGTTTTACACTACTTGCAGTTACGATCTTCAGTTTATGTGGCTAACCCAGCGACGTTGGAAATGAATAAATAAAGAATGTGTTTTAGGTGAGATGAGCATGTGAGGTTTCTCTGAAAATAGGAAGAAAGGAACCACTCATCTTTTCTACACTTCTGAACAGTAAAACAGAGAATTTCTTAGAGCTGCAGTATGAAGTTTTGGCTGGAAGGGTTAGGTTTGTGCCATTATCTCATTATCAGAACTGACATAAGAGAGAGGTTGCAAATTGATACATTATCTCCTTTTCTTTGCTGTGTGGTTACAGCAGTATATGATAAATAAAATGTTTGTTTCAGAAGTCGCAGGTTAGTAAAAATAAACCTCAGTATCTTCAAAGGTTTGGGCAAATATTTCAGACCTGGGATACTTATCAGGGCTTGCCTGCAAGTTTTGAAATAGGTTGGTAGGATTTTTCTGGTTTGTTTAAGAAGCTCATAGAGGTGTTTGTCAAACACCTCTTTAATTTAAAATATTGTGTGTGTTTTTACATATTGGGCTACAGACAAGTAAATAATAAAGCCTAAAAATAAGCTAAAGAGTAAAACTTGAGATAAGCAAGGTATCCAAAGTCACATATAATCAGAACTTTACTTTTTCTTATTTCTAAAATAAGTTACAAATAATGTAGGAAATGTGAATGTCATTACTATCCTGGGTTTCTAGATCTAATCAATATAATTGTTAATATAAACTGAATTAGATTTAATTATTAATGCTTAATTATTGATGGCATTAAGCAATGCTATCTTTTAGATGTTAAGACAAAATTTACCCATCATTTTAATTGGAAAAAACCCTCAAAATTTCCCTGATCTTAAGTGAAAATCTCAATGCATATTTTGACACGTGACATCTGTTTTTTTTCTATTATTTACATTTTGTGATATTTTATTTTTCTGTAAATTTACAATACAATCTATTTTCTATAAATACTGCCTTCAAGGAACTTAGGTTTTACTGTGCCCTCAGATACTCCTTGGGTGGCCTGTGCCACGGGATTTTACATGCTTTGGAAAATGAGCCTCTCATAAGTAATTCATTATTCAGCTCCCATATCTACTCTAGCAAAAAAAGTGCCGATGTGATCATATCTGATATTTAAATAAGTAAATTTTCCACAGAAAAATGTCCCTAATGGTAAGATTCATTGAAAGCAGCACTTCACAAAGAGGGCAGCTACCCAGTGGGAGAAATCCGGAGACCTGAAGCTGGGGAGTTGGCACCACAGCAGCAACCTCTGGCTGAAGGTCACAGACTTCTCAGGGCTTGAGGACTACTTCCAAGGAAAAATAAGGGAGGGAAGCATCTTTATGACTTCTCGGTTTAAGTTTACTGGTGGGAAAATGGCACCTCCAATGGAAAAATGCTTTGGAACACCCTCTTGGCACCTACTATGCTGTTACTTCCCTCACTTTTATTTTCTGGTGCTACTGTTGGAGAATCAAGGTTGCAGCTGTTCTGCGGCAGTCAGTCCAACAGAGGCCAGGATCCTGGCAAAAACCTTGTGTGAGAGCGAGGTGTCCTGAGGAATGGCTTGGTAAGTATTTCCCATCTTACTGTGCAGGAGTTTTTGATGGTGTTCAAAAGTGGCAGGCTAAAACTGCTGCAGTTTTCAGCCAACAGAATACCTTTAGCTCCAAACCGAATAGATTACTTCAGTTCTTTACTGAGACTATGGAAATACACTGCAAACAAACATTTCCTACATAGTTTTGTTTTTAATGAAAGACTATTCTTACCAATAAAGATAAACCATAATGGTTTTTCTTAACGTGGTTTGTTTTGCTGCCTGACAGTAAACTTGGCCATGCCAGCTGAAAAGTTCAATGCCAGCATTTTTCACCAGTCCTGGTTAGGTTACTTATACCTCTGTATGTCCTAACTTATCACTGTTGTTTGTGAAAATTGTCCAGAAATTCTGTTTCATTACTATTTTAAATTGCATTCAAAATTTGTTTCTCACAGGACTTTACATGAATGACAAACCTGCCACTGAGTGGTTTGCTGAATTCACGTCATAAATAATGTCCTTTTTCAGCACCAAGAAATAATTCTGGGATGGAAGCTGTAGTTTCTGCAGTGTCACAGTCGTCTAGCCCGGCTCCCAGTTGACGTTACTCATAAAGCCATATGGATACTCTATGTTGGCATTGCCAAGGGATGTCCTGGATTAAAAGAACAGAGGTGAAAAACCTTTAAAAAGTAAATCTGAAAAGAGAAGCAGGCAAGAAGGGTATAAAAAAATCAGGGGGAGAGACAGAACTGAAAAATGGTGTGCAAGGATTGAAGGAGAGAGAAGGTTTTTGGTTTAGGAGTGGTGCCATGCAAACAGACCCACTTCTGCCAACCTAGCAGCTGTGGGCATCTTCCTCCCCCAGAACCGGTCCCAGGTTTCCATCCGGTTTGCTTCTTCCTTTCATAGTTTTAGTACAACCTTTTTATAAATCCATGATGAAATTACAAGAGAAATCAGGTCACAGACTCTTGAACACTCCTCTGTGTTGCAAGAGAAAACAAAGCAAGTTTTGAATAGCGACCTATGCGGGCAAGCTGAGCTGCCCATTATTGCCTGGCACATCTGCAGTAATACCGCTATACAGGGATTTCCTACTGTGAGTTTGGTGGTAGCAGGCTAATGTTTTTTTCTAAAGAGTCTGGGGTCTGAATCACTGTCGTTAAGTGAGATCACTTGACTGGTTGATGGGAACAATGTGAATACACTCAAATGGTTTTTCGTATCTCTTTCTTTCATAATCTCTTTTCTCAAATAGTGGTCTACCCATCACACCACAAGAATGTGACTAGTAGAGGCTGTATACATAAAGGTTTATGCCAAATTCAGCTCCCTGTCTAGCTTTGAAGTGACTACTGATTTTAATTACACATCTGGAGACATTTGAAGATATCCAGGGAGTGATGAGATTTGTTTCAAAGCAGCTAATTGGTGACCATAAAAATTACTACTGGTTTGAAAACTTAAACTCTTATCTATTTTCTGTGCACAAAGGGAAAATCTTAGTTTTAGTACCTTGGTGATTTCAAACTGGACACTGAATATACTCTGTAATCTGTCTCTGAAAAGACTGAATGTGCTAAGACCTTCCAATCAGATGGCTGAAGTAAAACTAGCTTGACAGACAATTGTTGGCCATCTGTCACCAAAGCGAAACATGGAACCAGGCCAGAAGCACAGGGACATCCACCACTTACTTAAACCACTCTGTGCCATTCCTTGAAGATGAGAGCAAATGAGCAGTTATGTTTTATAGCAATTTACATTTGAGGCTTACTCAAAAGGTGTTACTCATAAAGTGCAAAGAAATGCAAATGCCTGGAGGAAATGTAATTGGGTTTGGTTTTTTTGCTGGTTTTTTTTTGGGCTGGTTTGCCTTCTTTGTCTAGGTTTCAGTCTGATTTCTGCTTTACTTAATGCCTTAAAATGTTTATGAAGTTTGTCTAAGGCATAGAGTGAAAAAATTCTGTGTGGTGGATATGTGGCCGTGGTGGTGAAGGGCTACAGAGATCATTAAAGGACTGGAGCATCTTTCATCTGAGGAGAGACAGTGAGAGCTGAGACCGTTCAGACTGGAGAAGAGAAGACTCAGGTACATCTTATCAATGTGTATAAGTACCTGAGGGGGGCAGGGGGAGTAAAGAATAAAGAGACAGGTTTCTCTCAGTGATTATTCCCAGTGACAGGACAAGAGGCAATAGGCACAAACTAAAACACATGAAGTTCCTTCTGAACAAAATACAACAGTTTTTTACTGTGAGCGTGACCAGACATGGGTACAGGTTACCCAGAGGGGTTGTGGAGTCCCACCTTTGGAGATGTTCAAAACCCAACTGGACATAACCTGAGGCAACCAGCTGTAGGTCACCCTGACTGAGCAGGGGACAAGATGATCTCTGGAGGTCCCTTCAACATCAACCTTTGTTGCTCCTCAACAAAGGCAGCTGAGGAGCACCTAGACTGGCGCCATGCTATGTGGGTGTGTCATGGGAACAAGTCTACACTTGTTTCATAGTTAGGGATGAGAAAGACAGCAGTCTGACATCCAATCTTAGGCATCAGTTGTTTTTAGCTTTTTTTACACTGTCCCAATTTCAGTTATGGAGGGATTTTTCCTAACCAGAGCGGTGTATGTACAATTTCTAAGCAGGAGTTGCTAGTGTCATCTGTTCATGGTATTCTGTTGTTTCCCTGTGTTTTGTGACTATGGAAATGGGTGGCAGTGAATTGTCAGTTGCCTATGTATGTTCTGAGTTTGCATGAGTAATTTAAGTACTCATGTCTGAAAACTGGGCTCATAATTGAATTTATACAAAACTGAATCCACAAAATGTATATCAGCTCCAAAGGTTCCTATTATTATAACAGAAGGTTACAAGAAACACTGCTGGGCATTTTGTGCTTACCTACATACCTATGTTCATCACAGCCATGTTCAGAAAATGACAGAATCAGTTTTGGATGCTCAGAGCTGCTCGACTCCAAACTTCTCTCTCCAACGGAGGCACTAGGGTATCTTAATTTTTTGTGTCTTACACTAATATTGTCACCCTCGGTTATTGGAAAATCTCATCAGACTTCATTGTTACTCATCAAGACATGTTTCTAAGCACAAATACTGCACGTCTTCATGTAGACCTATTAATTTTCAGAAGACCAAAGTGAATTAAACAGGATAAGAGAATGAAAGAAATAGTAGAGAATAGTCTTAAGAGACAGTGTAACTTTAGCTAAGCAAATATGAGTAACATTTATAGGAAGTACACAACTAATTTAGTTCTAGTTAAACTAACAGGAAATAAAATAAACAGAAAATATGAAAGGTGAGAAGATTCAGAAGTAAGAAACTAGACAAGGCTTTTGGGGATGGAGATCAGAAAGCCAAGTAAGCTGCAAAACAACCAGTAGATATGATTGTTACCTTAAATAGAATAGAACTTTGCAGCAGTGGTAGATGTATCTGTTCTTTTTACATAAATCAAGGGAATTTAATATTACTATCTACTGAACTCATACAGAGCAAGACAATTCCATGGTTCACAATAAGATGGTGAAGAAAGGATCTTCTCCAGGCTGTTGGTCTCATGCCCTTATGCAGAGCATAGGTCACACACAGCCGCCTTTGAAACTTAGCCTCTAGCCGGGTTAAATCAGGCAAGATATTTTCTTCTCTAATAAGTTGGCTACTCTGTTAGTTTTTCTTATTGTTTTTTCTTAGCAATTATCTTTCATTCTCAAGATCATAAAATTTACATATTTTGTATGAATGTAACATATGAACATTGCATGTGTTATCAGTATTGTATTGTTCTTTGAGTATTCATTGACACTGTATATATAAAATTTTCCGTGTTGAGAGAGTCCATTTTCTTTGGGGCAGGCTCCTTGAACTCCTGTTCCCAGTTTAGGTCTGAAAGTCAACATGCGTGATGGCGTGTCTTGCTGTTGTCCTCAGACTGGCTCTTGATATATCAATTCCACTGCTCACACAAAGCTTTGCCAATCATCTTCTCTGTCTTCATTGCTTAAAGGGCTGGGGTCCTTGAATTTGTTTCTTCCTCGAGTTCATATAACATTAAAATACTGAATAATATTGTTTCTTTTGTATTCTGTATTGTTTACACCATAATTATGTTTGAGTGCCAAAGTGGCACTAAAATCCAGTGTAAAATCCAAAGTGTTACAGAGACCCCAGAAGAAAAGACCATCTTTGTTCTGAACAGGTAACTGATGAGAAAGTTGAGGAATATTGGCTATTCTCTGACTAGTAATTAAATCAGCATATCAAAAGAGGTGGAAGTGTAACCAAACCAATTTTACAGGTTTGGATATTAAATGGTACCCACCACCCTTCAGTGGCAAGAAAGATATGAAAGCCCTACTTCTTTTTTATTTATTTATTTAAAAAATTATGGTCTTCATGGATCGGTATCCATATGAATCCTTTTACACCACTCAGTGGAAAAGTTAGCCAGTTCAGTAAGGCGTTTGCTGATTTATGTGCTTAGATCTCTAGACCCCAACACAACAGTGTCACTGCTACAGCCCTCTAGGCATGGTGACAGGAGCTCACAGAACAGACAAAATGAAACCTGTGGGCTCAAGGGTTTTCCAGCAACAGCAGAAGTTTCAGAGATGTTGAAAATTATTGATTTTCTTGTGAAAAGTCATTACAGGCTGGCTACATGACCCATTTTTCCATTTAGAGGAAAACTGTTGACCAGGGACTAGCACAGCTTGGGGAAGGCAAGGCAGTTTTGCATTCTGACTCTACTCTTGTTGTCGCCTGTGATCCTTTTCTAGGAACAAACTAGGAGTAAGTGGCTGATTTGCTGTCCACATAATTTCCAAAAGTCTAAGCTCTCCTCCCCTTGTTGGTCATTATTGGCCCTGGACCCCATGAGCACTTCAGTGATGGTGAAGCTACTGGGATGTGGTGGGTCCTGTGGTGAAGTGCATTTCCTGGAGTTGTTACAGGTGGGATCCTTGAAGTTGAATGTGTGACCAGCTTGGCCTAGAAGCTGCATGCATATTCTTTTGTGTGAACGGTCAGTGGGATCAAGGCTGGGGTGAGTTTATAGTTTATTACCCAGCTCCTCGCACCCTTCTTCCTCCCAGGGCTGGCGCATGCCCCTGGCACAGGTGCGCTGGTGGTGCCATAGAGGGGCATGCAGCTCTGCCGCTGGCTCTGGCAACTCAAGGTCCCTTTGAGTCACTTCAGTTGTAGTTTAAATAATTTTCTCGGATCCGTTTAAGCCTTTCTATGTTTCTATTGAAACATTAAAGGAGTGAAAAACTCTGTCCTGGGTTGAAGATTTCAAGAGCTTGGTTTTACTTCCAACAAAAGTGATATCATGGTAGGCTGAAGCATTGCTATTCTAGCTGCCAAAACCTGCTTTCTCCCTCTTCTTGCATAGACCTCAGCCAGTTCCAGGAATCTTGACATTTAATTTCCATCCGTCCTTGGCTTAACAGCCTCACATTGCTGGTGTCACTTCAAGATTTCCAAGTCTATCCTTGGTGTGATGTTCCTTGCATGTCTGGAGTGGTACCTGAGAAACCTTCAGTGCTTGGCTATCTCAGAAACAGGCCAGAGACACAGACAGACCAACCTCTGTTAGAGCACCTCTGTAGATGAATGACCAGCTGACTCTATGGTTTTTTTGCTTTTACCACCTCCATGGTGGGTATGCTGGGACCTTGCACATTACTTCCCGGTGTCCGTGGCTCTCAGTGGGCTCTTAAGGCAACTTGGTAGATGAGCATGCCCTGGCTTTTGAACAGAGCCCTCCCTGGAGCCCTCCATTTCACGCTAAAGAGCCTGCTGCTTCTCCTGGGGCAGATCCTGCCCTGGCAAAAGACTAATTACAGAGATTAAAACAGGCAGCAAATTCCTTTGCTTCTAGCTGCTGCACTCCTGAAGGAAAACCCTTCTCAAAGACTGGACGTTGAAGTTGTAAAGGCAGTGCAGTCCAACTTCCTTATAGATAACAGGGTTTCTAATGCTTCTTAGGGTAAATTAGCAAAGATTTTTTATCTGCAGGCCATTACCTTTCAGAAAAGTGCTGCCATAAGGTTTTGTGGAAAAATAAAAAAATGTTCACACGTTTGGTATACTTTGTTATGAAACCAAACTAACCAGCTCAACTACTTTTTCCTCACTTGACCACCACTTAAATGAAAGAAGACTTCTCACATGAGAGGGAAGTTCTTCTTTCTTGGAAACCTTGACCCTGTTGCCAGTAAATATGGAGATATCATTTAGAAAAACGTCACAGATGATTGTGGTCAAATTTGTTGAAAGTGGAGCAAGATGTATAAAAAAGCACAGCAACAATACTGATCAGCCGGCACATGAGCAATAGGTTATCTACGTGAGCATCTCAGTGCAGAAGCTGCTTTGAGGGTTAACAAAATTAGGTTAACCTCTGTCATCTAGCCAGTCTTGCTGTATCACATACGCTGCTGTGACTGTAGAGGCACGAAGATTTGGGAGCGAAGATGAAAGTATATTCTATTTTCAGATCTGGGCGTTTTTTAGTTCTGCTTTGTCTTTTCACTGTGGAAGGCAAAAAGTCACCTACAGGAAAGCATACCTGCCGAAAAGGACTCCTCTCCCAAGTGACAGAGAACCTGTATATCAAGGCAACTAGTTTAAAATCATCTATTCCTGTAAGTTGATCCCACTAGTTGAAAAGTTTATTTTATTTACAGATGCTTCTTTGCCAGCTTCATTATTGAGCGCCTGGAAACTTTAATAAGCTGAGTGACATCTAGAGTCCTGAGAGACAGGGTAATGCCGCTATTCCTCTTGTAAAGGTGGGAAAAAAGAAGATGCATAGGGAAGTGGGGTGAGTTTTCAAAGGATTTTTGCCATGGAAGAAGTTTGTAGCTGCCTGGGAAGACAGATATGCTGAGTCCTCATCCTACAACTGAATAAGATGATGATTATTATTACTACTAACTTTTGTACAAACCAGACTTAAAACTCTGTCTCCCTTCCTCTGCTTAAGTTAATTAATACTAGCACATTGTATTTTACAGAAGGATCTCATCAAGAACACAAGACTGCTTAAAAAGACAACAAAAATGCTGTTCATGGTAAGATTTGTATTACTGGTTTTTCATTATCTTCCTTTGATTTTCCTTTGGTCAGCTGAGATAGGAATGTGCAATCAAAAGGAATGACAGCAGACACAAAAATCAGTTCTGTTTAACTGGGAAGGCAAGGACATTATATTGATGAGAGCCATACGTTTAATGAAGTCCTCTGCTTGGAGGAAGAATATCTCTGACCATAGAAAGGGTATTCCCCTGGGACACGAGGGGAGAGTTGAGCTTGGCAGGGGAGAAAGAGGTGGATTTGGAAAGCCTGGCTGGAGGCACTTCTCTCTGGGTGGTTGCAGTGCTGCTCTGTCAGGGGAACTGGGGTGAGGATGTTTGTGGAGTTGAGGAGGAGTGTGCTTGTTGTAGCGCTCGCTCCTCCTGTGAGTACCTGGCTGCCTGTGATCCTCCCCAGCAATGCTTTCAGGCACCAGCCATCCCGGCAGCTGAGGCACCTTCTGCTGAGGATGGGTGGTACCACGTATAGCCCAAGATTCTGCAGAGCAGCTGGGACACCCAAGGAGCCTCTTTGGGTTTGACCTCTGCGGGTGCACTGGAAGAGGGAAAGCAGAATTCCCCAGTGTGATTCGGTATGGAAGTGCGGCACTAAACTTGGGGTGCCTATGTGAGATATTTTAGCTTCCTTCATACAGATACCTAGTCAGCAACTGAGTCAGTTTATCCTTAACTAGAGACCTACTGGCCTTTGAACTCCCCTGGATCTCATTGATTACCTTGGGAGTGAAGGCTGCTGGCTTGCCTGTGGGACCTACACGTGGACACCTGAATTTGGGTGCCTTAATATGCAGCTGCATTACCCTTCTGGTGGGTATATAGCCACTCGAAATACCTTTGGGCCCGGCAGATACAACATGGGGTGTACCAGAAGACTGGTCTTTTCTGGATGGGAAGGATACCCTACAGCAGCTCAAGTGGTATGGGACACTGATGTGGAGGAATGGAACAACGACACCCACAATGACTCCTACAATTTGGCCAAGATGGTTTGACTTAACTTCCCAATTTACCTTCCATTTATTCTTTAAATAGATTTGTTGCTGCCACTTCTGTTCATGGTTGGTCTTACTAATACTGTTTTGGCTGACAGCACAGCATCCTTCTGCCTTTCCTCCAGAAACCACTGGGGCACATTGAGATCTTTAAAATAAAAGGAAATAATCCAATGGGATACTAAAATACATGAAAATATTTTTACTGATCGTACGCTTTCTAAGCACGCATATTTTTACGGGGCTGAAGTTTAAGGCCAAAGTTGACTTGACAGGTTTTGATGTGGCAACTCTACCTGCTTTGTTTTCAGACAAACTGTAGTGTTCGAGATCAGCTCCTCTCCTTCTACGTGAAAAATGTTTTCAGTCATCTTGACGTAGGAAGTGACAAGTTGTACGTTATTAGTGCCTTCCAGGTCCTGCAAGCGAACATGAACACCTGTGTGAGTATATTCCTAAGGGCCAAACTTTGTCCAGCTGAAAGGCTAGGGAAGGGCTCCATCAGAGTTTTTCAGCAGACAGAGAGGGTGATTCAGAGTCACAGTGTGCCCCACATCGCAGAGGACTCAACTTCCCAAGAACTTCCCCGCTGGGGCCGGGGAAGTTCAACGCCGCTCATTTCCTCCCACAGTGAGCTTGCGGGGAACGGGTGAGGTGGTGGAGATACCATGGAGACAAGCCACTTCCCTGCCCATGATGTTGCCTTGTGCTGTGCTCTCAGCACCAAAGCTGCAAAGAGACAGGGAGAAATGTGGCTCCTCATGTTTTCACGGTGTAACACTGGTGGTGCTTTCCTTCTTCAAGAGTGTACCCACTGGATGTGTTACTCACTTGTCATCTCTGCTCCACCACACTGAGTTTTGAAAGAGCCGGTGGTGTCTCATGAGCGAGCAGGGACTGCAGTTACAAAGCACATTGGAGCAGTTTCCGTGTGTTGGCTATGCTTGTGGTCAGAGCAGGTGGTCAGGGAATGATACTACTAGCAAAATGTCCCTAGAGTGGATCCAGGTGTCGCAGAGAGGAAGAACTTTTACCAACACTATGTTATCATCCCACCCTGTAAATGACACCTGGACAGCAGTTAATGCACAATTTTGCCCATGCAAATATGCATACTAAAACACTGTGATGCTCAGACGACACTCTCACTTGTGGGTCATTTCTTGCCTTTCCACATGGCTGTTATTTTTTAAGGGTAGATGAATAACTACAGGGTGTGCCTTAACATTTCATGTCTAATGCCTATTTTTTTTTTCTTCCCAAAACCTGCAGCCCTCACAAGCCACAGCATCCCAAAAAATAGAGCGTGATTTAGGGTGAAATGTAACCATGGATATCCTGGGAAATGTCTATAGTAATTTGAAAAAGTGAGAGCAGGATGAGAAGTCAATGAAACCTTAATGAATTAAAACTTCATCTAATCTGGATTGTATGGTAGTATGAAAAAAAAAAAAGGACATTGGTTCTACATGCACAAAAATATTTGCAGTTCAAAAATAAGCAGCTTCAGAGATTTCTTTGCAGTGCTATATCTCAGAACTCGAAAGGAATATTTCTATAATGCAAAAAGATTAAAATCTCAATGAAAGAAAACTCCACCAGCTTTTAGTTTCTGCATTTAAAACCATGTTAACAGTTACAATTTATAGTCATTATTCACAGCATTCAACACACTGTTGTGGTTATCTGTGTCTGTCAAAATTCCAGATATTGTATGTTACAATATATTTTACAGAGATTGCATTCCTGTCTGGAAAAGCAATTACACCCTATACAAGTGCCAGGACACACTGAGGAGGTCAGACTGTTAATTGTGACGGAATTCAGAATATGAATTATTCTGAAATACCATCAGTGACTGGAACTTGCTCTATAACTTAGTAATACATTTGCTTCTGTGCTGTATGGAGACAAAACGCTGCAGATTTCCTAAAGCTTCCACATTCTTTTTCATAACTAGTGCCAGTGTTTTACACAACACAATTCCAAATGTAACAATTTACATTTCTGGATCTTAAAAAATACTATTAGGAGAAAAATTACTTCCTCTGGTAGTGGAAAAACAAATGATGATTTGTCATGATTTTCTAGTAGAAATCTAATTTCTGAAAACTAATGTTTTTTAAAATGTTTGTATTAATTCAAAGCCAAAAATACTAACCCATGTGAAAGAATAATAGAAACTGTAAACAGAATGAAAGTAATGGATCCTTTCCAAGTTTGGAATTTCTCCATCATATTATTCCTCAATAAATTACCCAACACATTCATCCCTCTACATAAGCTCTTTAATTTTTATTACATGTTTGAGTTATGTTTATCCGAAAGGATTTCCACCATGGCATCATACTTATAAAAGGAATGTCTCACCTTTCCAGGATAAAGTTCCTCATACAACTGAGGGCAACAGTGATACTTTAATATACATACCCACCCTATATTCTTTCATGAACTCAGGCTCTAATTAAGCCAGCAAGAGGCAGGAATGCTATTTAAAAACCCTAACAATGTTTGTCTCCAAACCACTTTCAAAGATTTTGTACTGTATTATTATAATGATTCTCAGCCTCCTAGTTCTTGGTTTTGTCCAAACATGGAAACATTGATATGTTCCAATTATTTATGAGCCTGAGTCCTGTTTTTCAAAAATACATCTCTAAATCCCTTTTCAGCTGTCAAAGCACTCTTTCCTTTAGAGTATGACTGCACGGTAAAGGGAACAGATATTTTTCTGTGGATACTGGGAGCATCCACCTGCAGCACCACTGGTCTCAACAAAACTCCATTTACTTGCTCATGTGCCCTATCGAGCCGGCAACATTGCCGAAAACAAGATGAAGCTGCTTCTGAGGCCGGATTTATGTTCCTGCATCAGTAGCAGATTAAGGAAGTTTTTTCTCGTATTTGAGTGGAGTGCAGAAAGGCAATATATTCACTGCAGGATTTTTAATCATTGCACTGTCACTGCAGGCAGAGCTTGTAGACCTCTATCAGAGAGCGTAGCATCGCTCACCATGAGCAAGCTTACTTGCTCCTTCTGCTTACTCGCTCTTTCTGCAGGAAGAACAGGGTTTGCAATGTGGAGTACCGCTACAGCCAGCACAGTCATTTAAGGTCAGTTCTCTTACCGAATGACTTTGATCTTAAAAAACCAACAAAAAATAGCGCCCCAAGTCAGAAAGAACTGCCCTAGTTAGAAGACTTCTAAAGGTTTACGGGTTAGAGCTGCTTTTATTTACACGCTCATCCGGCAAGGTGACTTGAAGAAGCACAGAAAGTGGCTTGAAAGAGAAAATGTTTGTTGCTCCTTTTTAAAACCTCTGTATGAGGTAGAAAGAAGCGGAGTCACCTCTTTCCATAGGAGTTCAGGACCTTTGCCTTTTCGAACGTCTTACGCTTCTTCGTAGATGGGAAAACGTCTGATTTATCCACTTTCTCCCTGAAAAAAAAATGATTCTCCCCCTTGGAAAGCCCGGAGAGCTGGGGAACCAGCACGCCGCATTGGTCAGAAAGCAGCCCCAAAAAGCCCAGCCGGACCACTGCTGGCCGGCCAGCACCGGGCGGTCAGACCCCCGCACCTCCGCACCCCCGCACCCCGCACCCGCTCCGCGCCGCGGGCGCTCCCGAGCGCGGGGCTCCCCCTGGCGGCAGCGCCGCGGCACCGCCCGCCCCGCCGGCAGCTCCCCCGGTGCTCCCGCAGCCGGCGGCCCTCTCGGGACGGGGCACCCACCCGCTGGCGCTGCCAGCCGCGCCCCGGCGGGCTGGGTTACACCCTGCGTGCAGCCTTCGAGTCCCGTAGGGTGAACCGATCCATTCTTGCCTTCCGAAAACCAGCTGCCAACTCCAATCTTGCAGCGGTAACGGAGTCCTCTGTCTCGGTCACAGCGCAGGGGGAGATGCTGGGCGGGAGGGTGACGGCAGAACTTGCAAGTACGACACTGTTGACTGATTTGGGTGGGATGCCTGGGAGTTGGGTAGAGTCTGGCTGGCAAAACTCCCAGTCACCATAGCGGAAAATTTAGCTTGATAAAAGGGCGCAGGGTTACCATGTGCTTAGCCAGACAGTGGAGGAAGGGGCAGGAAAATCAGGGAAACATAAATTAACATTATAAACATATATGGAGGGTTTGCAGAGTTATGGAAAATTGCCTTTTGTGCTTTGCCAGGGTCTGTGGCTCTTAGCCTCATCTTCTCTGAAGTTCAAATTTAAAGTTAAGGTTGCAGCCTAAGGAAAGCTGTAACTGCAACTGACGTGAAGATTCCTGATATAAATAGAAAGTGTTTAACAAGAAGCCTTAGTGCTACTCCTATTACAATTTTATGTGCTGAGAACTCAACTTTCTAGCAAGCACACTAGTAAAATAACACATCTGCAGTAGCAGGGGATGCTGAAACAACACTGAGTTCACACGTTTTACCGGTAGTCCTATGGTGCTGCACTGTGGGTTGGGCTCTCCCTCATCAACTTGTCTTTCCATCAGCATCTTTTCTGCAACAAGATCTTTTGGTTTCTTCTCATCCCTTCAGCTTCCATGTGCTCCATCCACAAGGTTAACTTCTGCTGTCAAAAAGTTAAAGAAAACATTTCTTAAGGTAAGAGCAGGAGGTGCTGACTCGCAGCTGCACTGTTCAAATGTCATGGGTGGGTTTTTTTTTCAACCTCTTCATCTTCTTGACAGCTTGGAGAGAAGGGAATCTACAAGGCCATCCATGAGCTAGATATTCTCCTTCCCTGGATTCAGGCCTACATACAAACCATCCTCTGAAGAACAAGGAAGCAACTGTCAACATGCCAGTTCTGTCCTGAGAACAGACCCTTACCCAAAAACCTTGAAAATCAACTGAGAGCTGGACATACAATGGCCTGGCAGTAACTGCCCACTGAGGGAGAGCCTCTGTAATAGCGTGTCATAAAGAGGGATTTTCAAGAGCTTTCATGGTTGGCCTGGTATAGCCTGTCCTGCAGTACGAGAGCAGCCTCGGGAGCAGTTACAGCGTGGTGATGTACCTCTGGTCCTGCCAGCTGCCTTGCAGGCAGCACGGACGCACTGCACGAGCATAACTTGAAATCAGCTGCCATGTGGATGAGACACAATGTCTCATGTACTGTCGGTGTGATCTAGCCGCGTCTTGTGCCATCCCATGTGATTGCAATGCAAAGGAACAAGTAACACTTGAAAATCCCTCCCATAAGCTACACTTCCTTTTAATTTTTTTTTATTATAGCTATGTAACAGTATACACAAGCCATTCTACATATAAATAAGAAAAGCAATTATATACTGCTTGTCATTATTATTAATTTAAAGTAATAATTATTACCTAATAAACAGAGTCAAATTAATATCAAAATTTTGGTCTATGACTCATGCATGACCTCCAGGTGTCATTGCACTCCATGAGATCACCATGCAGAAAACACAATAAATGGATTGTCTTTGACTAGGACTGCAAAATGGTTTGAGAGAGATTATGGGAAGTTGTTATTCAAATGATGGTAGTGGTTTCCAAAATATCTTTCATATAGTACCGAATTAAGGTGGAGTTCTAGTTTTCTCACATTTTTGAAGATTTACCTGAAGAAACTATCTAGGTGATTAAAATATTCCGAACCTGTATGTTTGCACTTCCATGGGGGTGAGATTCTTCAAAATTTCAGATCTCACAGTGCTAGCATGCCGGGGGCATTGAACACATCAGTGTGCTGATACTGAAGAACCTAAGCCAGTTCCTTCTCTGCGTTGTGGCCTTCTGCAGCCCAAGGGTGGTGGTTGGTCTCTGGCAGGTCATCTTTGGGTTCCAGGATCCAACTACATGTGCTCTCTGAACAGTGCTACAGTCAATGCACCTTCATTTTTATTCCTTCAGGGACCACTCAGAAACTGTCTGGGGTTCCCACAGGGGTGGTAGCAAGAGCAGGAGGAGGTAGCCTGGCTATCCCCACTCCTGAACTCATGAAAGGGCCACCACTGCTGCTAGTGGGATGTTGATCTTCATCCAGGTGAGTTGTTAGTGGCTGGTGAGGGCTGAAGAATAGGAGCATTATCTCTTCTTTAACCTTGCAAAGCACTGCCCAACATCCTGGAGAGGAGAAAGCACGAAGCTATGAGTGAATCCAGCTTGTGACCTGCTTCTGTTGGGATCAGAGCTACATGCTGGCCCGTACTTCAGCAGCTCCTTACAACCCCACTTTGCCCCTCCCTGCCTGCAAGCTGTGTGTGACTTTTACCCTTTTTGATACCTCAGAGACTTGAAGCATGGCTGGCTTTCTCTTCCAGCTTCTTCCATAGCTTTGCAACACATGGCATCAGTACAGGCCATGTGTGGCAAAAGCCAAATAAAAGCACTATTAAATTGCAGTGTGCAAGTTTCTCATTAGTACTCTCTACTTCATTAAAAAAAAGGAAGGATGCTATCATTTTGGGAACCTGCAAAAGCATTCAGCAAATCTCAGCGACAGTAGCTTCTGATGACAATACACTATTTCTAAGCATTGATGCTTTATGCAGCAAATGATCTCAGACAGATTCAAATGCTTATCTTCAATGAGAACACAAGGCAATTTCTTTATACTTAGGTTTAATACAAATGACGGTGGAATAAAGACATGAGCCTTTCAGCACAAGCAATGACCTACCATACCATTGGCTTTCTAGCTTTGTACTCTACCAATTAACATCAAGGAATCACATGAGTTACATGTTGAAATATAGACCATTCTTGTGTTAGGGTGCAATGGTGGATGCTCTTGGGAAATACAACTGACTATGGTGCCAGGGCAGCAATAACGGCGTGCACTTTGTGTGCTCAGCATATTTCGGAGTTCAGCTATCAATCAGTGCTGTGGCACTGGTACATGTCTCTTGAAAGGGCCTCTTGATGTCCCTGTGTTGACTTTAGCCATCACATATTCAACATCCCAGTTCAGAGGAGCTGACTAGATGTGCCTATTAGGGTATTCTAGGATATACGCTGGAGATGTTTTAGCCTAGCACTTATGTAGAGAAATGTTCATAGGTGGTAGTTTCTGCTTGCTGAGCATTTTCTTTTGTTATCATGATTTCACCTGATTATGTATATCCCACGGATTTAGTAAAAAGAAGGGCTGACTCAGAGAAGTCTTAAAGGAAGAAAAAATCCAACAGTGTTTGCCATGGACAGTTCTCAGGTAAATTCCATTTCTTGTTACTCTTCCAAAGATGGAAAACTAGTTATGCAGACAAAATGAACTTTGATACATGAATAAACCAGTGTTACCTCTCACATAACTAGTCAGATGGTGACTGAAAGCACCCTTATGCAGAGGTCATATTTTTTGACCTGTATAACTTTCACATTGTCTTTGATCTCCAGCTTCCTCAGCGTTTGACATGAAAGGACAAAACTTGGGAGCAGATTGTCCAGGTGACCATGGCAGGAGTAAAAAAGAAGAGTAAGAATATTTTGTAAGATAAATTCAGTTTCAAACTGAACTATAAATGCCCATCAGTAAATAATTGTTAGAAAACTCGAACAAAAAACGACATATAAAAGGACTCAACCAGTGAGGAATATATAAACTGCTAAAATAGTTCCTGATACCTTGGCCCTATAAATTTAAAACTATTGCTTGTGCAGGATAGTTGATAAGGCTGACAAAAATAATGCTCTTATGCAGCATTCTTATTTCTTACTCTGGAAGACAGAAAACCTCATGTGCCATCCTAAATGGTGATTTTAAATTTGACAGGGACTTGCCAATTCAGAACATATATAGGGTTATATAAAAGAAGCAGGTGAGGTGAGGAAAGCTGCCTTATGCCCCTTATTCCAGAGGAATACCAGCTCCAGCTGAATGTCTAGAGTATTTAGCAATGCGACACAGATTTAATCCTCTTTCCTTAGCAGTGTTATGTTATGCCATTGCATCATTTGTTATTTTATTGCTAGAGGGAGCTGCAGTATACGACACACCAGATTTTGTTACAGTACCTTACCAGGCAACTGTCTTTTATTTGAGCAAACTGTATTATGAAACACAGTCTGAACATAGCATTCCTGGCTCTGAGGATTTACCTCCAAATTACGTATAACTTACTGAATTTCCTTTTTTTTTTTTTTGCTATTTTGGAATGCTGTCCTTGCACAGTAAGATGACACCTAGGAGGCTAAGGAGAGTGAAATGCAGTCCTAATTCTCTTAGATTTCAGGAAGCTGGTTGCTGCCAAAATAGCACGTTCAGGGAGAAGAAGCAGCGAAAGCTGGCCCAGTGCTTTATTTAACAGGAGGCTGCAGACACAGACCAGGGTGGACACAGGACCCTACCGCCTGAAAGGTCAGGACCCATCCTGGCCACACATGGTGGAAGTGGGAGCCTGAAGGTTTTCCAGGGTATGATTCCCATTCCAAGGTCAGCTGGGCAGCAGGGGGACCCGAGGAGAGGGGGATGTAACTGGCTGAGAGTACATTCACTTGGTTACCTCTAAGAGCATTACTCCATCATTTCAAACATTCGCCCTGTGGATGGACAACTGCAGTGAAGTCCCACCATCCTGTGAAGTCAATACTCAACATCACCTTGCACGGCTGGGGCAAATGTCTAACGAATACAACAGGGTTGCAACTTAAAATGCATTTTTAAAAATTAAAACCAAGATGGTTAATTAGAGGGACAGTGGAACATTTAATGTTGTGGTCTTTCTCAAACACGTAATTTAATTCTTATTTAACATAGTGGTCTTTTTTGTGTATTTCTTCACAAAGCTCATCTATTTGTTCGTGAGATTTAGCTTTGCTTTCTGTTCAAGTGGTTTTTGTCCAAACTCGTGTGTATGGAATAGAAAACTGACCGAGGGCATAGCCTCCCCAGCCTTCATCAGATGTAACCGCCCAGTCCTCACCTCTGGCAGGGAGAAGTAGCGGGGATTGTGGACTCAGCACAGAGGCCCTCATGGCTGTGGAAGCAGAAGGGGCTACTGCTTCTCTGCTGCAGAAAGGAGTCAATGACAACTCCACACAGAAGGACTTCCGCATTTAACTGGGAGGATCCATGGGCAATGGTTTCAGGTGATTCAGGTTGCCAAAAGTTTTTCTTCTGCAAATTTTGTTTAGCTACCAGTCAGTGGGATTCCTTTTTCAAATTTTCTTCCCCTTTGTGTATGTTCAGTGTTGAAAAAGAAAAAACCCTGTTGTGGTCTACAGTGATTGCATGTGGATCATTTATATTTTCTGCTGTGCTAAGGTGTGAAGGTGAGTATGAGTTCCGTGGCTAAAAACAATCTAATGAAATGAGCCCTGTCTCTGTTTTTCAAAGGGATGCAGAGGTACACAGGTGACACATGAAGAGACAGGTGACTTTTGAAAGGGGCCTAAATGGATCAGGTAACTGATTTTCACAGATTCCAGCTAGATTTAAGTGATTTGTCTAATTATTAATCAACCCAAAAGTAGCACCTTCTTCCTTGGCGGTCTGCACAGTGCACCGCAGCGGGGCTTGAGGTCAGGCTGCAGCAAGGCTTGGCCCTGTTGCCTCCAGCCATCTGACAGGAAAATCAAGTTGTCTTACAGTACAAAAGCTCAGGACTTGGGGGTTCTTGCCTTCATGGCTTAGGACACTTTGCAGACTCTTAGTTGCCTTGTCTATAAAATGAGAGCAGTAACACCTCTAGGCATGGTGCATCCTTTCATGCAGTAATGCAAATCATATTTCCAAAGCAATTAAACACTTCTGAATGAAAAGCAAAATAAGGCACCTGCAGAATAAAGGTCATTTTTAATAGAGAAATGTTGTGATAAGTCACACATGCCATATGCAGGCCATTTATGAACAAAGATTGTGTTGCATCTTCACAAAAGTATAAATAAATAGTATTAAATATATTTAGTTGACAATTCAAAATAATAAGCATGGACATAAGCTTATTGCCTTTTAAAACTGGATGAGTAAAGGAAAGCTTTATGAATTTTCAGATGAAACTCTAGGTGTCACTCTTAGAAAACAAGACTCACATTGGTCACAGTTTACTTTTGACTTCAGTTGATGGAGAAAGTGTTAGAGCATGTTTCATAAGTAGTCTCCTTGGATGTAAAACTGAGATAGATATGCAGGTGGATTAGAAGTGTTTTGGGGTGTTTTTTTTTTTTTTTAATTCAGTTGCCACAAATTCAGAATTGAAATTAAAAATATGGGGGAAGAAAGATGGACATAAAACCAAAGACTAGGATAATAAATCAGATATGAATTCAGTCCCTGGTTTTGCTGCAGACTTACGTGACCATAAGCAAGTTGCTTCATTAAGGCACTGTTCTCATCTGGCAAATGGAAAAATTGTCTATCGATTATTTGCCTATGTTAATACATCTTTGCTTTGCATACAGCAATCCTCATAAGAAATTAATACTCGTATAGTGTTAATTGGTGTCACTATTGCTTAGCATGGCTTGTCTTACCACAATGTTTCAGTCTTTTAGGAGTAGTGACTTTTATCGCAGAGCAAAAAGTCTATTTTGTCACTGTTACTGCAAAGTGAAAAACGAAAAATATGTGCCTGTGCATTAAAATTGTCACTAGCTCACAACTTCCTGAAAACCACTGATCTAGTGGAAAGTGGCAGCTGCACATGCAGGTTTGGAGTTATGTCAATAGTACAGCAACAGTCAGCAAAGACAACAATTTCCATCACAGACAAGACCATGTAAAAATTTTCTCTATTTTCCCTGAAGTGCTTTTTTTCGCTGAAGTGCAAAATCTTCAGAGCAGAGACTATCCCTTAATAAGTAATTTCTGCTGTAACCAGAACCACCTACAGCAAATTCCTGATCTGGGCTGAAGCCTGGTGGTGGTGTTATAATGTAGTCCTTAGCAAATGCTTGGGATAGTTTCCCTCAGAGAGCATTAGAAGGAAGATAATTTTTCCTGAAACATCGAATAAGAACGGGATTTGGACAACAATGTAACTGGTGTTGGATTTGGTCACAGTTTTTTCATGTTCACAACATACTCCGATTTCTAAACACTGCAATAGCAGCCTCGTCACCACAAAGACATGTGGCCAAAGGTGAATTGTGTGGTCTTTTGGTCTAGGGGTTAATAAGACATTCCCCAAAATAGCGCCCTGTAGCCACCGAGCCTGGGTACCGCTCGAGTCATCTTCCCCCCTCCAGCAGCTGTGGGCTGTTCGATGGGAGAGGGCTGTGAAGAGTAAGGGTGCCTGGGCAGGCAGTGCTCTTACGGGAACGGAAAGGTTACGGCAGCATTCACACAGCTGTGCTGTGGTCACCCGGCAGCTTCCTCCATCTCCAACCAAGCTGCTTCTTACACTAAATAGTGACTGCCACGGTGATACCTGCTCCTGAAAACCGACAGGAGCTGCTGAGCTGTGGGAGACTCAATCTGCAGGAAGACGTGCAGTGACTGGTCTTACTTTAACTCAGTTTTCATTTTAAAATCAATATTTAACTTGGCATTCCTATTCATTTGGCTTCAGTGGAAAAGAGATTTGCAAATGTAAAGGCAGTCCGTAGGTCTATGAGAAGCATTGCCAGAGGGAAAAGGGAGGTAATGGGAACAGAGTACCATCGAGTGAAGGTGGAGACTATCATGGGTTAGAGATTCTGGTGATGTACGTCAGGAGTAGGTTCAAATGCTAAACTGCAAAATATTTAGCAGGGTTTTTCAGTCCCATGATGGGGTTGCAGCACTGAAAGGCAACAATAACCACAAAAACACAAGACCACGAGGTTAATGAAGCTGGCAGGGGTCTCGGGAGGCCTCTGGTCTGACCTCCTGCTCAAAGCAGGGTCCACCAGGAGGTCAGACCAGGGTTCCCAGGGCTTTAATGTAGAATTACAGAATAGTTTGGGTTGGAGGGGACCTTAAAGATCATCTAATTCCAACCCCCCTGCCATGGGCAGGGACACCTTCCACTAGCCCAGGTTGCTCAAAGCCTCATCCAGCCTGGCCTTGAACTCTTCCAGGGATGGGGCATCCTGTTGGATCTTAAAAATCTCTGAGAGGAACCACGGCAGGCTGACTTCGAAGGGCCATTGCATCATTTCTGGACAGGGTAAAGTGTTACAGAGCTGGATGAAGCAGCAGCGTGAGCAGTGAGACTGTACAGAGATGCTCTCCCATCACCAAACCATGCACACCACACCTGGTAGTCCCTTCATTTGCCCTGGCAAACCCACATCAGTGTCCAGATGTCTTGGCTGTGCCAGTCCTTCCATGAAAAGGGCAAGTGAAGGACACACAAAATGATTGTGTAAGGTGAATGACAAACTGCAGATGAGTGTCAAATCATGCAAGAGGAAAGGGTCAAGTGAATTTTGAAAGAGAATTAAGACAGATGAGGTCAGAGATGTTGCTCTTTCGATAAACTATTTCTGAAGAAGATTGCAGGCCTTTTGCAGGTGATGCTTTTGGTCCAAGGCCCTGGAGGTGGAAAACAGCCTGCTCCTGCTCTTGCTCCACTCCTCTCCTTGTGGTATAGGCACCTCCAAGGGAGGTTTTCCTTGCGTGGCCCATAAAAGGATCACACAGATCTCCCTGCTCCTCTGCCATTGACTCTGGCTAGTCCCAGAATGCCTCCCCTCCTTGCTCTTTTTAGAGATGTGTCACCTTCTGGTAGGGGAAAGCAGTTTTCTGGCTTAGCATCCAGGCAAAGCAGGGGAAGAATGTGTCATAGTAAAATATTTAAGTGATAACAGCTATCTGATTACCATTGCTTGATTTTTGAATAGTCAGAGATAAAAAAACCTGAGAAAAATCTGAATTTAACATGGCTTAGTGACAGAGGGTGTATAAAGGGAGAGGAAACTGGAGGAAGCTGGCATGGGACTGTAGAAGTGTGATGGCGGGCGAGTAGAGGAGCCTGAGGTGTTCAGCTCTCAGCCGTAGCCTTAGTGTGTTGCTGTATTTTGTGCATAAAAAAATCTATTTAAAGACAGCCGGGAGTGGAGCTTCCAGCTGCTGGAGTTGCAGAGAAAAGAATGAAATTCAATCAGAGATTATGTATGAGGTTTTATATATATACTGAGGTTGTATATATATACTAAGATGTATATAGATACTAAGATATTGAGATGCGGGCAGGTTTGGTGTTACTTTTCAAGCTGCCTTTTAATTAATTATCATATTTTCCTTCTCTTTAAGGCCTCAAAAAGACCTTTACATGCATGACATAATGGCAGAGTTTTGGGTTATTAGCATGAATCACTTGTTAACGTGCCTTTCCTTCCACTTTCCCCCAGTGCTGCTTGTTTAAGTCGTTTTGGTACTCACGGTGCAACCATGATTTTGACTGAGCTGATGAGAAGCAAATAACTTCCTTGAAGAAGCAAAGGTGCAGAGAGGTTTTTTGTTTGCTTGTTTCTCCTAAAAGTTCAATAGTTAACAGCCAAATGCACCACCGTGGGTGAATCGTCCCAGGTGAAGCTTGGTAGTCCGTGTCCATCATCAATAGAGTGTCATCAATTATTTCCTGTTTTCTCCCTCCCCACGTGAAAGAAAAAGTGGTTCGTGCCAGCCCAGGTTGTTGTCCTTAACCACAAGCGAAGAACCCACTGACGTCTCCTAGACAAATTTTGTCATGTCAGTGTAAATGTTTTCTCTGTTCCTGTGTAACGATTAGGGAATAACCAGTAGCACTTTCCACGTGATGAAGAAAGCTTGTAGAGATAAACCACAGACACGGTAAATTAGTCACTTGATAAAAGTATTTACAATCGAACCTCCTAGATGTGAGGAAAAATTTTTTTTTGTGAATGAGAAACCACAGGCTGTCAGTGGAAAAGGCAGCCTGTTTTTCTACCCGCAGCAGGGGAAAGAGTGTTTCACGTACAAAGCTGCCTCGCGAGGGCTTGCAGGTGTAAATCCCAAGCTGGTGGACAACTGTGGCAGTGGAAGCTGGAGAAGGGCAGTCCATGACAGCTGTCAACTCAGAGTTTCTTGGTCGGGTACCAGGCATCGCCCCCACTCCAGGGAGGCTCCCCTGCACTCTCCTCCGCGTAGAGGAGCTGCAGCGTGGATGGTGATGGGGCGGCCGTGCCACTTCTCGGTTTCAGACTATTTCTGGCGTTTTGGGGAAACTTTGACATCAGTGTGGGAATGGGAGCACTGTGACATGTTGTGGGGTTTTTATAAAAATTTCCCATTCCTCTTGAGCAAAGCCAAGGGCATTCAAAGTTTGGAGAAAATTGCAGGGTTGCAAATGGCTACAAAGAAGGAGCACAGTATCAGGTGCAGGGCTGTGATTTCTGTCAGTTGATCGACCTCCCCGAGACCAGCAACCTGGGCTTGTGTGCCCTGTACTCCCAAAAAGGCCTGAGGATACCAAAGGATGATTGAAGTGAATATCTTGCTGATATGAACCACACTCAACTGATAGACATGTTCAGCACAATCTGATTTCAGACCATGGAAAGCAAGATCCTGATGCTTATTTCTCTGTATGAATTAAAACCAAGGGAATCTCTGGGGGAGGTTTTATAGATGGAAGGGAAGAGGCCACACTGATGTGCTGTGTGGCTATGATATAGGAAAGAGTATTTCCCAGACCTAAACTCTAAGACAAGTGTTTCAGTGACTGTAAAAAGACTTAAGAATTGTTATAAACTACCTGTGTTATACCATGACAAAAAGAATGAACATAGGTACTCAACTCATGGATTAGGACTACTGAAAGGAAGATGTAACTTCTGTGTGTGGTTTCACTATTGAATTTCTGAGTCTTCTGCAGCTTTTAATTTCTTTGAAACAGTGAAATATTGCAAAGCATTTAAAGGAGAGTTATAAGAAAATGTGCCCTCTGGTTAAAATAAGACATTAAACATAGCCATTCAATCCTGTCCATAAGATGGAAGATAAAATATCAACCAAATTGCAGTTCATTCACAGAAGGGACTTCATAAGAAACACTAGGTTTCTCCAGTCAGATGAAAGAAAGCACAGCAAGGTTTTACCCTTTGGTACTAACATCAGAATATCCAATTTGTCTGGAACTAGCAATAAGACAGTCAATTACCAGACCAAGTAGTATAAATGATCACTTCTAAGACTATAAATAGAAACCATACAGTTTTTTATAACTTGCATCCACTGGATACTGAGCTCAGGGGTGGAATGAGATGCTTTGAAGAAGTTTTGTACCTATGAACCCTTCCCTGTTCTTTTGGGAAGGCTGTTCCAGAATTTCATGCTCTGATTGCCAGAAGTTTTCCATCTTTTGGTTTAAATTTACTCATGGCCAATTTATCGCCATTTCGTCCAGTATTGGTTTATTCTGTTAGCTTACCCGACTTAGTGAATTTGCTGTTTTCCCACTCTAATGTAGTTCAGATAATAATTGTCTTCTATCAGCCTTTGTTTTTCTGAAGCTGAACAAGCCAAACTCTTCTAGACTTCTTTTGTAAAACAGGAGTTCTCTACTTGTTGTCTGGACTATTTCTAGTTTGAAGTAATCTACACAGCACAGGGTTAACCCACAACTGTACATTGTCATTATTCCCTTACTCCATCTTCTAGAAATGCCTTGCTCAGCTAACCTTCCCAGTGTCTGTTTCCTTTGTAGCATTGCCTTGATGGTTCCTCTGGTGAGCAGTGGTCCCATGGGGTCATTATCCTCCTCATAAGGATGCCCTCCCAACTTCTTCAGACTAGAAGCCTCACACCTGGACTGCTGCTTGCACAGCCACATTTCTCCCTGTTTTATTAATTCCATCTTCAAGTAAATCAAGTTCTTCTCACTTCAATCTGCCTTTAATTGAACCCAGGCTGCTTTTTATTCTTTTCACTCCTTGTCTTTAGTGGTTGATTATTTCATAATTTGTTCTAAAGCCTTGCACACCATTTCTGTCAGTTAATATCTTTCTGTTTTGTTGGTTATTTCTCCCTTGCTTGTTATTTCTCCCTTTCTTAATGGCAGCTATTGCATTTGCTGTTCTCCAATCTGAAAGTGCTACCACCCATTTGGTAGATTGATTAAAATTTCTCCCTACTGCAACTGTATTTTTATGTGCTCATTTGTTCAGTTTGTTTCCTTGATGGGAGAACCTTTAACTCTACTTTCTTACTTCTGCTTTTGCCTTAGGGGAGATCATTTCCATTCCTGTCACTATCAGTCATCTTGACTTTGCTTCAGAGTTCTGTGTCAGCAGCTCTCAAAATTGTCTTGCTCACTTGCTACATTCATCAATGCTTCTTAATATCCCATTGATATTAAAAAATTGAGATGAATTGTCGGTTTAATTTTTGGGCTACAATGTATACAGTCATCCAGCCCAGTCTTAAGCTGGACCAAGCTCACTTCTTTCCTTATGCTCCTCTCGTTTAAATGATGTTGGCACAGTCTGCTGTTTCTCTACTTCTCGTTTTCACATGGACTGATATGCTGTGAATTTGCAAAGTTCTTTTGCATCCCTTTTTGACATCCAAGACGCAGTTATCACTGCAGATCAGTCCATCTTTCTTTCCTTTGGGGCCCTGCTATGTTTCTGCTATTCTTGAGAAGGTGATCGGGTTGGCTGCTCTCATCAGAATATGATCACAGAAAAGCCCACGTTGAAATGAATCCCTGGAGATACCTGGGCCAACCTTCTGCTGTAAGTGGGGCCTGGTCAAGCACAGTGCTGAATACCTGAAAGTAGATTCCACGACTTCTCTGGGCAACTTACTCTGATGTTTAATTTTTCTTATGCCGAAGATCCCCTGAAGAAACTTGAGCCTGTTGCACCTTGTCCTTTCGCCATGAACCTATATGAAAAGAGTGCTTCCATCTTCTCTGTAACTACCTTTTAGATAGTGGAAAGCTGTGGTTAGGTAACCATGAACCTTCTCGCCTTGTGGCTGGACAAACCCAATTCCTTCAGTCTTTCTTCACAAGTACAGGTCTCCAACCCTCTAATGACACTAGAGGCCACTGGGTGAACCTTCTTCCATGTTATAGTGTCTCTTGTGAGCTGGAGTGGGGCCAAAGCTGGTTGCACTCTACTGGTCAGGGCCTGACAAGTGCCAAGCAGACTGGGGGAGAGAACAACCCGGGACCTGCTGGCTGTAGTTTTGCTGATGCAGCCCAGGGTACTGTTTGCCTTCACTGTTGCAGTGATGAAATCCAATTACATTCAGCTGCCCACCAGTGCTTCCAGGTTCCCTTCAGCAGACCTACACTCCTGTCTGTCATATTTTTCTTCTTTACTTTTGAGGCAAATTCTAGAGAATTTTGCACTTTTGACTTGCAGAAACTCCAGTCTTGCTTCATGCTTACCTTCAGACCCAGTGATTAGTTCCTCTAACTTCTCAGAATGGTTCTTTTTGAAATGAAACTACCATTGTTTAACTGAAAAGCTACAACTCATATAACAACATTCATTTTTATTCAGAGAATTAATATTACCATAATGATAGATTTGCCAGGTAAGTGTTACCTTGTCAGTCACACTGTATTTTATTATATTTTACCTTTATCCAGTCAGGGGATTGGACAGTGGACACCTTATATGACTCCAGAGGAATGTGTTTTACTATGATATTTTACCCAGGCCCATTTTGTTTTCTCCAAGATATTCCTTCAGACATTTTGACTATCGATTACTTCTGTGACATAAAATTTCTTCATCAACACTGCTTTTCCTTCTGCTTTTCCTAAACGTTTTTATCTGTGCTCTAGGCAGGTCTGCTACTTCACTATTTCATTCTGATTACTTCTGCAGTACTTCTGGAGTTACCCTAAGACCTACAAACTTCCTAAGCCTGTGAACATCAACGAAGCGTAACCTGGAGATTGGAGGCAATTAGAAAACCAACATGAATCCATTCCTTCTTTGGCTAATTATTGCTGACCTCTTGACATACAGTTCCTGCAAAGACTTCCTTGGAAGCAGAGGAGGAATTGATGCATCCCACCACAGCCTCTTTTGAGTGTAATTTAAGATGCAATGCCAGAAATTATAGCTGTTTTTAAATAGGTTTCCATGTGTGCCCAGGTATGAAAAGATTCATGACTACTTTTAGATATTTACTTGCTTTTTTCACAAATTTTTATTTCTGTACACCTATATATTTATTTGTGCCTGATTATTCTTGTTCAGAGTCTAGGACTAGCAACATTTTATATTCCTGCTTGTCACTGCTTAGACCATTCAACTTCGGAGCTTAAACATTTCAGATAAGATATCAGAAATTATTGCAAGATATTTTATGTCTTTATTAGCAAAAGGAGCATTGCAATAGGAGCAGATCTGTAAGTTAAAAAACTGGCACTGAGGACCCAATTTCTACACTGCGTTCATTTTGAGTTTATTTCGAACCACCTCTAGTCTGATCATATGGCCTGAACTGGTTCAGAACTGGAGAACATCAAGTGAGTTTCTGAAAACTTCTTCCGGTTTTATTTTATCTGAAAGGAATACATTTTTGCAGGTTCCAAAAGTGTTCCCAAATGCAACCCAAAGTACGGTTAGTGGAAATGATCAGGACACTGGTTTTAAATTCCCATGTGTTGAGCAAATGTCACACTAATGTAGACCTCAGTGAGATGCCATTTTACCTTATATGTGAGGGAAAAGAAAGTATTAGCTAATCCAAAATTTCTTCGGGTATTTTTTTTAACAACTATCAAACCAGAATTTCTGCTTTTCCAAAGAAGAATCTCTTATGGAAAGGGAAGGGCATTTCAAGTGTGCTGATGGAAACCAGAGTTTGGTGTGCTGGAACTCTGAGCCCTTCCAAATTGAAATTCAAATTGTATATCCGCTTTTTCAAGGCTTTGAAAGAACAGTTGTGCTTTGCCTGTGTACATGAAGATAGAGATAGTACACCACAACTAAAGGCTGGTGGATCATAGCTCCTCTTCTGCTGGTATCTACACCAGCTAGAATAAATAAAACAACTGTAGTTACGGCAGCACAAGCTACAGTTCTCATTCGCTTTTGCTGCACAGATATGCACAGAATAGGGTGATGTGGTAAACCAGAGGTATTGAAAAACACTGAAGAGTCCAGATCCCTGTACACATTAGTATGAAACAATAAGATTAGCTTAAAGTGGGAGAGTAAAGCTCCTTTCATAACTCTTTTTCATGAGTTTTGGAAGTTTTTCATAACTGCCCTATGGACTTCCCTAGATACTTACTCTTGAGTAATTTATGGAATGAATATGCTTTCACAACAACCAAATAGCTGTGTTAGGAAAGATGTTCCCCTCCTTATGGTAATTAACTCATATAGACTCTTTAAAATAGCAACATGTGATGCATGATTAGTAGAACCATCTTGCAGTTGCTTAGCTGCCAATTTTAATGAAAGTGGCAGGGACTAAATTAGATGTGGGGCTTTTGACTCTCTCAAATTTGGATGAAATTGCTGACTGTGTTCAAAAGTTACTGACAAGGAAGGAACTGACAGCTAGAGAAATTTCTTAAGTTTCATTTCCTTAGGAAAAAAGATTAGCAACCCAACCTGCCGCTGTACTTACATTTTGATTACTTTAAAGTATACTACTTGAGACTGTATTTTGTTCTTATCCAACATTTGTTTGTTTTATTGTCTTTTTAGAAATTCACATTATTTTAGTTTTGGGGCAGAGACTCATTAGCCTCTTTAAAAAAACAATAGAAACTTAGTTCTCTCATTTCTTGGTCATTTAGGTATTTATTACTAGATAATTAAATCTTTACATTGCCTAAAGCTGACTAGAGGATGTTCATTAATAGCACTTCATAGTTGTTGGTCCAGACCTTTGAAAAAAGAAGATATGTGACTTTAAAATAAAGTACATCTACACTCGACCCACAGTAGCACTTCTATAGGCAGCCTTATTTCCTGTGGAGATGAAGAGGAAATGTACTTAGGGTGTGAAGCATATCTTCCTTTTTTTAACTACTAAAAAGCAAAGGTCTTGTATATTTCTCCTTTCATTTTAAATTCTGAATTTAACTGGAAATTCTTTTCAAGCAAATTGCTCTCAAGAAGTCCAGTTCTAAGTAAAATGTCATCTGTGGATGAATTGCTTGTAAGCCTGGTTTTCTGGTGTGCTCTTAAGCGTTCTGACGGCAGAAGAGAAACAGGTAGGACCAAATCTGCATACCGATTTGCTTTTTTTCTGTGAGTAAAGATGACTGGCTTGCTTACTCACGCAAGCATGAATGGCACTAAAGAGAATGGCGGGCAAGGGGACTCCCCACCAAACTGTCTCCTGGATTGTTTTAGAAGAAAGGATTACATCACACAGCAGATTTCTGCTGGGAAACCTCCTGTGGATGTTTCCAAATGGTTATGACCAAAAATGCCCACTCTGTAGGCTGGTTTGAAATATTTCATGGATATGTTCTTATTGATGCTTGAAATAGATCATTGAGCTAACCATCAACATATGCCCACACCCACACACCTGTTTACGCGTACATACGTGATATTTAACCACTGTAAATTGTGTAAAGGATAACATGAAAATAAACAGATTTTTCTCTAAAATGCTCACATTTTTCCCTAAAATGCTCACATTTCAACTTAGAAAATTCCGTAAGAAATTAAAACATTGCACGATTGCTTTCACTAGTGTTTTCTTCAAAATTTAAATATGAGTATTAATTCCCAACAATAAACATGTCTGTATGATAAAGATACTAAAATGTGAAAACAAACACAACTGTACAAAACTTGAATGGCACTTGAATTCCTTGATCATAAACTAGGCAAAAAAAATCCAAAGCAAATAAAACCCCACAACACAGAAAGTCAACATAAGAAGAAGGAATGAAGCACAAAACCCAACATGCAGAGAAAATTCTTTCAATATAATGGCAGGAAGATGGCCATGGCTGGCTTATGGACAGGCTGAAAGGCTGAAAAGCATAATTTAGATATAATTCCCTGGGGCCTACAAGGAAGCTGGGGGGGTGGGAGTGAGGGGGGACATTTTACAAGGACCTGTAGTGACAGGACAAGGGGTAATGGATTTAAACTGGAAGTGGGTAGATTTAGATTATATATCAGGAAGAAGTTCTTCCCGGAGAGGGTGGTGAGGCACTGACACAGGTTGCCCAGGGAAGCTGTGGATGCCCCATCCCTGGAAGTGTTCAAGGCCAGGCTGGATGAGGCTTGGAGCAACCTGGTCTAGTGGAGGGTGTCCCTGCCCCTGGCAGGGGGTTGGAACTACCTGATCTTTATGGTCCTTTCCAACTGAAACCATTATATGTTTCTATGATAATATTGAGAATGTATGGAAAGTATTATGTTGATTGGAGGGAAATGATTTTCAATGTTATCAATCTGCAACAAATTTTCAGCAGTCCTTGCTATTCTGGGAGGTTGTAAGGTGGCCTGTGATGAGATTAATGCAGACCCCCAACTGGATTCACCCAGTGCATACTGAAACCAACAGCTGATTCAAGATTGACATCCTTTGGTCTTCTCTCTTTAAAAATAACATGGTGCTTTTGAAAAGGCACTGTGGGGTATTATTGCAGATACCTGGATGCAGAAGTTCAGATGGCTTTTTGGCTTCTTTTGAAGCTGGATGTGATCATATGAAACTGAACAGCAGACTGTGAAAATACCAGAGGTCTCTCTGGTTGGAGAATACATGGAGAGAGGAAAACATGCCCCCATTTACCAGGAATTGGGAAAGACACTGTGAGCAAAAAATGTGATGTTTTTTCTATCCATTAATGTACAGCAAAGGTAGGCATATGCATACATATTCACAGGAAACAGCAAAAAGTCAGAATCACTAAACACAGTCAGGTCAGATTACAGTGGAATTGTTTTCATAATGAATTATTTCTCTTAAAGTGAATTAAAATGCTACCTTAAAACTAATGGAAATATTTGTGGAAAAAAATAAGGAAAAACTAGTGTGCTGGCTTTATAAAGAGCAAGGCTATTAGGGAAGAATTAGAAAAGCATGGACGATCACATTGGTGAGAACTATTTTAATAAAATATATCTTTGTTTTGTAGAGAACTTTACACCACCAAGTGCCTTATCTGAAATCAGTATGTTGTACTGATAGTATTGGATTGATAACACAGACTGGTTACCATTAAAAATCAACAGTATGAATGTTGTAGTTGTCACTAGCAGCATAAAACCTAGGTGGAAGCATTTCAATAGTCTTCCACAAGAACCTTGAAATAATTACATTTAAATTGTAATGTTTTCTATTCATCTTATCATGCTTTTGAAAGTTCTTGTTTTCAGTCTTTTCCCTGCAACCATGATGGTTAAAAAGTGATTAGAAAAAAATACCACCCCCAAAACTCTAAAATAAACCCTGAGATTCATGAAATCACATAGGACAAGAATCTTGGGCTTTAAAACAGGAACAAATGCTTTAAGATTCGTGACATAATGCTCGGAACTGTCAGTACCTCCAAAGGATATTATGGTGCTGAAAACAGAAAACTTTTGAGTAAGTCTTTTATTCTTCTTGGAAGAATGAAGAAGAACTGGTGAAAATGAAAGGTTTAATGTGGAAAAACCCATAGACACTCTGTGGTTGTAGCACAGGAGGTGTTTTGTGCAACACCGACCATACTTGGGGCTGCCAAGGGTTGTGCTGCTTTTCCACTGCTATGGACTTAAACTAAAATTGAATAAGATTTGGGATCTTCTTCTATTTCATGGGTAATAAATTTTAACCCAGAGTGGGATATGTGAAAAGACTCTGAACTGTAGAAGCATAGAGTAAAATCACACACCGTGTTTTTCCATTACTGTCTTCTACAATGCTACCATTGTTTTCCATACAAGAAAAATGGCATTTGAGGATTGTATCTCCCTTTCTCATGGTTAGCTCCCACTGATAACTCATAGTTTCTTAATCATTCATACATGCAGACTGTCTTTTTTTGAGAGCTGGAAAACCAGTTTATAGCAACCTGAAATATGGTACAAGAAACGAGAATGACCCTTTGGTCTCCATCATATATTGCTGTACGTATGTCATAGGTCCCTCTGTCCAGTCTCATATTTCCCCAGACATATAATTTCCACAGTCTTTCAAGGAAAGGGAAGGGAAACAGCATTATGCTTATTTTTATAAACAGGGTGTCATGGTTTAACTCTGGCCAGCAAAATACCGTGAAGCCACTCTCACACCTTACCCCTCCCCTTCCTCCAGCAGAGGGGGAGAATCAAAGGGAAAAAAACCCAAGGAAGCTCATAAAATTGAGATAAGAACTATTTACTAATTGTATCTAGGTGAATAATATATACATATGTGAATGTATACAAATACTACTACTAATAAGTAATTAAAATAATAGAAAATAAAACATATGATACAACTGCTCACCACCCACCGACCGACACACAACCAGGTCCCGAGAAGTGAGAGTCAGAGCCAGAGAGCCTTAGAGCTGCAGCCCGAGAACCGGAGCCTGGGAGTGATCGCAGCAGAGTCTCTGCGATCATCAGCGGTAGCACGACTGGGAAAACTGACAGACCCACCAACTCAGGAATGAACGAGCCAGCAAAGGAGTTAGCAAAGCAGCTAACAAAGGTGTTAGAGAAGAAGCAGAGTTAGAGTTAGAAAGCCTAAAGAGAGTGAGAAAGTGTAATGGCCCCCGAGCCCACTCTCCGCTTATGTACCGAGCATGATGTACTATGGAATGAAATACTCCTTTGGTCAGTTTGGGTCAGCTGTCTGAACTGTGTGTTCCCCCACACTGCCCACAGCGAGAAAGCTGGGAATATAGTTGCAGTATTGGAAGCTGAGAAAGACCTTGAATTTGGTGCAAACACTCCCCAGTGCCAGCTAAAAAGACATCTTATCAGTACTTTTCTCAGGGTAGTTTCAGAAACCTAGCTTCATACCAGCCACTGTAAAGAAAGTTAACTCTTTCCTGACTAAAACCAGCACACAGGGACATTAACTGATGTTAGTGGGGACAGATGTTCTGAGCAAAATATTTGTTATCATCTCCATATGCTCCAGAAAATTATTTTGAGTCCTGCATATTCACATCATGATATTACTGGTGTCTCTAGACAAAACAGAGATGATTGATAGTCATACAGTTAGGAGTGGCCAAAAAGTCCACAATAATGTGTGAGAATGCCCTGCCCAGAACAGCTATTCTCAGCTATCCTCTTCTTTCTGGGCAAGGCAAAATCTTAAATTCTTACTTACAGAGTGGATTAGTACCCAGACCAAAATTGGATAGTTATTTCCTCTTCTTAATTCAGAAAGCAGTCATTAGTAACTTGTGGGGATAAGTTTTCCCAACCTATAAACTTTTTTCCATCCTGCTTGGGGTTACCAAACTGAAATTTTTAAGGGAAGTGTGAAACAGATGCCTTGTGTCAGTCAAGGTACCATGGTTTTAATAATTTTGAACTTACACTCTAATAATTTAAAGTTGTACCCACCAGCTCATTATCTATCTGGACATCTGTCTCTGTAGATGTCTACCACCACCAGGCTTCCTCTTCCTTCCCTTTCTTTGGAAGACTCAGCAGCTAACGTGTGTGAGTGGAAAGAGGGATCAATAATATAAATTTTCCAACTGCTGACTGCAGGCAGACAGGAGTATGTAATGGAGGCCAAAGGGTCTTTCATGTGTCACATTTCAGTTGGTACAGACTGGCTTTCCAGATTTCTCAAACCATAGCATTTCCAAAAAGAGCTTGGAATGGGCAGGATAGAGTATTTTGTTTAGAAAAATATCAAAACAGTTAAATTTGAGAATTTCAGAAATTCCTCGCCACAAAACCTTTTCTTATAAAACAAAGTATATTTTTTTTTGTGATAACATTTTCCTTAATGCTCATTGGAAACATCCTCTAAATCAGAGAGATTCGGTGGTCACAAAGAGTAGACGGCTACATCCTCCACAATGTGTGGCATCGATGAAACATATCTGTATCTTTAGGAGAGGGTGGGTGTTGGTTTTTTTTTTGGGTTTTTTTTTTTGGTTTTTTTTTTTTTTGTGGTGGGGAAAAATGTTAGTCTTGAAGTGTGTTCGTAATGGTCAGTTGCAAAGTCATGAAGCCTGATTATCAAGACATCTACTTTGCAGATAGTGATAACTTGAACAATATTTAGTAGCACTGGTACAATGCATATGCAAACTTTAATCACTTAAACCGCTTACCCACCCCGAGCATTGTGAAGGAACAAAAGGAATTATTTCTGCTGCTTTATAGGAAAGGGAGGCTAAGAGATGAAGTGTGATGTAAGGTCAGAATGACAACTCAGAGAGGGTTTTCCCTACCCTGAGCTGCTTTCCTTGGGCAGTGGTAATAGAGAGTCACTGAGTTTTAGAGAAATGAAAGTATGGCAGAGATGTGCTGGGCTGGTAAGGGCAGTTCATTTCTAATCACTTAGCCAGCACACTGAGGAATACCCATAAAACAAAAAATGAAAGGGGAAAACCTTTAATCAGTGGTCATAGTGAAATCTGACATGACTTTGCAAGGATATTGTAGGGTAATTGATGTAAGGTGTTGTATGAGCAGAAGGGTGTGAAACCTCTGCTTTGCATACAGAGTCAGATGACTTCCAGGCACCAAAATGAAAAAATGCCTTGGTTTCATTTCCTACTGTGTTTGGAACAGATGACAGTCCAGCGGAGACTATGGAGCTGCACAGAAGGACCACTCCGATTTTAGGCAAAACAAGACTTTTCAGCACCATTCTGACATCTGTTTCTTCTAGGTTAGAACTGGTGCTCAGGCAAAGAGCTTGTGTTAGTCTGAGTGTTCAGTCCCCTTCAGCATGCAGTCATAGATATGTACTAAGGAAGGCAGATAAAATATTGCATGCTCTTAGGCCCTTGGTTCTCTCTAGTAAAGGGCAGATAGTTGTAGGATACCCCTACTGTGTTTGTAACCATGTCGATGCACAGGAAAGTCAGTGCAGAGGAGCCATCTGGACCAAAGCCTTCCTCACAACCTGGATGTTCACAGTTCTTGGGCAACAAGACATAACACTGGACAGTGGTGACATTTTTCATCACTTTTTGGTGGAACTGGAAGCAGAACTGGGCTGGGAGAGGTGCAGGATGCCTGAGGCTCAAGGACTTTCATATTCTGACCATCTTCTATAAGCTGTTGCCAAGGTTCAAAATGATTTGGAGAGAGGTGATGGTGTGTCAGTAGAAGAGAACGTTATAAGATGATCATGTCGATATTAAGATGGTACCATTTATTCAAATGTAAAGGATTTGGAAAAGGGATCCTTTATTTATGTATTAGAATATATTTCTGTCTGGTTGATAATTTACCACAGAACATTCAACATTTTGTGTGAGAATTTGAAAGTGGAGATGAGTAGGAGGCCTGAATATAGCCTGCATGGGCAGTAGAGGGCACCTGGAATTCAGACCTGCACTCAGAAGATAGCATGACAGTGCCAGGCATCATGTTTTTCTTCTTCTTCACTCTTTGATTAATTTCTTCCCTCAGTTTATGACATAATACTTGGAGCACTGCTTAGTGGGCAAAGGATCACAATGGGACTGGTAGACCCTGCTTGTGTTCCTACATTTGCCTTCCTCAGATGCTGAACGATCATGAATCGTCCCATTGCTCTGTGCTTCCATTTTCTTACCTGCCATATTGGATGCTTGACTGCAGCCTTCTCTGAAAGGTGAGGAGATCTAGTGATAAAATTAGCCATATGAACTCCCAAAACTTTAACCAGTACCTACAAAAGGTTCATTGGACAAATCCTTTCTTTCTGGTATTTCATTCTCATGTTATTCTTAAAAGCTTAGTAGCAATGGGAGACCAAAGGGAGGTCGCCAGGAGGTACAGCCCACTGTGTATAAGGTGCCTATCTGGCAGGTTTAGTAAGGCAATCCAACCCAGCACAGTCACTCTGCGTGAATAGTTCTCTACAGAGGAGGGCAGTGTTACAGTCTTTCAGCTCCTGGAATAACATCTCCTGCCTGCCTGGATAATTACAGCAATTAGTTGTGTTCAGTTGTGTTGTGATTTGTCCTCAACATGATAAGAAGACTGAGCCGTTTGAGTAAATATTCTCTCCCAAACTCCTTACTTGCAGCTCTTTGCACACTCTGAAATGCAACAGAAAAGCACTGCTCAGATTAGGAACTGAAATGGGAGAAGCTGGGCTTAATGACCCAGTCCCTCTTACAGTTTTATGTTTCTGACAGCATAAAGAATGCCATACGTAACAGGAATCATTTTCCTTCTGACACCTGACATCTGCCTTCCAACACTGTCAAAAAATTGCTCCATGGGCTTGTGGACAGTTGACGTGCCTCAGCACGTGTCTCTCACCTTGTAAAATATGTTCAATTTTCCTGTAAGTATGAAACTACATTTAGCTGTGCCACAACATGCCATTCAACTTTGCTTGCTTTGCAAGGCAATCCAGGTGTTTCGACATTACCAACAGGTTTGTTCAGCATGCTGGTATTTGCGAGTCCACACTGAATTGTGAGTCCACTTTGAATCTTGGTGGGATTCTCTGTTCTGTCACCATCCCTGGAGGTATTTAAAAGACATGTAGATGTGATACTTAGGAACATGGTTTAGTGCCAGATGTAGTAATGTTAGGTTAATGGTTGTACTCAATGATCTTAATGATCTTTTCCAACCTAAAAGATTCTGTGATTCTAATTTCTAGCACAGACTCAGAATCAGAATGGTTTGGGTTGGAACGGACCGATGAATATTGTCTAGTCCAGCCCCTTTACCATGGGCAGGCATGATAACTTCGTGTTTTTTTAAAAGTGCTTTGAAACATCAGTGAATTGCATTACCACCTCACCTCCATGTCAACACTTCCAACAATCAAATTACTGCTTAAACAGTTTTAATTTCTGAAAGAAAAACCAAGATGCGTATTGCACAGTGCTACAGTTCCAAGCAGATTACAGCCCTAATTTTTGTGCAGTACTGCATCTGTTGTGAGATGTGTGTCATCTGTCTAGGCTGCTATTCCCAGGGAGTTTTAGCATGCAACTTCTGTGAGTGCTGTGATTGCTGGTGAAATTTGGTTCTTGTGTCTGCAAAATGGCAGTGGTAGTAGTAGACTAGATCTATTCCACAGACGGAGGTCGTCTTTCAAGCTGCAGATGAAAAATGTTTGATAGTGTCAGTGGTCATTTGCTGAGACAGGAGATGCTGCTGGGGAAGGGGCCAGCCTCTTTCAAGAAACCAACTTTCCAAAAATCCAACCAGGGCTGTGCTCAGGAGCTCAAATCATACCTGTCGAGGGCCAGTTTAATTCTTATCTGTTTCAGATGAGACACACACAGACATCGTCCACTGCAGCCTGTGTGAACTGAAGCCACAGGTGCCCGCATCCCGATCCTCTCTTTTTTCCCTACGGACTCCTTCTTTCTTTCCATCGTATGTTCCTGCTTACCCTGCATTCATATATAACAGCCTAAAATGACTCTTATTTCTTCATAAGTCTCTTCACAGTAAGCTCTTTTCCCATGATATCCATCAAAGCAGAGGTCAGTTTCTGTATAAAAACCTTTCCTGCAGCTATCCAGTTGTTTTAGGGGTCTGTATGCACTTGGAGACCATCCTATCTGTCTTCTTCAACTAGGCTTTTTATTTTTTTTTTTAAATATTCTAAACACATAAGTGCAAATGAATGGGCAGGTGGGGAACTTCAATTATTGCCAAGCAGAAATTAATGTCTTGAATACTAAATACTCCATGCTTGCAGATAGTAGACAACCATAGACGAATTTAATGTGATGCATTGTTGCATTCAGGCTGGACTCTCATTTTCCCTCAGTCTATTTTGAATCTGGAGGTGAAGAATGTGAAAGGGGCAGAAATTCACTTTACACTAGGGAAAGAATGCAAATAGTTTTTCACAAAAGGACAGCACTAGGGAGAAAGTTTAGATCTCTAAATGACTCTAAATAATGCCATGGCAATCTCAGTGGTTGCTTTAAAAGAACACCAGAAATGAGTTGACTGTTACACTGACCCTTTAACCACATGCTATGATTTTTTTTCAGATAGAGTGTAAAAATATGCTTGAGCCACAATGCATACTCTTCAATCAGTATCATAATTTCCTCCTTTTCCCCAACTTCAGAAAAAAGTGTAAAAGTGTAAAAGAAACTTCAGAATCTGCCACGTAAATGTTACCCATTGACGAACCACTGAAAATTTTTCCAGGACCATGCTTTAAGAAAGATGCTTTCGAGGGATTCCCTTGATTAGCCAAAAACGAAGGGTTCTTATCTAACACTATCTTGTCTAAATATACACCGCCTGTGATGACGAAATAAAAAAATTTAAGACCAGGTATAAATACCACTCACAGGCAGATGAAGTTCATTCGTCTACTTTCTTCTAATAGAAGATATTACTATTAGAAGTTGAAGCTCACTGCTCTTAGAACTCACATCTCCCAGAACCTCTCTGAGCATTTTAACTGAACCATTGCCAAGAAAATGACTTGCCAGACCTACAGCTTGTTTGTTCTCTCTGTCATCATGATTTATTTTGGAGGTTTTGGAAATAGTTCAATTCTTTCTCGTCTTCAAAATGATATAGACCAACTGAAAGCTGACTTTGTAAGTATAGTCTTCTAATGCATTTCTCTTCTCCTTCTGCTTGTGCTTTACATATAATCCAGACTTGAGCACTGCTTGACATACTCAATGTGTACCAATAGAGGGTAACCATGGAACAAATTTTTGGTTATACATTTTTTTAAACAAGAATATGGACAATTTCTTAGGTTTTGATAACATTTTTCACTAACATGATCCAGTTTTTCAATAGTCGTAGCTAATATAGTTGTTTGCATTTATTTCAGGGGCACCTTTCCTTTCACCAGAGCTTCTCCTAGCTCCATTCAGCCTTTGATTACATGGAATGTTTTATAACAAGAAATTTTAATGCAATTTATGGTGAATTAATTGATTCAGTTCTATTCAGATGCAATTTAATCATACTTTTGTAGTTTTAGTTTAGTAATGATAATGGGGAATTTGGTATTAGTTAGCAATATAAACAAAATGGAAAAGAACTTTTGCTTTAGCAAATGCATCTGATACTTACTATTAGTAGTAGTGTGTTGCCCAAAGGTGGTTCCTACTGCTTATTCTTTTGCATCCTCTAGCCATTCTGCTTCCATATCTGTGACTATGATCCAGCATGGGAGTGTTACCCTGCATGATATTACTTCTTTCCAGACAGAATTTTGATAATGATAAATGTAATGTTAATTCACCTATCTTCATCTAGGAGCCATTAAAGCAGTTCACGGTTGACTTTAGCTGGGATTAGTCAGAGAGAAAAGAGATCTACAACAGAGTGGCTTCTAATTAACCACTTTTTTTTTGTTGTTACTTAAATGCATGAAAGAAACTGCAAGAGTCTGCTCCTATTTTCAACTCTGATTTTAATAGAATTTGGTGCATATGAAAGTTGAGATTTAGTAGTCAAAGAATCACCCTGAAGTATCATGCAAAGAAGCCTAGTGTGATACTTCAGTGTTTACAGATTGACAGGAAACTGGCTGTAAAATTGGTATTATATCTGAAGTTTGTCAATAGCATAGATCAGACAGATTCTCACTAGGATATACGTAACTGTTGGAGAGATCCTGAGTCGTGGTGAGCTTCTTGTGCTGATATTAAAAACTCCGGTCTGTGGCAGGTGCTCCCCACCTTTCAGAAGAACAGCAAAATAAAGTTTGACAATGTGTTCATCATGGGGAACCAATCAGCCTACGAGGTTTCTGTCAGCCTGCAAGTTTTCCCTTTGCACTCACTGTATTTAAATTACTGAGCAGACAAAAAAGGAAACAGTGACTGTTGTATACAAAAAGAAAAAAAAAAGGACACACAGAGGAGAGGAAATGATTCAGTTTACCTTTCCTTTGTAGGAGAATTGTATTGCTCTTTGTTTCCTAGAATCTGCCACAGTGTGTGGCTAACATCTGATGGTTAAACTCCATCCCTGTGAGGGTCTCAGTAGCTCACTAACCTTGTATATCACCATGCCTACCATGGGCTGCTGGGCTATTCTCCACTTCTGCAAACTGTAGTTTTATAGTAATGATGTTAATTGGTTCTTGTTAAATATGAGATTTTACTAAGACTGGATAAATTCAAGGTCACAGACTACATACTGGTGATCTTTGACTTGACAGAAAACATGCCAATATCAGATCTGACAATTTTCTAGCCAGTTGCTATGCTTATGAAGTTTAATTTTCAGCTGTCAATACCAAAACTTGCAAGGGACATTTAGTAAAATAGATGGTGTTAAATGTCTATTCAGATGAATTATAGCAGGAGAAGACATTGAAAAGCAGTTTCTGGTACTAGGCAGTCATCCAATGAGATCTGGTGCTTAGAGAAGTGAAAGCATTGTAATAGCTACAGACCAGTGGTGCAAAAATCACATCTCTGTTTTTTTCTGCTCATTTGAATAGAGAAAACAAATTTGCCTTGTGATAAGTATTGTTTGTATAACAGATACGTTTGTTCTTTGTTGCAGAACGCAAGTCATTCAGACGTAGCTGATGGTGGACCTATTTTTACAGACAAACTGACAGACTGGACAGAGGTGAGTCAGAACCAGATATGACAAAGTATCTCAGATGCTTCGTGGGGCACTTTTGATACAAAGCAGCTCCCAGGGTAGAACAAGCACTAGCAGAGGCCGCTTCAGTAGCTTGGAAATTAGAAAACAATCCCTATAAAAAATGCATCCCCTAAGGATAAAGATGCTTTATACTGCACCATGAACTGATCCTGAGCCCAGGAGATGAGTTGCAGCGTCTTCGTTATCATCCCGTTTCAAGCGGCAGTGAGAACCCCTGTATGCTGCATTTTAGCTTCATTCATTTGCCTGCTGATGGGCACTCACAGACCTTCCTTTCTGCCTGTATTTTTCAACAGAGAAATGAAAAAAGGATCATCCTGAGCCAGATTGTTTCCATGTACTTGGAAATGTTTAAAAACACTGCCAACCCAAAAGCGCACGTCAGGCACATATCTGAGGAGCTCCATACTCTGGAAAAGAGCCTTCCTGATGGCTTAAAGAAGATGAAAGACCTCATGGACCTGACAAAGCTTCAGGTAAGGTTCTTCCTTTGCTTCCAAGACTCATGAAATTATTTTCCAGTTGAGATCTGAATGTGACTCAAGCTAATAATGTTTCAGTAACCTGTCTGGTAACCCCCGTCTGCCTCAGTTCACACTGGAAAACCTAATGTTTCCAGCTGCAGAGGCTGCTGCGGGTCTGCGGTGTGGGGTGTCACCCCGGGGGCTGCCCTCCCTAAGCCATGCCGGAGTCTGGCACAGTAGTGCTCACAGCGATACCACGTCATCTGCCCACCAGATCTGCCAGTGACATGGCTGTTTGTGTTTCAGAAATCGAGTGGAAAAGTTGTGCCTGGCTAAGGCATGCATCCACGGGCTTTGGGGGCACTTGGCTTATCGAGCGAGTGCCAACGGCAGGAACCACTGAGCTCTGCAGAGGTCTGCAGCCGATAACCTGGTGGAGTTAGCTGCTTGTGGGTAACTCATGTCATCACAATAACTACAGCGTAGCTCCATGTCACAGAAAATGGCTGGTCTGCGGCATGCTGCAAAGTAGAACAGAAAGTGGAAAACAAAAATCTGTGACAGTGTTGTAGACCTCTTGGTTGTAGGAATAAGGTAGTAGAGTAATTGGAAACTGCAGGTGTCCATCTGGTTTACCCTGGTAGCAGTGTAGCCTGTAGGATATGATCAGTAAATAATTACAGCTCTTGGCATGACCTTCATTCTGTTTCTTACTTATTACAGATGAGTGACTTGAAAATTCAACGCAAAGCTGTGAATGAGCTGTTCAGTGTCTTACAAAAACTAGCGGAGACTTCAACTTCTCTCAAAAGGAAAAGGAGCCAGTTTCAGAGACGGTGCAAATGCTAATGACATGATATAACCTTTTGTACTGAGTTATTGTGCAAATTTTGTTATGATGCACATTTTTTATTTCAATCTTCTTATTGAGTTTTTATACATTTATTTATTAATATTTAAGTATTTAAAATAATTATTTATAAAGAAACACCAATCAAAGTATTTATACCTCCTACTACTATAGAAGAAATTTGTCTTAAAATCCTGTCTATCTGTTAAATGTTTGCTGACCTGAAAATACAGAACGAAACAATGTTTACCCAGTTTCCATATGGAAATCCTGAAATGACATGATACGGTACCCAGCTTTCCATCTGGTGCTGTCTTGAGAGAGGGATGTTATAAGATTAGTCTCATCATTCATCTATTTGGCATGGAGATGCAAGCACCAATATGGGGAAGTTTCTGTTGTCAGGAAAACATTAATATCTGCTTGCTTCTAAGCATATGTAAATCCAAATCAAGGAAATAGACATGCTTAAAGATAAGCAAATGCTGAAGCACTTTTCTGAAGGAAGGGATTGATGATTAATTGCTGGTAATTATTGTTATGCACTGAAGTTACCAGGAGGCCAGGCTATTTAGCAGCTCCAGGAAATGTGACTAACTCTATTGCACTGACCTAACTTCAACTCACTGATTTTGAGACGTTCTGTATTTTTTGCACTGAATCACGTGTCTAATGTAATTTAATTTATTTGGAGATAGTAGTATGGAAAGTTTTATCTCAAGACTATATTTTTTTACTGAAATATTATTTAAGATTTTGTTTTTCTCAATGGAAAGTTCTTGAAATTTTTATATTAAATAACAAATAAATAAATAAATAGTGTGTTTGCATATTTATTCACCAGAATCCCTGCGAAAAGTAGAATTCTAATTTTGCTCTATGCTGTCACAAAAGATAACTTGGCCCAGACATATAAAAACATATTTTATTTCTTCCTGCCTGTCCAAGATTTGGGAAAGGATAATGGTTTTGAAGAAATCTGGCAGAAGGGTCTAAAATTCCCAAGGTCTTCAAGTTCTGTTTGTATCTGGATGAGGAAACATAATTTTCCTTATAAGAAGGCATTGATCCTTTGAAATCTGCTACTTTGACTTAAAATAAAAGACATTCAGATTTCTCTGAAAGTCAAAGTTATGGAGCCTAGATAGAGGTCAGCCCATCTGCTGGGCTGTCCGTGAATGGAACAAGCTGGAGGTCTGGGGATACTGAGGCTCTGGCTGGTCTCAGAGACTTGGGATTCGGCCTGGGGAGGTGAGTTGTTGTGGTTTTCAAATTCTCAGAGCTTCAGGGGTCTTTCCAAGCAAATTATCTGGGGACAGACTAGTTGGGCTGACTGGGAATGGGGCAGATTTTCCTTGGAATTCCTTTCAACATGGGACCTCCCATTCCCCCTGAATTCTGTCTGAATCAGAAAATTACAGAAATAACCCCTCATTGAGCCCAATGTTTAGTTGTAATAAGCCCAACAAGTTTAATTGCAATTGTTGCAGCCCTTCCCACTCGCATGGACACAGCCATCTCCCCTGGCTTAAGATACCTTCATTCACATCCTCATTTTACAGTCATAACAAAGTGACTCAGTAATCCTGAAGACTTGAACTGATTTTGAAGGAAACAGCTGTTCTTGTTTGTACTCATCACAGACGTGTATGCATGTGAGATGCAAGTGAAATAACACTGTGGGATTTCTCCTGTTCCAGGACTAAGCATAAGAAGACTCAGTATGCATTAACATAGAGTTTGTGTCCTCTGCACAAGCTCCTTCAGGAGGTACAGGAGGTATTACTTAAGAGAGCCTAGCTGTCCTCCAGGGACTCCAAGACAGCTGCAGCAACTGCTATTAAAATTAAAAAAAGAAAAGGCAAAATAAAGGGGGGCAGGGTGGAGAGGAGAGGAGGAGAAGGAAAAAATGAAAAACCTAGCAGGGAAGGTTGAAGTTTAATGACCCATTGACAGTGAGACAGTGAATCTCTCCACTACTCCTAATTAAATTTATATTCTTTTTTTTTTTTTTTTTTTTTTGTATTTAAAGCAGGGACTGGTTAGGGGCTACTTTATCGGTCTATAATGTAAAAAGTCTACAGTCCTTCCACACCTTGCCAAAGGGGTCCATAGAAAACCAACTAAGGCCATCGCTATACATCCATCGGGAATAATATTTACCCATCCATCCTTATTGTGTGTACCCAAAGCTGTACCATTTTCTGTGCTGTGCTGTCCCAGAATTCCAGCTCTTACCCCATTAAATCTGGCTCACAAAAGCACAGGTTTTGGGGGAAAGTCATTGCTGAGTCACATAATTTCCCAGGTTCTCATCCTAGTGCTGGGTAGCAGATGCATAGAAGTAGGGAGGGAATGAGCAGCTGGGAGATGAATTAGCAGTTGGCACTGTTGGTGAAATGTGTTTGTACACTCTGAATTCAGTTGTTCCGTAGTTTGGGTCTGTTTGATTGTTTCTTTGTTTGTTTTAGTTTCAAAGTATCCTTATTTCCAACTGGAAATTTTTAAAGCATTTTTAAGCCTTTCATGCTAACATTGACAAGAGACATTGCTGCCATAGTTACCTAACCACTCAAAGGAATCCAACTGTTTCTCATATCAGCCTCCTTGAATTTTCCCTACCCAGTGTAAGTCTGTGAGACCAATTTCTAAAGGGTCCTTAAGATAAACTGCTGAACTAATCATTCTCGCTTGTTCTGTTAATGTGAAAATAGTGTTAGAGAAGAACATAACAAAAATCAGCCTCCACAAGATCACATTTTTTCCCTCAGTTGGTATACGATACAAATGAGGTGAATCACTCTTAACATGAAAACCTGTCATGTCTTCTCTCACATCCATGGGAGTCCTAGATCTCCTATGTCGTTCTTCACTAAACCCAAGTGAGGAAGGCATTTCCAGCTAAGCTAAATTAAAGTGTGGGATGAATTTCAATGGCTACCCTAAATATTTCCAAAGGGAAACACTGCAAAAGCATTGGAAGGTTTTACTGAAGGTCAGCACAATTTCTTCCAGTTACTGAGAAAGACAGCTAATAGATGAGCATGCACAGGAGTGAAAAGATATTATCTGCTACCTAGTAGTTGAAATTAGAAAGGAGGGAAATCAAAAGAAAAGACATCATCTCAGAAAGTCGCTGAGGTTTATGCATCACTTCTGCAGCATATTGATTCAGTCCTTACTGTATATTCCTGCATATTAATACCACTGATTTTACTCTGCCTTTTTATCACCATGTCACTCAGTATTTTTAAGCCCTTTATTAGTTCTTGCAGCTGGACCTTGTCTCTGATATCCTGAATAGCTTAGTACATCAGCAAAGCTAATTATTTCACAGCTCACCCTGTTTCCCAAATTGCTGATGGCTACACTAAATGGCACCCGCCCCAGGCAAGTCCCGTTATGACTGAAACCCCCTAACTACAAGAAACATTCACTGTTTTTTTTTATTTCTTATCTTTTAAAGAGTTGAATATTTCTGTGATGACTTTCTTATAATGCAATAGCCTAACTTCTTTGGTAGCTTTACAGTGAGACTCAGCTGAAATTCTTTTGAAGATCTAAGGACATGATGATATTTTGGCTCCCTCTTGTCTGTATATTTACTGGCTCTTCAGAAAACTCTAGTATAACCAAGAATCATGGTATATCCTGTCACAAATGTCATATTTACTATTCTCTTGTGCACCACATTTACCCGTGGGCACATTCTGTCTCAGTATTGTGTGGTAGGGATATCAGATGTACTGGTTTGCAGTTTTCTGGGATTCTCAGAAAATTAGAAAATTAATAGCCTTTTAGAAAATTAATAGCCAGTAAGCCCTGGTGCAAGGGCAGACTCAAGAGCAGGTTATATCCTCCACGCCCCACAGTCTGTAGTTCAGCTGTTTCACCCTTGAGTCCTGCGGGACTCCTGGGTGAAGGTTGTCAGCTCAAATCTGTCCTTGTGGTCATTCTCCTCCACTCATCTAGGAGTGACCATGTGGTTCTTTGGGTCACTGGGAAGCAGGAATAATAAAAAACTCTAATAAGGTCTGGGGGTGGGAAAAAACCAAACCTAGCAGACGGGTGTGGGATTTTCAGCCCAAAATAGCTATTCATACAAAAACTCTCACCTCCCTGCTGTCTCGTGTGGGACAGAGAAGTGAGAACAGCAACTTCTGCAATGCATGGGATGTATGTAGGCTGCTGAAGTAGGTGAGGAGCAGCATAACGGTCCAGTAACAGCAACAAATGCAGCTTCTGGGTGCGTTAGGTAGCAGTTCATCCTGATGCAAGACAGCAAAATAAGGCCGCCCATCTTCCAGCTGCCTTTTTTACTCTTTTCTTTCCAAGATTCCCTCTCACAGTGAGCAAACTCTTCCTGGGAAGCAATAAGGAAGATCTATGCCAAAAATTTACCTGCCAAGGGAAGGAGTCCAATTTCTTGACGCATGGCAAAGCCAGCTGTGGCTGTATGGTGGTCACATCATGTCGAGGGGAAATCAAAATGAAAGAGGCCTCAGTTTCCTGTTGCACAGAGTCTGTAGGAACTTCCTGCAGCACTCCACTGCTGCCTCACAGGCAAACATAGCGTTTGTGAGATTTCTTGCTAAATCACAGGTGTAAGATGACCTTGACGTTACAAAAGAGAAAGCAAGCCCAGTTGGGTAAACCTGGTCACTAAATCTACCCAGTGCTGCGAGTCATTGCCACTCCAACACCTTTTGTTTGAATGCATTTAGTGTTTTGCAGGATCAGGTTTGGTACAGAACTGGATCTCCTTTTAAGTCATATGCCTGCTGAGTACATGGAGATACACAGCATGCATGTGTGACACAAAATACAGATTTTGGTCAGTGGCGGCTGAGGATTTCTCTGTGTTCATGGCTGGATACACTATTCTTTTCAGTATGCTGCCTATAGGATCATACTCATAAGGAGATGGCAGTTTTCTGGATGATGTTATCAACAGGAGTAAATGGCACCCAGTACTTAATCACAGACTGGATCTCTGTTTTACACATGATGCAGTAAAATATACCCATTTTCATAATAATTTCCACAGAAAAGTATTCTTAAAAAGTGTATCATCGTATACAATGAACCTAAAGCCAACAACACTTTAAAGGAAAGTCATTCCACAACTGATGATTTTATGTTGTCCTTAGGCTGTTAATGTCACCAGTGGTAAGGAAATTCCCCCACACTCACCCTTCTTACAGGCTCCTGAAGGTCAAACAACAGATGTTGCTTGCTGGCGCCTCTTCCTCTAGGCCATGCACAACTCTGACCTCACTCCACTGTCCTGTCTCCCTGCATTATCGTCTTGCATCCTCCTCCACAGTAGATGTAGATGACAATGATTTATGTTCATATAAGAACAAATTTAGACTTCCCATTTTAGCTTCCTCTTTAGAAGGACCATTGAACAGAAACACTATGTAAATAATACTTTCCTATATATTAAAATTTTATTTTCAGAGGTTTATAAAATATTTCCTCTCCAGTCAATCTGTATTTACATGACTATACTATTTCAAGGAACCATGATGAGAAACTAATGTTTAACATAGTTGCCAGAACTGAAAATTTGGCTACCAGGCTAAACAAATGCTGAAGAACTCAGTCTTACCCAATTCATTGCAATGACTATGTGCAATTCTTCATTATCTCTAGTGAAAAGCCAGTTGGATGCTGTTCACTTGAAGTACATAATTCCTCACACAGCTGGTGCTGCTTGTCATAGGTTGATTGATTTAAATATTGACAAAAGTAAATGGAAAGATTCTTTTTGATTTAAAAGTTATTTGAATTGGGTAATTGGATTCTGAATATTGATATAATGCTTTATTTTTTTAATTTTTAGCTTGAGTGGTGGACCCAAGCAAATGACTCTATTAAGAGTATAGAACAGGTTGAGACTTTAGTATAGGTCCTGCACTTCTAAGGTTTTGTATCAAAAAGAACTGCCAGTGTTCACATTATTTGCTGAGAATGTTTTTATTTTCCCTAAACAGTCTCAAAATTCCTCACATTTGCACCTGGTATACAGTCTTGAGAAGCATGAAGAATGTGGGTTACTTCACATCCTCAGAAACCAACTACACAACATGAGCTCTATTTAATTCGGATGGTCCAGCCTTGCAGTCTTCTGGTTCCTGAATCATGCTTCTCGTTTGGCCACTCCAGACACTCTGGGGACACCTTTTGCCTAATGCTGGAAAGATTTTATTACTCACTGTAAAGCTAAACTGTCACGGTTTGATTACAAACAAATGTGCTGACGTCCTTTCCCTCGTTTAGCCCAGTAGAAGGATGTTTGGAATAAAATGGTTGTGAATTTATGGAAGGACCAGAATTTATAGATAAATGACAAAATTCTCAAGGCACGTAAAATACCATAAAACTGTTAATTTAAAATGTGTACAGTACTTTTCAGAGATTTGTAGAAAATATATAAAATGCTGTCATTTGCCGTATGTCGTTTGTGTGCTTGTTCTCTTAGTTTGCAGATTAACTGACAAGTTTAAGAAAAACGATGTATGAACTAATAAATTGTTGAGATTTCTTATCTTAAACAAACAAGCAGTGATGAAAGTCCAGACCTGCTACTCAGCTGGTGAAGTTTATGTTGCCTATCTAGCAATTTTTTTTTCCATAGACTTTGCAAATATTATTTGCTCCTTGAACACTGCAAAAAATAGCTTGGTGTACTTCTGAGATGGTGTTTATCACAAGTGGCTAGTGACATGGATATAAATGGAAAAAATTATTCATTTTAAAACTTTGAATGAGTCTTAGTAAGCTAGCTCTTCATTTTCAGAGAGTTCTTATGAATTCTAAAATTACGTAGAGACCAACCGCACAAATGAACACACTGTAGGGAAGGAGCATCAAATAAAAGAAATTCTCATGCATTTGTGCCTGTATCTCCAAAATAAGCCACACACAGATAGACAAAATAGGTATCTTTTAACCTGCATGGAGAAAAACAGGATTTCAGATGAAAAGTAAAAGTCACTAGTAATTCCTATCCAGTGATAGAAGTTGCTTTCCAATATGCATTTCACATGTCATAAAAAACCTTAAAATTACAAACACAAATATAATTTCATTTTCACTGAAATGTTGTTTGAATACCCAGGGAACAGACCTACTGAAAGCCCTGCCAGAGGTTCTCTTTAACGATGCGGGAAGGGCTGTCTGACCTCCAGACTCTGACTACAGCCAAGGAATAGCTCTAATACGAATGTCTTTCCTCCTTCTACTGATTAATAGCTCTAGGCACTCTTTTTATCCAGACAGCACTCATTTAACTTATTTTTCATTTTTTTACACTATGTACAACATCAATTCACATATTTTCAATTTTGCCAGGCCATTTGCTGCTCCAAAGGGGCTTTTTTGATAAACTTTCTGAAACTGTATGAGAAAATGGCCGACAATACAGAAGAAGAATTTTCAAGAAGATGCTTTTCATACTGGATAGACCTCTTTTTGACTTACTTGTCAGTGTGATCTATCATTTCCAGAGCAAGGTGTTTGTGTGCATTTCTCTGTGGGGCATTTCTGAAAGTGCCATGCAATGATGTGGCAGGGATCTTGGTTAAGTACTGAGTCAGGATCTCCATCTGAGTCAGCACTTCCCTCCAGGAGGGACAAAATATGAAATACATCTGCTCTGCCCCTCTTCCCCCCTGGAAAGCTCTGCTACTGCTGCTGCCTGTGAGCCCTGGCACCTTCTCTGGCCTCATACTTACAGTGAATTAGTTACAGCTGAGCATCTGCTTAGTGGTTCAGATAGGAAAATGAGGAAGCTTTTGGACTGGTTTTAACCTTCCTCATCTGTCCTTGTTTCTGTTTCAAATTTCCACTGCTTTCCTGTGACTTCTTTGTAAACAGACATTTTTCTCTCTGGTCTCTCTTTTTTCTCCCACTCCCAGGGAAGTTCTCTGATTTTTTACCTGCTTGGCCCTTTCCAGAGCCCAGCCTTCCTGAGTCGACGAATAGGGCCAAAACTCATCCTTTCTTACATATCTCTTTTCAGGGCCTACTCCTTCCCATGAGATGTGACCCAGATAATGCTGGCTGAGCACAAAGGAAATCTCTATCAGATGAATGTATGGGTGTTTGTAATAATACATGCATATCTATTTTCAGAAAAGACCAAACCACCCGTTCTCCACACTCAGCCCCCATATCTTAAGAAGGCTGTACATCATTCAGCCATGCACTTTAGCACCTTCTAAAAATAATTATTTGACTTTAATGTGAGCATCCTCATCTCTCTATTATTTATTCTTTTTTATCACACTCACTTGCATACTTGGTTTACGAAACTTAATAGCATTTTGTGAGCTCCTATTAAATATTGTTACCTAATTCAGTTGAGCTGATCCTGTTATGCTCTGTCCCTTTCATCTTTCATGGTGTCCATTAATTCGAGAGATCCTTATTCACCCACATAAGAAATAATGAGTCTAACAATTAAGTGTGGGAGTTTTACTTCTTGCCTAGCTATTTCTTACCTGTAGCTAATTGCTTTTATCCTCATAGGAAAGTCTGTGGGTTTTGCTCCTTTTTACAGTTATTGTTTTCTTCCTGGTAGTTATTCTCAGTTTGTGTCTATTTGAGTTAGAAGAGTCCTCCTGTACAATACCTCCTCAGCCACAGGAATATGAAAAGCAATGTATAACAAATTCAGCAAACTAACTTTTGCTATTCTGACATATCGGTATGAGCACAGTTACTTTTTCACCTCCAAGAAGGTCTGAGAAGGAATAGACTTTCTTGAGTTTAAAAATGTCTGCCTGAGGATTAGCCCAAGAAGAAAGATGAATTTCCTTTTCACTCTATTCCTGCTTTGCCACCCCAAAGTACAGGCACACAACATTTCATGTTACTGAGAGAGGCACACACTCATGAAACTTGCCCAAAAAACCCAACTTTTCTGCAGCTGAATTAATTCACTTATACTTAGCACCTTGAGTTTAACCATTAAATAAAATTGTTGAAAAGGAAATGCTGACTTTCATGTGCTTGAGAAGGTTGTGGTGAGGGGAAGGTCTGTAATGAAATTCAGAAGAAAAGGTCCAGTGCAGTACCACCATCTGATAGCCTGGTTTTGTATCACCACATCTGTTTCAGTGCCAGAGGCCAGTCAAATTTGTTTTTTCCACCAGACGCATGATTTTAAGAATTGCTGAGCTGTGTGGACAGAAATTCACCTCTGGGCTCAGCAACAAAGGACCTGCCAGGAACGTTGCATGCAGCTCAGCTCTGACTGCCATCTGCCTTCAGCTTGCACAGCTGGCTAAAAGCAACAGAAAACCAAACCATAGACCTCATGAAACGGAGGGTAACTGCTACCATAGCTCACAGCGAGGTATGGCTCAAAGGAGCCATGGATGCGCTGCGTATTTCTAACATATGGCATTACATACCTGCTCTTGCTGGACCGCTTGCAAGCAGAGATGGTCTGGCCAAGTGTTAACAATTTTGAAGTGAACACACTTTTATTAAGAAGAGGAGTGAATCCCACCATGATCTTACTCAGCTGTGGTCAAAGCTAAGCAGTGAGCACAGTTTGCAGCAAGGTAGCAAAGAGTTCAAATGCAACGCATTAAAGTAGCACTCAAATGTTCTTATTTAGGTGCTCTTTGGTGTAGCTGTTTGTAAAACAAAAGGCACTAAATTAGTCACACGGCTATTGAACAAATTGCCTGGCTGAGTCATAAAAGCAAAGTGACACTAAAATAATAAAATAATATTGTAAGCAACCAGTTTGTGGTTACTTTTCCAAGATAGTAAAGAAAACACTGAAAAGGAGTGGCTAATGTCAAGTCAAGGATGATTACTGCTGTAAGAGCATTGACTGTATCGCCTATTGATTGACAATGCCTTGCAAGATTTAAAAAAAAAATGCATTGAAAGGGATATGGGGCACAGTAATTAAAAATTGCTCAGACAGATCTATATTGCAGATGCAGAAAGGCAGGGCAAACAAACATCATGGAAATGGGTTCTCTTAGCTGAACGAGAAGGAAAATGTGTCCAGAGAGAAACAAGTTTAGGTGCAAAGTGATTGTGAGTGTTCACCTCTCAGACAAGAGTGAACAGAGGAACATGTCTCAAGTGAGCCCACCCAGAGATGGGTACCTGGAAGGAACAGGCTTATGGCCGCCCTCCGTAGGAGCCTGGGGAAGATGGTCCAAAGCTCTGGGGTTGCATCCTGATGCAGGTTGATTGCCTTCATCTCCTTTAATGCTGCAGGAGAATCACCACCTCCACAGCTGAGCGGTAAATCAACACAGCTTCAGGGGCTGCTGCTAGGGATTGGGGGTGTGAGCGTGTGGAACGTTATAGTATCCGCACTTGGTGCCTGTCACCTCAGGAGAGGCTTAATTCATTGAATGCTTCCATCTAGCTCCTTAAGCCTTCCTCTCCTGCCCCAATCTGTTTCCCAAGGAAGATACTTTTCCATAAGTGGAAACCTATACAGATTGATTTATTCAAGTTTAATCTTACAATGATAAAGCAATTTATCTCTGTAATTTAATTAATGCTGTATTTTCTAGGCTGGTTTACTCATTTGCTGTTAAGCTGGAGCAGTAATTACATGCGTGACTTCTACTGGAAATGACTCATTTTCATGTTCTTGAGCAGTTATCACTGCAGTGTTGGGGTTACTGTCCTACAGTAAACCTTCTTGCTGAGAAAACAGGATTCCCAAGAGATGAAAAAGTGGACTGCAGAAGCTGTGGGAATAGTTTCATTAGTCTTGCAGAATTTTAGGAGTTGTTAATTTACATTGTATAAAAGCTAAATTTTGTGCCAAGCTTACCTGGCAAGACTCATTTACTTTAGTTTAAGATGGAATTTGGAGTTTTCCAGCTGGAGCTCTGGGTCACAATGTTTCATTGTTATAATTTTTGGGAAGTGTGAAGATAAAAAAAGGAGATTTTTATTACTTTCTTTCATTCCAAGTTGCTTATGTAGTAGGCTTAAATATTTAATATTGCACTCATATTCCTCTTGAGATAGATTGCAAGGTAGATACCTCAAAGTGAAGGTAACAAGCATGGTAAGATCATTTACAAGAGAAATTCATAGGTACAATAGGAACACTGGGAAATTTGCATTTTACTTCTCTGCTCCTCTTTTAATAGAAAAGTTGTAGAACATATAACTGATTTACTGTTTTTTATTTCTGTTGGCTAGAAAATTTCAATTTCTTGAGGTACTTTTTGAATTCCTGAGGCAAATGGGCTGAGCTCATGTTCTCCACTTTAGACACAGGACTTTCCAGCTAGAAGCTGTTAAACCTTTTGGTATTCTGCCTCAGCTTTACGCTGTTGGGAAACATGATCAGGGTGTGCCATATGAGGCTAACCAATTTCCCCATAAGCAAAGACTACAGTTCTGCAAGGGTTTTTTTTCTGCTAGAAAAAATATCTAGTGAAACCACAGGCTGCTCCTGAGTCTTGAGCATACTGTAGGCTGTGGGGTCAAAGGCACAAGAGGCCAGTGTTGACTTCCTATTTGTCTCAGCAACTTTTGGCTGAAACAGAGTAGCTCTGAGTTTAGAAGACCAGTCTGAAGCAGACTTACGATCCTGTTAGACTTTTATCTCCAGTATTTGCTGATAATTTCTACCAAGCCAACAGATGTGTGGGTGAGTGAGGAAACTCCTGTCCACTTTCTCATACTGCTGCAAACTGGACACCACCAGGTTCTAAAACAATCCAGATCTTTTAGAAATTATGTATAACCATGATACGGTTCAATGTGTGAAGCAGCAGAAAAATGGTCTTCAGATAGAAGACATCTCTACAATGCCCAGAAGAGGAGAGGGAGGGTAAAAAACCATGCCAGTGCATACAGGTAGATTTTGACACAAAAGAGAAAGGGAAATCTGCTGAGGGGTGCAGTGGGCATGGCAACCTGGTTAACGTGACACACTGAGAAAACTAAGATGGAAACACCTTGAACAAGAAGACTGCATTGCTCAAGGCCAGGAAAGGGGTGCTGGAATAGAACAAGAATGAAAATGAAGATATGATAAAAACCTAGCTGTTCATTTTTAACTGTGTAGATAGAGGTAGTGTTGTGTCTGGTGGCGGTATATTTGTAGATACTGTAGAACCTGCAAGACTCAGTGACCACTGGGATGGCAGGACTCAAAGAGAGATGACCTGAAGGACATATCTGACTTGCAGTCTGAGGAAAGGTTGCTAGCCTGGATCTAGAAGGAAGTGACCTAGGAAGAAAAGTGTGACTTCGTTTGACCATATGGAACTGAAGCTGATGCTGGCCATTCATAGAGAGACAACAGGGACTTTAGTTTGGATCGAAAAAGACAAGTTCAAGGAGTAGAGTGGATTTTCCTCAGCTCAGAGAAAAGGCTGAATGCCTGTGAATAAATTATTGAGAAACAAGAGTGAAGGATATAAAATACCAAAAGAGCAAAATCAGGAATCCACAGCTTGAAAAACTGGCTCTGTAAGTTGGAGAAGGTGAAGTGAAAGATCCTCAGTCTAAACAAACAGATGAAGCTACAGGTATGGAAAGTGAGTATCACTAAAGTCAAGATATTGAGGCAAAAAATGGCAGTTAACTGTTGGATGAGTTTGGGTTACTGACTGTGATTCAGGCCAGGGAGAAGGCAGGAAAGGCTGAGAACGGCTACAGTGAAATATAGGAAGCAGAAGATACATCTGTGATTTGGGAAGGTGGACATTTTCAGACCAAAACAGTGCTTCTATATGTGGATAGGATCATCTCTTCATATGTCTTTTCATGAAAATCTGAAACCAAGCTTATCAACCCTTAAGGAATTTAACTGACATGGCATGAAACAACATGAAAAGTATGACTAAAGAAATATCAGATAAAAAGAATCTAAGAATGAATGATAATCATCAACTAAGGTGAGTGAAAATGAAAGCTAAATGGGGAAGGATAAAGTCATTGAAATTTGGAATGGATGAAATCAGTTTTCATGTTTGTTAATTCCACTTAAGGGTCAGCCTGATATGGCACATTCAGCCTGTGGCAGAAGGACCTTTCTTGGCCTTGCATCAAGTTGTTCTAAATTGTAGCTCTACATGAAAGCTATGTAGGTGTGCTTTCCACTTTAACGCCAAATATCAAATTGTATTTAGTGGGAGTTGTTGGTGTGGTATGAAACCACTAATTCCTTCCTTTGAGACTTGATAAAGTGCAATGCAAATCACTCATGTGTGCCAGCCTTCACTAAGTCCTTTCTACGTTTGTGTACAAAATGCTAGAGAAGGGACCACTGAACCCCTCCTATATGCTGTTCTGTGGTGTCCAGTGAGTTTGTCGAAGATGCTTTCCTCCTCCTCCCAAATAAAAATAAAAGTCTGCTCTTCAAGTTCATTGTACACTGAGAAGTTGCACCTTGTGATGAGGAAAGCAAAGAGTCTGCAGTTCAGGCAGGCCTTGGAGGCAGCTCTATCCTCACGCAAGCCATGTTATAGCTTTAAGTGGTTATAGACCATTACTATTACTGGAACAAAGCACAGTCAGGAATTTTGAAACTGCATCCAAAAATCTCCTGCTTGCAGAGTCTGGAATGAGTCTAGGCTACTCATATATACCCATATGTGCATGTATATCCACACAATGACTTTGTCTTCGGGATTTTGGTCATACAGCTAAGCTATAGAAGGCTCCTACCAGCAAAATCTCTTCGATGTATATGGTTTCTGTGATGCTGCAGTGAATAAATACACTTTCTCAGGAAGCTTTCCCGCTCTACTACTCTCCCACATCCTCTGCATGAGGAGGTCAGATTCTGTGCAAACTGCACTGCCAGATCCATGTGCCTAAATTGAAAGTACCATGACACTGATTAGCACTATGCCTTTGGATACATCCCTTTATAAATCTGTTCTCTGTGACATGCAACTATACTAACATGCAGCCATAAATTCCTGTTCAGGATCAAGCTAGTGCAGCTCTTTCTCCTATGCTTTCCAGTACAGCCAGGATGCAGGAAGAGTCCATGAAAAGGCATACACTCCAAGTCATCCGGAGCAGAAAGGCTCATAGTGACACACACCTGGGAGAGGATCTGTTAGGGTGTCCTGCAGCCCCCCCATCCTGGCACAGCTGCACACCATACGCTGTCCTTGATGGCAAGGGGCCCTTTGATGACTGACCTAACCCAGACCATGGGACACTGAGATGTCACACACAGCAGGTGGGAACTTGGGAACCCCTGGGAAATAATGAAAGTTGGATTACGGTCCCATGTAGTCATACTCTCTGTCCCCAAGCATGGTGCAAGAGCCCCGCCGTCTCCTGGGCCTGGGTTGGCTGCTGGCACCCAGCTGGGGAGGCTGGGCAGAGGGCACACATGGCTGGTGTGGTGCAAACGGGGTGGTCATACCCCACCCGGCTCTGCATTTCTGGTTCTATCCCTCGCTGCCGCACACTGCTGATCTTGCTGTGTGTGGGATGTGTAAACAGATGATTTTCAAAAGGTGGGGATAGAAAGACATCTGAACTGCAAGCAAATGCACCCAAGATAAAGGTACTTTGAATGTTTTGCTTGCTCCTCACTTTCTGTCAGCCTGTTTGAAAGCTTGCAGGTGCCCTTACCACATGACTTTCTGCTATCCTAGGCTACAGAGCACCACCCTTTAAAGAAAACGTGCAGTGTTCCCAGGTACCTTTGTACCGCAGAAACAATTTCCTCCAAGTGAAAGCGAACTGCTCAGCAGGGATGTGGGGCTATATAGCACCATGCAGATTGTTTCTTCACCCACCCATGCCATGCCAAGGTGATTACTGAATCAGCGCATATCCCACAGTTTGGCCAAGCATGGCACAGAGCATCACACAAGGTCGAACGGTGGTTCCTCAAGTCCCTTTACATCAGCCAGCCTGGGCATAAACTGAATTGAGGCAGTGGATTTGGATTCAGCCCTCCAGGCAGGTGAGGTGGTCAGCTATTCACATGGCTGCAGGGTTCAGTAGTCTCTGTCTCCATTTTGGTCCAGCACAGTGAGTGCTTATCTTCATCTGCCTGATTATGACAGATCAGTTGAGGAAAGATTGCCAGTTGAGTAAAAAGATTTCACACATTTCCTGGCTTCTCTAGTCATGGAGAGCAAAGGGTTGAGCAAACTGAACCCTCCTCTCTTCTTGGTGTGAACATGGGGACATAGGAAGACATTTTACATCGGAATGACCAACCGATATAGATGTTGCTAGTTCTGCTCACCTTCCTTCTTCCCTTGGAAAGGAGAAAAAATGTAATTCTCATTACCATCATTACTCATTATATGTACCACAGTAGGCAATATCCAGGCACAGTTGAAGCCATACAGAATAAAGTTTCAGCTACGTATACTATGGAATACTTATTCATACCTTATACTACCTATATCTAATTGCACCAGACACTTCTATTGAAGTCATGTGAAGCAAACCCCTTTGGCCCTGCGGGTCTACGTCTCTAGGAGCTGCACACACTAATGTGAGATGACAAGTAGGAAACCGGGATGTTCTTGTTCTTATGCACAGCTTAGACTGATACACAGGGTAAACCAGATCTTTTGCAAGCTCCTTCAGAGCTGACTGATACTAGAAACATCCCCACCCATAAGGCCTTGCAGAGTATCAAGGTTTGTTGTGACAAAGGAAAATGCCTGTAAATATCTTAAATATTATTATTTGCCATATGCTTTTTTCATGCTTGGCACAAACTGTGGTAGGACAACAGGCAGTCCAGCTACTGTTACGCACACACACACAAAAAAAAGCAAAACAAAAATAAATCAAATCAAATAATATTTCTCATGTGTTAGAACGGGCTTGCTTAGTTTCATTTTGTATTGCTAGCCCACAGAGGGCTTACAGGAAATTTCAGCTGGTAAAATGTAAATTTACGGTAATTGTGTATTAGCACCAGATGCAGCTGACCACAAGATACGCGCCTTAGAAAAAATATAAGCATTCACACTAGCAGGGCAATAAATGACAGGAAACAAACCTGCCTGATGCTACCACAGGTTTTTAAGTCGGCGTCTCTCAGAAGAAATGTATACTATACCTCCAAAGAACACCATGCATTCCCACAAGGAAAAAGACATATGATAGAAAAAGTTAAACTGCAGGGAAAAAAGATGCTTTTATTTTTTCACCTTAAAACATATTGCTCTGAAGACCACTGAGACATGTTATTGGCACACAAAGCAAAAAGATGAGCTGGGGGCACTCGTTCCCCTCTGGCAGGCAAAGAGGTGCTCTTCCCCACAAGCCTCATCCAAAAGCAACAAGCAGATCTCTAGAGCTGGACTTAAAACTAAATGTATTTTCTAACTTCAGGCTTGGACACCAAAACTGAGTGGAGATATCACACAGAGCTCCTCTTTGTTCTTTGGGATAGGTTTAAGCTTTGAGCATCCCTGGTGGTCACTGAAGCTGAAGGTCACATTGCTCAGCTGTGGAAATGCTCCTCTGCCAGCACTGTGGCTGCACTGCTTTCCTCTTCACCTGCAAGTGGCAGTGGATGAGCAGCACTGTCAAGTCATCATGACCCTACTTTCTTAGATCCCCTCTTTCAGCCTTAATTACACTGTCCTTGGCTATTCTGATGGGGTTTTTTATGCTGCCTCTTTCCCCTCACAGCACCTTCTATGTCTAGCGTGGTCTGTTCATATGTGCCAAGTACTCAGTATCCTCCCATAAGCTCCCTAAATTAATTTATTTCTTTTTTTTTTTTTGTCTCTGGTCTCTTTCCAGGCACACACTGTTATCAACCCCTGGGATAAAGTGGGTGTTCTATCACCGACTGGTCAGTAGTTGCCCCATGGCTACTGTCCACTTCCTCCTGCCTGATCATTTCTCTTCCTTCTAGCCCATTCACCCCTTATCCCCTTCTCGCCTCTCCATCACGTGTGTCACAGCGTGCTCCAGCCATGTCCCCACAGGCATAGGAAGCCTACAGTGAGCAAAGCTCATCAGCACACCGGGCCAGGTGACTTCCACGACCTTCTACATGGTACAATCGAGAAACACCGTGACTAATTTAAATGGAAATCAGTTCACCTAACTCGAAGTGCCCCTGCTTGAGACACAAGCACTATAACATCCGACTTGCATATATGTGTACAAAGATAATTCCTATGCAGTTCTCAGTGCTCCAGGTCATGTTGTCTGTACGTACCTTCTTTCCTATTTGCTTGTGTCCACCCTCATGTGTTTTTCCCAGTGTTATGCAAAGGGAAAGTCTTTGGGCAGACTGCTTCACTTACTGTTTAAACATGATGGTTTTGCCTATTTGAATAACACAAATTGCTGATATAAACAGAGCAAGGAAAGAGAGGGAGGCAAGCCAGATATGTCTCAAATCTCACAAACTGTATGGGGCCCTTGAAGACCCAAACCTGAATTAGAAAAGCTGCATGTGCTTGTGAGGCTGAGCCTCAGAGTTATAACCAGTCTAAGAAGCGAAAAGTACAGGTTGAGCACTCTGAGCACATGGTCTCTTAATGGAAAATTCTGGGAGGTGCAAAACAGAATTGCCTATTACTTATCCTTAAAATTTACTAGTTTGCTTACTTCTTCAGTGATAGCCTCTAGGATGTCTGTAAATAATATTTTGGGATTTCATGATGTGAATATTTATGAAAGCAAGGTTATTAATTCAGTTTGCAATGTAAAAAAACCCACAAACTCAAAACCACAAAAACCACAATTATAAATGTTAGAGAAAACACTTAGTTTAAGTTATCCCCAAATAAAATTGGTACTAGATGTTGCAAGACAGACCCGGGCAGCTGCCTTTGAGGACCAGCCTGTCCCTGCCTTTCCAAACCCCTCTTTGAAGAGGCAGGAATTTGGGTGCCTCATCACAGAATCACAGAACCACAGAATGGTAGGGGTTAGAAGGGGCTTTTGGAGATCATCTAGTCCAATCCTGCTACCAAAGCAGGTTCATCTAGAGTAGATTGGACAGGAACACATCCAGGCAGGTTTTGAATACCTCCAGAGAAGGAGACTCCACAACCTCTCTGGACAGCCCGTTCCAGTGTCCTGCACCCTCAAAGTAAAGAAGTTTTTGCTCATGTTGAGATGGAATTTCCTGCATTCCAGATTTTGCCTGTTGCCCCTTGTTGCTGGGCACCACCGAAAAGAGCCCACCTCCAATCTCTTGACACCCACCCTTTAGATCTTTATAAGCATTGATAAGATCCCCTCTCAGTCTTCTCCAGGCTAAACAGACCCTCTCAACTTTTCCTCCTAAGAGAAGTGCTCCATTCCCTTGGTCATCTTTGTAGCCTTCCCCTGGACTCTATCCAGTAGTTCACTGCCTGTCTTGAAACAGGGAGCCCAGAACTGGACACAGGACTCCAGATGTGGCCTCACTAGAGCAGAGTAGGGGAGGGAGGATAACTTCCCTCAACCTGCTGGCCATGGTCTTTTTAATGCACCCTGGGACACCATTGGCCTTCTTGGCCACAGGGCACATTGCTGGTTCATGGTCAACTTATTGTCCACCAGGACTCCCAGGTCCCTCTCTGCAGAGCTGCTTTCCAGCAGGTCAACCTCAGCCTGTACTGATGCATGGGATTATTCCTCCCCAGTTGCAGGACCCTACACTTGCCCTGTTGAACTTCATTAAGCCTGTCCAGGTCCCTCTGTGTGGCAGCACATCCTTGTGGTGTATCAGCCACTCCTCCCAGTTTTGTCATCAGCAAACTTGCTGAGGGTACACTCTGTCCCCCCATCGAGGTCACTGATGAATGTGTTGAACAAGACAGGGCCAGTAATGACCTCAGGGGAACACCGCTAGTCACAGGCCTCCAACTAGACACCATACGCCTGATCACAACCCTTTGAGTTCTGCCATTCAGCCAGTTCTCAATCCACCTCCCTGTCCACTCATCTAACCCACAGTTCATAACCTTACCTATGAGGATGTTATGCAAGACAGTGTCAAAAGCCTTGTGGAAGTCGAGGTAGACAACATCTACTGCTCTCCCCTCATCCACCCAGGAAGTCATGCCATCATAGAAGGCTATCAGATTGTTCAAGCATAATTTCCTCTTGGTGAATTCATGTTGACCACTCCTGATGATAACCTTCTCTTCCTCTACATGCTTAGAGATGACATCCAGGATGAGTTGTTCCATCCCCTTTCCAGGGATGGAAGTGAAGCTCACTGGCCTGTAGTTTCATGGGTCTTCCCTCTTGCCCTTCTTGAAGACTGGCATGACATTAGCTTTTCTCCAGTCCTAAGGCACCCCTCCTGTTCCCCATGACCTTTGAAAGAATGATGGAGAGTGGCTTCACAATAACATCTGCCAGCTCCCTCAGTACTTGTGGGTGTATCCCATCAGGGCCCATGGATTTGTGGATGTCATGGTTGCCTAGATGACCTCCAATCCAACCCTCCTCGATCCAGGGAGGGTCTTCCTTTCTCCAATCTCTCTCTCTTATCTTCAAGTCTGGGATTCCTGGGGGTCAGCCTTAGCAATAAAGACTGAAGCAAAGGTGACACTCAGCAACTGTGTTTTCTCTGCATCCTCCGTCACCAGCATACATACCTAATTCAGTAGCTGGCCCACATTTTCCCTAGTCTTCCTTTTGCTACTGATGTACAGGAAGAAGCCCTTCTTATTGACCTTGACATCCCTTTCCAGGTTAAATCCTAAGTGGGCCTTAGCCCATGAGCCCATGAGGAAGACCCGTTGCATCCCTGCATACTCTGAAAACATAATCTGACAACATTCCTCCTAAGTGGCCAGTCCATTTTCCACATTCTGTAAACTTCCATTTCCATTTAATTTTCCCAGAAGCTCCTTGCTCATCCATGCAGGTCTTCTGTCTCCTTTGCCTGATTTCCTACTCGTAAGGTGCACTGATCTTGAAGGAGGTGGTGTTTGAATATTAACCAGGTCTCTTGTACCCCCCTTCCTTCTAGAAACATAGCCTATGAGATTCCTCCAAGTAGGTCTTTGAAGAGGCCAAAGACAACTCCTGACATCCAGAGTTGCAATTATACTTTTTGCTCTGCTACTTCCTGTTGCCTAAGTGCAATAGGAGAAGTCCAGGGAATTCAGGCACTGTCGTCCAGGATAGGAGTCCCTCCAAATGTCATCCAAGCTCATGGCAGAGGGAAGGAACATGAAAGTTTTCACCTCAGACTCTTGGTCAGCCAGAATATCTGACCTGACCAGATGGCATGTCATGGTTTAACTCCGGCGAGCAAAATACTATGAAGCCATTCTCACAAATTCCTCCTCCCCTCCTCTACCAGAGGGGAAGAATTGGCGGAAAAAGAAATAAGGAAGCTCATAAAATTGAGATAAGACCTATTTACTAATTGAATCTAAATTAACATATGCAAATACTACTACTAATAAATAATTAAAATAATAGAAAATAAAACATATGATACAATATGATACAATTATGATACAGTTGCTCACCACCCACTGACTAATGCACAAACAGGTGCTGAGAAGTGAGAGTCAGAGCCCGAGAGCCACAGCCCAAGAGCGATCGATCACAGCCCAAGAGCCGCAACCTGAGGGCCGGAGCCCGAGAGCCACCGCAGCAGCTTCTGAGCAAACCCTATCAGCGACAGCACGACCAGGAGAACTAAACAAACCCCACAACCCCCTCACGAGTGAGCCAGCACAGGAGTTAGCAAAGCAGCTAATGCAGGAGTCAAGGACAGTGTCAGGAAGTGTACGGGAGTAAAAGAGCAAGAGAGTAAGAGGGTAATGGCTCCCGGACACCCTCCCTGCCTATGCCCAGAGCATGATGCACTATGGCATGAAATACTTCCTTGGTCAGTTGGGGTCAGCTGTCTGAACTGTGTGTCCCCTACACTGCCCGTAGCGAGACAGAGAGAGCTGGGAATGCAGCTGCAGTATCAGAAGCCGAGAAAGACCTTGAATTCAGTGCAGGCATCCCCCAGCGCCAGCTAAGACCTTATCAGCACTTCTCTTAGCATCCAGGAACACAGCTTCATATCAACTACAGTAAAGAGAGTTAACTCCTTCCTGACTAAACCCAGCACATGGCACTAGCAAGCATTGGGCTGAGAGATTTTGGGATGAATGACCATGACATCTTCAACCAGAGGCAACCCCAAGGTGCTGACAGCTGCCTTATGAAACTGTTGTGGACTACAGGAATCCAGCCCCTCAAAAAACCCCAACCCAGTAACCTGTTTAGTTTACTCATAATGTACTAGTAATCCTTCCCATTGCCTTCTGTGGGAAGTAGGATTTCTCAACAATTGTATCTCTACCTTTCCAGGTAGAATCCAGCTCACCTCATTGCCATCTTTTTTTTAAGCATTTTTTCCACCCTCCCTGTGGAAAGAAGACAAGGAACAACAGTAGGCCTGACCTTGGCAAAACACAAAGATGAATGATATGGTGGTTGTGAGGACCTGACGTACGATTAGTTAAGCCAGCACATGGTCCATACGACAGACTGTGATGTACAGGGCCTGCAGGAGGAAGGAATGCGTGGAGGAGGAATGGACGAGGGCGTGCCATGCAAAGGCAGGGGCTGTTTTTTCTACCTGGGTAAGACTGCTCAGTTCAAATATACTCCTCAGGGAAACATAAAAATACATGGTATAAAGGTGAGACTAACCACAGCTGGCTTCGCCAGCCAAAGGGTGACATTTTCTAAAATGGCCATGTCTTTGGGCATCTTCCTTGATCATTTACAATTTTCTCCTCCTTTGCAAGTGAGCTCAGTGTTTCTATGTCCTAAATATCTGGAGGTATCTAAATGTAAATATCTAAAAGCCCCTAAATATAAAAAAAAAGTCTTTTGAGACATCCCATATACAAAAAAGAATTGGAATGCAATTACTTTGTTTTTTTAAATGGTCAAATAGTGATATCAGCAATTTTTTTTTCTCATCGTTTACTAGTATGAGGTAGTGCATTGTACTATACAAATAATATTTATGCTTCATTGGAGCAAAGCAGCTCAGCTGAAAATGAAGGATAATTTCTCAGCCAGAGGAGGAAACTTCCTGTGTTCTTTGGCTGCTTTAGATGGGCAAGTTAATTGCAGCAGGAAAATTTCATCTGGTACCTTCAAGTAGAGTTTCAAGTTACAATATAGGAGCTTGATTGTCAAATAGAGACAAAACTAAAGCTTTTTCTCAAGCAACTTTTGTGGCAGCAAGAGTATGTGCTAATTAAGCACAGAAAGGTATATATCTCAGCTACTTAGGTTTGCTGAACATGAGTAGTGTTTTGTATCTCTGTTAAATCGACTAGTGACTGGCCCAGTATCTCTTGCACTCAGTGCACAGCAATCCCTTTACATCTGTAAACTTTGAATCAGGCCCAGAATGAAGATGCAACAGGGACAGTAAAACAATAAAATGGAAAAGAAATTGACTTCTTATTTTTAAATTTAAAAGGTGTATTATTATTTGTGTCACAGACATAGGGTATAATAAACTCCATGCCTAGACTTAGAAGTTGCTTCTCTCCAGTCAAGTAAAGCAATACCTTTTTGAGCAACATGTTGTTTTTATGTTAGGACATTGCTTTTCTGAAAGAAATATCCTCTGCAGTGAATCAAATATAAATAATACTTAACAGTACAAACTATAGATTTACAAAGAAAAAAGTCTGCCAGAAAAATAATTATAGAAGCTAGCAGAGTTGTGGGGAGAATCCAGGTGTATTTCTCAGATTATTCCTGGTGTTTTTTAATGGTTTTTCAGTAATTGTTCATAATACTTTAATTCAGAGGAACATATAAAGTACCCAAATTCAATTTCCATCAGGGTATTCAACTCCCTTAGCCTACTTTCAAACCCGTTTTAAAACTCCCCAGCTGATTTTGCAGCATGCAAAAACCACAACAAGCTACTAAGAAATTTTCTAAAAGAGATGGTGGATGATTATAGGCTGGATCAACACTTGCATAAGTCAGGCTATTTCAACAGGAAAGGTAAGTATTTGAAGCATATCTTTCTTCAGGGGAAGGTGTGAATATTCTCAGAGAGAGTAGAATAGGTTCATAGTTCACCCCTGGAAGAGGAAGTGTTTCACTGTCTTATTCAAGAAACCTAAAGTGTGGTTGATTTTACTGCCACTTCATTTCTTTCAAGGTGAACCACATTAAAATTCCAGAGACATTTGACCATTCTTTATCAGATGCTAAATCTACAGCACCTTACAGATGGGATTTTCTTTAAACAGACATGCCCTAGGAAATAGAAACTTCCAATTCAGACACTGCAGTTTGCTTTGCCAGGTTTCACAGCACTTCACAGGAGATGGCAAGGACTTTTATTTCCACCTTCAGAAGGAGAAATGGAAGTAGAAAATATAAAATAATTGGTAAAAGGCATAAAGGAAAACCCAGAACAGGTCAGCAGGCATGATGGTGTTACCACCATCAAAACAAATATTGATAACACTTTTATTACCCTTCTTGAGCTTCCTCCCTCACTTAGATAATGAAAACCTAGATCTCCACCAGAATAGCAGAGGAACATAAAGTTAATTCGCTAGGATACAGGTGTGTAAATCTAATAAACAAAGTAGCTTCATATTCTTTTTTAATAAGCTCCATTTCAAATTCAGGGAAGAAACTTCCATGCAAAAATAATAGTCCATTCAAGCAGGCCAAGATGGGCTCACCTCTGGCATGTACCGCTACCAGCTTCTGCATAAAGGGTTAAAGGCATCTATACAGATCAGTAGTCAGATCTCTTGGAATTACCCTTTCATTTATCCCAATGCTAGTATTAATTTTTTTTTTTTTTAAATCCCTCTTTTGAAGAATAGAGATTACAAGGCATTTTTTATTAAAAAAAGTATCTAGTATGTGTTTTGGTGGAAACCACAGCTATCTTCTTCATAAATGCTTATACACGGAGATATTTGATTTTGGAATTTGTTTCTCCTGTTCAGCTGAAGGCTGCTTTAATTTTTATGAGTCATCTTTTAATGTAACTACATTTGAAGACAATCCCTATCCATTTGTTCTTCAGCCAGGACATTCCTCACCTTAAGTAATACTTTTGCATCTTGGTGCTCACATAAAGTGATCAATGTACACAGACTGCTATTCCCTAAAGATATTCTAATTTCACTACGTCTTTCTCAGAACTGCATTATCTGAACTGTATATAGTGTTCAAGACAAGAGGACACTATTATTTTCATTTTACTGGCAATAAATTGACATCTCAGAGATTGGGAATTATTGAGGTGTGGGGGAGCAGGGATGTTGCTGCAGAAATAAAACTTCTGACCTTCAGTGTCAGTGTGGGAATATTGGTATGGCACTTAGGAAAGCTTCCCTTGTTTCTACTTATTAGTTTAGGATGCAAAATCCATAAAAAGTAGCTACAGTAAACCACATATGTCACATTTAAGCCAAGCCTGGAGATAAATCAAACATCTATTTATTAGGGGTTTTTCTATTGTCACTTTGCCACTGGGCTTTTTTTCTGACAGCCTAAAACTTGATTAAAGGAACCACCGAATGCAAGTAAAATTATTTTCAGACTCATTATTTTAAAGAAATAATATCAAACTAATTGAATTAATGGGATGAAGCAGTTGTGAGTTTAGTTGGAAAAAACCCAAAACAACCCACAAACCAACAAAACCCACAACAAACACAGCTTTCTAGCTCCCTCTTTAGGCGAGAAGGGGAAAGCTGGACACGTAGCCCACCTGCTGCATTTACTTTCATTTTAAGTTCTCTGGCTCCTCTGGAAGGAAAACGAGTGAAAAGATGTCTTCCTGCTGCCAGATGTAATTTATTTGCTTCTACAAAATTTCATAAAACTTTGGGATGGATTTTTCTCATATGATTTTATAGAGGGTGTCGTAGGAAAGGAGAACACAGATTAAAAATTGCCAGTAAGCTGAACTGCTGAACACAAGTACACGGACAAATTCATCTAGAAATGTGTGAAAAAGCTTTGAAAGAACTGCTTCAAAGCCATCGATGGGTGTTCTCCCAGTGCAGAGCTTGGGTGTGCACAGAGGGCTGAGCGCAGCACCCAGCACAGTGGTCCTCCCCTGCCACCCTGGGCACCCTCCAAAAAGCATGGACACAAAGCAGGGGTGGAGCATCCTGATGTCTTCCAGATCTAGGAATTCATCAAAAAGACTTTCTCTGCCTTTCCTGTCTGAAGTCTTTTTTTTCCAGGAGGTGGTGACATCAAGAGGTGTCAGAAGAGGGAAGAGGTTCTCTTGGCTATGCTGAAAGTCTTGGCTGGCCGTCAGGGACACTTGTTCATAGGTCACCAATAGCAGACTTCCTCAGCAAGTACTTCCCTGTTGGAGAAAATGCACTTAGGGTGGATTGAAAGCTGGGCAGCAGGCAGTTAGTGAGAAGCGAAAGGCAGCTGAGCAGTCTCAGTCCAGGATCATAGCTTGGTGCTGCAGTGACGTGGGTGCGAGGGAGAGTGTGTGCCCATGGATGGCAGGCAGCGATGGGGAGGTGCAAGGATGATATAAGCAGACTATAAGAAGTCCTCTCTGAAATAGTAGCTGCTGGTAGGTTTTGTCCTCCCAAACTGGGGAAAGGACCTGAAGATTTAATATGGTCTTTGGGAGGTCTTGATCTGAGGAAATAAATTTTAGAAGCTCTCCATGCTGTGAGTATGAAACTAGAAATCTGCACTGCAGGCTTCAAATGGGCAACACCCCTATTTTCCTTTAAAAAGCCAACATCTGTGAAATAACGTGGGAATTAAAAATAATATCCTTCTACAACTTTCCCCTGTTGCTGCTCTGTGTATTGCCAAAAGCTTTCATTTCTGTTTAAACAAAGGCGGAAGAATAAGCAAGAAGTGTAACAGTAACAGCAGCTTAAGACACAGAGGCAGGGGCTTTGCTTTCCATCCCACTTCTGCTGGATGGGGACTTCTTATTTCTTCTTTACTGTAAAACAAAACCCACTGTGAAAAGGGTACCCTCTGGTTTTCCCTGTGTGTCCCTTCTATGTAGAAGGGCTCAGAAAGAATAAACTCTTAACATGAAATGGGGTGCTTGCTTCCTGTGGTTACGCATTTCTCTTTGTGGAGAAGCCCAGCAAAGTCATTTATACCTCCGTGGCTGCACCAGGTCATGTATGACTGAGGTGTTTCCTTGAAAACTGCCTTGTTTCAGCTTACTCATCATCTGTTTCACTGAAAACGAGCTCCTGCCTCATCATCATAATAAAATTACTCACCGTAAAGTCAAAGGCTTTGTACTAAACCTACCCACAGGTTAGCAGCTGCTGAACTCATCTTTGCAGAAAGACAGTAGTTTACTGCAAAATGAAAATACCTTGATAGTTGCTGCTGTTGTCATCATCACCACCATTATTGTTGTTATTTCTCAATGGCTGTACCTGAATTCACCTGCTTTGGTCCTAAAAGTGTCAGGATGTGTCCTGTGGGCAGAACAGTTTTCTGACGTCTGGTACAACATTTTGTCTGTAGGCAGAGGGAAGCATCTCATACGCACGAGGCACATTCATTCCCTGAAGGTTCACTTCTGACTCCGATGACATTATTATACCAAGAATCAAAAGCTATACAAAGTTAGCTGAAATTAATGGCTATTTTTCCTACTGTCTTCAGTGGTCCTTCAGAATGGAGATGTGAGGTGTGTAAGAATTGGCTCTTCTCAGGCAAAGGTGCAACAGCAAAAATGCTCTCTTGACATTCATGATTGCATGGAGAAATACTTTTGGGCTGACACTGTTACACAGACCCTGTTTTAGTGTGGCCCTGCAGCCTTCTACATACCTTACACTTGCACATACTCCTAGGAGCAGAACACAGGCTTTGCACTGAGTTTACAAAGCCTCAGGACTTGCTTGCCTGAACTTTTCTTGACCTGTCTGAAGCTTCATTTTCACTTGCTTTATCTGTAACAGCATTTTTTTCTACTCAGGTAGTCACGTATGAAACAATTGGGGTTTTGCCTCAGATTTCAATGGCCATTGATGTTCCCACACCTCTCGAGCCCCTGAACCTCAAGGCAGGAACAGGGGCAATGAAGACCCACCCATTGTAAGAGATCAGGTTTGAGACCATCTGTAGAATCTGAACATGCAAAGTCAATGGGACCTGATGTCAGGGTCCTGAGTGAACTAGCAGGTGTAGTTGCCAAGCTGCTTTCCACCACTTTGAAAAGTCATAGATGTCAGGTGAAGTGCCCAGTAACAGGAAAAAGGGAAACATCACACTCATTTTTCAAAAGGGTGAAAAGGAGGACCCTGGGAAATATCAAACACAGCCTCAACTCTGTGACTGGTAAGATCATGGAACAGGTCCTCCTGGAAGATATGTCAAGACTTATGGGTGACAGGGAGTTGATTAGAGGCAGCCAACATGGCTTCACCAAGGGCAAATCACGCCTGAATAATCTGGCATCCTTCTATGATAGAGTGATTGCATCATTGGAGAAGCAACGAGCTACTGATGTCATGTGCCTGTAAAGCATTTGGCAGGGTCACACACAACATTCTTGCCACTAAACTGGAGAGATACAGGTTTGGGGGATGAACTGTTTGATGGCTAAGGAATCGTCTGGATGGCTGCATCCAGAAAGTTGCAGTCAACGTCTCAATGTCCAAATGGAGATCAATAACAAGTGGTGCTCCTCAGCAGGGTGCATTGGGACCACTACTGTTCAATATCTTCCATAATGGCATAGAGAGAGGGATTGAGTGCACCCTCAGCAACTTTGCAGATGACACCAATATGAGTGGCAGAGTCAATATGCTGGAGAGAAAGGATGCCATCCAGAGGCACATTGACAGGATTGAGGAGAGGGCCCATGTGAACCTAGCAAAGTTCAATATGGCCAAGTGCAAGGTCCTGCACCTGGGTTGGGGTATCAGGATCAATTGATGGAAGAATGAATTGAGAGCAGCCCTGTGGAGAAGGGCTTGGAGATGCTGGTGGATAAAAAATTGGATATCAGCTTGCAGCTGGGAAAACCAATCGTACAATGGGCTGCATGAGAAGTGTGGCCTGTGGGTCAAGGGAAGTTGTTCTACCCCTCTACTCTGCTGTCATGAGACCCCACCTGGAGTACTGCATCCAGCTCTGGGGTTCCCACCACAAGAAAGACACGGACCTGTTACAACTGGTCCAGAGGAGGGCCAAGAAAATGGTCAGAGAGCTGGAACACCTCTCCTATGAAGAATGTCTGAGAGAGCTGGGGTTGTTCAGCCTGGAGAAGTCCAGGGAGACCTTGTTGTTGAAATTTTTTACAATAAGAGTGGTGAGGCACTGGAACAGGTTGCCCAGAGAAGCTGTGGATGCCCCATCCCTGGAAGTGTTCAGTGTCAGGCTGGACAGGTCTTTGGGCAACTTGGTCTAGTGAAAGATGTCCCAGTCCATGGCAGGGGGTTGGACTAGATGATCTTTAAGGTCCCTTCCAACCTAAACCATTCTATGATGCTATGTTTCTATGCCATAAATCTGTTTAGATTTACTTATCTTCAGATGATACAATTGTCGTTTTATCCATGCAGTAGTTACACACATTTATTCTGTGTAGAATGGCGTATTTGTGACTAACATAATGATATTATGTGGAGAAACACAGGCCTGGTATGACAGTGGAGGTGTGGGGAAGTGGGGACAGAGGATGAGGTGCTGAGGAGTTCAGGACTGGGCAATAACACCTGGCACTGGAGACCCCACGATTGTAAGCAATTCACCAATGGTCAGATAAAGAAATGCAGGCCTGAAGCTGGGCAAAACCAAGACAGCAAGAACAACAAGCATCTAACACATGTAAAACATACTATGTGTAATAAAATCATACTCAATGTGGACTTGCAGACCTGTGAAGAAAGAACAACATGTGAATATGAAAATGTCTCAAATCAGAGTCTACAGTGAGGAAGAAGAAGCCATTGATGCCAGCACTGTATTTCTCCCTGCAACAGACTTGGGCTGTGGATGACTTGTCATGTCCCTCCCCACTTGTGAGACTGAAGCCGTCAACATTAGGACACTGAGGGGCAGTGGAAGGCTGAGCACAACACCAGAGAAAGGGGTAACAGCCAGGACGTGTGTGTGTGTGTGTATAGGAATTGTAAGTGTATAGCTTTTATTGAAACCTTTCCTCTGTCACAGAATTCTTCATTTGCTTTTTTCCTCTTTTCCCTTAATAATTAGATCTGTGCTAATTTTGTTGCCTTGATTATGCTGTTAAGACTTCAATTACACTAACAATAAATTTTCAACTTCACACATAAAATTAATCTCCTGTTTGCCTATAAGAAGCTTTTAAAGGTGACAGGACCACTGCTGCAGCCCGGCTGGGTTGCTGTGGGGGTATTACCACTAGAGCCTGCACTAATTCCTTGCTATTTTGTCTTGGAGGGAGCTTCTAGTTAGGACCTAACCTAGAGTGACATGACTTGTGGCACTAGTACTGTCTGTTACAAATAATGCAGAATGAGAAATGTTTCCTAAATACTTCCATTTGGTGTAGGAGTCCTTAAATACTTTGGAAATGGTGGACTGCAGTGTTGGTAAGGTATAACCTGGCCCATGGAAAGCAAGTTTGGACTAGGAAGGAGATAAATGTTAACCCTTCATGGTGTTTACTGGCAAAACTATTGGGACGACACATGTCAGAAATGTCTGACTGTAAATAGTGCTTATGTAGTGACTTCAATATGGTAAGCTGCTGACATCTGCTTTGGCACCAGGTATGTGTAATCTTCGAAGGAAGCTAATGGTTGCACACAGAAGCTACTGTTCTATTGCAGACCACCTTTCTGATGGACTTTTGTCTTTTAAGTGAACTCCTAAGCAGCACTCTCGTTATTTTTAAGGTGAAGATACCAACACCATTGCAAACTCAACTTCTAGCAAGTGGCAGCTGTGCTTTCCCATATCTGGAACATATGACTCAAATCATTATTACCTGCTTCTGAATAAGAGGAAGAGGAGAATGTTTAGTTGCTGTTTTTCACTTTTTCATCAAAAGCCCCTGCTGAGGTGTAGGTCTGTCTGTGCAGCTTTCCTTCCCCACTGCTTCCCTGGGGCAGAGCTAGGGGCATGGACCCATGGACCCACATCATGCACTATGACAGGTCCCAGGAAGGAGGGAGGGAACCAGAGAACCAGCTTCCCTGGTGAGCCCCAGGCAGTGAGATGGTTGTGCTGGCTGGACAATCATTCCCTCACCCCTGGATCTCAGCATGGCTGGGTCTGGGCCAGGTCCTTCTTCTGGCCCAGGACAATTCTTGTGACAGGAACAGACATCAGCATCCACTTCCCTACCTTTGGCACAACGCACCCTGTGGTGTCAGACCCCAGCACTGCTTTCAGTCCTTTGCATTTCAGTCCTACTGCATTACTAGGGGCATCTCACCCATACGTAATAACAAACTAATGTATACTCCCAACTGCTCTGCAATGTAGACAAAAAGTAGGGTTTCCCTGCCTTTTACACATTGAAATCTGATATAATTCAGATCATTCTGGCTTCCCAGTTTGCAGTGACCTTATCTTCTGGATTACAAAGTACTATACAGTAGCTCTTTATGTGTTTGAAGCTCTTTCTCCTGGAGTTTTGCTATAAATCTGTGCCAATGGGTATGAGTGGGGCGTCCTCAGACTGCACCACCAACACCAAGGACAGCACATATAAAAAGGAGAAACACAACTAGTGACCAACCGTGAAAAATTTGGTGTAAGTGACATGCCTAAAATCACACAGAAACCTCTCCAGCAGAGATGCAGAAGGATAAAACCCTGTGCACTGTCATGCTTTTCACCTCCTGAATGCAAAATTCTTTTATTTTATTTTTTTTTTTTTTCCTCTAAGGTCACAAATCTCTGAGTTACATTCTAAGTTCTGCTTCTGTGTCTTTATGTCTCTTTCCCTATACAATCCTAATTAATGTCAAATAAGTCCCTTTGTGCAGACAAGGAGGAAAAGTCACACACAGCCTTACGATGGGCCTCTGCTAACCTATGATTTTATGGTGTTAAACGTGCACTCTTAACTTGTTAGCTTAAAAAGAGGGATGTATTTTTCTGGCATGGTTTATTGAAAAGGAAGCTGAGCCCTCTCCTTTCCCCATTCATGACTTCCATCACTGGGAGGCAGGGGACCGCTATGGCCTCACAAGTTCAGCCTTTGTCTTTTAACTGGTTAGGTTGTGATGGGTTTGGAGGTCTGGCTCCAGACTTCACTAAAAGTAAACATACAGGTGACTCTGCCAGCTCCTCCCAAGATTTGTCCCAGAATTAGGAGTGTCACTTCTTTGTCCCTCATACATGGCTTTCTTTCATGTCTCATTTTCAGAGTCAATCCATTTCCAGTCATCTTACTTGTGCTGTCCCAGTTGTTGTGTGAATGTCAATCTGTCCCATCCCACAATGTCTTCTTGTCCTGCACTCCTTGTCCACCTGATTCCAGTTGTCATCTTGTATGTCCTCATTCTCCTCACTAGTTCCTATTCCCCACGATTTACTTCCTATTTTCCCTCTTCAGTCAGCCTTTCTTCACCAAACCTTAATGTCTCCCCATGTTCCCACAGTTCCTTGCGGTCTCAAGATTCATGTCCAATTAATTCCTTCTCTTTCTGGTTTCTTTCTTGCATAACAGTTCTGATCTTCTCTTCCCCTCCTGCCTGCTCTTTCCTCGCTGTACTACATCTAACGGCTTTGCACAACCACCCCCCCCCCCCCCCCCCCCCCCCCATCTCCCACCTCACTGTATTCCCTCTCCAGCTACTCTTTCTCCCTCCCCTGTTCTGGCTTTTGCTCCTTCTGCTTGCACTCCACTGAACCAGCCACCTCAACTCACAGAAAAACTCATTTCAGATGTGAAAATCTGGGTCTTCAGAAACAGAGTTCCTTTTGAATCAGAACAGAAAGCTGAGCACATGGCAATGCTGACCAAATCAAAGTCCTGCAAGAACACATTTCAGAGGTGCCCATGCCACTGTTCCCAAAACAAAATAGAACTCTTGCTGACCGGTGCAGAGCTGGTGACAAGGATCTTCTTGTCATTTAGAAGAGTAGTCAATATTATCAGTAGTGGGAAACAAGAAAACTATAAAGGGAGAAATTAGTTTTAGTCATCATTTACCATGAGTTTCGGAGTGTCCAGCACCATGTAGATCTGAGACGTGGTTCATCAGGGACAGGAGCAGCTTTCAGCCCAGGGTGCTTGGAAGAGGAGCTGCTTGCATTCTATAAGACTGGGGAGCACAGCAACCTATAGGGATCAGTGGCTATTAGTGAGAGGACAGCATGGGAGTGGTGGGTGTCAGGGAAGGTGGCAGATTTCTGGTGGGCATCTCACAGATCCTGTTGAAATCTCATCTGAGTTCCCCTGAAAATTTGCAGAAGCTGAATAGTTTCTGCAATGCATTTTAACTTGAAAATTTGAAACATTTATGCCAAAACTGCTTGTTTCACTAGTCTATTTGCAACAAACTCAGAGTATGAGCTGGGGGAACTTTTAGTCTTGAGCTTTGTCCTAGCTTGGAGCAGCTGGAAACAAGTGTTACAGGGAACATCCTGCTACTGTCTTTGGAGTTGTAACTGGGAGAAACCTGCTTAGCTGCTCTGTGAGGATGGCACATTCCCAGTCCCGCCACCTGCAAGGGCTCTGAGAAGGTGCAGGTATGGCTTGCTCAGAGCTTGAAGGACTAAGAGGTTGCAGAGTGCTTGATGGGGAGAAAGGCCCATCAGATCTGTTGTCTACTAAAATGGAAATTTCCCAAAGTGAAGGAAACTGCATTTTCTTGACCATTCGTAAACCACAGTTTCTTGAAGAGTTTATGTCTTGGCTATAGTTGGTCCAGCTCTCAAAGCAGGAGGAGACAGGTATCCTGACACAAAGGGCACCCACTATTAGGTTTTATCTGGGAGAGAAGCATAAAAGCTGTCAGAAAGGTCATCAGGTTCTGTTAATATCAGCAGAGCAATGTGTTTTTTTTCCCTTAGTGTTCTCTTGGAAGTGATTAAATAGTTTTTGGTGAAATAAAAAAAAAAAAAATCACACTGTATTGGACTCCTAGCATGGAAAAGCTGAACAGTTTAAGTCTAACAAGGTTATAAACCATTAAAAAAAACTTCCACTGGGAGGAGTCCAACAACGTAAACATTAGGTAATACGATCTGCTCTGCCTTCAGTGTAGCACCTTTGTCTCAATTTTTTCCTGCATTTTTAAATGGAAAAATGTAAAGACAATTTAATAATATTCCTTTACTGGGAATTGGAACTTTATGGGAACCAGCCTGTTTGGCATCAAACTGACCTTTTTTAAAATGAAAAGTAATTATCCAGAAACTGCCAACATTACGTTTGTATATACGGTAAGAAAAGGAATACAAGCCACCTAGCAATAGTGGTTCTCTGGTCTTTGGAGAAATGAAGATTTCTAACCTTTGCTTAGGTTCTGCTTGATATGCAGTTTCTTAAAGCTGGGGATTTTTGAGCATGTTACTATGAGTATGTGTGTATGTGAGACAAAGACAAAAACTTTGACAGAAAAAGGTGTGAAATACCTTTAAAAATCTAAAATAATATACACTGAGTTTAAAAATATTGGGTTAAAATTGCTCTTTGTCACTTGGCAGATACATGATTTGCTTTAAGCCTTCTAAAATAAAGATTCCAAAGGTTTGGTGGTACTTAGAAAGCAAAGGATTACTTAAATAGGAAATATTAGATCCCGAGATGATTAATATCGCAAACTATAGCATGCTATTTCCCAACACTCATTTTCATTTTCCATTTTGCGTGTATGGTTTGTCCCTGTGCTGTCATTTTCAGTATGTTCCTTTTTTATGATGTTTTTTTTCCTGGCAGTTTGTTGGCCAATTACAAAACTTTTGTAAGTGCGAGACATTATTTGCATCTATACACTGCATAAATCTTCAAAACCACCATTGTACACTTTAGACAGAACAATGAAAAAAAATTTCTCTTTCGCACATAAGAAATAAATCATTAATACCAAAACTGCTTAAGCAACTTGTATTGCATCCAATATCTTAAAAGAAGCTTTTTTTTATTCTCTGTTCCAGCAGTTTACAAGCAATACATGACCCATGGGGATCCCAGTCAGAAAATGAGTAAGGCCCATGCCTTCCCGTACTGGGATGGCTTGTACCATTATCTAACTCAGCTTCGTAGAAGCACCAGGAAACTTTGTGACCCCAGAGAGACACGCAGAGCTCTGTTTTTCTGGGGCAAACTGGAGACTTGATGAACCAAAACTACCTTTTGCATCACTGATCTGAAAAACTCACTAGCTGTGTTCACTTCTCTCCTCCTGGTTATGTCCAGTCTCATGCAACAGAGAGGGAGCAGGCGATTGCCTTCCACACCTACCTGAGCTTGGTGTAAACTGACGTCACATATTTCTTCCTTGCCCTTCATCAATTACAGATCACAGGAATCAGTGATTATCTGATACAGAAAAAGTATTATTTCTCTTTCTCACTGCTATGTTCCAAGGAAATCAAAATCACCCTGGCATCATACCAATACACTTGTGAAAGCACCAAGATAAAACAGAGGCAAAACACTTTCTGGAAGAGTTTCCCTCATAAAATAGTATCTCTGTTAGTGCAAGATACGGTATCAGACAGCTATCTTCATATGGTGCTGTTAGTCAGATATTAAGAACACACTGACCGCTAAACTCCACTCTCTGTTCCTGTAGCTGCTGCTTCCCTCCAAAAGCTTGGCTTCCTTAGAAGAAGCATTTTGCATCCTTTGCCATGAAAAAAGGCCTGACCTCTAGGTACCATTCTGGCAAGCATGGCAATACCATTTATCATATTCATGCATTAAGCAATAAAATTATCAATATCTACATTGCAAGGATGGACCCACAACACTTTACCATAAGGCTTTTTGGTTTATAGTCTTTCAGATCTTTCTGCTTTGACGTTTTCATTAGAAACACCAGCCCCAGCCTGAAATGCTTTGCATTTGTTATTTTGACTTAGGAATGGTGATTTCAGCAGCATGTTTTTGGGACATGTTGCTTTGCCTCTGTTAGTAAATCTTTAATGAACTCAGTTAAAACCACCAATATATCCACAGTTTGGAGCTGGGATTAAAACTTTTACTGAAGGGCTGCTGGTCTGCTGGTGAGCTCACTGGCACTAGCTGGCATTTGGTCTGCAGAGGAGGCTGGATGGGCACACAAGGCTATACACACCTCCGACCTGGTGCAGAGGCTGGCTTCCTTCATTTGAGGTGGTCCCGTGCTGCCAGAGAGTGGCTGTGAAACCTATGAACATGGTCTGCCTACCAACAGTAACTGAGTATGATGATGAGTTAAAAATATTACAGAGAAGGTTTCTAAACCTTCATAAAATTTGTAACCTGAAAAATAATTCCAGAATGTAGAGCTTCACTGATTCATACTTCCCTTATTCATGTTGCATTTCATTGAAAACAGAAAATGAAATCAATCTCACTTGGTACATCTGACACAAATTCTCAAATACCTTTGTTTCAATGTAATTATCTAATATCTGTGGTTACAGCCATAATTTGTAATTCACCTCCTACGATCTTTTTATTAGTAACTTGTGGCTTTTTTGTGTTTCTGTGTTGCTTGGAACCTACAAAGCTTTATCTTCTATGAATCTATGAAATCACTGTGCTCCACTGCATTGTTGCTTGTGAACGCTCTTTCTGGACAGTAAAAGAGAAAGCTCTGGTAAAAGAACAGCCCAGAGTTCGCTGCTCTCTGTAGAGCTCTCTGCTGCTTTCCTGCCATCCAAATAGACGTCTCTGGTAAGGGGGAGTTCTTAAGGACAGTGTGCTATGGCCCAAGTGAGGCTCTTTCTCTTTCTGAAAGCCCTTCTTCACCAGGTACTGCATAGTGATCTTTCAGTAGTGTCCACTACACAACTCAGTCTTCCTCTGACCCACTTGACCTGGAATCCCATGGGTAGGAAGATTAAAATGGGCTGTTATCTAATTAAAGATTATCAAGATTGCCTTGAATCCTGTGTTCAGTTTTGGGCCGCTCACTACAAGACAGACACTGAGGTGCTGGACTGTGTCCAGAGAAGGGCAATGGAGCTGGGGAAGGCTCTGGAGCACAAGTCCTGTGAGGAGCAGCTGAGGAAGCTGGGGGTGTTTAGCCTGGAGAAGAGGAAGTTTAGGGGAAACTTTATCAGTCTCTACAACTACCTGAGAGAGGTGGGTGTTGATGTCTTCTCCCAGGTAACAAGTGACAGGACAAGAGGAAATGGCCTCAAGTTGCACCAGGTGAGGTTATATTGGATATTAGGAAAAATCTCTTCACTGAAAGGGTCATCAGGCATTGGAACAGGCTGTCCAGGGAAGTGGTTGAGTCACCATCCCTGGAGGTATTTCAGAGACATGTAGATGTGGTGCTTAGGGACATGGTCTGGTGGTGGACTTGGCAGTGTTAGGTTACAATATTACAATACGAAATAGGATACCATAATACAGGCTATAAATACTGTGTTGGCTTCCCAATTTGACATCAAGTCTTGTGATAGCCTTTATCTAGAGGGGGAAAAGGCTGCTGTAGTTCCCCAAGTAAAAGGAGGAAAACAATCTGGAAGTTGTTTACTGTTATCAGAAAGTGTCTGGAGGTCAGTGCAGTGCAAATGATGGCTTCTCTATAGCAAAAACTGTGGCTGTGTATAACTCCTAATGTTTATTGAACGGGTAGGATTCTTCAAATCAAACCCCTCCATCCCTTAACAAAACTAGAGATGAATTGCTTTTTTAGAAGTTTGCAATACTGTACTTTAAGATAAAACTTCTAAGAAATGTTGAGGAATGTTTACAATATCCCAAAAAGGTGTAAATGCAGATTTGTTTCTAGTGTGTGGTTCAATCATCTCCTTGACCACTATGAAATACCTAGAGGGTATGTGCAGAAGCTGGCTAAAAATTTGAGTCCTGATTCCTTCCTCACCCAAAATTCCAACCTGCTAAAGCAAGATTAAAATCAGAACATAAACACTCAAAATTATTTGGTAAAAGAAATGAAGTTTGGTGTTTTATGGCCTGTTCTAAAACTGGTTTTGCACATTCTTCAGAACTTCACTTTATCACAGGGTGGTTTGCCATCAAGAACAGCATTGCTAATATGTTTGATGAGGAAACATGCAGTCAGTTATCTAAAACATTGTGGAATTCATGTATAATACTTTCAAAATAGAAATGACTTACATAAACCAAAATGCTGCCAATTCTGGAGAAGTTTTGTCTGATTAAAAAGTTGTGACTAATGCCCCCTGGCTGAAATATTGTTTAGAGCTGAGATTGCTGCTGAATGAAATGCAGAAATTACAGCAAAGTATGGGGGCAAAGCCTTGTCCTTGCTGTTGAGCAAATTTTGTGCAGCATTTTTACCTTTAAGATGTTGCTAAAGTTCTTCTTTCTATGACATAAAACATCTTTCAGAGGTGACATCTTGCTTCAGTATATGCTCCCCTGCTGGAATCAACTTTCAGCTAACTAAAATCTTAATATTTATATTTAATCCAGCCATAGAGAAAAATACAGGGGAGTTTTCAGATCTTGACTCAGACTCTTGGGATTCATTATTACATGTTGTAAGAGACCAAAAGGGTTTTTTTTCTTAAAGACAATGGAAAAGTGGGTAGATTTAGGTTAGATTAGATATCAGGAAAAAATTCTTCACGAGGAGGGTGGTGAGGCAGTGGAACAGGTTTCCCAGACAAGTTGTGGATGGCCCATTCCTGAAAGTGTTCAAGGCCAGGCTGGATGGGGCTTTGAGCAACCTGGTCTAGTAGAAGGTGTCCCTGCCCATGGCAGGGGGTTGGAACTACATGATCTTTAGGGTCCCTCCCAACCCAAACTATTCTATGATTCAACGATTGAATGTTCAAAAAGTTCTTGTCATTTCTACCTCGGAAAACAGGACTGGGGACTAAGGACCTCCAACCATGTCCTCTGGTGGAAGAGAAATTTCTTCACCAGACCTTGTGCAGTGTGGCAGTCTCAAAACCAGTAATCCTTATAATGCCTCTACCCTGCAATAAGCTGCCTGAGGGATCTGCATCGCTGCAGATCCATCTCATTTATCCTTATTTTTCTGAAGGACCTCCCCATCCCACCAAGCATGTGCTGCAGCCCCATGACGCAGGGTCTAACAGCCCTGCATGGTCAACCCTGAAGTGGTCAAGCAGTTGGACTAGATGATCATTGTAGGTCCCTTCCAAAGGAAATGCTCTATTCTAGTCTAATCTAGTCTAGCCTATTCTAACTTTTAGTATGCCAATGATTCAGAACAGCAGTGCACATGTGCAATGGGATGTGCAGGCGTGGAGCCTGGCATGCGAGACGGCTGGTCCAAAATGGGTCTGTGTATGTTCATGCAGGGAACATGGAAGGTTTGCTGTCCTTCTGATGCTGTGGCAACCCCAGAGGAAAGACTTTGGAGCTAAACAGAGCTGAAGTTTTGAAGAATTAGTTATTACTTACCTGATATTGTGGCAGGCAGAAGTTAATCATCTCTCTGCAGCCTGGTTGGGCTCACTGAGGGAGGAGAGAAACTCTCCCAAGAGAGGTATTGAAGGGAGAAGGGGAAAAAACAGTAAAAATTTCTTCATCCAACCAAAAAGTCAGTCAGGTGGAAAGTGTCCTGCTTAAGATATTTATAGCACAGAGATGGTCACAGGTTTGGTTTAAGGGTTAGCTAACAGAAGTGTTATATTGTTATGAATACACTGGCAAATGAAAGTAATAATACCAACCAAGATTGTCAAGAGTGAAATCTCATTCCTGTACAGGTACAGTACCACAAGAAAAATGTGCTGCACCTAGGAGCAAAAGTAAATAGTGAAAAACAAAACCTCTGTGTGGTAATTGATATTATTCAAGCCAAATTCACATGAGGATGAGCAGCCAAGTTCAGCTTCATAAAACCAGAAGAAGGTGATGAGAAATGTTTTTTTCTTCTTGACATAAATCCTGAGAGCAATGTGGAATATTTCAGGCTTTTACCTTCTGACAGTCCTACAACCAGCTGAAAAGGACTGTGCCCCCTCCTGCTTAAACTGTTTCCACCTTGTCTTTGCCAGAAGCTGCCAAAGGACAAAACCCTAATAAAAAAGGCAAACTTGAACTTTGTCAACAAAGTAAAATTTAAAAACTTAGCAGTTAAGCAGTCTTGTCATAGATGTGTGTGTACACACACATACACACATGAATACATATATATACACACCTGCCGTAAGAACCACAGGTACAAACAACACAGCACACTAAACATATTTTTGAAAGAAATCTAACAAAAAGACAAAATCCCTAGCCCATCTATTTCTGTGTTTGTTAGCAAGGCCAAGCTGATTGCATCATACCCTCACCTTGTCTCTACCCCTGTGGCCACCTGCTCACTTGCATGATGCTGATTTTAGAGTTGGCTTTCATGGTGGCACTAGACACTCAATGAGTGTACATGGGGTGGCTTAACTTGTGAGGAACTCAAGGAAAGCGAGGGCTGGAGAGAGCCCGTCTACTCTTGCAAGAAGCAAAGCTAGGCTGCTGGGTGAGGGAGCTGAGCTCGGAGATGTGGTGAGGACAAGGAGGTGGTTGTGGGGACACGGAACAGGGATGCACCCATGCAGCTATTCAGGTTTGGGCCCCACAGTGAGGATCCACTGGATGCCTCCTCTGTTCTTTCATCACAAGACAAGCTTGAGGTGTTGCATGTCCTGGATGGGCCCCAAGAGCTGTAATGGGAACTCTACTCGTTGTTTTAAGGCTTGTCCCATCTGAAGAAGAATTACACATCCACAAGGTCTGTACAACAAAGCCACAACTGCAGCGTTACCATCTTTGCACTTTTGCAAAGCATTGCTCTCTTGTGATAAGAAATAACATTTCTATTTTGGGCTTTTAAACCATATGAAAGTTTCGAAATAGCATCATAGTTAAACGCACCTCGTAGGGATTAAAAAGAAAACCAGAATATGCATAGATATAGAAACCAATACAAGTGCAGACAGCTTCATGCTTTACATTTTCTAACATACCATAAAAATGAAGAGGACCTGAAAACAACGTGGTGCTTGAGTGTTGCTGAGAGGTCAAGCTATTACAAATCAGAGTTTATTTAATATGGCCAAAGACAACCGTTCACATCAGATTATTTGGAGGTGTGTACTGTTCTACACCTTCCACAACCTGCTGATTACAAACACGCCTCACCCACTGTTGTTTCTGTTGAGAGACCCACAGGAAAGTGTCTTGTGCGTCTGTGATTAGAATTAAGCTTTCAGAAATGAGTGAGCAGTTACTTTTGATCTAATACCAGTATATATGTGGTTGCAGTCTTATCTTACTAAGGAGATCCATATCTTGAAACTGTATTTGGACCTTATCTTAAAAGAGATTTTTTCCTAAGCTGTATTAGTCTACTGCAGACTTACAGAGAAGCCCATTCCACCCACAGTTAAAGTGGGGTTTCAAATTGCATTTGCTATGGTAGATAAGAAATATGACATTCTTGCTCAAAATGACATGTTCTGTCTTTGGTAGCTATGGAAAAGGAAAATACAACTAGCGCTAAGAAGACGTACTGGTTCGATGGAGGATACAGAGTTAGTCTATAGGTATAAAATACCGACCCTAGGGAAGCAACAGACCAGCTCTTCTAAATTTAAAGGTTCAGAATTAAGTCACACATGATGGCATCTAGAGAAAGTGAGGAATATCAGGCAACAAACAACTGGTTTAAGTTTTCAGAGGTGTCTGATGTATTTGAAAGGGGTTTGCCATTTCTTCCTGCTCTTTTCATGTATGCGCCTGACCATGACCAACAAGAAGTAGACCCTGTTTCTTTTAGAAACTTTCCCTGACCCTTCAAAAATGTCAGGAGGGAGTCTGAAAAGGAGATGCTCTGAAGAGGGTCTTATTCTTTGGGTGAGCAAATCCCATATCAACAAAATAAATCCCCTGAGATTCCTCATGGCATTGAGCATCCTTCAATGATCTTATACTCAAACTTGGATAAAACTGGACCAGAACCCCATGATGGAGCTAAAGTCTGAGCGCAAGTGTAATTCATAAGAATTATCTCATAAATTTACATCAGACTAACATGAAAATGATGAGCTAGGCTCAGGTGTTTTAGCAATAGACACGTAACAATAAATATTATGTACCTTTAAGAGTCCTTATTTTTTTATAAGATATATTAATGAGTTCCTGGTAAACACAACATTTGATTTCTCAAAAGCACTTAAAATTGCTTTAATTCAGTGTTTTTAAAATATTTGCTAAGTAGGGTATCTTCCTTCTCACCGTGTGGCAGTCTGCCCCATCAATATCTCACTTCTTCCAGCCTGAGCCAGATGTTTTTCCTTGCGCCAGTGTTTAGAACTGACATTCGATTGTGGGCATACAATTGCTATTTGCTGCTTTCTAAACTTTTGAAAAAAATACACAAGTTTGGCAACTCTGATTTCAAAAATCAGTGCCAAGCCATGGTGGAATTACTATAAGACCACAGAGAATATCTCATTTAGCATCCAGCCAATCCATTCAGTTGATCAGAACACGTGTTTTGGGAGCATTATCAAATATGAGATTGGTCCAAAAAGAAATAAAAATTCAGAACTCTGTAGATATGCAGAGAGAATTTGCTGCCATCCCAAGAATAGTGGATTGTTGAGTCAGAGTCGGCAGGTTAAGAGATTCAGGGAGTTGTGATGTTTTAAAAAATAAATGCACTGGCCTAATCTTCACAAAAGCTTCCAGTACCTGCCTTAGCTGTACCTTAGCAGTACATATGTCTTCCACCCTTTCCACTATTCAGGAATTTAAATCCCTGGAGGGAAAATACATCTGAGTGATAATAACAACCCTGCCAGGCTGTGGACTCAGTTGTTCTTATGCGTGCTCAGTTAGCTTCATTTATTTTTCCCCAATGGATTCCTTGTCTGCCTTATGTGGCCCTGTTGCCTACAAAGTCTGTGATGAACTGTGTTTGAAACAAGGGTCTTATGACTTAGAGAAAGAAATGGAGCAGGTGCTATGAAATCTGGCATTTATCTGCTGAGAAGTGCAGAGACAAAGAGAGCTGATCAGCAGTCAGACAACTGGTGTGGCTGTCACAGGTTCAGAAACATCCCAAGGCCCCTTCCATACCCTTCCAGAACCAAGACTGACATCTAATGTGACCATTTAGAAGTAGCCCATGAAGTGACTCTTTCTTTACTGTCCCTAACAAAGACCACTAAAACAGCTTGCTGCTGCTTACAACTTCTGCTCATTGACAGCGTGGCTCAGAGGTAGACTTGTCCTTGGTTAACCTCTGACCCACACTGGCAATGATCAGTTGTTGTTGTTGGTTTTTCTTTATAGGGTTGTGTCTTGTGACCAGTCACAGACAGCTCTCATGGTGGAAGTCACTTGCTTTTAGTAGGATGTGTTCTTAAAGAACTTTATTGACTAAAGCTGTCAGCTAAAGATGTACATAAGCATAACTTCACATGAGTTCCATAAAATAAAAATCTAAATGACCATTTTCTTTCATGAGCTACAGTAGACAGTTGTATAGGCATGAAAGGAGAGTTTATGCATGAAGAATGAAACTGTGCTCAAATGCCATCTGCTTTAGAGAGACATTCGCTCTCATGGTCTAAGTGACATATAGATAACAACTTCTGGTTAAACTGCAATATTAAACCACCTGCATTTTCAGCACTGCTACCTTTAAGGAAGTACTGTACACATGTTTGAGTGGTTTAATCTATGCTGCTACTTTGAGAACAGACCACAGAAAGGATTGTTTTATAGTGGTTTTTTAAAGCAGTAAAATTTCTTAGTAACCAAATTTCAAATGCTGAACCGCAACCCACAGTTAATTAAACTGGGTCAAGTACAATTTTTTTTAGACAACAAATAACCATGCTTCACTTCAGCAAACCATGTCCTCTGTAAGTACAGTATCTCCCTCTTCCATCTCTCTCAGGGTTTTATCCTCCAACCAATCATGACAGTATCTGAACACCTTCAGAGTAAAAATATGTAGTGGCAGCAAACGCTTAGACTCCCAGTGCATGAAAAGGTCTCCCTGGAATCTCTGCAACTTCTTTTAGGGAGAAGCTCTGTTTAGGAAGTGTGTGTGTACTTGTGCATGCGTATGCAAAGGGGCATCAGCTTTTTTTCTAAATTATTTTTATTGCAAGCCCCCCACTCCCAACATTTTGAGGTGTTTGGCTGTTTGCTCCCTTTTTAACAACTGGTTTCTGGATGTAAGTTTTAAAATTATGTCAAAACCCTTCTTCAAAGATGTACAAATGGGTTTCATTCAATTATCTCTGCAAATTTTGATCAAGAATGCTTCTTCCTCAGCTTTCAGGCACTTTGGACTGGGCTTCTGTGTTCTGTCACAGAGCAGAGCAACACAGCTCTTGTGGTGGTACCTGTTTGCTAATGCAGTCTTTGAGAAAGATGGGGCTTGACCTGACTATCACTTGGAAATTATCACTTGTATCATTCAGCTAGCCCTCAGTGATGACTGGGTAGCAGTGAAGAGACTTCTCCCTGGCTGTCATGAGGACCTCTAAAGCAGGAAGGACATAGACAATCACATTTTTTGTTTCAAGCATGTTGTAGCTCTAGCTAGAATAAATCACAGGTATCACAGAAAAAAGATGAAGTTTCATGCTGGAATTCAGATAGAAGACACTTTTTGCTACAGATGTCACCTTGTCATTTGAGCCAGGGTTCAAACAGGGTCCTAGTCTTCATGGAATGTCATCAAAAATGGAAAACCACTGGTGAAAGGGAGCTCAAATTTAGCTCATGCTCTTTACCTGATGGTTGAATTTTCTGTGGACAGTATGACACCACCACTTGTGAGAGCACTTGTGCAAACTAGGTGACTACACAAGCTCAAGGTGTAAGTGTTCACCTTGATGATTATTAGAAAATCCAAAAGAAAAGAAAAAATTCCAAAGAACAAAATACTGTTTTAATACTTAGTCAACATTTAATCCAATCAACTGCTGGTCTGCAAGGACTGAATGCTTAGTAATGCAGTTTGAGATCTTTCCTGGGCAGAACAATTGCTCCTAGGAGCAATGCTTTTGGACTTGCAGTATGCTCCTGGAATGAAAAGAATTAGCAAGTAAGTATATATTTATGTTGATTTCCCATGAAATAAGGATCAGTGATTTGAACAGATGAGTGTACTTAAAATCCATTAATATTATTCACATTTCCTCTAATATTTTCATGTTAGATCTTGTGTAAATGTTAAGTACCTCTCATCTTATTTAAAGAAGAAATCATAATTCCTCTCCACAGGCTAAACTGATCTAACAAGTATTAGCATTTCCTTTGAGATCTTGGAGGAGAAGCAGCAGCTAAATAAGCTCAATGTTACAAATGCGGAAGTCTTTAATGTAGAGCAGAGACATGGAAAGCCTGTCTCCTCCTTCACCCTTCTCTTGGAAAGAACCTCTGTAATAATTAGCAACTGAAAAGTCTATGATCAGTAATGCAAAGATTATAAAAAGAACTTTCTGTCTGCAAATGAACAAATTGCTAGGAAGGAATACTCAGCATGCATACATAGGAAGTGTGGGTTTTTCTAAAACAAACACCTCTTTTATATGGCAACACAGCATAGAGCAGTGTGTGGTCTTCATCAGCATCAACACTAGAATTGCTAACATCGAGAGAACAAGCAATCTATCAAATCCAGATAGCATACTCATACTATTTAGTCATCTAAGCAATCACCAGTAAAAAAAATCCTTCCTTCAGTCACATTAATGTTGAAAAAGGTATAGAATCAAAACAGCAGATACTTTATGGTTCTCAAAGAAGGCAGGGATATGAATCAACCAGTTTTTGGTGGCTAGTCTATGCAGTGCTGGTTTTACCTACCCCAAGTTATGACTTCTACATGATTTCCTAGCATGCATCTCAAAGCGGGCTGCTCAAAGGCTCAGACATCTAGAATTAGCAGTCACTTTCAGAGATGTTCCTGTGACTCCTAAACAACTTGTTCCCACCACATTTTGTTCATACATTTCATCATGCCCTTTCTGCTTTACTCTCAGATATCTTCAGGCAAATGATTGTGATCCCAGTGGGGTCAGAATGCTTCCGAGGTTTACAGATATCATCCAGCTCCTGTGCCTGTGAGGGCTGGTTGGTCTCTTTCTTTGTACCTCCTCAGAGGAATCCTTCAAATCCCATGGCATCCTTCAGAGACAGTCCTGCTCTGTGCAGCAGCTGTCCTGAAGTGCGTGAGGCCGTGATCCATCATGCATGTGGTGTTGGCTTTCCATGGTGTAGAGGAATCTACACTGAATCCACAATGAATCTGCAATAAAACTGCAAGGAACGCAGTTTTCTACATTGTAGAGGAAATCTACAGTGGTGATTCATCCTGTCCTACAACAAGAGGGGAAATAAATATTCTTTTATGGATACTTGTGTACTAATTGTACAGGAATCTGAAGAACTTAGACTAGACACGTACCTCAGCAAACAATAGCTGCAATGAAAAAGAACAGGTTCTGCCATGGAAGTTGCAAAGTTATATATTCAGAGGCTGTAAAGCCAGACTGGCTCTAAAACCACTGGACCATCTCTCTTGAACTTCTTCCATGTAAGCAAGGCCTTAATTACTCTTTTTTCCCTGAGAAGTTTCTTACTTATCTTTATAGAGTCACTTTTCAATTCCATTTTGATAATCTAAGCAGTTTTTGTTTTCTGATTCTCTCACTCAAGGATGTTGTCTCCACATTTTGAGTATCTGTCACGGTTCTTTTCAATTTATCAATACCAAAATTGCAGGCACCATACTCATTCTTATCGATATCTTATCTGGAAATAAAACCACTTCCTTTCATTTTCTTGCTAAATTTTATGTAGAAAATCTGAGGACCATGATTTGATTTTCTCTCCATATTATCACACTGAAAACTTATGCTGAACTGTCACTCTGTGACTTTGGTTGTTTTTACTTATCACTTTCCAACATAGAGTCATTTCTCTGTAGGTCTGAATTCCTTAGTTTAGATGTGGAGCTCCACGTGGACTGTATTAAAACACATTTGACTTAAACAGTCCTCCATTATTAAAACCAGCTTTATATATGGCTGCCTGGATCATTTAATCTGAACAGGAGTGTGGTCATAGGACTGTTTACCATCTCCATTAGAAGAAAATATGTTGCAGACAATCATATTTTGAGTTTTCTTTTCAGTCAGCGCAATTTACTAGTATTTACAGAGCTTTTTTTTTATTTAAAGCAGCAAGTGATAAAGTCAAACACTAGGGTTTGCTTAACAGGATCTATTCTCCATTAACTGACTGGAATTAATTGCATTCTCATTTTTAAGGGTTTGTTCATTGACTCCCTTATGAGCTTTTAAATTATTTTGCTCAGGAATACCGTTAGCCTGCAGTTACCTCATACATCCTTCTCTGCCTTTTCTTTTCAGTGTTAGCACAATATTGACACTTTACTAGTGCCCTATTGTAATTCACTAGAATATTACAGTATTTCTCAAAAACTGTCAGTGGCACGTATGTTCAGACAACTCCTTTTTCCTTCCTTAGGTATTTATGGACTGGAAAATGCTTCAACATTCTCATGTAGTCAAGTGTACCATCTCTTCCCTATTGAAATATGACAGAAATACTTACTGAGGTTTTCCTTTTCTTTATAATTTCTAATCACTTTGTTCCTTTCATCACCTATGTTGCTTGCTTTCAGATTAATACTGATCCCTTTTGTTGCACTGGAGTCTGCCAGATTTCAGCTTTCCTTATATTCTAAATTTTAATAGCTTTAGTTTGTCTTGACTGTTACCTGGTTTCCTTTGTCTGCTTGTCAAATATATACTTTATTTTGTAATGATCCTTAGTGGAGCATCTCTGCACCACTGAACCTGTAAATATCTGAAAATATTTTGGGATACGCTTTTAGCATGAATTACCTTATCAGGAATATCACTTTTAAAACAGAGGCCAGGAAAAATCCTTTTAGCCCGGTGGCAGCCATGAGGATATTTTAGCTGGCTGCACTGCAGCAGGCAGCTGATGCAGGATGTTCCTTCCCCAAAAGAGGACAATGATGCCAATCAGCCAGAAGCTGGCAGCACTGCGTGTCCCATGGCACACAGAGCTGCCTTTTACATCTTGATGATGAACTAGATTGTATTAGATTAAACATGAAAACAAACTCTGAAAGGCTGAATGCATATTCTTTCGCCTCTACAATTTCACTTACACAACCTTCTTTAACAGAGATGCTGTCCTTCTTAGGAAAGTCTTTAAATCTGCTCTTTGGTTTCTATTTCTTGTTGACAGCAGATTAGGAAACTGTACTTGATGCAAGTCTGGGGATGTTCCATGCTGGACTAAGCATATCACTTTGTACTGCACCCATCCTGTTTCACAATCAAATACAGAAAAGCTCCAAAATACAGGATCATGAGGGCTTAAATGGGTCCATTCATTGAGTCCTGCACAGAAGGCGGCTCTCAGGTCCCAGATGTGGCTGGCAGTGGCAATGGGTACATGCCCTGCGACGATGCCTTCTGCATGAGTGTGAGAAATAGTGGCAAATCTTCTCAGTAACTCCTTTCTCAAGCACTGAGCTCTTCACTACAGAAGATTTGTATTCCTGGGCAAATAAAGGTAACTGTCTGTAAAGGTTCAGTATCAGACTTGTCTGACTCTTAAACAGATGTTGGCAAAGTTACTCCATGTTTTTTTGTAGTTCTTTGAAACCTGCTCTTCTCTCTCCAAAAGTACTGTATGGGTTTCCTCACACTTCTGAGGGGGCATCACTTGGCTTGCCTAACATCCTCTACAAGCATGAAGAGAGACAGTGTAGCAGAGAAGAGATCATAAATCTCCATGAAAATCTAGCTCATTCTGCACATTGCAATTCCCATAGTTAGAAAACTGCTCAGAGGGACTGAGCATAATGCATAATGCAATTGTAAGACACCATCCCCAATTATGTTGGCAGAAGTAATGCCGAGCACAATCTCCCCATCTTCAGAGGAGGACTTTAGGACTCAGATACTTCCTCTGTTTGTCTCCAACAAGCCAGCTGTGGAAGGCTCACCACTGTGGGCTCTGCTCCAAAGTATGCTCCTCTACAAAGCAAGTGTTGGGAAGGCCGTGGTAGGGCTGGATGGGAGGGTCAGCAAACATTCATGTTGGCTCCATTGTGACTCTTGGGGGGTTGGCTGCGTAGTCAAAAGGGGCAGACCCATAGGAACAACCAGAGAAGGACACACGGTTTAGCTTTTCCTCCTGCTGACCAGTGGGACCCATTATAGCACACCCCTACACTGCACAGGACCTCCATCTCTCACATTCATCCTGAAGGTAGAAGGGAAGGCCAGAATGCCCTCTAAATGTCACATCTAGGAATACACAGACAATACAAGACACAAGATATAAGACAAGACAATATACAAGATAATTTCTTGTATATCCTCCAGTCAGGTTACCCTTGAGAGTGTAACCACAAAAAGTATGTTGAAAAGGCATGAGATTTTTCTCTCCTAGATATGTTAAAATATGTAGAAGAGCTAATGGGCGTTCAACATGCAATTAAATCCCCATTGCCCCAGCACAATTCCCTTGCAAAGAAAGGAAAGCACAGTGGGTTTCTTCTTACCTATACATGGCCTAGTCACTGAAAATTCTACCATCAAAACAGAAAGAAAAAAAGCACTTGCTGAGTTCAGCTCACCTCCTCCTCAGGTAAACCTCTAAAACAAGGTGAGCTTTCCATCCCAGTTTCACTGCCATCCCAGTGCTTGATGGCAGCAGCAGCAGCAATGCATTCATGCTGCAGGGTCACCTGCAGGTACCCGCGCAGGGCTTTACAACTCCGCAGGCAACGAGCAAAATTTGACAGCTCACAGGGACAGAAGCAAAGGCCCTCCCCATCTTGGGGTGGGTGCCAGCAGGGAGCTGCCTTGGGGGGTCAGTGTCAGCTGAGATGGACTGCTTTTGGCAGCCTGGTGGTATGAGTATTTTGTCAGTCAGAAGACCTGGAAGTACAGTTAAACTATACAAGTAGAGTTAAAACCTCCAGATCTTTCAGGGCAGAAAGGTTTAAGGCTCTCTGTTGGAAAAAGAACTGAATGGACGGTGTGTGGATGAAGTATAAGCATTGCTGGCACTGAAGACTTTTTCTCACCATGTGTCATGCTAGGGGCATCATTCATATTTCTGAGCAGGAGCATCTGACTTTCAGACAGAGGTGTCTGGAAACACATGGTAGGACAGGAATTTGGACACTTCCTTCTCTCAGACAAATTTACTGTTTTCAGGGTTAATGTTTTGTGTCCACAGCTGCTGGAGTCTCTTGGAAAAAACTGCAAACAGTGGAAGTCCCATCCTCCTGGCATTATAAACCTCCATGGCTAGCATTTTGCCATTTTTCAGAGGAAAACCATCTTCATTTTTCCTTAAGGAAAACAGGCATTTGGAGTTAAAACACAGCTTGGCCACTGGAGAATTAGGCACCTTGCTGCAGTATGCCTGTGCTTGAAATCTCTCTTTCTGAGAGAGGAATTTCATTGCTTTCTTGGTTGCCAGGATAAATAGGTCTGATGTGAGAGCGGTTGTTCTGGCAGTGTTATGACACACAAGGAGAATGACAGTTCAGCAGGTGGCGTCCCTTGTCTGCCAGGGAAACAGCACAATGGGGATAACCAGTGGCTCCTGTGCCACCTTGGGCTTTCTCACTTCTTGTACAAAATCACCACAGCTGGTACCAGGCAGAGATATCTGCTATCCCAGTGAACAACAAGCTTCACAAGGCACTGTTTGCTATCGCGTGCCTAAACTTTTCTGCCTTTTTTTTTTTCCTTTAGCACTGGCTGCAAAGCTTTTGGAAAATTTTAAAAGAAAAGGATTAGCGTCTTGTGAAATGTTGGTTATTTCCTCACTTGTTAATATGCACTGCCCTCTTGTGATAAAATATGTTTTCGGTGTTGTCTAGATGTTCCCCTCCTGTTTTCCCTTTTTGTAGTTTCCGGTTTGGGTTTTTTTCTGTTTGAGTTCCTCCCCCAGAGCCTGGTTTTCTTTAAGTTTTTTCCCTAAGGCAGAAATAATTCTTCTTGGCATTATAAGGATGAAAAAAAAACATCAAAAAGCTTGATCAAAACATTCTTATCTGATATTTCACTCTTCCATACAATTAGCATCTTCACAGGTTGTTTTACTGAACACATAAGAATGAGATGGATATGTAGCCAGGAATAACTTTAGTGAAAAATGTAGACTTGAAAAGATGAGGGGAATATTTAGAAGTTCATTGAAAAGGTAGTGTTTGAAGAAAGAGGTCCAGTGTGCAGCAATGTACTCAGTTGCACAATCACCATCATAACAGTCTGATGAACTAGCCAGAATCTCCCAGGTCACAGCAAGAGAAAGCTATGTAATGCTGTAAACCTGCTCTCAAAAACTGAACAGAGGCAAAAGTCACTACTGAAAGCTGAGCAGGCAGGCAACGCTGCTCATGGCTTGAACGTGATGGATGAAAAGGCTTGGAAGTGACAGTGTAGGGGACACCCTTCAGAAGCCAGAGAGAAGGCAGTGTGACACACTACCCCAGCAGGCAAGGTGGTGACACAGAGGAAAACCCAAACAGAGACCTTTTGGATTAATTGCTGGTTGGAAAAAAGTTCCTGTGTTGTGGGCAATGCGCATCAAAGATACCCAATTGTAATCCACTCCTCCTCTGAACTCCCAGGCACTGTGAGTGATTCCTCCCTGCTGACTGCTTTGTTGTAGCCACACAGTTTATTTCCTGGAATTAATTACCAGATAGGTGGAAAATTTTCCTAATGTGGCTTGCTTTATACAGTGTCCTCAACTTAGTGGAGAGCTTGGTTTTCTTTGCTCTAATTTTTCTGCTTCTTTGTGTTTTTCATAATTAATGTAGTGGTCACCAATGAAGGATTAAGCATCTCCTAAAGAGGTTACTATGCTTTTGATGTCTGGGGATAATTTTCTGAATGGAAGGATCAATGGACAATTCCTAGGTAGCTTTGTCATAAGATGTATGGTTGAAGGAAGATTTTCAGGTAAATTAGTTATTTATGTCCAAAAGAGGAACTGAATGTTATTATAATTTAGAATGAATAATTAAATAATTATATCCAGGCTTGGGATCTTGAAAGGTTCCTGGTAGGCAGGAGCCCTGACGCATCACTGGCAGCACTTTCAGATTAACTTCTGTGAACTTTTTAAACTCTTCTCTAACACCAAATAAGAGAAGCTGAACAGTTAAAAAAAAAAAAAAATCACAGTTAGAGGAAGCAACAGAAGAAAACTGGTGAATGTATAGCAGAAGGAATTTAGCTTCAGGCTCACCAAAAAAAGGTATACTGATGGAAAATCAAAGGGACTTGCAGAATCAAAGTCATCTCTGTCACATGCTTCAATCTATCCATGTTCATGTAGTATGAAATAGTCTTTAGTTATGGGATTAAATACTTAGTAACACCACAGTGAGTGAAAAAAGAAAATAGTAGGCGATCCCCTAATTAAAGACAAAACTATATGTGACATGTGGATGGGAAAGGAAAGGAGAGAATTTTAAAAAATAAAGCTGACAGAAATCTAAATCATGGTAATTTCTAATTTTTGATTGTTGCACTTTACAAACCTTTAAGTGTTTTTCTGAGGTTTTGTAATGCCTCTCTATATAGAAGAAATAAACAAAAATAATGAACAGAAAACATATTGACTTCCTTAGGATGATATTTTGTGACCTTAAGTCACAAGCCTGATTTCCTTTCTCCACTGCAAATCACAAGACAGTAGAGCTCATAAAACCACCACCTGATTTTTTTTTTTTTTTTTTTTTTTGTAATGTCAAAGTAGGGATTATTTTTCCTGACTTTAACTTAAGTAAGAACAAATCAAGTGGGACAAAACTTCCAAGAAAATAGATCCCAAGGCAAACATCCCACCCTGGAAAACTTTAAGAACCATAACAGCGATTCTCTGATGGGAAGTTATCAGGCTATCACAAATGAAAATCCTTCTGTCTACCAACAAGAATAAGCAAAGTATTCAGTGAGAATCTACATCCCTCCTACCAGCTGTTACCTTAGGGGTTGTTCAGGACTGCAGCCTCCTCACTGTCCTGAGAAATCTATTGAAGATAAGCCTGGGAGATCTGCTATGTGCTTAGCTTTTAAGTTTCTGACTTTTTGGGGCTAGATATCCTTGTGAATGGGAGTATGGATCCAGGTTGAGTTGAGGATATGCTACTGCATAAGGTGGGGCTAAAATAAGAATGTCAGATAAAGAAGCAGCCAGAACCCCTTGTGTTATGAAGGCCTAGCAGTGAGTAAATGGCAAATGCTGTAGCGGTTCGCTCCAGAAAAACCTTCAAGAAACAGTTGAACTGCATGTGAACTTCATATTGTTGAATCTGCAGAGCTGACCTGGAATGGTCATGAGAACAATCTCACTCCAGAAATTCCTGCTACTTCCTGCTTTCAGGGGTACTGATAGACTTTCTGTGGTATTTTGACATATCAACAGCTTAGTGTGAAGTGAATGACCCCAGCTTTTGCTCATGATCTGCAGCAAAAGCTGAACTGAAGCAAGAGGAAAATAGCTACGCGTGTTTCCTCCCCCAGTTTTCTAGGCATCTTAAAAACAACAAAAAAAAACCCCTCAAACTGGTGAAAGCTCAAAATCTCATTTCCATGAGGTTCTCTGAAGTGGTAGAAAAATAAAACAGAAACAAAAAAATGCCATACAGAAAGCCACACATCTGGGACCTAGCCATAAGGAACAGTATCGGTGCAAGGAGAGCAAGAAGCAGCTGCTGCTCTCTCAGTTTGCATGACTTTTGGACTGCCACCGGGACAGGACTGGCAACATTGGGCTTGCTGACACCTCCCAGGCTCAACGCAAAGCAGGTAGAGCTGGCTGGCAGCCGAAATCTCTGTGTGGGGAGCTGAGCAGTGCGGCTGGCTTTCCCACAGGCACTGGGGTGCTTGCACGTCTCCCCCTTCTGCCTGCACACAGGGAACTGCCTCCCGTCCCCAAAACCTGGGAATGCTGTGCTTTCATGCGGAAGAGATCCTGAGAGGGGTTTCCCATGACAGCTCAGAAACAGCCCCCGGGGTGTGTGGCAGAGGAGCTGGTGCTTCTGTTTTAATTTCTCTAACAGCTTATAAGACAAAACCGCATATTTGAGAGAAATCATTCCAAAAGAAAATTCCCAACCAGCCCCATCAGAGGCTGCTGTCAATGTAAATTCAGCCTGGGATTGGAGAAGTAGGACCAGGCAGTTCTCTTTCCACTGCTGGTTTGCATGACTCCCTGTGGCATTTTTCAGTGCCGATGTTAGCACCGCCTTGGCATCCCTACAGTCAACAGAGAGCCCGTGACTGATAAAATGGGAAATTACCATTTCATTCTCTAGTATTAGCTAGGAAACATTAATTTCTTCCCCATCAATTCTTGATGGCTTGGTAGGAAAGTATGCTTCTTAACAGCCTGGTAAGTTCATTATCTGGAGCAAACCCACGGTGAGGCAGGGCTGCCTGATGCCAAGCATGGATCTGCCCTAATTACCCTGACAGATGTCATCCCACAAGAAGAGCTGGGCAGTGATCATGGCCCTGCAAAGAGCACACATGCACTGAAGGTGCTGAACTGCCCACCATCCTCCTGCTGTTTTGCCATTTTGTGGGTCACTGCTTACCATTCACAAAGCACAGTTTAAAAAATGTGGGGGTTTTCTTGGAGTAATTTAGAATTTCATGTCATTTAACAGCTCAATGAATAAAAAGAATTAAAAGTCCTCTTCCAAAAGTACAGAAATCTGAACAACATCACAGCTTCAGTCCAAGTTCAGGTTTTGGTTTCCAGAAACACTCTGGCTAGCAAATTTGGAGAGGCACATCTGGAATCCAGAGGGGCTAGTGGCTCCATGTTTCTCCTCAGTGTTTTTGCTGGCCGGTGACTGTGGGCGCCTGCCTGTGTGCCCTAGTGCCAGCCTTGGCCCTCAGGAAGGGGAGGTCACATTTATTCCAACAACTTGGTCCTCTCTTAAATGCCATTCCCTTCCTCACTGGGCTGTGACGAAAGCCTGGGTCTGGGCATGGCCATGGTGGTGGGGTGGGCTGGTCGCCTCCAAGGGCTGCTCCAGGGTGTTACGCCTTGTCCTCCCATCAGCGCTGCCTTGTGCTGTGGTGGGTCCCGTGGAGAAAGCAGTGTGGATGCGCTGCCAGGCACAGAAAAGGTCTGGCTGCTCTCATGGGAGGCACATGTTGACTTCCCACACCACCACAGGCTTCTGCTTTCTGACAGGATGCACATGTTTCTGGTTTGACCAGCATTGGCTCCCCATGCCACTCTGTATTGGGTTTGCATGGCAGGGTTTTGGTAGCCAGGGGCTACAGGGGCAGCCACTGTGAGAAGCTGCTAGAAGTTTCCCCTATGTTCAATAGATCCAATGCCAGCTGGCTCCAAAATGGACCCATCACTGCCCGAGGCCGGGCCTATCAGCAACGGTGGTCGTGCCTGTGGGGTAACAGGTTTAGGAAGGGGAAACAAAATGAAGAGGAGAAATTGCAACAGAGAAAGAGCAAGATATGAGAGAAACAACCAAGGTCAGCGGAGAAGGAGGGGGAGGAGATGCTCCAGATGTTGGAGCATAGATTCCCTGGCAGCCCGTGGTGCAGACCATGGTGAGGCCAGCTGTGCCCTGCAGCCATGGAGGGTCATGGGGGAGCAGAGACCCACCTGCAGCCTGGAGAGGACCCCAGGCAGGAGCAGGGGGACGCCTGAAGTAGGCTGTGACCCCATGGACAGTCCGAGCTGGAGCAGGCTCCTGACAGGAGCTGTGGCATCATGGAGAGAGGAGCCCAGGCTGGAGCTGGTTTGCTGGCAGGACTTGGGACCCTGTGGGGGACCCAGCCTGGATCAGGCTGCTCCTGAAGGACTGTACCCTACGGAAGGACCCACGCAGGTGCAGTTTGTGAAGAATTGCAGCAAGTGGGAAGGACTCACATTGGAGAAGTCCGGGGAGGACGATCTGCTGTGGGAGGGACCCCACGCTGGAGCAGAGGCAGAGTGTGAGGATCCCTCCCCTGAGGAGGAAGGAGCGGCAGAGACAATGTGTGATGGACTGTCCACAACCCCTATTCCCCATCCCCCTGTGCCACTGGAGGGGAAGAGGCACAGACATGGGGAGCAAAACTGAGCCTGGGAAGAAGGGAGGAATGGGGGGAAGGTGTTTTAAGATTTGGTTTTATTTCTCATTATTCTACCCAGATTTGAATGGTAATAAATTAATTTTCCCTAGGTCATGTCTGGTTAGCCCATTATAGTAACCGGGGAGTGGTATCTTCCTGTCCTTATCTTGATTCACGAGTCTTTAATTTTATTTTCCTCTCCCCTGTGCAGCTCAGGAGGGAAGTGACAGAGCAGCTATGGTGGACACCTGGCCTTCAGCCAAAGTTCACCCACTTTACTTCCCCTGGCACATGGACAAGCATCCAAGAGCAAAGTGCATGTGTGCAGCGTGGGTCATTGAATGGAATTTCTAGCAAAACATTGTTGTGGTTGGGGGTATGATGAGAGTAATGCAGTCCCTGGGGCTTTTCTGAAAGACTCCCTCTGCATTTGCAGGCAGCGGGTTGCACACGTGGTGCCTTTCCCATGACAGCCCCCATGCCGGCCCCATCCACTGTCCCTTGCCCCAGCCCCCATGGCATTCACATCGCCCTTTCCCCAGCTCCACTGTCCCCAGCGGGCAGTGGGCGAAAAATATTTCCTGAAGCAGCCTTTCATCTGCACATTGCAGCAAGCCTTTTGGAGGCGTACAGTCTTCTCTGAACCTTTTTCTCCTGTGATGAGAAGAGGTGGGGTGACGTGGGGGATTGCTTACGCGTCTCCCGTCACTTTTCCATTTTTTAATATTGCGTGTGTTTCCTGGGCTTGTTGGCATTTTCCTATGAGTAAGCTCTTACCAAACGCACCCGACATGTTTTATGCTTAATACTTGGTCCTAGAGCAAGAAAGGGGTGCTAAGGCATTTGGTAACAAGTGGGTACAGTGGTGGGAAGGTGTGAGAGATGGTTTCTAAAAGCTGTGGCGGCTGAACTTGCAGGTACTTTGTACACCCAAAGCAAGAGGGTTAAAGTGAGAAACCTCTGCCAGCCCCAGTCTTCTCTTACGAGTACTGCACAACACTTCATGCTCCATTTGCATAAACCTACGTGTCAAATGATGATCTGAACTTACTCCATCCCTACATAATATCTTCCACTCATTAAGCGCTTTGAATGTGGCAGGTTTTTTACACAGTACGTTATTCCCAAAGTCATGAGCAATCTTTCTGAAAAATATCTGCCTACAGTCGCTCCAGGAGCATGTGCTGAGGACACCTTACACTTTTCAGTACCCAGTTTCACATGGGGGTAGTTTCCACTGTGATGACCTCTTTGCTGCTTGCTTTGGTGCTACAACCCAATGCAATACCCCCCGAGAGAGATAGACATGTTGCAGGCTGTACTGCTTGATATATACATTTTTTGAATTTCTTCCTGCTAAGGGGAAAGTTCTTGCACTAGCAGGGAGGTTGCAATTGGGCTACCACTGAGAAAGGTGAGGAACTGGAGAGCGACAACAGCACTTTCTGAGGAAGGCCACTCATCTCCTGACCCAAGCTGCTGTATTTAAGAGGTTCTTCCACCAAAGCTGTAGCTGGCAGCGATCTGACACCTCACTGAGCAATACCACACTTCCGACAAACAATTAATAGCCTTCTGCTCCTGAGGTCACACAATGGAAATGAACAGGAGGGTGCCCAGAGTGTGGATTTACTGGGAAAAACCTTGCTCACAGCTGATGTTGATTTTACTTGCAGGCTGCTCTTCCCTGCAGGCAAAGAATGTGGGGCAGAATGGTGCCGGGATGAGGCCTCACTGCACACCACAGCCCCTTGTGGAGTCTACACATGGAGGACAGTGCAGTTTATACTCCCCAACTTCATTTTTTTCTTTGTGTCTTTTTGTGTAAAAGAGCAATGAGTGTTTTTCTCCATATCAATAGGGATAAACAAGCACCATTAATAAAAAATGAAACAAGAAGAGCTGTTTTCTTGTCAGCTATGTTTATACATTTTATTGAAATCTGCATCATTAAAAATGCTAACCTAATGCATTAGGGAAAGAAAAATAATGATGCAACTTTCAAACACAAAATAGTGGTGATTTTATGGGCACCCATGCTGTTAGTTTAAATAAGAAAAACAAATTTCAAACAAAACCCAACAGCAACAACAAGCTGGTTAAATAAGCAGACAACAATTTTACCTAGCAACGAGTGCTCTACTCAGTGATGATCACCCAAGGGTAGCCCAGTTGCCTTCAAAGGGACATTATTTGTGTGAACAGAAAGATTTCCCATGAAGACCCCCATTCAAGACTGGATTTGACTATCCCTATGCACTGCCAGAAGCAAACATATTACCTGTGGAGTAAAATACTGGCACATATCAGCAGGAGCAGACAAACCTGGCTCTTGCATCCTTATGAATCAGGGCAGATCCTGCCCTACATGCTGAAGTGAAGGACTTCCACAGTCCAGAAGTGTCAGGGTGTCTCATGCTTCTTGGATAAAGATACCAATGACCATTGACCAGGGCAGAAATGGGTGTCCATGAATTTTTGAATAAGGTAATAACAAAAATTATTTTAGGGAAAATAGTACAGTGCCCTACGGACACTACATATTAAAGTCATCAAAGACTGCACTGTTACACCTTCACTCAGTGCTATGATCTTGACGCCCCTCTAGACTGTGAAAGGGAATAGAAAAAAAGCAGAATAGAAAATCGGAGACACAATATATAATTTATACTCTATTTTAACTTGAATTTTGGCCAGAAAGAAGCCATCAAAGTGAGGCTTCTGGAATGGTTTTGCAAACAATGACTATATCAACCACTTCTTAGGTCATGAATAAATCATGGCAAATAAATCACTACCAATTTGTTAGACATATGATGAATCCTTGAGGAAACAGGATTATCTTCAGTAGATATGTTTAGGTTAAGAGAGAACAAGCAACATTTATCTGTGGTTTGCTTAGGCTTTATTAGGCTACCTTCATAAATCTCAACAACTCTCCCTGTTCAGATACGCTCCACACAAGAATGCGTAACAGAAGTGTCAGGGGAGGTCAGCTCAAGGGTCCACCTGGAGAGCATCTCACTTGTGAAAGTGGCTGTCAGCAGAAGACTGCCCTAGGGTACAGAAGTAGGTAAAGCACAGAAAAATCATCATTTAGCCTTCAGCAGCCAGGGCCATAGGACTCCTCTGAGCCAGAGCTGCACCCTGGCAGTCACATACAGGACCAAACCTCTGTGAATTTTTCTTGCCCTAGAGCAGCATCTTTGAACTCGTGGTTCCAATGGCAGGGATAATAACCCCACCCCTTGTTCAGCACCACTCATGTTTGCAAGCTGCTGCGGTACCTGTTGCTTTTCCAGACTGAGGAAGCTCTGAGGCTTTAGCTCTCCACCAGTGGAAGCCACCCTGCACCTCTGCAGGATGCTTCCGGTCATCCTTTTTTTTTTTTTTTTTTTTTTGTGAGATGTGATTACCAGAGCTGCACAAAGTGTTTGAGGTGCACGTACACCATGAGTTTGTTCACTGGCAAAATAATGATCCCCATTTTGTGTCCTACACTTTTCTTCAGAAGTCTGCACATTCAATTTGCATTTTAGCAGCTCCTGAGCGTTGACAGAAATTTTCAGAAAACTTTCCGCAGTGAAGTTGTGCACCCCCTGCATCCTGACTTGATCTTAACCCTGCTCAAGCAATAACCACCAGTAGTGGCCATGATGGATGCATCCGGTCATGACGGATGCACCCAGCTCAAAGTGGACTTGGGGGAGACACATTACAACACAATAGCCAAGGGCTAATTTATGACAACATGCTCACCTAACCACAGTGCTGGTCAATGGACAACTCAAGCCAAATTTGGAAGAAAATAACAGTGGCAGTCGGTATGTAAATACAACTATGACTCAATCATCTTACTCCCATAAATAGGGAGCAGCCCAAGAGCTCTTTGAGCTCTTCTGCATGACAAGATCTCCCCTTGAGTAGGGACACCTCTCAAAGTAACTCCTCCAGGTTGAGAGATTCCTTGCTGCAACAGATTCTCGGTAAGGGTCTCCAAAGTCAGCTACAGGTTTAAGTACCCTGATTAATTTGGTGTCATCTGCAACTTTTGCACCCACTATCCTCTCCCCTCTCTGGGTCCCTCTGCAATTCAGAAAGAACATGAGTACTCTTAAACCTGTGGGGTCTGACAGATGGGACCATTTCCTAATGGTGTTTCCATTAGGAAAAATAACCCCTCTGCCTTCTGCCTCTGATTTCTGAAATTCTGGAAGACCAATTTTTAGCATGCAATATGGGTTTGAGGGCAGTGTCTGGGTTGCCTTAGCATATGGTACAATCTTGCTCAGATGGAATGGCCCTGGTGTCAGCGGGCACAGTGAACTGGCAAACCTTGATTTTTCAGGAACCTCTGAAAATCCCAGTGCCTTTAAAAAGTCAGACTGCCTGGTGTGCAGCCATCCCATGGCCAGGAGAAGCCCACTTCTGCTCCACCACAGAGACATGCACACATATGTGCTCGTGTTGGTACGCACAGGGTACAGAGTCATTGCTCTGATTTTTAACAGAGATCTTGAGCCTTGCAAAAATACCGTACCCGAAGTGTGGGGCTGCATGTTTAAGAGGCAGATTTACCTGAGTCAGCACAGCAGGATTGAGCCTTTCATGCACAGCTAAGCAGTTCCTTGTGGTTGCAAATCAATTTTGCTCACCTTCAGCAGGAACTGGTGATTTCTATCACTTTTTCTCAGGGACATGGAGAAGATTTAAGTTTGGGTTTTTTTCCTTCTGTTTGATTCAGTGCTTGTCTGTTTCTCAGGAAGATCCCTGTAAAAGCAAGGACTTGCAGTTTGAGTTAGTAACACCTGTTCGTGTTTCATTTTACAAAAAACAGACTTTCTCTGCAAAATGCAGAGGAAACCTGTATAAAAAACAGGAAGTGCTGTCAGGCTGCAGTGCCTGCTTGCTCAACTCACCCAAGCCTTCCCACGCAGCAAGGCACCAAGGATCAGTCGTATTCTGCCCTACCCCAGGCTTTTCCTAACATTGTATGTCCAATCTGTTTTCTGAAATCAGTTAAATTGTGAGTGCATTATACAAGATGATTGTTATTTGCCTGATGGCAGCAGCCAGAGGAGCCCTAGGACTGCCTCAGGTCCCCCTGTGCTGGTTGCTGTGCAAAGACAGAAGGGGTTATGTCCTGTCCTGAGAAGGTCTGCAGGGGAGGACACCCATGAGAGGGACAGGTATAAGTTGGCAGAAGGTCCCCACACTGCTCCAAGAGTAGCCTCAATTTTCAAATGGTTCTTCAAATGCCACATGAAGCAAAGCTGCTGGTTAGTGCTGGGTGGCAACTCCTAAGCTCACTGCAGTTTATTTCCCTGCTCAGTGTCTGCACAGATGCTTTCTCTGTAATGATGCTCTTTGGGCCTCATTTTCTGAGGTTCTCAGTGGCTTTGCGTCCTCTGACTTCAGCGCTTGGTACTTCTGGAAAAACAAATCATTCATAACATTTTGGCTGTCTTACAGGTAACATAAAATTTGCTTTTACTTCATCATGTGGAAGATTTGACTCCTGTTGCCATCTTTCCACACTGACCCACACCAACCACTGTACCCCAAGATAAAAGCTGGCTTACTCCTGGGGGTACGTGCGCAGCTCTTCCTGCACACAGCTCCTCAGGGATTGCAGAGCATCTCATAGGGCGCAGGTCTGCTCTATTGCTGCTGCTTCCTTTAGGGGAAAAAATACTGTTGCTGGAGACCTCCATTCAAGTTTTTTGTTTCATGCTGGCATTTTGAAAAAGGAATTGGAAACAGTACCTGCAGCCACTGGTAGGTAAGTTAAAACATGAGCTGAAATGTTAGCTGAGGTTAGGTTCTACTGATAGACTGCTGAAAACAGGCATCTGGACAGATGGTGTCAACTGATTTAACTGAAGCTGCAATGTTTAACAGGGCAGAAAATGCAAGTAAAAAGCTAATGGGAGCCCTGTCCTAGTTAAATCATCTTCTTATTTAACTTACCAGCAGTAATGGTTGTTAATAAATTCCAGCTAAACTAATAATAGAAAAGATGAACTGTTTTTTTAGAGTTTGGAAGCAAAGCTAGTAAAGCTGTGGACCTTAAAAAATCCCAACAAACATACACATATATGTGTATCTAGACTATTTTAAATAAATAATGTATTTGTATGTATTAACATATATATTAACATATATATCATATATATCATGCATATAATGTATATCATATACAGCATACATATATCACCATTATCATATTATCAATATGCACTTATATAGAGAGACCGGTTTAATTTATATTGATTTAAATATATATATCTATCAAACAAAGCAAGTGAAAGCAACGCTGCTATTTCAAACCACAGAAATGAAAAAAAGGACAGGAACTGGGGTAGAGATGAGGAGGAAAGGTATGAAGAGGCTGGAGAGAGCAGAGGCAAAAAGCCTGGGATAGATCCTTGCAGCTTCTCTTCAGCCTCTGCAAATGATGCCACGAAGCTGTTTTCCTCTCTGTGCTTGCTCATTCAAGTCCGCTTTCTGTCCATGCACAGGATCACATCTTTCTCATCGGATTTAAGGTCCCTGTTGGAGGTTCCCATGGTCCTGTGCCATGCAGCAGCCACGTCAGTGTCGGACACTGTATGTACAAGCTACTTTTCTGTCCTGCTCACAACTGACTGTGCTTCAGCATGTCCTCGGAGGTCTGAGATGGATTGTTGTCCCGTGATGCTCTGAAAGCAAATTAGCTATAGTGCAGTACCTCAAAGGGACGTGTGTGCTGCAGGACTGGGGTTTCCTGTCCTTTTGCCGCAGTGACAGGCTACTACTGCCCTCCTGGGTGTGAGCCCAGGAGCAGAGAGACGTGGCATTGGCTCTTCAGCAGCCACCATGTCCCTGTCATGTAGCCCAAGGCAAAAAGACCTCCCTCAGCAGAGGACAGGATCACAAGATCACTCTGTTTCATATCGGGATGTGTCTAGCCTTGACAAACCTGCTACAGACTGTTTTGTGGCAGCTGCGTGCAAGCTAGCAAGCTCTCACTGACAGGCATTTGAAAGCCTGATTCACTTATCTCCAATTCATCCAAGAACAAATTTGCCACCCTTGGCTACAAGATCATGTGTTTGCAGCTTTCTAAAATTAGCACATTTGTAGCTAGCCACTAACTAACCCAAGTACTTGTCTAGTCTTTTAGCAGAAGTCCCCTCAGAACAGCAATATATTCCTGTAGGTAGCTTTTGGTTTGGGAAACTTTTGGATCTGGGAGCTGCCAGGCACTGGCAGTCACTGAGTTCAGTATCTATCAAGCTGTGGATGCCCAGTATTTCTTAACAGCAAACTGTCAGGTTAGAGGACTTGAGTACTTTTGCGTTCAGGTAGCTTTGCCCTCCTATGCACAGAGCTATTTTGCTCTTTGAGCCTGTGCTCATGTAAGAAAAATTTCTGAATTCCTCAGAAAATCATGTGAATAGCGTAAACTGGGGGAAAACAACACCTGCTTGCCGTGTTGTTGGCTTCGGCATTTACACACTATAGTTGCCAAGTAACAAGATTCATCAAGGGATGGAGCACAGAGAAGAAAACCCACAAATGATTGCTCTGGATTATAGCATTTCTATAGGAGTACTGCAAGAGGTCGTCTGAAGAGCGAGCAGTGAGAGCAGAGCCAGGCTCATCCATGTTGCTGCATGAAGTGTGCCAGTCTCCTGTGCACAATGATCCAGTGCCTCTGCTTTGGGATTTCAGTGGCAAAGCTGCCCAGCCCCTCATAATGTCAGGAAACTGCAATGTAAGTCTAGGGAAAAAACTAATTATTATTAAGAGACAGATTTTTATAGCACCTGAAGGGAATCAAATTGCTGTGTGTCCAGGAGTGCTTGTCCCAAGTGCATTTCAGAAGATGATGCATCATCCACAGTGTCTCACAGTCTGCTTTGATCTACAGTCACCACTGCTATCACTTAAAAAAGGCATTTCTGGAAAAAGAATAAAAATTAGAAATTTCTCTCTGCCTCACCATGAAGTGTGTTATTGTCATTACTAAAACGTCACCTGCTGGGCAGTCACTTCTTGGACAAATCAGAAAACATGGAATTGTTTTCCTCTTTCTTCCCCTTGTGGATTTCAAAACCCTAGAAAGACAAAGTGGGGGCAGCCCTTCCTATTATCCCCTGCCCTGCCTCGCAGGAATCCTGTTGGCTGAGACCTCACCTGCTCAGTGCACACAGCGGTGCACCTCCCACGGTGAGGAAACACAGGGTCTGGGTGGGTATTGTGGCCTAAGGGATTAGTGTAGAGATCGTGACCATGGGCTTGTAGGATTCTGTGATACACAAGGATGTGGAGGCTTTGTCCTCTAAATTTCTCTGCTTTATTACAGATTGCCACAAATACCCCAAACGTCACCACTAGCAAGTATACCTATGATTAATAAAGTGAATATGAATTAATGTATACTCCAAGCTATTACAATTTAGTAGCAACAATCAATTATGTAGTATCAATTAAGAGTATGGTATCAATCAATAATAGCATCAATTAGTATTGTAGTACAACCAATAACAGCAACAACCAAGTAGTTATGTACTATTACCGATTACCACTTGTCAGTAGCAAAGCAAATTTGTCAATATAGCAGCCGATACATATGAATATATATACTATCAATATGAAGCATATTAGACTGATTTTAGAAGGAGCTGAACCATCTCAAAAGTGCGAGGACAAACCAATCTGGGGTGAGGACAACACACCGAGACACCCCCTAAAGAGAGAACGACAGGCTGAGGCAACAAGGTAGCAGAGAGAGTCTCACGTCACGGAGTCTGGGGTCAGGCAGGTGAGAGTCCAAGATCCTGTAGAAAGTTTGTGTGGGATTCAACCAGGAACCTCTCTGCAAGACAGGGGCTCCATCCTGGATAAAAATTACATTCTTTTTATAACACAGGCACATAAGAGAGTGTAGGACATCCTACTTCAAGCAGTCAATAGATGCTGTTAATTCCTATTTTTGACCTGTAGTGGCTGATTCTTCATGATGTTTTCTGTTCAGGCAAGCTGGATGTGGGATGAGAAGTATCCTGGGGCAATTCATGGGCACCACTACTAGTGATACCTGGTGGCCAGCACAGCTCTGCCTGGTATCTAACTTCTCTTTAGTAGGGCCCAACAGAGTTTGTCTTCTCTTCCAAGTCCCTGTATTTCATGAAGGCTCTGCCCTGCCATCAAATCTGGATAAAATTGGCCATGAGTGCTAAAATTAGTGTGAGATCAACAGTGAGAAACACACTGACCAACAGGATAGATGTAAGCTTTTCTTCCCTTGGAAAGTGGACTTAGGAGTAGAGCAGGAGCTATGCCTAGTGCCAAAGAGTCTTTATTTTTAAAATTACAAAAATGACAAAAATACAGCACTCTGTAACTGAGGCTTCCCTGACTGTGAAAAAAAGACATCAGCACTTTGTTCTGTGTCTTTTTCTCCTGACTTAAATTGTTCCTGATGGCATGTTGTCATCTCTGTGCGATGTATGAAGCCAAAAGTGAGGAGGACTTGGGGCTCTGGGAGGAGAGCTCCATCCTCCATCCCTGGACCAGAGGGAGCATGCAGACCCCATGCTGGTACAGTGCATGTGAGCGCAGAAGTGACGGACCGGGTTCTAGCCCCATTACAGGCTGTTTTTTAGCCACTCTGTGCCCTCTCCGTGCCCTCTCCATGCCTCTCTGCACTCCGAATTGCCACCAGACCTACTGCCCAGTACAAATAAACCACATTTCTCCATAAGAGATTTGTGCAGGGAGAAGGACAGGCTCTATGCACCCTGCCTGATGGGGAGCACGGGAAAGTGTTGGTCTCCCAGCTCACCAGCATGTAGCACAAAGCAGCCAGGCTTTGTGTGAGAAGGTCATCATTGACTGTTGGGTACAGATTAGGAGGAAATTAGCTCCTTGCAAAGCAAGGGATCATCAGGGATCACATGTCGGTGGTGACTTGCTAGGCAAAATGCACCCAAGTGGCCTTCAGTCAATGTAAGTTGTGCACATCTCTGATCAGAGCAGGCTCTGAAGAGCTGAAGTTCAGCCAATATTTAGTCAATAAGCCAACTCATATTTAGTCAATAAATAATGGCAGTGATAAATAATTTATTGTTATTAATTACATAAGCAAAGTCTTCTCTGTCTGCAGACCGATGCACTGGCACATCTTAAGCAACTACCGTGTTTATCTCAAGCAGTCAGAGGGAGTGAGCTGTGTTTTCTTGGCCTTGTCTTTATCAATAACCAGTTCATACATTCTCAGGTACATCTGCCCAGAGCTGCTGAGCATGAGCTAGAAGCCAGCTCTGATGCAGGGTAGACTGCAGAAGCACATGCTAGCACAGGTTTGGCAGAAATCTATCGTGACAGCAGACACCAACCTGACTTTGCAGCCCCACTGCGGATTGTCTGTGGGGTAGGATGAGATGGACATTGAAGCCCCTGAGCCTGACTGGACGAGTCACCCAGGCTGCTCTTCTCACGGTCTCCCAGGGCAGGCAGGGTCCCCCGCTGCCGCAGCAGCACAGGACGAGGAGGACCATGAAGTCAGAGGTTGCAGAATACACACCATTTTACATGCAATATCTCCCCCTCACTGGCCACGTTTAGTGCCCACGGAGGGTACTGTGAGCAGGCAAAAGTCTGGGGGCTTGCAGGTGGAAAACCAGCAATTTACAGTGATTGAACATGGTAGCAGACACAGGGAAATATACCTCTCTTCTTAGGATGTGCTATGGATTTCTGCAAATTAAAACCCTTGCAGGACCTCCAGTCTCCTACAGCCAGCATCAAAGAAAACTGCATCCCATACAGCCCAGCCCTACAGCTTCTCCTACAGGTTTTAAGGTACCATTTGGTATTTCTGACTGTTCAGGCTCAGGCTGTCAGATGTGCGGCTCTTACCAAAACTTTGTGGTGCACTAGGTAGGGCTTTCAAAAGGATGACACACAGAAAACCTTACAAATATTTAGAGGCTGTCTTGCACTGATTTCAAGGGGGTTTCCGTTTCCTAAAAATATTTTGTAGAGTTTCTATGTAAATTACTTGTGGGAGGATTTACTCTGCCACCTTCCAGCGAGACTTATTCTCTGCAAAAGGGCAGGCCAAAAGATTTCCATCAAAGGCATTTTTTTTTTAAAGACAAACCGGAACTTTATTTAAATGAAATCTTTCAAAAAGTATATCTTTTCTTTGAATGTTGTTGCTTTTCATCGAAACAATGAGGCTAGAAATCCCCCAATTTTTCAACAGTTTTTGGTGAGGGAAAATAGTTACCAGCTGCTAAAAAACAAATAGCTTTTAAATATTGTGAATGTGCAGAGTTTTTAATGAAAAGGCAATGTTTCCTATGGAAAATTCTAATTAAAACAACGTTCATTTTATTGCCAAACCCTTCTGCAGAAACTCTCTCTTTCCAATATGGTGCAACCATTATATTCCACATCCAGGAGAGCCTATTAGGAAACCCAAGCCAGTACTTTGCAGACACACGGCCTTTACACAGGATCATTCAGGGTAAAGTCCTGGTGCAGACCTGACTGTGGTTTTCATGTGAGTAGCAGTTTGACAAAATTACACCAGTGACTTCAACAACCCACCTCAGCTCCTCCAAGGCGTTTCTGCAGCTGGCTAAATGGAGTTATCAGCAGGGTTATCCAACCCCTTGGGTCAGCTCTAAGTAAAGGACTTCAGCATCCAATATGGAGGTCACTGAATAAAATTAGGAATAACCAATTAATGTGTTAATTAAGCTGCTACAGAAATGAACTTTTGCAAATACGTATTGCAGCATTTTCTTTTACTTCTTTACTACAGGTTATTGCAATTTGCATGCATCTTCTCTCAAAAATTAATTTGAGATTAAGGGCTCGTGTTGCTCATATTTAATAACAATGTGCTCACTCATTGCCAGCCAGCTGTGTCCGGCTCAGCAGACTTCCAAATTGGGGCCATGAATTAACTGGATGATAGAATTTATTTTGCAGTTTACAAGGTCAAGATATTTCTCTAGGCATTTGTTGGCATGAGTGGTGGTTCTCATGCAAAAGCACAATATGTGGATAATAATGAAGAAATCAGTATTCAATTAATACTCAATTTTAAAAAATGTCAGTGCTAATATTAATACAAACAGTAAGCATTAAGGTCTGGTAGGATCAAAAGCAGACCTGTGTCCCTAGAAACACAGTGCTGGGACTGCTGGGGAGTTAATAGTCTATAATACAACCTGCTTATGCTACTAAATTAGTTTGTCAAAGACAGTTAATCAAAATACAAAAAGCTTTCTCTTCTCAAAATAGAAATGTATACACAGTTGTATATGGTTGTATTACTGAAAGTTTGCAAGAGTTTTCTTCACATATTTTGCTGAAGTTACAGGTGGAGGACTGGGAGATATGGTCCAGCCAGGCAAATCTGCAAAGGGAGGGAAAAAGCCAGAAATCTACTTCCATTTACAAGAATTTATGTAAAACCACATACATCCGTTCAATAGAAATGCGGATATTTTACAGAGGCTGCATTTATTTATGCACTTTTTATCCTTTGAAATGCATTTTACAAATGCACTTGCAATAAACATACAGGGCTGTATTCCGCCATCATTCAAACACATGTAATCTCATTGACTTTAATGGCACTGTATCGGTGTCGCTGAGGGCAAAGTTGTCCACCAGTCAGGGATCTCATTTTTGAAGATAATTGAAAATGTCTCTGAAAAGAAGAAGGCGGGATTTTCCATTAGGAACATTTTTTAATAAAAAATATTACTTTAGAGTGTGTAGCTGGTTTTGTTATTGCTCCTTTCTTATGCAAAGCAAATTTATAGGCACTTGTCATAAAGACAGACCAGAATGGGGTCAATTTCACAGGAAGAAATTATGGAGACAATTACTTCCTTTGGTGCTGATTCAGGGTTGGTATTTCCTCATTGGTAGTTTACATACACGAATTTGATGGACAGAGTTTTATCTCACCCTCTTTTAAAAGATCAGGTGAACATTCATTAATCAGTTGTTTGATTACATTTACTCCTGATCACACTTGATTCATTTAACTGGAAAAGACCCAAAAAAAGGTCGTGGGATGCTGTAGCAGGGCTGTGCTTTCCTGGCACATCCTTCCCTGGCACTGAATCTGCAGTCCCATCCGCTGCAGGGTTCCTGGCATGGTGACAGTGCCCGGCATGTGGCCTGGAGCTGGAGGCAAGCACTGCTCCATGTCTCATGGACAGCTCCATCCTCCAGCCCCACCATGTCCACCTCCTCTTGACACCAAGCTATGCTCCTCTGGAGGGAGACCTTGAAAGCCTGAACTTTTATTTTTGATTTTGTGGTGAAAATGAATGTTGAAATGCCCAAAATGCCCTTGGACTGAGAATCGCAGACCCTGGCTCTCTGTGGCAGAGAAGTTGGACTGTGGACATAGGTGGGGCAAGTGCCAGTTTCTACACTAGCACACATCCAAATAAATTATGTGACTGGACCATGCTTTTGCTGTCGACTTTACATTCAGTTATAGCCTCAGAAGTTCATGTTCTTTGTTAGAGAGTTTTGAGGGGTGAATAAAGGACTGTAGTAGAGGGTTTGATCCTCTCAAACTTTTAAGTGAGACTTCTCCTTTTCAAAGGTTCTGCATTCCCACTGGCTTAACATTTTTCTGGTGCTGGTTCTTTGGATACAGACAGTGTAGCTGCCTCTGAATACCTGTCACTGCCATGCAAAGCCATTCAGCATGCAGTTAAACCTCCCCCCTCGCCTTTTTTTACCCAGCAGGGAAGCACAATGGGAGAGACTTGGAGACAATACAAAACTGTAGTCGAGGCATTTGTTTCTTATTACATTCACCCTTCCCAGAAACGCAAGTGGCAGCTTGCCATGAATTAAGTTTGCTCAATAATTCAGCCCCCTCACAATCAGAAGACAGCAGTCAGAGCTGTGATGGATAACGGCCTTATGTCAGATGTCAGTGTTAGGTCTCCACAGTCTATCACCAGCCGTTGTGATCATCGATCATGATATTCTACTTACCTGCCTACTGCCACTGGCAAACCACTAGGGGCTTGCATTAAACTGATGGTTAATTTCCTGGACGTAGATCCTTCATCAGCTGAGTCCTGAAGAGATGTCATTTCACTTGTCTTATGCGAGAGCTGACCAAGGGCAACATAGGAGTGTTGGGTCAAACTCTGTCACCCCCACTGCAGAAAATGCAACTCCTTTGAAAATACAAACAGAGAAATTCAGCTAAAGCTGAACAAAGCTCTGCAGTTTTGAAAATGGACAAACCTGTTGCAGTTCCTGAAAATATCACTGTGTGTATAAGGGTCAGACTTTTTCTCCAGTGCTCTGCAAGGTCCATATCACCACAGTCACAGCATTTCCTAAGTCAGGATTCCCAGTCTGGGAAAAGAAATTTGTCAGATCATGAAACTACAAGTAACTGGCTTAAGTATTATACAGGTCCATGGTATCTTAAACCTGCTGCTGTTGTGTGTGCTTTTTCATTTTATTTCTTCAGGAAGAGAGAATACAGCACAACCTACAAAGCTAACAGGGAAGATGCAGAGACAGATGCAACCCCAAACACCTTTTAAATGAACACGGTGGCTTTCACTGTGAAGGGCCACAGGGTCCGGTGACTGGATGCGCAATACTCAGCTCCCATCAGTGGCGCTTTCTCCCTGGCCTCAGGAAGATCCCGCTGAGTTTGCTTGCTACCAACTTGTGTGCTACAACGGATACTTTCTGGCTCCAAGTCCAGTATACCTCATCCTTGAATGCCCTGAAGACATTACCTTGGGTTGCCTGCCCAAAACCAACCGTTGGGTAACTACCTGATGAAGGTCAGTTTTGGACATTTACAAAAAGAACGACAATGGTGTTCAGCCACTCTTTGATTCACACAGACCTATTCCAAGAACTTACATCTGATGTTCCCCATGGAAATTTCTCTGGTTTATGCTTTTATTTTAATCTTTCATAGGCTTTCTGGAACTTGAACAAGAAGTCCCAAGAAGACTCATACATTTGGCTATTAGTTGGGTGAGTTAGAAAGGAGAACTGTAGCTTGTAAAACTTTTTGGGATTTCAACAGTTATTTTTAGTTACACTGTTGATCAAAAGGATGTTGAAATTTGTCAGAAAAATAAATGAGGGAAAAGAGAGAAAGCATTTGGTAAGGCAGCGGTTCAGTCAGTCACCTGGCGAGGGGAATCAAACTCAGGAGATGGTCGGTCTGATGCATTAAGAGTATCTGTCTGTTTGTCTCTTTCTCCTTTTAATCAGAAATACCATTCTGAACCCCAAAACCTTTCTAACAAAAGTTTCAAGTACAGATATAGATTTCCATGAAAAGTTTTGGTTTCAATGAAACCATTTTCTGGTGAAAAACATTTAATTGAAATGTTCCCATCCAGCTCTTGTTTTGACATCTTCTTCAAGCACTACAGGTTTGTAGGCAGTGAATCAGAAAGAAACAAGGAAGCAAGCATTTTGTCTTTCATTTTATTCAAGTTACAAAACCCAGTTACATATGACAGTAATTATATATTTTATATATTGGGCATTGTTTTGAATGACAAGCCATAGCTTGGTTATTAAAACTTTTTTTTTTTTTGTATTAAATTTCCTTCATCTGGACTGTCACTGAGCAAAAAACTACTTTGCTTTCCTTCCTCTGCATTTTAAATCAATGAAAACAAAATGAAATAGAAAATATTCTGAGAAGCACTGTGAGGAAATAAATTGGAAGAAGGTGTTGTTAATGCAGGGTATCTGTGTGTGTCAGTGGAGAAGGCATTCTTGCCCGTGTTGCTTCATGTAGAGGGTACAAGTGCCAGTGTGATGTGACTCACATGGGTGCAGCATCTGCCCGGACATATTGGTGTGCCACCAGACACTTGCCTGTCTCAGCAGAGTAGAGGGAGGAGTGACACTGCCCCATGGCTTCACTCTTCACAGTGCTCATACCCGCTCTTTGATGATGAAGTTTTATCTAATGTTTAGCTGAAATCTTTCAGGAATGTTACTGTTCAACAGCTTCCTTGTTCAGAATGGGTCATACCCTCATATCCTTGCCTATTTTCTTTTTCCTTGTAAAAACTTCTGATTGGGACATCTTTTTTCTAATATTTCATTGAATGCAACAGTACCCAATGGTGTGAATTGGTAGGATTAGGAAAGAGGAGATCCCAAGAATTATACCTATTGTCTTCTGAACCGCCCTTGGTAGATCCTCTTCCTGTGGTTTCCTCTTTGTCTTGGGAAATTCCCCTTTTGGAGGGATGCTGGGTGCAGACATTTTCAGAAAACGCTGTCAGCATAACTCTTGCAGAGCTGCAGGAGGAAGGGAGGGGACTGGGGGAGTGTGGTAAGGGCCCAGGGCACTTTTGGTAAAATCACATCATAGACTTGCAATATCAGCAATGAGACCATTGTCAGCTACAGGAAAAGCGTTTCCATTTCCTACCAAAGGTCACACCAATTAATAGCATCACTGACACAAACACTGCTAAAGACCAAATCAGCCCGATATGCAAGGCTAGTCAGGGACAATCTACAGCAAACCTCACCCAGCTACACCAGCAGCAATGCCCAGAAGTCCATGGATAAGAATCTTGCACCGAGCAAAAGAAGAAGAACATCCCCATCAAACAGAAAAGATACAGGGACAAAACGCTGGAGCTGCAGGCTGAGCATGGTGCTGTGGGGCTTGGCTGCCCAGCCACCACAAGTACGGGGAGGTGCAGCAATGCCTTGTTATGCAGACTGGCTGCGCTAGCTGTCACACAGTGGTGTTAGATAAGCTACAGCTCAAGACTGGGGTACCTATGCTTAAGTGTTTGCATGGAGATGTTGACACCTGAGCTCAGAGAGTGATTCAATTGATCCCACAGAGACTTCTCATGTTCCTGGAGATGCTACAGGGAATCCAAGACATCGACAAGGAAGTGGCAGATGCAACACAGGACCTCCCAGTGCTGCACATGGAGGCCTGGAAGAACACCCTGGAGCAGCTAGTCTGGTACTCAGCACCTATCAGCAACCTGGCCATGTCAAAGGGTTTTTACCTTCCAAATACCATCAGAAGATTCTAGAAAATAATTTTGTTTGTCGAGAACTAGACTCTAAATGTCAGGGGCAGGCACTGACTGTATTGACAAGATCTCCGTTGTGGGGACCTTAAACACCCAGCTCACAAGCAGAGGACTAGATGTTGATATTTTAGACTTCCAGTCATCCCATAACCAAGAAGAGGGATAAACCAAAATCTGTGCACGTCAGAAGTATTCTGCTGCATTGTGCCAAGCTGTTGCCAGAAGCCTCCTCTACAGCAGTGAAACCAAAATCGTCCTGAAGTTAACTAGAGTTGCTGACTCCTTTGTTCCTCATAGGCAGGTTCTTACAAAAGCATTTTAAATTCAAATCAAGGGGATAAATCCAGCAAAATTAACTCCCTGCAAACACTAGATTTGGGATGGTCTTCTTAACCTAGCTCCATCAGTATGCACTGTACTCTCTTTTTTTCCTTATGCACCAAGCGCTGCATGAGGAGTTTGATAAAAGAGATTAATTTTGGGTGTTCATAGTCCTTTTCCAACAGTACGCGGTCCCAGTGAGCCGTCTCGGTGTGTTATAAAGAGGCTCAGTACTGCTCTTGATCTGCTTCTTGTGCTGATGTTAAGAAAGCACCTGATAGCAGCTGGTCTGGGACTGTATCGGCACCTTGTTGCCAGATAATGTCTCCTTCCAGGTGCATTTTGTGCATGCCAACACAACCAACATTGCCAGGAATTCTTTGGGAACAGCACCTTTTTTCCAAAATGGGCAATTACTGGCAACCACTAAGGTATTCTCTGAAGGACTACTCCTCTCTCGGAGCTTGGGACCTCTGGACAGGCTGTCTTTCTTCCACTTTAGCAACTAGATTATGTCCTCTGCTATCCTCATTTTTGCTTAGCTGCTTCATGCCTTTTCACCTCTATCAGCTGCTTGCCCCTGGTAGTGGTGCAGTCTGAACTAGCACAGCATTTTTTAAAACAAGTCTCCGTTTTGGAAGTAGGAGTCCTTTGGAAGACGGAGCAAGCAGCTCCAAGAAGCACAGGCTTGTTTTCAGTCTGCAATGGCAAAAAGCTAATACCCTGTGAAGTAATAAAAAGGTACTTTCAAGAAGCTCATCTCGGCTGGACTATAAGCAGATTTATGAAGGCAGGCGCCAAGTGACTGTTTAGCTGTTGGGGCCATGGCAAAGCAAATTTTCAACATTTATTGTTGGTTCTTTTTTTTTTTTTTTTTTAACTAGTCTAAGCAAAAGTACTGTGCTAGTAGGGGGTTTAAATGGATTTCAGAGGGAGCTCAGAATTCCTGTATATTTCAGAAGCCTGCCAAGCTAGAAAACCTGCCAGTACTCTGAGAGCCAGTGCAGTGTAAAGTTCAGCAAACAGTGAATATGCTCAGAAAGGGAGAAGAAAGATCCATTGTTAAGCAGCTGTTGCACCTGCTGCAGCAACATCTTTTACTTACAATGTTCTTACACTGGCTGGGCCCATGACATGCACATGACAAGGGGTCATGGTGCCTGTTTCTAAACATTTGCAAGGAGTGATGAGGGTTTCTGTGATTCAGGCACTGAAAAATGACGGTGCTACATTTCCAAATTATAGCAGAGCTCCCCTCTGCCAAGGTGAAAATGGCTCTGCAACAAGCAGGGCAACGCAGTGACCAGCCTTAATTTTGGTACTTCCACGTTGTTTATTCATCCTACATGGAGGTTGTTTACTACTTTTTATGTTACTGTAAGACGCAGCAACCCCAGGCTTGGACTGTTGCTTTCCTAAAGGTGCTCTGCATGTATTGGACAAAAATAAGATGCTCCCGCCCTAGCGCTTGCAGTCCATGGATGTGTTGGTTACAGGGTCATCTGGGCCTTTCTCCAGTCAGGTCAGATGTGTGAGCCAGCTGCAGACAAGAAGCTGTAGCGCTGCTTTAGCACCCATCAGGGCTACGTTTCTTGCGCCATGCCAACGGGGCGTCCAGTCCCACACTGGCAGGCAGAGATGCTCTGGTTGGAGTTGTACCCACCCATGGTACATAACCCTGGGTGAAAAGCAGTCTGGGCACACTTGCTATCCTTCCTTTACAAACCGCTCCTGAACCAGTACGGGAATGTGAAGCCGGAGGCGTGCTTTGAGATCAGAGGCGAGCTGTGCAGGCAGCGGGCAGCCACCCTGGCTGGGGTGGAAAGAGAAGTCTGCAAGGGGATGCTGCCCACCTCAGGGCAGCTCGGCCCGCCTGCTAGCAGGAATGTTGCTCCCCAAGCACGGCCTTACCGCCTGCTCGCCATCAGCCTTCCCCTTTGGGGAAATGCGACGAGCAGGGCTGTCCTGTTGGAGGACGTCTCCCACCTTGACCAGCCTCCCTGAGCTGGAGAGGGCCCCCCACCGGCCACCCTCGCACGTCCAAACACAGAGTTGCAAAGAGGCAATAGCTCCACGTCCCCCCGCCCCACATAACTGCTCCCGGGCCCCGAACCGCAACGCCGCCCCTGGGCTCCCCTCAGCCCCGCCGCGCTCAGCCAGGGCTGGCGGTCCCGGGGCGGCGGCGGCCGTGCCGCTAGGGGTCACTGCGCAGCCTCCTGCCGCCGCGCCGCGCCGCCCTGCCCTCCCGCGGCGCCTCCGCCGCCTGCTCCCGCGGCCGCGGGCGGGCAGGGCGCTGCTCCGCTGGGGAGGCTTTCGCAGGGAGGGGGCTGCTCCCGCCTCGGCACAGCTCGCCCTGCCTTCCCCAGAAACAGCTGAAAGGCACGGCTACCGACCATAGCAACTGCTGGGCTGCGAGCAGAGCGAGCAGGCACCTCTGCTTTCTCCCCAGCGCAAGCGTGGTGCGTGCCTGCAGCCTGCCCTGCCCTGCGAACCCGCAGGCAGCGCCTGCCGTGTTTCCCAGTCAGGCCCGCATCCCGCTTTTTAGATCTGCAAGGTTAGCGTGGCCGGCATGAACATCCAAAAGTGCACCGGGCAGGTGCTCGCTTTATGTGTGTCAGCTGCAAAACCGCAGGCCCTGCGGTGGTGGAGCGGCCTCGATCCTTGCGATGTTCTGATCGTGGCATTAAACATGCTCTTTTTTCCAGCGAGGTCTTTTCCAAAGGAATGACTCCGAAATAAATAATAAATACATCAATTAAAATACTGTGTGCAGGCCTGAAAACCGTAGCACAGAGCACTGAGAGGAAGTATTCTGGGCTGGAAAATGTTTTGCTGCACAAGTCAGCTATCCGGATAATGGATCCTTCTAAGTATGTAGGACAAATAGCTGTATGAACCATCTGGGACTCACTCAGCAGTGGGGAAAAGTCTGTTAGACTTGCAAGATCAGCACGCAAGAGTGACTGCTGATCAGTCACTGCTGCTTCGCAGAGAAAACAAAGGCCCTAGCATTTATGCTGTTAATAGTTAACACCTAGTCCAAGCGTTGCAAATGTACTTATCATAAATTCTAAATTTGTTAGATATTCTTCCAGGTTATGGATTCATTCTACATTTAAGCTGATCCATGTTCACTTGTTCCCATGTCTTTCATGTGCCAGCATTAGGATCTGTGAAGTCCCTGGCTGAGCCACATCTGGCTGAGGACTAACCAGGTATTAATGCAGCAAAACTCCTTTTCAGCGGATAATTCCCTGACTCGGTTCTTCCCACAGCTGCAGGAACACTGCTGCTGGAACAAGAGGGCACAAGCAGCTGGAATCAGGTCTTTTGGGGTCAGCCTCTGATTAGGCCAATTTATGCTGATTGTGAGAGTTTAATTTGACTGCGCTTGATGTTGTCTTCACCTTAGTATTACAACTGAATGCAAGAAGACATAAAAGCAGTGACTATTTTAATCAATTACCAAATGTGTTATTTCACTATAAATCTGATTTGTGATTTCTTCCAACTGCAAAAATGCCTGTTACTGCCTGAAAAAAAAATATGTCAGAGAACCATAAAACAGTTAATGATTTTATCAGGCAGGTGAGATTTTGTCCATTGTCCCCATAAGGTTGCAATTTTCAATTATGTCCTGATATATTAAAAAATGGGTAACTAAATGCCCAACCATCTAAAGTCACAGCTCCTTGGCAGAACTTCTGTGTCCCATGCTAATTTGGCTCAAACTGAGAAGCAGACCAAAGGCATTACTGTTTGGAAACAGTATAATTTGCCACTGGATAATCAGGACTGAGATTTAACTCCAGATGAAGAAACCTGCATGTGGGTATCAGTACGTAGGAGTCTGCATGAGCAGTGGGTGTCCAGGCTGTCTTCAGCTGGGGGAGATGGACGGTTTGGTTTCCTACAGGTCGGAGTTGCCATCTTGTACAACCAGTGAGCAGTGAACTGATGGGGCCAAGAGCTGTGACAGAGGACCTTGAGGGTCTGTTCCCCTCTGTCCATGTGGGGACTGAGAGGGGCTCATAGAGCAGGACCAGAAACCTGTGCTCACATAGTTGAATCCTTCCACTAGCCCCAGCCAGCCTCCTTCAGCTGGCTGCCCACCAGGAGCAGGTTCAGCTGCCCACACATGAATACCTAGGTGCCGTTCAGGAGGCTTTCAAGCACCCAGGACACCTGCATGGGGTTGATAGATGTGACACAGGACTTCTAGGAAACCTCCCTCTACTCTTAGAGCAGCAATGTGAGGAAGGTTTTGGATGGCACTGGATGCCTTCATGACTCCAAGGGCAGGCCTTCCCTCTGTTCACAAGCTGCAGTGAGACTAGCACTATGCAGGACTGGGTTTTGGCATTGCAGTTCATATTCCCAGACCTCTTGCATTGCATTTGTGGTGTAAGATGTTTCTTGGTGCCAGCCAGGGCATCACAACCTATTTGTTAGGAAATGGCAATCAGTAGGTGATGTTAATCACACTGTAATGATGAGCGCATAAATGCATTGCTGCATCGCCAGGGTTGAAAATAGCAGGTTTTGCTAGGCTCTGATTCTGCTGTCCTGCTCTCCAGGGTAATACCCTGACTTGAGTGAGGCCATTAGATTGAATAATGAGGTCCAATTAGAGATGTCACAGAACTCACCTCCTAGCAGACTTTTGGCCGGGAAGGCCGGTCTGTGAGCCAAACCACCCTCTTCCTGCAAAGGTCAGCGCATATCCCCAGTGACCTGTAATATTATCTTGACTGATGGGCCTTCCAAAAACATGTCAACAGCTGGGAAAGCTGAACATCTGGCCATGAAAACTTTCCTGAGAGTGTTGCCTTCTGGAAGCAGTAAAAATGGACAAAAAGTAATGCGAGTGCTCTGCTCTGTTTAACAAATCGCTCTTTCCAAATGATTGAGCCTGTTTCTTGCTGTCTTCATTTTGGAATGAGGTGGTTCCCACTAAGGACTATTTATGTAAGGAACTGAAACGTTGAGAGAATCTTACTGATTTCAGATTTAAAAGTCTGAGGGAACAGAACTAATACAGTGATGAAAATGATGAGTAATCTGCTGTGCTCTGAACTGCTCTCTCCAAGGCAGGCCAGCGCAACACACCAATTCAGGTCACCTTTGGCAGGAGATGTAATTAGAAGTACATAGTGTTGAAACGAAGGAGGGAAGGGGGAGTTAGCAGAAGTACACCTTTACCAGGGAAGGCTAATGATTAGTCCACAAATTAATCAAAGCAGGTGTAAGTCAACCATGAACCAATAAACTGAGATGAAAGCATCAAGGAGAGAAATTGACCGAGCAGAATTGATCTGCGTGTGGGATTCAAATGTGCTTACAAGCTTAGGATATCTCTAACAAAGCAAAGCCCCAAGCTACTGAAATTTAGTTAGCACAGTCTTTTGATGCTTTCTGCCCCTTGCAAAGTGCCTTAAAGGCCAATCATGGGACATTCACTTCACCTTAATATAAAAAAGAAATGTTGATCACATTTCTGCTGGTTTATTGATGATGTTTTTCAGACCCTCTTTCCATGGAGGTGAAGCAGAGGGAGAAGGAAGGCATTGTACTGGTGCACAAAACACAAGCAGGGAGAGGAACCGGGAAGTCCTGTGCAGTGATATTCAACGTAGAAGTGTGCTACCTGAGCACCGCTCGCCTGCTTGGCGCTACCACCACAAGGGAGCAGTTACGCAGCCTCGTATGGCAGCAGAGGAACTTGAAAATCGGTAGTTACCCCAGCCACAGCTCTAAAGGACCAGAACTACCCGTTTTGAAAACAGCCCCAATTATCACGTGCACCTTTAAAGCTCCGGTAACAAAGGCCATTTGAGTATATAATTATTTACAGGGTATGGAAGGTTCCAACCAAGGCTGCCAGACTGGGCTGCTGCAGTGTCAACCACAGTATGAGCTATGCCTTGCCTTTCTTCATTCTCAGTTGCTTGGGATGGTAATTGATGGCAATGAATTGTATTCACCTTTAATTACAGGTTTATTTTTTGGGCAGCAGAATTAACAGTAATTCCAATATTGCAGTTGGAACCTGAATCATTCATTCCTGCTGTTGTTTATTTCTCATTCAACATATGAATATACCTTTTCCCCAAACTTAAGGACTTGGAAATTCAGAGCTTTTTTCCTTGTGAATCTTTTTTTGCACCTTTCTTTGCCCTTTTTTAGCTATACTAGCCTAAGTCTATACTAGACACTTATGCAGAGTTTTGTCAACAGAACCCAGACAGATTATTTTATGCTGGGGAAAAAAGGTAGGCTCAATATATCAGATGAACAAAATATCCTTTGTATGAAACATTCTAGGACTTGGAAGTCAGCAGCAGGAAAGATTATGAGCAGGCACAACAGCTTCAGCATTGTTAATAACAGGATCCTCACTACGTGAAAGAGGACATCACTAGGACCGAAAATGAAGACTACAAGATAAGGAGAAAATCTGTTAGGGCAAGCAGTTAAACTGTTATGAAAGATGCAGAGGAAATCATAACCAGTCTGAAGATTTTCTGTAGGAATTGGTTGCTGATTACATTTATGCTTATGAGTTTAGCTGACCATATTGGTGTTACAAACACACTTGTCCCGACTGCTCCAGTTTGATGGCTGCAGACTGACCTCTGCTTTGCACTTGTTCTTGTAGTGATGCAGTTGCTGGGTGGTGTAATACGTTATGCACGATGCTGTGAATCCAGATTTCTCTTGTGATGAAGAGACACTGTCAGTGTTAGATTTGCTGAATTGAAAAGCATAGAGTGATAAGTGTCATCCCGGGTACTCTTTGATAGAAAACAGTGCTGGAGTGCTGCTGAGGAACACAAAGACCTGATTGTGGTGCTCTATTTTAGTCTGTCCTAACACACACTCAGTCTTGGTCATGCCCACCTGGATGCTCGTTAAAGGGACTGCTTTGTTTTTCATGTCCAAATTTGAAATTCCTGCTGTTCATTGGGTGCTGAGTACAAGATGCAAGCCAACACCAACATCACCTGACAAGCCAAGGGAAGAACAGGCATGGGGAAATGCAGGCAGGAGAGCCTGAAGTCCATCTTCCACACCCTGCTCCAGCCCAGCTGGGGAGAGGCTGCATGATGTTTAATCCTACCACCAGCACCAGTAACTCAGCAGTGGAGCTGAAATGCTGTCTGGGAAGAACTGAGCTGTGCTGAGTTAGGGATGACATTGTTTCTCTGGTGGTGTGTAAAAGGAATGAAGAGGGTTTTATATCTAATATTACCTTGGACTGATTTAGTTCGTCTCCAAAACTGGCTGGATGCTTCTTGCTACTACTCAGTGTTTATGCTGCGTGGGGAGCTGTGTAGTCATTCTGTGCTTTCCCTCTTGTGACTGGGTAACAAACATTTATGAGAAGAGAATAACAAATAGTGAAGCATTTCATTTCAGGCATGAATTCTTAGATGAATGATCATTCATGCTAAAATTAGCAATGCTCACAAGGACAAAACAAATGTGCAGAGATTGTCCAAATAGCTCCCAATAAGAAATATAATACATTGGAATAAGCCAAAATTTGCACTTTTACTTGTTAAAAAGTTATGTTAAATTGTTCTTTTTCTTCCACACAAGCTTACTACCCTAAAATGATTTATGTACTAAGTGATCAATACTTATCTCTTTCTTATAAAAATGGTTTATGGTTTGTATAGCAACACCAGTAGTATTTCAGGTATTAAAATGTGGGGCTTAGCCTACATGTGCTTTTGATTTGGCATTCATAAATAGCATTTATTGCATCCAGGATAGCAGAATTACATTGTTTTGGAAACATTAGAACATCATATCAGGCAGAGGACAGTCTGGTAGTTCCTGGAGGCAGTCTTGCCCTCCAGACTGGATCTGTTATGCACGCTCCCATTATTTTCAGTGGAGTGGCAGCTAAAGGAGACTATGCAGCATGTCCCAAGGCCACGTGAGGGTCATCACTTCACAGCACTAAAGCAGTTAAGTATTCATTTATAGCCCACTTAATCTGTAAGTATTCCCAGATCAGACATATAACATTTTTAGCAGGATACTGTATTCCTCTCCACAGATTATGTTCTTTGCTTTTAAATACCTTAGGCTGCATTTTCAGACTGCATCAAATTGTCCTGTAAAACAGTAAGGATGTGAGTGCACTTATAGACACCTCTTTGCGCATCCACAGAAACACACGGAGACATTTTTCCTGGTGTGAATAGGATGGTTTTGCAAAGAGGATCCAAATCAGCCTCTGCACCCATGCAGAGGAAGCCCAAGGTGGATGTTGCTGCTGCCTCAGGTGCCTCAACTGACTGCCTGAAGTTTAGGCAGTCATACCAAGAATTTAGGGTTCAAAGTCATACCAAGTTTAGGCTTCAAAGCACACTGAAATAACTTATACACACTGCAGTGAGTCTGAAGCCTTGTAGAACGAGTGCTCAGGAACGGCGCTGCACTCTGCTGTGCAGAGCAGATAGGACAGCAAGCTATGGATTTTATTAATTTTATTTTCCTCCTCCATGTTTGAGCCCTATGGCAACCATGCCAGGTGCATCCACAGGGTCTATGATTGCTGGGGGAGAGTGCCTTGGCACCCACTGCTGATAAAGATAAAAATGCTGTCCTGGATTTGGAAATGTGTATGTGTGTAGATCATTCTGCAGGAGCACCAAGGAACCGAAGGCACAACAGCAACTGCAACCCAATTCCTCTTGGCAAGGGGCCTGACAGATTTTTGTAGCTTGAGAAGAGCATATATTCCGATGTGATATTTTAAGAGTCAGTCTTTCCTAAGGACAACGCTGGCATTAACCTCTCGCCTGCAGACGACTCACCCAATCTGGTAGCTGAATTTAGCCTTGATGTGCAGTGGCCTGCTCACTCTGACATACTTGTCTCTATATTAACACGAGGAGCTTGCCAGTGTTAAAATATACCTGCTTCTGTCTGACAGGCCACGTAATTAAAGTGGTCCACAGAAGATGCATTACTAGGGAAGATCTGTCGAAGTGTATGTGTGAGGCAGCTCTCTCTGCTTCAGCTGAACTTCTCTATCTCTCTGCCATGACCTGATACAACCAGCTCATCCTTAGAACACACCTGCATGCTTATCTCTTTAAATCCCAAATTTCACAGGTGTAATCCAGCACAAGTTTTTTGCCCTCAGGTTCTAGGCACAGAGCTTGAAGACTTTTTTAGCCAACTCTTGTGTAACGTCACCGAATCCCTGCACTTGTGTGGTAGTGTCTGCAGCTACGGAGGTCTTGTCTCCCTTTGCCAAAGGGTCATGCAGGGTTTGAAGGGATGTCCTGCTACCCCGGAGGTTCAGCTCCACGCTAAGCTCCGCTGCAGAAGGCACATGGCTCCCCTGACCCCATTGGAAGTAGGGCACTAAAGTTTGCGGCCAAATTGGAGAAAACGACAGCAAAAGTAAACCCAGTAATGCAAAAGTTGCAGTTACTTTGGCTAAAAATATGTTTTGACTGACACTAATGGTGCCTTTTTTCTGGATTAGGTGATGTTTAAGGGATGGGATTACAGCCTAGGTAAAACTGAAACACCCCAACTCGACAAATTTTGAGCCTACAGAAAGGATGTTACCTCTTTGAGTGCCTGCTCCACCATGATGCCTCTCTGTGGGAGAAACGTCAAGGGCATATTCTCGTGGCCAGCCCTTTTGTGGTCTTCTTCCTACAACATGGTCCCCTTAAATCATCATTTAGCTTAATGTATTCATCTGTCTCTTTTATATTTGTTTAGCTGGATTATAGTGAAGAGCAGAGACAGGCGGAAGATACACTGTAAAAGACTGAACAAGACACCTCTTCTTCTGAGAGCAAGTTCCCTCAGATAACCCCGCTGTACCATTTGCTCAGGATTTTTTTCAAAGCAGCACAGACTACTCAAAATACATTAGACCTCATAAGCCCTTTTGCCCTTCATATCTTTGCAAAGCTTTCACATGTCACTCATTTTGGTTCTTCTGCTTTCGGTTTCAGTGTAATTTATGATTACAAGGGATATACAAAACGGTTGACAGTGGTGAGCAGGTTAATGGGCTGGAGCCACTGGTGATGGAGAGGTGATGGCAGCCCATATGGAGGTGTGGCTGTACCCCCCTCTCCCACTGCTGGCATGCTTCCTTACATCGCCCTTACTGGCCACGACGGGAGACAGCATTGCAGATATGGGGAGCTTCTGGTCCATGCTGACACAGCTGTTCCCACGGGCTATAGTTAGGTACAAGCAGAGTAAAAAAGGAAGTACGAAGCAAAGCTGGAGCGACAAGAAGAGGATTTTCCTGAGAAGAGCTCGTTATTTTTGCATGGGCAGAATCGGTGCTGGTTACTTGCAGACAGGAGACAGGATGAAGAAATTGTCATCCCAGGAACATGTACACGTGAGCCTACCGCTCTTACTTCCTTGCAGATTGTCTAGTTTTTCACAAGGTGCATTTTTGTAAGATTGCTAATAGCTACCAAGAAACAGTGAGAATTATACAACAGTGGAAGTGACAACCAGACACCTGCCTGATGAGGAAAACACATCTGAATTAGTGGCCTTGTGATTAAATAAATTGTTTGAATTGTATGGTCAAAAAGATGTGAGAAATCAGCCTGTTTCCATCCATCAAACTAGAACTTCTCATAATTCTGTGTCTAAACCATGAATTCTTCATCAGCGCACAAAATCACTAATTGATTAGTCAATTCATAGAAAGTGAAAACATGTTTTGATGAAATACGGCTTCATCTTTGACTGGTTCACAGGTATCCTTAAACATTAAATGCCTCACAAATAACACAAGCTTGCTGATATTTTCTCCTTTCTCTTTCATGTAACAAGAAAGATTTATCTTCCCTTTTCATGCCTGTTTCCTAGAGCATGCTACACTGATGAGCTGAAAGGCACGATTCCTGACCTAACATGGCTTCAAACTTTTCTTAAAGTGACCCGTGCTGCGGACTGTTCTGAACTCAACTTCGTGACCAACTTTGTTTTCCCCTTTCCCATTTGGTATATTACTTAGGTGTCACCAAGATTGTTTATGTTTTCATGGGGTTTTGTATACAAAATATAATACAGCTTGTAAGCCACATGTTCCCTTCTCCTACCTTTATGCTGAAGCCATGTAAAAAAACCCCATGCTTGCACCTGCACATACAAGTCCAGCGTTGAGCCAAAATAATACCATCCTTAATTGTGGCTGTAAGTGAAGTTCTCAAAGCTGGCCACAGCATTTTTTTTTCTAGTCAATCATTAAACAGTTTAATTTTGAAGAAAAGGGAACACATTTCAAGTGTTACCTTCCTGAATTGACTCAATAAATTTTTGATCAGATGTAGGTTTTCAAGAGAACAGACTTTCAAAGATGTGTGAATTGCATTTGTGGTTTTTGCTGGGTCTGTTTTTCCTGCTAAGAGTAGGTGTCCAGCATTCACTCTCTATTTCACCTTCATCTGCATTTTGTGCTTATTATCAAAATACATCTGAGAGCCTTGCCAAATTCTTTTAAAGCCCCATCCCTTGGATATACCCACCGAACCCTCCCTGCTCTCTAAGTTAGCTGTTTCTAGTGGCCTTCAGCTTGAAATGCAAGTAAATAAAATCCAGGGACTGATCCTATTTGGCATCGGGAAAAAACCAGAGGCAAAACACATTCTGGAAATCTCATAGCTGCCACAAGCCAGGGCTTGTGCAGGAGGTGAGGAGCAGCTCCAGCGAGCTGGGGCTACTGGAAGATGCGGGGCCGCCAGATGATGCGGTGGCAGGGACACCTCCGTCCAGCTGCCCGTTGGCCACCGATGGACTGTGAGGACAGCAACAAAGGCGTTACAACAGCAGTTTCTGCCTTTTGGTGCTTAGCTCAAAACAGCTTGTCCACAACGTGACAAGGTGCTGAGCCCCCCGGGTCAAGCAGCGCGAGTAGGAAGCTGCCTGCAAGGCTCCCCATCGTCCCATGAACACGCTCACTGCCACTGGCATTGTGCAGTTCATAGCTCTCGGGCTGTTGGTCAATGCTGTCTGCCCACAGGTTCACGTGTGGGCACACTCAGAGCCCCAAAGCTCGGCATCATGGGGAGCCCTGGCATCTTACCTCTGGGCATTGGAGTAACTGGATAATTTGCTAAGTTCCCTGGGAACAGAAAGACTTAAAAATAGTCTGGCCAGTGTAAGGTGTGTCTTGGTAAAGCTTGAAATTATTTCAAATTTAAATTTTCCTTTTGAAAAACACGTATTTAGACATACATACTTTTTAACCCTCTAATGTAATTTTTGTATGTTCTGTAACATGGAGATGGTCTATTAATGTGCAAGACTTTTTTTTTTTTTTAAGTCATTATGGACAACTTCTGGTTGGTTCTGGATGGAACATATTCTTTTCTATATTAAATATTACATGCTTGTTATAGGTAAACAACTTTTTAAAGAAAAAACGAAACCAAACCATTCTTATTTTATTATTCAGATTGTCATAGATTCTCCAAGTTGTTCCTATGTGTTGGAAAACACTATGTGATGGAAAGTAAATTGTTTTAATCTGTGTTAAGCAGCAGCTGATTATAATGACATTTAAATAATTAAAGTCAACAGTAAATTAGCCAGGTATTTTGACTAAGCTATCATGTCATAAGAGAATGTTGGATTATGTACTAGTAATTATCCTATCACAAAATAATATAGCAATAGCAAAAATGATATACAAAGCCTTGCATTTGGCTGGAATGTGAGCAGCCACAACACCATAAAAATGGCTTGAAACTAAATTTGTTTTGTTGGGTTTGTTTATTTATTTATTTTTAATTCTAAAAATAATTGCTTTGATGAAATATTGTTTTTTCAAGGGTGATTTTGTGAATAAAACAATAAACAATGCTTTTGTCACAATGGCCTTTGCCCAGCAGCGATGCTGGCGGAACCAGCCAGCCGGGTTTCCTCTGCAGGTGCCCAGGAGGTCTGCAGCACCACCCTGCTCAGCCGAAGGTTCTGGCTGGTGGGAGCTGTCAGCAGAGCAGCCTCGTTGCCCACTGAGCTCCATCAGAGCCCGTATCTGCCTCACAAACCACTGAAATGCCCCCTGAGGCAGGACCTTGTTTTGTGAGGATGGTAATGACAATGGGTGGAAAGACCAGAGATATCAGAATATCAAAAATTTGGGGGGAGGAGTGGAGGGTGAAGAGAGATTTGTGGATTTCAGACACAATAAGTGTAAGACATCATATAGTGATATTTAAAGCTGACATGGGACAATCATTCCCCTCTGCCAGAGACAGGCAAAGCTGAGCCATTTGGCTGTGTGTGTGTTAAAATCAAGGAATTTATTTCAGGTGGGCACATTTCCACCTGTGCTGAACACCTACTACTGAGACCATACTGAAGCACACCACTGCGCCCAGTGACACACAGTGGGCTGGTACTGGCCAGGCAGATGCACCCTGTGACAGTTCAGCTGATGAACCATGGACCTTACTGAAAATACGTTCTTCAGAGTACACCTTCAGAAAACACACAAGGAGTGGAGCAGCCAAAACCCAACAGGTCAGTTTTGCATGGGATGTTATTCAGTTGCACTGGTCTCACTGTGATGGCCTTGCTTGTATGACTAGCTGCTGAAAGCCTTAAAATTTGCCAGACTTTAGACTGCTGTCATGGCAAACACAGAGTGTGCCAGGGGAAAGAAGAGCTTTGGCTCCAGCCCCGCTGTAGCACTCAAAGCTCTCCTTCCGAAACAGCCCCTTGAGATGGCAAGCACAAGCTGGAGATGGCCACAGGTTATTTTTAAGGTAAGGATCAGATCAGCCTGAGTTCTGGGAATGTGAAGCAAGGCTGAAAGTCTCCTCCTATCTTTGGCCTTGCATGAACTGCAGGTCAGCAAAACCCAAAACCCAGGAACATGACTGACAGGGTGCACCGGTGACTGATACCTACAGATGCACATTCCTTCTCAGTACACATGGCTTTTAAAGTGTTTTTACTAGCTGTCTAAACATAGGCACTGAGCATACTGGGATATTAAACTGCTGATGAGCACAATATCAGCACAGGTTTTATTCCACATTTCTGTCTCCAGCACACCCACACTGTACATTTATAAGACTCTTTTTCACAGATTTTTCTCTATCAGCAGCTAAAAGCTCTTCAGAAGTTCTACTAACTTTCATTTTCATCAATAACCCAGATCACTGAAAAAAAAAAAATAATGTTGTTCCTTATCTTTTATTTATTGAAATTACAGGACTATAGACCTAGTATCATAGAATCATAAAATGGTTTGGGCTGGAAGGGACCTTAAATATCATCTAGTTCCAACCCCCCTGCCATGGGCAGGGACACCCTCCACTAGACCAGGTTGCTCAAAGCCCCATCCAGCCTGGCCTTGAACACTTCTGGGGATGGGGCATCCACAGCTTCTCTGGGCAACCTGTGCCAGTGCCTCACCACCCTCTCCATGAAGAATTTCTTCCTGATAGCCAATCTGAATCTCCCCACTTTCAGTTTAAACCCACTACCCCTTGTCCTGTCACTACAGGCCCTTGTAAAAAGTTCCCCCCAGTCTTTTTGTAGGCCCCTCCAGGTACTGGAAGGTGCTATAAGGTCTCCCCAGATCCTTCTCTGCTCCAGGCTGAACAAGCCCAATTCTCTCATCCTGTCCCCAAAGGAGAGGTGCTCCAGGCCTCTGATTTTCTTTGTGGCCTCCTCTGGACTCGCTCCAACCAGTCGATATCCTTCATATGTTGGGGGCCCCAGAGCTGGACACAGCACTGCAGGTGAGGTCTCACAAGATCCTGGACTTGTTACATTTCTAATTTGGTAAACACTGGGAAGGGGGAGGCTGTAAATCTAATTTCTGTCACAGACTCTTTAGGATTCAGAAGAACTGTGGAATAGCAGCCTGCCGATGCCATTTTTCTTGTAGGCACATGTGTCTAGCAAGCTCCACCTTTAATCTTAAGCCATTGTTTGTTTGCTCCATGGCAAGCCATGGTATAAAAGTAGCTGCAGAGAAGTTGTGGTACATGGGTCCTCACCTGGAAGGTAGAAGAGCTGTGCAGTGGTTATACATCAGAAGTGGGAAGTCCATCCTTGGGGCTGCATGAGATGTTTGGTCAGCTCTCCTCCCAGACATCCTCCCAGCCAGCTCTCCCAGAGGTGCTGACCCAGCAGTGAGGAGTCAGGCAGCAGCGCTAGCAGCTCTGCTATCCCCTGCCTCCAAACATCACTGGAAGGTGGAGGCAGCACAGACAGCTACTGTAACTGCACCCTGAAAATAAAACCATTTTGAAAGCACTGATAGCCACCAGCAATCAGGAAAGAAGCAGATTTTTAACAGACGGAATAGTCTACTGAAGACAGCCAACACTTCTAGCCCCACAGGCATTTGTAGCCAGGCTGTATTGTAGTTCTATAATGCCGTCAGCAGTGAAGGAAAATACAAAACACTTGTATTCCTCTGCAAGCATTGAGCACAATTCCTTTCTCAGAGTGATGTGGCACCTGTGGCCATTCAAGGCTGCAAGGGACTAAGTAACCCTGGTGATTAACTGGACTGCTTTGACACCTAGGCTGCTCTTCTTTGCTGCAATCAGTCAACACAACATAAGATATGTAAGGTCTGCTCAGAAATGTCCCCTTTTTTTGCTATACTCAAAAGGGGAAGGATGCTGTCTAACACATCACCAAGCAGAAGAGCTTTCAGAGTCTTTCCTCTGCAGGGCTGGAAGTGCCAGACCTCTCCATTTCCCTCACAGCTGCATTAAGTGGTCATTTCTTCTCAATTAGGGAAAAGAAATCAGTTGGCATAGTCTGTTCTACGCGCAGTGGACTGAGAAATTTCACATTATTTATTCTGGATTAACTATGAGGCTGGAAAGAGTCATGTCTTCTCACTCTGCTTTGACATTGTAATTTGTTACGTGGTGTTTAATTCTACAAGCTAGAATTAAGCTAGGAAAATGCAGAGTATCAGAAACCATCTGCAAGCAAGTTCAGTGCCCATGAAGGACTCGGGCCCTGGAGCCCCACAGGCCCTGTACTGGCCCTTTGCACACCAGAAGGCTGCTGAACCAGTAAGCCTGGATCAATGGGATGCATTATTTGCATATGACACCTTATCTGGGCCTTTCTGTGATTACTGCTGCCTATAGCACCAGTTAGCAGAGATTTCTGTGATGCAGAGACCTATCTACCAAGTGTGCGCTCAGTCAAATGCCAGTCTAAACCTCTGTTAATCCGAAGATTCATCAGTGGGTGAAGCAGTAGGCAAGACAAAGGCTCAGGAGATCTGGCTAAGGTTTTGAGCCTTGCCCTCAGGCAGGCTCATTGTCATACCTGTCAGCTTGTCTCTGTCTTCTGCATAGCCTGTGAACATGTTAGGGAGGGACAGGATCATCGCTGGGAAGGGTCTGTATGATTCCTGGCACACCCTCTTCCTCCTCCCAAGCTCGGTTGTGCACATCTGTGTGCTTCTACCATGCATAATCATTAAAATGCTCCTTCATATATTGTAGGTGCCTCAGGGGAGAAAGCTTGATCAATTTTTTCCTCTGACTTTACTTATCCAATCTCTATTTAAGGTGTAGGTTCAGTGCAGAAAAGTTGTTCTCATGACAGGGAACTATACTTCACATAACCTTACTTTAATATTTTCCTAATCCTTTAATGTTTTGCTTGAAAATACTGAGCAAAAATATGGACGTAAAAAATATTGTATTTTTTGTTCTTTCCATATACTTTGATTTCCTGCTGCTGGCTATTGCAGTTGAAGTTAATCCATGCTAAGTGTTTTGGGCCAAATTTTGCATGGATTCACATGGCAAAAATCAAGTGACTTTCTAATGGTGCACAATTCCCTTCACTATCTCTTTTAACATTTACTCTATTTATGCAATATTACTACAAGATCTCTTGGTGTACTACAAGAGATTTGATTGCAGTTACTAAAATCAGACACAGCTCAGGCAAGCACTGAGCTTTGTTTACTGCTTTTCCATTTCCTTATTTTTTCCACATGTTAAAGTACCTTCTTACTGAAAAGAAAAAGCTGTGCTGGACCCTGGTATGTCACCTGGCCATCCCTGCAGGCCCAAGTCAATTCACCTCTGTGTAAACCATTGCTGACACATGCTCATCTGACTCTGCACTTCTTATAGAATTGCTTCCTACTTTTCCACACCATTTCTCCCATTTGTCATGCTCATATTGAAGTCTAGTGCTTGCAGCTCCTCCTGGCACAGCACCAGCTACCCATTAGTACAACTTCTCCATTATACAGCATCTAACGCACTGTAGAAAACACTGATGTGCCCTTGTGGACCTTGAGCAGACCTCTGGATCCTCATTTGATATGCTTTACTGACTTGACACTAAACCTCTGATAATTATTTCTTGAGAGTGGGTTTTCAATAATTTGGGCAGCAACCTTCCAGTTGCTCCAAGAACATGTTACTATAGCCTGCTTTTAAAAATGTCAGGGGAAATACAGGGTCAAACCCCCTACCACACTCATGTTATCTGACATCACGTGCTTTTCTCTTTTCCATCAGGCTTTTGGTGCTGCCTGGGAAGAAAATCAGGTCGCTCTGGCAGGTTTTGTTCTTGAGAAACCCATATTGGTTGTGACTTCTTGGTGGTTACAGATAATTTGGTTCTCTGTTATCTCCAGAAATTAAATTTAGGCTAGTAGACCTATAGCTTACTCAGCTTCCCTTTCTTTTTTTAAGTATATAGAATGAGTTTGCTGCCTCACAGTTTCAGCAATCTATTCTGTCTACGGCAACTTTTCCATGATAAATGCTAATTCCTCTAAAACTGTCTCGCACCTTACTGTGTCAGGTTTGGCAGAAAGTGGTGTAAAGAAATTCCTGCCTCATGCCCCCACTGCATCTCATGGCTCCCTACCTCTCCCCACCCTGTCTCTTCATCACATTTTCTTGCTCTGAAACCACTACTTACCCTCAGTCTCATCTGTGTAAGTACTATTATTGTAAGTACTAAATTGTAATTCTGCCCATTAGAAAATAACACTCTCCTTCATTTTTGAATGATTATTTCAACCCAAGGTGTATCAGCAGTCCAGTGTGTAGATCAAGGGAAGGCTGACCTGCGTCACAGGGGGCAGAGATGAGTGCCCAAGAGAGTTCGCAGCTGGAGAGCTTCATTGCTGGACTAAGGTGTTGTGGGAACACAGCCTCCTCCAGCACCCTGAGTGTGCAGAGGTGAGCATCGTTAGGATAAGAAAAATCAAGGCAGCTAATTTAGCTAAGACCACTCTTTTCTTTTTAGACCTGAGTGCTTCCTCTTTTCTCTGGTGTTGGTTTTATTTGTCCTCACATCACAATTAGTGAAGACTGATGGATATTGTAATTGTTTGCTTCATTCTTGGTGCTCTGTGCTGCAAACTAGCTACTTGTTGGGTGATGAACCGAAACTTCTAACTGCCTCCTAGCCCCCGCACAGCTTGTGGACTGGTTTGTTCTTAGCTTTTATTTCGCTTGCAAGCTGAATTTTAGGACCTGACCTTTCTTGTTGTTCCTTGTATTCATCCTTTGTAACTTGACTGAGTTCCTCCCTTCTATGCAACTTCCTGGCCAAATATCCCCAAGAAAGCTCTTAATGGGACCCAGGACAGTCCAGTGGATGAAAGCTAACAGACCATATTCTCTATATAATAATTCCACAGGTTAGGATGAGTGTTGTCCCGTCTCCCTTGAATAAATAAACTTGGTGTACCCCTCTCCTGATCTGCTGAAGGACTGCAAAAGAGTCCAAATCTATGATTGCAAGCCTACCTGCAATTATAATTAAAAGCATTTTTTAGGAGGAAGGAGTGGGTTGCCTTTTAGATGAAAACCAGAATTTGGTGTTGGAAAGGCAGCATTTCCAGCAGAGAAAGGAGCCATCTAGTCTTCTCAGTCTTGGTCCCCTGCCAAGAAGAGCACCTGAATATCAAACACAGGCTGGCAGCTGGGGGGGCGAGCACTGGGCGAGTGTAGCCTGCCCATGAGGCCATTAACAAACAGCTGGGTGTGAAAAGATAAACCTGTAATGCCGCCAAATTCAGCCAGACCTGTGGCATGATGTACTTCCCAGTCAGCAATGTATAAATTATTTTAGAGCTGCCTGTGCCGCCTTTGGCCTCTTTTTCAGCATAGTGAGCCATTACAAATGAGAAAATGAAAAACTGCCTTGTCTCTTTCTTACCCTAGGACCAGTGAAAAGGTCTTGTGAGATCTAGGCACTGTGCTAGTCCCTGTCTGGCGCAAACTGTTGCGGTTTCTGCTGGCGTCAAAGGTGCTGCCTCGGTTTACAGTAGCTGAGAACTTAATCCTCTGCAATTTAGGACAATGGTGTCAGCTCTCCTCTAGCCAGTGTCTGGGGCTGGCACATCCCGACTGTACAGCGCAGGAGGAGACACCCAGTGAGCACAACCCTACGACAGCACCAATCCAGCACAGGAAGCAGGGAGCCAGGAGCAGTACCCCTGGCAGATACAGACCATTCCCAGCAGCAATCCCAGAGTGTGTCTGCATTACATCCCTGGCACAGCAAGCTCTGGGCTGGCTTATTTATTTAGGTGCAAACCCACATTCAGTACTCCCACCACACTGCACTGGACCTCGGCTGATAAGCTACCCTGAGCCTGATGCGCAGGAGAGAGCAGTAACGAGCTTGGACCACACAGAGCCGAGGCTGAGTGATGATGAGTAAATCCTTCCAGACCTGAGCTGACTCCACGCAAAATCTGTTTGCAGAGCATGGTGGGATTATTGAGCAGAGATACCCTGGCTGGCCCTGCAAAGAGCTGGTTTCAGTCAGCTGAATGTATTAATCTGGGCTAACATGCTTCCAGATAAGTCAAATACCAAATTGATCGGGCAAATATCCACACTGGTGGATCTATATCCCGTGTAGTTGGCTCATCCAGAGCTGATTGTAGGCTGATTTCTGAGAAATCTGAATTAACTGGACCTTAAATAAACTGTAAACCCAGCAAATCTGAAAATAATAAAGTCCCTCAGGTTTTTCATCTTCTGAAAAGTATAAATGTCAGTTTGTTCATTTTAGCTGCATTTTGCTTGCAACATAATTTTTTGGTTCCTAAGTCAGAACTCAATTTTAAAAAGGGGATGAATAATTCATATTTTACATTGATGGAACACATTCCATTGGGAATCTCAAAGTATTTTACAAACACTAAAGGATAAAACCTTCCAATAGACCTCAGAAGGAGGTAAAATTATAACATCATAGGCATTTTATAGATGGTAAACCAGAGGGACCAGTCTTGTTCTAGGACCCTCAGGAAAATCTGTACAAAGCTAAAACATCACATACGGCTTCTCAGATTCGTAGCATTTTTTGCTTTGCTTCATGTCGACACACTACTCCTCTGACATACTTAGATTGTCATATAATACTTTGTTTTTCCAGATGATAAAGAGCTAATTCTCATTTAAACAAATGACACTTCAATCTTTATAAATTAGAAAGCAGGCAGCATTTCCTCCAGCTGCCATTCAGACATTACGCCATTTGGAAATGGTACACAGTGATTTGTGATAGTGTAATCCCTTTGGAGTACGGAAGTAGCTCCAGAGTCAGCCTTGATTAGAAATGCCCTGTTGACTGTCAGGGACACATTTCAAACAGGCTTACGCTGGATTGCTGATATAGTTGTATGCATGAATTGAACAGTCAAACATACAAATGACCCGATCTGCATTTGCAAAGCTAAACTGTGCGGCTCTAAACCCATTTTCTGGCCTAAAGAGTGCTGCACGCCAAGTACATCACCAGTACAAAAACAGTTCCTCACGTGCCCTCAGTACAGTGAGCAATATTAATCCATGGAACTCATCTATATTTGAAGACTGTCAGCTCTAAACCTGGGGCAACATTGTGCCAGAAGCACATTTTAAACATTATGAAACTTATAACCATGAACTCTTTTGCATATCCAGAACATAAACCCATTCCAAGGACAAAGCTATTCTTTTAAAACCTGTGCCAGATCACCTCAGAGCCTCTCTGCTGAGTTGAAATCAGGCTTTAAATTCCATGTTGTTTTTCTACTCGTTTGACATGAGACAAAGCCCAGCCAGCCAGAAGAATTGACAGCAGGAGCATTTCCTTGTGTTACCTCTCAAAATCTTATATGTTATATAGCAATTTTCTTCTTAGAGGAAGAAACCTGAAAGGTACTTTTAAGACTGAAACCAAAATTGTTGTGGAAGTGGACAGCTGAAAAATGAAGCAGATTCCCAGTCAGATGATTGGCCTGGGGATGGTGATCTGTGTGATTTTTCTCTTGAGCTGAGCTCTGCTTTCCCAGGTGCTCTCCAACACAAATCCCACCAGGTCCCTTCCAAATGTCTGCGTGCAGCTGATGTAAAACCCTCTGGCCAGCCACTGAAGAGTGCAGCTTGCAGAAAAGTAAACCTGTCATAAGCTGCTGCTCTATCCTGGCAAGCAAATGTACTAAATAGCCCTCTGCAGAGCTATAAAACTGGTTGGATGTGTTTGGAAAGTTGGAATGAGAGAACAGTGAACTATACCAAAATCATACCAAACAGAGCATGAGGGAGAGGAGACGGGAATATGAATACAACAGATATATGTTTATCCATTTTATTTGTCCAGACATTACCTTTCCTCTGCCTCCATCAGAGGGATCAGTACAACTTTGCAGTGTGGGAGGCAGGAAAACTGGATGCCTGGCTCCCATGTGTCAGTGATGCTGAGCCAAGGAGCAGGACCAGCCTGTGCCAGCACCTCAGCTCATCTTGTTTCCTAGCACGAGCCTTTCTGCACAGTAAACCAATTGATTTCAAATAACTTTACGCCAGCTCACAGATGCCCACAGGCCCTTTGGCTGTGACACAGCTGTTGCTGCCTGTGCTTCTGGATGACCAGAAGGGCTGCAAACCCAACGTCTCACCAGCTGTCTTGTGGGGACAAGGAATGGCTTTTTATATTCAGTGCAGCTCTGCAGGTCTATGATTCTAGCAACCTCACTGGGAAAAAAAGAGAAGAATTTCATTCCATGCCGTACAATAAGAAGTGCAGTGCATTGCTAACAATAATGTCTGGATCACAGTGAATTACTAGCCTGCTGTTATTTTATGCCTGGTTCTAATTTCCGTTTCAAGTTTGCATTTATTTTTCACTTTGCTAAATCTACAATAACAACATGGCATCAGACATATTCATTGCAAAAAAATTTCTGACTCCAAGGGGAAGGATAGCAGGACTTATGACAAGGGGCAGGTTGAATCTCCCTAACCTCGGTCTACAGGTATGTCAGTGCCCTGTCAACTTTGCTTTCAGCAGCTTTATATTCCTGATGAGCATCACTCATGGAAATTGCCCCAGCTATCACACTGCCTACTCACACTCACTCATTTGTTGTAATTTGTCTGGAGAGCTGGTGTCTGAGTTGGCAGATATTTCAAAGAGCTGCTTCGGTTCAGTCCTTCCTCTTAACAAACGGTGTTATTTTTGTTTAATAGTTCTTGGAGGTAGGAGGCAGGGGCAGGTTTTGCGGGGTATGCTGCATGTCTGACAGAGCAATGCGAGGGCCCTGGGATGAGTTATTCCAGGGTAAATCAGATTGACAAAAAAAAAAAAAAAAAATCGTGGAGGTGAGAAAAGTATTTTTAATCCACTAGGATGCTAGTTATGGTTATGAAACAACTAATCTCCTCTGACAGGGCTTCAAACAACATGCCATGCAGCCCAGACCTTAGTCTCGGTAAAGCTGAAGGTATTTCTTCTCATGCAAATAAACTTTGTTTCTCTTTTGATGAAACTCCTCATATTTTCATCTCAAATCTCTTTCTCAGAGGTGCAGTTATTCAGAACCTTGTTTACCAAGTTTCTTACCTGAAGCCAGCAACAGCTTTGCCAAGAGTGTTCTCCCTTTTGCCTCCATATCAGGAGGATTTTAACTTGCTGACAATATCCAATATGGTCTTCCGCTGCTGAGCCAAAGCAAGTTTTCCAGGGGCTTTTCATGGAAGGTGGCACCGGTCCAACCCCAAAGGCATTTTTTTTTTAAATGTGTACTATGTAAAACGTGAAAGTCACTCACCTTTGAGGAATCCAGACCAGACTAGCTTACTTTCAGGCTGCAATTTAGTGGTGAACAAAGGTGAAGCCCATGCTTCTCTGCCCCACAGTGAGCGTTTCAGGGCCACATCCCACTTCCAGTCCTGCTCAGGCTTGAAACTTGGAGCTGAACATATCATTTGCACATGTCCCAAAACCATAACAGATTAGCATCTTCCTGATACTGCATAGCAGAAGCACTACATCAGGGGGGCCTTGAAATCTCCCAAAATGAAAAAGGGAGAGTGTACTTACTCAGATCTCATGCGCAGCAAAAGCGTCAGCCCTTTCGCCTACTCCACCTACGGACACACCTCGACTTGAACCTGCCCCTGGATAGAGAGGTATCCCAGCTGCAGAACTGATCTTTCACACCTCCTCTCGCAAAGAAGAGAAGCTAATACTGCTTTTTTTTCCTACTATTGCAATTTACAGCCCATTTAAATGCAAGTGATCACCTTGTGAGAACTCCCACACTTGGACTGGAGTGAGCACAGATGAAAAAAGGACAGGAATTTTCCCATAGTGCAACTAATTTTTGTTCTGGTTTGCTCCTATTTTTTATTCCTCTACTTATTTCTCCTTTACATTTTCATTCCCTTTCTTTCCTCTGTTTTTTGTTTCCCTGAGTCTTCCTTCCCACTTCGGTAGCAGTCCCTCTCCAGCAGATTTCCAAGTAAAAACATCTTTCCTTAAGCACGAACAGAAGTGACCATGCAGTCCTCCTTGTCTAGAAAATATACTTGAAGGGCAGGCAGGAGCTTCTGCCAGGGCCTCATGGGAGTTCAGGATTTTGGCATCCCTCTGCTTGGCTTGAGCAGGATGATGGTGAGGAAGAGAAGAGCCAGCAGCAGCTGAAGAGCAAGCAGTGGTGATGCTCAAGGCACACAGCCGGCTATGCTGCAGTAGGGACAATATGGGGAGACTTTTTGGCGTGCTGTGCGACTCTAAGGTGCTTCTAGTTGACATGCTCGATTCTTCTAGCATCTGTCTTTTTTATTTTTTCTTATTGCTCATTTTGCCTCCAATATACCCCAATAAACAAGCAAAATGACAGTGGCAGACAAAGTTCAGCACCCAAATTAAACACAGGTGATCGTCCCACATACACTTACACAAAGCAACTTTCTCTGTTTTCCCAGGAAGCCTTAAAAGCACAAGTAAGTCTTGCTGAACCTGAGCAGTAGCAATCCAAGGGGGAAAGAGAACAGCAAACCACTCACAAATAAAACCTCTTTCTCCTGTGCCCTGGGGAGGGAACTGTAGTTCCACAGATAACTTCTCACTGCACAGCATACTGTGGTTCTAAGAGATTTGATGATGGCAGTGAACAAGAAGTGCAGGTACCCAGTACTTATCTGGTATTCAGAGTAAAACAAGCCTCTCCTGCCTGTGAGGCTCTGTTCCCAGTGCAACACAGGGCGAGGAGGGGTTATTGTATATTATAAGTGCATATGTATGTTTGGTATGCTGTGTTCTTTTATGTCACATTTTGTTGCTACATTATGTTATGTTACAGTGTCCTACATTATGTTCTTACCTTATGTAAGGGGAAACCAGCATTTCAAATAGCATCCTCAGCCACTGCCTGGACAGGGTCAGTATTTTTGTCATACTGTATGGACAGGTGCTAATTCAGGAACCCAAAAGTGCAGCCAGGGCCAGGCCAGTTGTGTCATGCATCATGAGCAATCCAAGTGGGGGACAGTCCCGTGATTTACTACAAGATGTTAGGGCTCATCTTCAGGGACATTGAAGGCAACAGGGAAAGGAAAGAAAGGAGCAGACAACCCAGATCTACCAGGCTTGCAATTCTGTTTTTCACCTTACAGCAAGAAACAGTGCCATTACTGGCAGTGGAATCCAGGAAGGTCACTGCTTCTCTTTCCACCTAAAGCCTTCCTAAGCACCTTGGTACCTGTATTGGCACCCGGGCGCCGGCAAGGTGGAGGTCAGGATAAGGCCGCATGTACAGCTGAACATAGCTCTGAATGCTGAAGTGCTGAGCACCTCAGCTGCATCTCGGCTGCACCCAGAGCAGGGCTCTGTGTCACACAGTATATGAGAGACCATGGGAAGCCCAACAGGGGTGGGGCAGCACAGCCCCTGGGACATGGTGTCCGCAGCCCCCCAGCATCAGCAAGGTACCAGAGGTACGCTGGGATGTGTGTCAGGATTGTGGAGGAATGACAATACTAGTCCTGCCACGCTTTTGTTTTGAGGCACATGCAGTCAGGTGGGAGCACTGGAGGGGACTGCAAACCAGAGCCTGTCCTAGGGCTTCAGCACTGCCTGCCCACCCTCACTGTTTCCTTGCAGTTCCAAACGAGCTCCAAGACCAAGACAACAAGGGTATTTGACCCCTAGGATGACACCCATGGCAGGGAGAGTGGAACTAGATGATCTTTAAGGTCCCTGCCAACCTAAACTATTCTATAATTTATGAATCTATGATTAGGGCAGCAGATCACTGGTGTAGCCTGTGGGTGTGATGTTTGCTGACACCTGATGTTCTGCCAACACATCACCACTGTGCCAGACCAGACTGGAGCCATTGCTCTCCTCTCCTGCCCCTCGGCTGGCAGCAGCAAGGACAAGCACTGCAGCCAGCCCTCAGCTCACAGGTGTAGCAGAGACTTCTCTTGTTTCGGTTTGCACACTTCACAACTCCAGAAATCTACTTGGCAGTTGGTGTAGGCTTTTTTACAGCTCCAAAACCTCAAACTGCAACTGCTCTGAAACCTATTGGCTTTAAAGGTTTGCCTGATCTCATGTCAAACCCATGTGAAAGTGCTGAGCCTTGTCAGGTCCCTCTAAACAAATAAACAAAAAAGCCATAAACCAAACTTCTAACTCAAAACTGAAGAGAGTTTTACCCTAAGTTAATAAATGTTATAGCAAAACTTAAAATGAGGTGGCTTTTGCATGGGTTCATTCAAAAATACCTGTACAGCATCAATTACTTGTAGCTATTCTGTAAAGCATATCTTTATACTTTGGATTTCTCCACTGCTGAGTTAAGGGTATGTGAAATGAAAATGTACTATTAAGACTAGCTTTTTAAATATCTTTTGAGGAATTTAGCTAGTCATTGTGGATTTTTTTGACAAGTAGGGTAAAGAAGAACAACGATAGCAAAAGAGGCAGCTGGCAGCTGCCTGGGGAGGAGCTGAAAAGCTGGAAAGAGCACTAATGAAAGTCAGGGCAAAGAGTGGAGGTCCAGACTTTACCCAGAGAAGGCAAGGAAAGATGGAAATCTGGAATGGTGCTTCACAGTAGCCTTTGACAAGAGAAAAGCCAAAGCTGCCCTGTATCTAGCACAAAAGACAGGCTGGAGAGTTTTCTTTCTGTTCTTGCAATGAAATCAGTGACTCCTTCATTCAATTGAAGGAAACAGGCAGCAAGATGAAGACTGTAAATGAAATGTTATTCTGGGGAACCTGAGAAGCTCCATTATTCATGGCTTCACACCATGCTTTCCTTGGAAAACATGGCCAGAGGTTCAGTTTTTATTGAAATGCCTCTGGAGCTAGAGGGTAGCGTGGAGAGAGGAATCTCTTGGTGGAAGAATTGTTTCAGGTGACAGCAGCTGCCTTCATTTTGAGTGAGAGGCATTGTTAGATTGTGTGGGCTTTTTTCATGCTCAAGAAATGCCCATTGATCCTGCATTGGAGGGTGTCTTGTGCAGCCGTGCATCATCGAGGAATCCTCTTGAGAGACATGACTGAAGTGTTCTGGGGAAACAGCAGTGAGGCTTATGGTGCCTGCTCATCTGCCTGGGCTGATGAAACACCTCAGACGTTTTTGCCTTGCTTTACGAGTCCTAAAACTGTCATTTTCATGAGAAGCTGCGGCAGCAGCTTGGAACGGAGATGCAGGAAGGACATGAGTGCAGCTCCAGCATGGGAAAGCCGTCCTTGTGCCTCAGGGCCGTGCTCAAGCTGCCCCATGGAGAGGCTTCTGTACAGCAAGGAATAAGGGAGGAGAGGGTGGGGAGACCAGGACACCGTGCTGGTGTGGAGTCTTTGCTCTTGGAGTGGCAGAGCCAGAGTGTGGGGGCAGGGATTGGGACCCTGTGCCCATGCAGGATTACAGTGATGTCACCTGGTTGCACTGCCATGAAAAGCGCGGTGCCGTGCAATGCCTGCCGTGTCGGCAGCCCCTGAGCTGCTTCAGAGGTTTCACTCCTGTGAGGATAAGGAGCAGTTTCACCTCAGCAGGCACATCCCTGTACGTGTTTCTGAGACCTGAAGGCTATGGCGGGCCTTTGGCTGCTTTTCCATGCCTTCAGAGCTGGCTCCAGCCAGCAGCTCCCTTTGCCTGGGTGGCGTCTGCTGTGTCGGAGCCCTGCTAGCCAGATGTCGGTGTCTCTTAGGTGGTGTCCTGGGAAGCAGCCATGTTCTGGCTTGCACGCAGTTGCAGGATCAACACATCTTTCTGCAAGGGTGCACAGGCAGCACGATTTCACAGGAGATCTGTGCCCTGCCAGCTTGCTCTCCGCCAGCAGCACTGTGCCAGGGCCCCCCTCCACTTGGCCTGCGGGGAAAGGCAGGAGGCACGAGAAACTCTCAGAGGACAGGTACAGAAATGCAGACATTTTTAAGGCTTTACAATGTCAGGAGCCACAAGGCAGACACACTGCTGGGCTGTGCAAAGGGGCCTACAGGTGGGGTAAAGGCAAACCCCAAATGCCTGCCAGCGATGCAGGCAGATTTTGGCGATGGTTTCCTGTATAAACTTGCATTTCATCTCAGACACAGCCTGAGAAGGCCAGGCATTCCACTGGCCAAGTGGGTGTCTTGGAGTACACATAACCCAGGAACTGGGCACTGTTCTGTGACCATCTGCACAGGTCAAGGGTTCCGATCCTACCTGACCCTCAGGCAGCATGATGGACGCTTGTCTGAGAGCAAGGGCTGCAGCTCCCGCTGGGGGATCTGCGCTGTCTCCCCAGCAGTGTCCGATGCCTCCGCCCAGATGGAACTGCCAAAGGGAGAGGCTGCAGTGGAGACCTCAGGTTGCAGGAAGCACCCAGACCTTTCTCCAAGGACAGGGACAAACAGCAGATCTGCCTGCAGAAGGTGTGCCCAGGGGCAGGAGCTCCTCCAGCAGTGGCTGAGCTGCAGGAGGGGGTGAGAAGGTACTGCATAACGTCAGGGAGGCTGACAGGGAGTTAACTGGTTCCAATCCACTATTATCTGCCACTGTTATTTCACCTTGGGCACCAGCAATACAGCCTGGAGCTGTCTGAGGAGCATCAAGGATTAGAGAGTCATGGGAGAGGCAGTAAGGGACTCTGGAGCACAGGTAGTCTTTTCATCAGTCCTCCTGGTCAAAGCGAAGAGGTTTGAAAGGGCCAGTCAAATCTGGTAAATCAACATTGGCTACAGGACTGGTGCCATGGCCAGGGGTTCAGCTACTTAGACCATGCGACTCACTTTGAGAAATCTGGTCTGCTGGGGGCTGATGGGGTCCATCTGTCAGACGAGCATCTGCGGTCATAGGCTTGCCAAGCTGGTGAAGAGGGCTTTAAACTAAAGTTGCAGGGAGAGGGGAACCTCAGTCCATACCACTCCTACCAGTTTGATGCCAATTCTAGCAATAGATACCCAGAGCCTGGAGAAGAATTGCAGGTCATCAGGAGAGCATCTAAAGAGCAACACTAAGGAATTCCAGACACTCCAGCCAGTAAGTCAGCTTCATCAGGGGACCAACACAAGCTCTGGTCCTCACAGGGGACTTCAATCACCCTGATATCTGTTGGAGGGACAGCACAGCAGGGTTCAAGCAAGCCAGGAGGTTCCCGGACTTCGTTGATGACAAATTCCTTCTCCAGGTGATAGAGGAGCCAACGAGGAAGGGTGCCATGCTGGACCTTGTTCTCACAAACAGGGATGGGATGGTGGGGAATGTGATGCTCAAGTGCAGCCTTGGCTGCAGCGACCAAGAAATGATGGAGTTCAAGATCCTTAGGGCAGTGAGGAGGATGCACAGCAAGCTCACTATCCCGAATGACATACAAGAGCAGACTTTGGCCCCTTTGGGGATCTGCTTGGTAGAGCACCATGGGATGAGGCCCTGGAGGGAAGAGGGGCCCAAGAAAGCTGGTTAATATTCAAGGATCACCTCCTGCAAGCTCTGGAGCAATGCATCCCAATGAAGAGGAAGTTAGCAAAAACGCCAGGAGGCCTGCGTGGACAAGGGGCTCCTGGACAAAACTCAGACACAAAAAGGAAACCTACACTGCTTGGAAGCAAGGACAGGTAGCCTTGGAGGGATACAGAGAAATTTTCTGAGCAGCCAGGGATCAGATTAGGAAAGCTAAAGCCCTGACAGAATTAAATCTGGATGGGGATGTTAAGAGCAACAAGGGAAGCTTCTATAGGTATGTCAGTGGCAAAAGGAAGACTAGGAAAAATGTGGGCCCTCTCTGGAAGGAAACAGGAGACCTGGTTACCCAGAATATGGAGAAGGCTGAGGTACTCAACAACTTCTTTTGCCTCAGTCTTCACCAGCAAGTGCTCAAGCCACACCACCAAAGTCTTGTCCTTCTGAGCCCATATTTCTCACACTTTATGTTTTATTTCCTGGTAAAGGACATGAAGAAAATGTGTCTCACCTGTGCTCTGCCTGGCTTGCTGTGCCCAGGTCTCCTTTTGAAGAGCAGCCAGCATGGTTTAATTATCCTCCGTCAGCTCTGCTCAGAAGAACATGTATGCCATCCTGACAGCATATGGGCAATTCAGCCTATACTGAGGCACAGCATGGCAAAGGTGCTCCACCACCTCAGCTTCCACGCAAGAATTACACAGGCAGAGAGATTTCCCAAAACACTGTGGCCAGCTTTGATACAGTCTCCTCACTGTCTTCCTGCACGAGCACTGCCTGTGGACATTTGGGAGTTGCAGTAATGAGACTCATTTTGGAGGTAACCTGTTAAGTCTTTGTATGGTTGAGCTGTTCTAAAAATAGTAGCTTTCTTGAATAAGCCACTGCCTGAGCATGATTGGCCATACCCAAGCCCTTCTAACTTATTAGCATTGAGCCGATTATGTGCTGAGAGTTGTGCATTAGCCATGCAAGCCAGCAATGAAACTCACTGATTTCCACATCGAAACGTTGAAGCTTTATGGTCTCTAACTGATGAGTGGGAGTTCTTGAAGGATGTCAAGTGTTACCTTTGTTTTACTTAGTCACTATCAATGTTGGCAAGCGTAATAAAAGCAGAGGAATGCATTAGGCAGCAAGTATTGTACTTATTTCAGTAAAAGACATTAATCTCAGGGATTGAGATGTTATACTGCCTGTGCACACTGATGTCCTAGCAATTTGATTGCTTTACTGCTAAGTGCTGTATCTCAAAACTTGGCATGTCTATGTATGTCTCGCGTGGTCATACATTTTTTGGGGAAATATTTAGTATTACAAATAATAGGATCACACTTAGTGTTCCAGTTACCTCTGGATGAGGATAGTGAAGCCCAATATGTACATTTTGAAGTATCTGTATGCTCAGAACTACTCCGCTCATCTGTACAATGAGCAAAGTGTGGTGGTATCCTCACTACAAGAAGTCATTTGAGGGATTGACTTCTCTAAAATGTACTGCACAGCTGAATATGAGCCCATGTATTGCACAGCTGAATATGAGCCCTTTTCTACAGCAGTGGTTCAGCCTATGGAATAACTGGATTGGGGGTTTAAGCATGGGAAAGCTGGAGGGATACATAGGGACTATGCAAGTCTCTCACCTGCATCAGATCAGATCCCTGCCATGTGTGACTGATCTGACAAAATTCCTGCAGCTACAAGGCCTGAGCTCATTTGCTGTCCTGATGACTGGGGAGGTAAAACCCACATAACTACAAACAGCATTTCCTTAAAATCTCTCTTTTTTTCTTTTCCCTGTGAGATGAAATTGTCAGACCCCCAGTGGCTCCCGTAGGAGACTTAGATGACAGACTCCTTTACATTCCTTTGCAAATCCTGCTTACAATGAATGTTCTTCTGCCACAAAACTTGACCCAATTGTCTCCTTCTGAATAGTCAATGTTCCTGCAAAAGGCTAATCAGTGATTCTGTGGGTGTTTTCCACTAAATGTCAAAAGTCCTGAGCAGCTGATTGAGTGAGTTCAGTCTGTAAGAAATGCTTTGTTCACCAGGAGAGAATCTAATAAGTAATAAAGCACCAAACATAAATTGTCTTCAGCAAGAGCATCAATATTTAAGAATATCAATGTTTAATGCTGTCATTTTAATTTCATTGTATGCATTGATTTATTTCAGCATGAAGGAACAAAATCAGAAACTCATTTAGCTAATGAGGTCAGTTAAGCATTTCTTTTAAAAAGGCAATGGAAATAAGTTAGAGGAGGTCTGATGCTTTAAAACTGTTCCTTTTCAAAGGAAGAGGAAGTTGCACTCAGAAGAAGAGGTGTTTTGATCAAATCATAGTCAGCTGTCAGGGGCATTTAGGGACACATGGAAGAGTTTAATTTTATTTTGGTTTTGACATAAGCTACAAAGATTTGACATGAATGAATTAGTTGATTAAAATCCCCACGCTCTCTTTGCAGACACTGGCACTGAGTTGCCAGTACAGTGATAGTAGTTAATCCCCTGTTACATCTATTTTAAAAGTCAATTTTAAGCATATGTTCAGTGCTGATATATTTCTCCGTAGGTGGCTTTCTTTTAGTACAGTCTGTAGTTTACAGAATTTCAGCCAATTTCCCTCTGGGATATCAGTTTTCAAGCTTCTTGTCTTGGTTGGGAAATTAAAACTCCTCATACAAACAGGCTGACATTCAGAAATCATGTATAACACAAGCCCATGTGAAAGCAGGAGCTAGACAAGGAAAGACCAGGTGTGACTACATCCTACCTTGTTATAAATACCAGGAAAAAAATACTTCTGTTCCAAATAAGTGCAAAGAAGTCTGTTCTTTAACTACATACCAGAAGCCTCTTTTTTGCAGATCTGACTCCCTTTGGAGTAGTATGTCTTCTTCTAGAGACAGGTAGCACCTACCTGGGAAAGGACTGGAGCTAGCAGCCATCTGGTCTTTGATTGTCCCTTCCTCATCTTCTCTTCCCTCCCTGCACCCAATACCCAGAAGTTTTGGCATTTGTGTGAGGGTAGGAAGGGGCAGATCCTGTCCATACCTCAAGATGAAGGTCTTTTAAGGGAGCTTGGAGTAAGGGACCAACACAGTAGTTTGGGAACAGCTGGAGCTGGCTGGGGGCTGAGATGGCAAGGAGCTTTCCCCATGGCTTCAAAGTGCTGAGTTTGCTATGGCCAGAGAGGGTGGTGATTAACAAATGACAGACTGGGATCTGGAGGAGCCTAGGGAGCTGGAAGTGGGACATATGTACCCATGAAAGGGGGACAAAATGTGAAGAGGAGAAATACTGAAGCCCATGGGTAGAGCACTCCTTGAGAACCAATGCTCTCATGGAGTCTGCTGGAGGATGGAAGCTGCAGACAACACAGAGCAGTTAAATATTTTGAACCTGTTTTGTCTGACAATTAACTCAGACAGCAATAAGCAGAGCATTAAGCAAGTTCTTAAGTTCTGGATATCCTTAATGGTATTAAGACCATGCTTTCATCTGAGCATTGGTTAAGCAACCTCTTGCCAAGGCAGCTTAGCACCCAGCCCGAGCCATGAACAATTCTGACCCAAAATAAACCTGCCACCCATTTTCTATGGGTGTTACCCTTCCTACCATGCCTCTTCATTTTTATACTTTGACTGTGTTTTACCCAGCACAATAGTTTTAGGGTGCTGCCATCTTTTGGGTTAGATTTTCATATGCTTTATGTTTTGCCTAAGCAGGAAAAATGTGATTTAAACTCCCATACACACAAGTAAATGAAATTAAAAGGAGGGAATAAATAAGATTTTAATTGCAGATGATGAATCATGAATGAAACATGTTCTCAACTGTGCTCTTCAAGAAAACTATCACAAAAGCTATCCAAATATATTTTCAAGGGAATGTACTCCAAAGCAGTAAGCAGCTTTCCCATTAAAACACATTCATTATAAATAGCAGTCCTGTGCATGAATGATTTTCTCCACTACCATTATTCTCCCTTAAAGAAACAGGAATTATGATTTATATGACCCACACCAAGATAGGGACACAAAGCTGGATAACTTTTAGTTCTTGCTCAGATACTTTTGAGGATTTCCATTTTTGGTTTCCATGCCTGAAATCCTGTGTTACAATCCGCAACTAGTGGTGGCTCCAGCCTCCGGTATCTAGGAATACTTTAAAAGAATTTTTTTTAATGCTGAAACTCCTCTTTTTTTTTTTTTAATGTTAAATAAAGTAAGATGAAGATAAGGTAGAAATTAAGAAGAAATTCTGGTGATACTATTATTGTCTATGAAATAGACAGAGACAGGGAAGAACATTTTACTGGGTAGGTACTGGGTATGGCCCCTGACTTGGGGTCAGCACTTGCCCTGCAAAGGACCTGCCATGTTTGTGATCTTGAGCAAATCTTTCCCTGTCCACCACAGTTTCCCTGCCAGCATCCCTCTGTCTTGTCTATTTATTTTGCATGTCCCCTGGAGCTGGGGCTCTCTCTTCTCATTTGCTTGTACACGTTGAGATATGGTGAGGTGCCAGTAGGCGCCTAGACTTTTGCTTGACTTCAGCATCAGATCGCTGTCTGTGAAAGTCTCATGTCAAGGTATAAATCTGGTGCCAAAATTAAAACATAGGCTTTGCTCATCTTAAGGTTAAGTTCTCCTCCCTACCCACCCCTCTATCATCAGCAGGAATAAGAGTGTAATTACTGAAGCTCCTCTAAACTGCTTTTGTTCTTAGCTCTGCCAGTAATTTCATATGTGATTCTGGGGCTCCTTCCTGGTGTCAAGGGAGAGATGTGGTGGAGGACCTTATGGGACATGATGAAGGACCCATGTGGGTGCTGTATGCACTGCCCTTTTCTGACACAGTCAGGCTACTCTGGGTGTCCTGAGTTTCTCAGGTCTTGTAGATTCAGCAGGAGCACCAGTGTCCAGGGCTTTCACACCCTCCTCAGCCCACATTTCCTCTCTTGGACTTGCTGCCTCTGGCAACAGTTTCCCCACCCACACCCACTGGTACCCACAGGTCCCCCTCACACAAGCCCGCACAGAAGAGGTGTTTAGGATGCTTTATGCCTGAGCCCTTCCCTAGTTCATACAGCTGTTCAAAACTCTGGGGACCTCTAAAATGAAGTGACATGCACTTTTATTTGAAGAAACACTTCTCATTATAACTCCTTTTCTAGAAGTGGAACACGTCCTGAGGTGGAATTTATAACATATTCATGATGGTATCTTTGCTTTTACATCCTCTGGGGAGTGAGACTCTACCTATAACAGAAAGAAGGAAAGAAAAGAGGATCTCTTTTGCTGTAGGAAACACACAAAAGAAATATTATGATTTTTCCACTCCCTTTGCAAAAAATATGGAATGAAATTTTATATGCAATAAAGAACTTGTTGGGTATTTGCAAAGAAGATTGTATATATGTCATTTAGTCACTTGTAACAAATGTTACCAAATGTATTCATAAAAGTGTAAATTTTTTTAAAATATATTTTCCATATAGAGTTTTCTTTTACTTTCAATGCATCCAGTTTCTGAGTACCCTGGCAACCAGAGCCCTGGAAAAGTGTTCTCTGTGTAAATCAAGGGTATTATGATTTTTGAGCTCCATTGGACTGCATCTGTGGTTTATCCACTCCTTTCCCAGCTTGCACTCCTGGGCTGCTCACAGATGGCAGGGTTGTAATGTCTTCCCTGAGCCTGCATGCCGTGGCTGCTCCAGGAAGGGAATTTCTTCTGAACACACTGGGTTTGTTTAGGAAACTACCAAGGCAACCAGGACACATCTTTGCTGAAGGACAGGTGGAACTTCAAAGCTGTAGACATGAAAGCTTTATGCATGGAACCAGCACCAGTAACACACACCCTCACCACCCAACCATTTGCGCTAGGAAGAGAAGAAGCCCATGCTGTCCTAATGCCGTGGTGAGGACCCCACCACTGGTTAGTCACCGGGTCTAATGCTTTTCTCTCTGCTTTTTTATTCCACTGCACCGGCCCTTCTCAGAGCAGCCTGCATCCACAGCCACGCAGGGAAGCAAAAAAGTTATGACCAAAAAATATTTCCATTAGCCATCCTGACTTGCATTTCACTGGAGGCTTGTTATTCCAAAATGAGGCATAACTAGGTGTACTGGATCACACAGGAGGGATTATAAGAAGAACAGAAAGAAATGGTAATTCTCATAGATGGACTATTTTTGTGGTGGTGACCTCACAATGGACATTTTTTTCCCTGATCCAAATGCAGTCACATGGAAAAGAGATACTCATGGCTAACAATAACAGGGAATTTATTTGTATCAGATTAATTTAAGAAATCATTAGTGACGTGAAAGTGTGACTCATACTGATGCCCAGGAACCACTGTCAGAGCAGAATACCAGCGTCCTCAAAAACAGGGGGTTCAAAAATATACTCATCTTCTCTGGGCAGTTTCCCTCAGGCTTTCACATCTGAAATTTTGAAGTATAAAAAAAAGTTTCTTCTGAATAATTAGAGAAAGGAATTTCTGAAACTACATATGCTTATATAGAAAGAGAGAGCCTGTTGGAATGAAAAGAACAAGGCTACCCAGACTCTCCTAAAAGCTAGAACAGGACTGTAAATTCAAGTACGTGTTGGGTGGCAACAAAATAATTCACTAGGTTGACATCAATAATTAGTGCATGGGACATCCAGCCACAGAGGTCTTGGTTTCACAAAACTCTTGCTTACAGTCTTAAGAGATAAAGACTATGTAAAAATGTATATATAAAGAAATTACAGAAAATGTAAAGCAGTTCTGCCAAGGTGACTGGGAATACTCAGATGCTTATGGGCCTTTCCAGTAACATCATGGGTTGGGCTGAAGTACACTACTTATTTGCTTGAAGTTAAGCACATGCTTAAGTTCCTTGCCAAATGGAGGCCTAAATAGTATTGACTCAATATTATCTAGAGCTTAAAAACTGCTGTCTGTGTGGCACATGTTCCTGCACACCTCTTTCTCCCTTTTTCCTCCTTGTAACCACAGTGTTGGCCGCAGTGAGCCCTGTGTCTGAAAACCCACAGGCTGACCACAGTGAAAAGGCTGATGTGGATCATCGTGTCTCTGCAGGCTTTTATTCATCCCCAGAAAGAAATTTGCAGCTCAGTTGCTATTGATAAGTAATCACCAGGCTCACTGATACATGGGAGGTGGGTAGCTTTATAGCCACAGCAAAGCGTTACAGTAGATAAGATTACTATAAGCCATTATTTCCTTTTTAATAGTTTGCTCGATATTTCATCACAATTAAAAGGTTCACCACTCAGCAATAATAAGATATAATTAACTCTTGTTACTTGTGTGGCCCAGACCGTAAATATTATGTGGCATCCGTACATTTCTAGACGACAAGCAGATTTAGAGATTTCAGCTGGATGAAATACTGTTTCTATCTCTGACTGCATTAAAGTCCGGGAAGATGTGTTCCAGATGTGCTATGCTAATAGGATTATTTTATAAAAGTGCAGACAGATTTTAGGAGCAACACCCAGATTAAGCAGTTTGCAGTCTCCATGAAGCTTTTTTTTTTTTCCCCTACAAATTAATGGTTCTTTGGTCTTACATTAGTTTCATCCAGTTGTCACAGATCACAAGAGAGTCGTCATTTACTGACAAGTGATCATTTACTCGTGTAGGTTTCCACGCCTCTTTATGCATCCATGCTGATTCAAAGGAAGCTCAGTGAATGCTTTAGGTGGAATCTAGGTAGACTCAGTAAGGATTATTTAAAAGTCAACATGTCAAAAGTGATCAATGCGGTTTATAGACTCCCAATTTTCACACACACATGTACACATATATACATGAAGTGCATATTTTATATATTTGTTATTTATGTGTGTGTGCCTGTATAGACACAACTCTGATGCATGCACTAATATTAAAGATTCAGAATAAAGTTGAAGAGTGTAAAGGCTGACATTTCTTGTTTATATTTCATTTTGAAGCTGATGACTGGATGAGCACAAATTTTCCTTTCAGTTTTGTATTTAGCCCCAAAGCATATTAAAAAGACAGCTTCCCTTCGTTTCTACTTTGAATGTGTCTGGTGCCCTCAAGTGAAACCACTGACTCATGCTCCTTCAAAAGCCTCTGGTGATCGTTAATTCAGGAAACTAGATGTAAGAGAAAATACTTGGCTTTGCTGTCTTGGAGCACCTTAAAATAAAAATCCTCAGCCATAGGACTGTCTTCTCGTAACACATTCCAAGGACTGACTTTCTTTTTATTGGTTGGCCTGCAACATGTTGTAGCCAAGTATTTTTCCCTATGTTCCCTCTTTGTGGGATTAGAGCAAAGCTGCTGTATCTTGCACACCGTGTCAAACACACCTCCAAGGTGGCAGCTGCAGAGCGCTTCCACAGGGAAGAGAGAGGGACCATGTCTTCCAAGTCGTCCTCCATCTCTGATTTTCATCATTCTTTTCCCAGATCTTTGCTAGAACTGGGAAACTGAAATATGACTTTCATATTCCAAGATTACGCTAAGAAAAAAAAATAATTAATGGGAGCTGAAAGAAGACATCATTATTTTTAAAACAACTAAAAGTTTACTAACCACCTATTTTTTATAGTAGTTGCAATACCACAGTGGTTTAAGTGTTGCTGTGGCTCTCACAGTGACCTGTAGTTTTCAGTTTGTCCTGTTCTCCTGCACATGAGTAAAAGAGATTAACAAGGAACAACCAAGAATTATCCTTCATTCAAAGTTTTTCCCCATTATTTTCATGGAAGACTTGTTTCAGTGCTAAAACCAGGATTAGAAGAAACTTTCCCATCTAAGTCCTACACTACCTCCTACTTACTGATGGCAGCAGCATCTTTCCCTCTCCTACTTAGGCCAGTGATAATTGAGTGGTAATTGGTGGTAATTGAGAATTTCCCTCTTAAAACTAAAATGCCCTGAATATCCAGACCCTGTGTATTAGCTCATGAAAGTTTGTTTAAAAAAAGGGGGGAGGATTAAAAAAAGTTATCAATTCTTATCCTCCCCCCCACCCCGCATTTTTTTGTCTGTGGATTTTCTTTATATGTATTTCTTGAACTTCAGCACCTAGGCAGCTATGCATATGTGGATTGATGCTTCAGGGAGAACTGGTAGAAAACATAGTATTTTAGCTCATTATTTTTAATTCAATTAATAGAAACCAGACACCAGGCTTGAATTATCCCTCCTGCCTTTCATCATGAAGACAGGTGTCTTAAGCAGAGATGGGCCATTATATAGTCTTTATGCATAGACCAGAATGACTAAAAATAGCTTCAGCAGAGAAACATCATTGGAAAACCTTATTTCTTTCAGGCTATGTTTGTTTATTGGATAACAACCCTCTCTGCAGAGTAGCTTGCTGGAATAAAATACACACATTCCATGAGCCCTAGAAGAAAGTCTATAAAAATGAACTTCTGTTGGCTCTGTCAGTGCATAAACACAGCAGTATGCAGCCCGTGCCTCCAAAACCTACATCTTAAATACCTAAGACATGAGATTGCAGAGGTTGTAAGTAGAATAATCAACATAATCACATCAAAGATGTTAATACTTATTTTTGTAATGCATTTACCATTTTTACTCAAATAATAGCCTAGTTTTCTTTCCTTTATTTCCTCCCTCATGACAGCACTGAGAAAACCTAAGGTTTTGTCTTAAAACATTGTGTGAGTGGGAATTATGTTGCCTGGCTGCAGATGCTGATAATCGAAGTGTGGACAGTTGACCTACTCACCCCAGCTCCCTTTGTGCTCCGTTGAGAGAAATAGGCACATTTTAGGGAGCAATTAATTAGCTCTATTTTAAGCACTTGACTCAGGGTAGGTGAGTCAACTATTTACATGGGTGACATTTTTTCTTTGGAGGGTACCTAAATGGCTAACTAACTCAGATGGGGACACCTACACTGCATGTGGTTATTCCTCTCTGTTGTCATCTGCTGCCATGAAAATCCTCCATCTGGGGCAGGGCTCCCTTAGGTACGATGCAGAATGGTCATTCCTATCTTCTTGGTGGCTCCTGAGCAGGGAACTCAAGCATGGGCTTATCACAGAGACACAGCATGTGTTGTTTGCCCATTTTCTGCTAGCTAACGATTTGGGCAGAGACACGATTAGCTAAACTGAGAGACAGGGATTGCAGTGAGGAGAACAGTGGAGGAAAAATAAGTTGTCAGTGCCTACCTTATGTTTTTCCCTAGAAATTCAGGCTTCTTGTGTTTATCTCCCTAGGCTGCCTTGACTGTTGGGGAAGAGATTACAAAATAAATAATGGAACAACTGGAACCATCCATGAAACAGCTGCAATGACAACAGCGGGCTACTTCCCAAGCGCTGCTTGGGAAATGCAAAGTAAAACCTTGCGTTGCACTGCCAAATCTAAGCGAACATTTCTTTCTGTGAGGCCGAAGCCATGATAGCTCACCCCAGTCACATAATCACATCCTTCTCTTCACTTACTCTTATTACACAGGGGTATGGATTTGATTATTCTGCCAGCAAATACCCTACATCCTTAAAATGGATGAGTATGACATGTTTGGAAATATGGAGAATGCCAGTAGGTTAAACATAATTCACATAAAGCTAATAAAAAGAACAAAAATAATTTACATATTAATCACAGAGTTCTAATCTGCCAGAAGGCAGCAGGGAAATTGATCTCTCACAAGTACGGACTGAGAAAGTAGGCTGAAGAGGGAATTGAGCTCAAAGACAGGACGTGGCATGACTTTTATCACGTGCAGCCTGAATTTAAAAGCTACCAATTTGGTAGGGAGAAATCCATTAGCCACAGTGCATCAGCCCTAGCTGGTTACATGGGGATTCCATAGCTTTTCTGAAGAAATTCACGTTGACGGGGACAAAGAGCTGCTCATACACTGGTATCCATGAGAAATCCCATATAACCTTAGCCAGGCAGGCACACATTATGGTCATTTTAAAAATAACTAGATAAATTACAGGGTGAGAAGTTAAAGAGCAGCTCAGAATTACTAGTTGGTCTTGCTCCTGAACTTAATGGTTATTGTATCCTTTATTGGAAAGGCTCTCAAAACAGTTGTCAAGTGTTGTGTGTTCAGACACACAGTCCTGGCAGCTGAACGTTGTATTTGTGTATGTGTGTGTGCACGTGTGTACATATGCTGGAAAAAGGATGAGCTGAAATTAATGACTCTGCTTCTGGAATTAAGATTCCCAGGGAGGCTAATTACAGCATACCATTGCTAGTAAGCAGGTATAACACGTGGAAGTATACACAGAAGTATTGTTAATACACCAACACAAGCTGCTATGTGCAGTTCACACCTCTGCAGATTATTTAGGTTTGATTCTAGAGAGATATTGTCTATCATCAGGAGAATATTAATTATGCCATAATTTCAGAAAAAAAGACAGAAGAGGAGCTGAGAAGCGGCAAACCCTACAACAAATCCAATATCCTTAGCATTAATACATCAATCTTCTGGTATAAACAATGCACAAAGGTAGGAAGCAGAACTTTTATTTTATACTGACTAATATAACCAGTCATTTTTTATCAACCTCAGAGACTTGAGAGCCCAGAGAGTTGGCCTTTTCGTGTGAATGCCAGCCATTCGCGGTCATGACCTATGATACATGCAATACACATTTTAATTTCAAGCAAGACTTTTGAGGCACATCAAGCATTGCCCCAGGTCCAGTCAGAATAACAAAGAGACATTTGAAAACCATTTTTAAAAATAATCCTGATGACTCCTTGTTTCCGGATACCGCTTCACCTGATCAGAGAACAAGGAAAGGGAGAAGGCAGTCTGTAAGACTAACTTTCTAACCATCACCTGCAGGGGCAGGCTGGGACCCCACCCATGACGGAAGTGGGTATTACAGGGTGTACAGACATTGTCACGTGCAGATGTAGGTTACAAAATAGCATTTATTTCTTTTGTTGCTTGCAGTACACGTAAGTAAGTGCATGTATTGGCAGAGGTGGAAGGAGAATAGTTCAGATCCACTCACTCTGTGGTGGGATGTCATTTGCAGGAAGGAACTAAATGAAAGACCTCCAGGTTTATTAAGGACTCCTCATGCTGAAGAATGTCACACTCTCAGGTTTTCTTCTGCCTCCTTCTGTGGCCTGTAATTTGGACCTATAATACAAAATAGGCCAGAGTACTTCAGTAGTTACCATATTGAGAATAGCTGTTGCTTTAGGCACTGTTGACATAGATAACTATGGGCCAGCCTGTGCTTTATTCAGTCAAATTAGGTCTGTTTGATGCTGTATAAAATCCCATTGAGAGAGTTTATTCAGCATAAGCTTGCTCAGTGACTTTAGCTAAACGTGCATAAGAAGATAACAGCAGAAAAGAACAAAGTCCATCAAACCCAGAGGTTATATCCAGGACTGGTTGTTTGTGGATGCTTAGAAAAGGGTTTAAAAACCAGCTTGGCCAGGGTGATCCTTTTCCTAAAATATCCTCCATCCTAAGCAGTCAGCCACTTCTTGAGCCAATATGAGGTTTAAAATTGAAAGATCGAAGTTTGCAACACTGCACTGCATTTGAGATGTTTAAAGAGACCAGCATTACTCTGAAAAGCTGGGCACAATTCTGCAGGTATTTACATTTTGTTACAATTTACCTATTTAACTCACTTTAGGGTTGGGGATCCGATAGGATTTTACACTGCTCCCAATTTAAGTCCTCAAAGTAGATTTCGTTAGCACCTAGAGCAATTAAAAAGGCATTTTCAAATACTTCCTAAATCTATGGCCCCAGTCTTTCAGAAGAGATGAGGGTGGAAACAAGAAAGAATTATGGTTAAACACAGGAAATATTTTGTCTCCCACAATGTAGATGAAGAGTTTGTGCAAATGCTGACACAGCCTAGAAAAGGATGAGGACTGTCTTTTAGTGCCCTGGAGCCCTTGTCAGAGTGAAGTGTGAGGCTGCTTAGAATCAAGGGGGCAGATGGTCCAGCTGTCCAGGAGATAACTTGATTTCCGCCCATTTCTGAGTCTAAGCACTGCAAACTGGCCCTTCTGTCAGTGCAGCTGGCTGGTGGAAGCCCATGTGATTCCTCTCATCGAGTCTCTGAGCCTCCCCGGAGAACAGGGAGCTTGTCCCAAAGGCAGCAAGCTCCACACTGTTTGTGTCACTCAGTGTGACTGTATGGGATCTAGTTGCTTAGGACTAGTGACACTGACTAGTGCTGAGTCTAGAAGAGCTGGTGGTGAGAAGGTGGGAAGATGAACGGGCGCACTCGACGTGTCTCTTGGAAGAGCCGAAGGAGAAAGAAGCAACTTGGACGCACAGCTGATTTATAACTAATCCAATATCTTTTTATGCCCTGTCTGAGACCAAACAAATATTTTGGATGGAGAATTTGGCATGTAAATCAGTGCAGCCCTCAGCCAGGGTCAGCCAAGGCAGGTTCTGTTTCTGGAAATCAGAAAGGCATGCTCTGCCTCTCCAAAGACTTCTCTACATCTGTCACTCATGGTGGAGGGAAGGACTGAAGTTGCACTAGGCAACACACATTTTTTGAATAGTTTTTGTACTGTCAACAGCTGGTGGTTTCTGTTCACTGTCAAGACTGCCAGAGCTGATCTATTTTGGGTCTGTATTCTCCCCCAGTCTGACTCTGGTGGACTCTCAGGCAGGGGCTCAGTTCTGCCCACAAGACTTTGGAGTCAGGAGAAACCTGTTTGAAAACCATCCAGGAAATGGAGCAAATAGTCAAACAGAATAATCTTCCTCGTGTGCCCCTCTCCTCCCTGGAAAGCAACTACCTTGTGCTTCTCCAGGATTACCCACCTCTGAACCCTGTCCTGTCCTGTTTTCAAGGCCTGCGCTTGGAACTTGTCTGTTCATATTTGCAAAGCTCAGCTGAATTTAAGTCTTCTAATTTTCACCTCAGTGAGTAAAACAGAAACAAAAGGTTGGACTCAACTTTCCCCTTCCTTTCCACCCAGGTCTGCAGGTGAAAGCTACTCCCTCCCTATGCTTCTGTGTGGGCTTTAGCTGGCAATAATGACACTGAGTAGGCTCAGAGAAGAGATGTGGATGGAATAGCAATGCAGAACATTCTGCAAGATATATAACACTTCTCAGCACCAATCCAAACACATAGCCTTGCACAAATCCAAAACACAGCCTCACACTAGCTCCTGTGAAGAAAATGAACTCTGTCCCAATTAAAACCAGCACAGCCGTATGCTGCCGTGACATGGGAAAGCAGGACTGGTGCTCAGTCCTGCAAAAGCAAGAACTACTCAGGCACTTCTGAAGAAGACAAAGCACCTTTCTGAGGTACCTTGTTTATTTGGAGACCTGTCTATTTGAGGTTTGGTTTTCTGCCTTCAGCTCTGCACGCCTCAAACTCTTGTGTCTCTAATAAGCCCTTGCACGTGCAGAACTGAAGCCCAAGCCCATGGTTTGCATGGAATTACAGAGCAGACAACTGCAGCCTGTTTTGGCTCTCTGAGAGCCTTAAACTCTGCAAGGGGAACATTAAATAAGTCTCAGGCAGTATATGCAATTGTTCCAGTATAAACTGGGATGATACATTTCCATACAGAGCAGAATAGGTTTGATTTGATTCAACAGTGCTCCTTCCAATATGAGTGCCTTTATCTTGCCAGGCTTAACAGAATGAGGCTGACAAAGCGTTTCCCTTGAACTAGGGTTTTCTGAGAACATCTGGGCCTTTCTTTCAATTGTGCTTCCTTGCACAATAAGAAGTTTTGTTCTGCAAGCAGAGACATAGTAAATACAGGAGTGCTAACCCAGGGGATACCGGTCAGAGAGTGGTCAAGCCTCAGCCCAGTCTGGGGGAGGTGCAGAGAAACCATATTTTGGCTCTAGCCAGACAGCTGGGAATTTCCCAACACCCCACATGCCAGGAACATCTAGGCCGGTGGGGGAAGATGGGACCTACAGGACGCAGCTCCTGTTCCTCTCCTGTCAGCTGTCATGGGGCTTGCAGGCAATATAGATCATGGCCATTCTGGGTGCACAGACTAGCACAATGGATGAGTCTCAGATGACCCTTCCTCTCCTGTTCTGAGCAGGATTCAGCCACCAGCAGATGCTGGATTTTGTCCCCAGGGACTGGAGTGCATGATACAGTATGAATTACATGTAAGATGTTTTAAGAAAGGCAGGACCCTGTAGGGAGCTTTTCACCTGGGGCAGGAACACTTCTGATTCTGTGTCTGTTTGAGCTACACAATATCGCCTATGGATTGCAGAGGGCATAAGGCTATGGGGCATCACGTTTCACATCTGCCTTCTATTCCTGAGCCTAACAGCTTTCACCCTGACCCACACATCTCAGGGTGGATGCAGTTATGACAATGCAGGTGCAGTGACCAAACTCCTGCCCCCAAAGATGACAGCAGATAGAGGAGACGGATGTGAGTGGCTTAGGAATATGGTAAAATGGCTGGTGTCTGCCTGCTCTGCTAGCATTTTCCTAGCTCCCTTTTGCTCGAACAGCTCAGATGGCATTGAATCAGTGCGGTTTTTACTTCATCATTTTCCAGGCTATCAGTTCCAGAAAGCATAAAACAGCAATCCAGGTCATGCTCTGCCAGGCCTTCTGGAGAAGCACACTACAGGTGGCACTTTTAGAAATGCAGGTGGATTCTGCCGTTGAGGTTTCTAATCCACTCCTGCATGACAAGATGTAGAAAACAGTATTTGATTATACTACAAAGGCAGTGAGATAACTCCATCTTTGTGATCCCTGGATGCCAGCTTTTCTGCCAGGTCCAGGCAGCCCTCTGCCAGGGGCTTTGCCAGCCAGGGATGCTGCAGAAGCAAGCAGCTCCAGCCCCAGACCAACGCCTGCCAGGGAGGAGGTGTCTGAGGATCTGGAAATGGGTTCACTTTATTTTGGTAGTCAAGGAGTCCCGACAAGTGACCTCAGCTGCTACCTTCTGTTGAGAGGAGGTGTAGGAAACTGCTGGCCCTTCTCCAGCTGACCCAAGCCAAGCCAGTGTGCTAGCAGTGGCAAATTTTAAAAACAAATAATTCTGGTCAGGAGTGTAGTTATACAATAAAGTGTTGTGCTGGGTTTGGCTGAGACAGAGTTAATTTTCTTCATAGTAGCTTGTATGAGGCTGTGTTTTGGATTTGGGCCAAGAAGAATGTTGATAACGCTGATGTTTTAGTTGTTGCCAAACAATCCTTATATTAAGCCAAGGACTTTTTCAGTTTCTCCTACTCCTCTGTTCTCCCAGTTTCTTCTCCACAAGAAGCTGGGAAGAGACACAGCCAGGACAGCTGACCCAAACTGACCAAGGGAATAGTCCATGCCGTAAGATGTCATGCTCAGTATATAAGCTGGGGGGAGTTGACTGAGGGAGGCAGTCACTGCTTGGGGGCTGTCAGTTGGCAGGTGGTGAGCAGTTTTAACACTGTGGATTTTATCCCCTTTAGATGTTCTCTCTCTCTTTTTTTTTTTTTTCTGTGTGTGCCTTTTCATTACATATTATTATAATTCATAGTAGTAGTACCATTATTTTAATTATTAAACTGCTCTTATCTCAACCCATGAGTTTTCTTACCTTTTTCCTCCTATCCTCTCCGCCATCCCACTGGGGGAGGGGGGAGGTGAGTAAGCATCTGTGTGGTGCTTAGTTGCTGACTGGGGTTAAACCACAAGTGTTCAAGACCTGGTAATATTGCCTGCATGGTTCTTATAAAACTCAAATAAAATCACCAAGAGAATTTCAGTATAACATCTGAAAAACCTACCTGAGTCCCGTCTGGTACTTCAAAACAGTATCTGTGAGTACCTATGGCTGTGGGTCTTCCCACAGGAGGTCTCCTCCCAGCAGCATCCCACCACAGGGCAGGAGACAGAGCAGCACCACTTGTCATGCCCTCTAAGCAAGGCAGCAGCGTGGACAGGCAGCCAGCCACCTCCTCATCTGTTGCTAAGGGAACATGGGGAGACGAGCTATAATTATGCCAAGGAAGTGTGAGAGACAGCCAGAGAGAGAGAGAGAGAGAGATGTGGAATGGGCATTCGTGACAGTTTCTTCTTTATTTTTATTTCATTTATTGCTTTGTAAATCACCAACAGAAAGTGTTCAAAACATTTCACGTGTCGGCATATGACTGAAATGTAAGTGGGGCTTTTTGTGCAGAACCGTCAGCATTTTCCTAAACACAGTGGGATGAGAAAATTGGTAAACGGCAAAATTTTTCCCAGTCACCAAGAAAATTTCCCAGTCATGTTCCCAGCACCTCCCCAAATAAAATGGACAGAATCAGAGCACTGAAGAGAAAAGAGGGTAAGGGAGGGAAAGCTTATGGAATACAGCATTATTTAGGGCTAGGTATGCACCCTGAGGAAGGGAAGTCCCCTACTCTGAACATCATCTTATATAACTTTGCAGAGGGAATCGTGCTGGTTTAGCCAGGGCTTTCCTAGGGAGGAAACCTCTGGGGATGGTAAAACAGCCTGGAGATGCTATTGCACTTCCCACCCCACAGTGAGAGTCCATCATTGAATGCAGGCAACCTGTCCTGCACTGGCGATGGGAGCCTCAGACAGTCTCATGCCATGGCCCTGGTTGATGCTTAGGCTTTAGGGGAAGGAGAGAAATCGGATCACACCACAGTGTCTCAATCTCTTGCTGTCTTGTCAGGGAATCCAGCACAGCCTTCCACTTCATTGAATAAAGAATTAATTTCGCAAAGTTTTTAATCACGGGTTTGGCTAGGATGGAGTTAATTTTCTTCACAGTAGCTAGTACGGGGCTATGGTTTGGATTTGTGCTGAAAACAGCGTTAATAATACAGGGATGTTTTCATTATTGCTGAGCAGTGTTTACACAGAGTCAAGGCCTTTTCTGCTCCTCACACCACCCCACCAGCAAATAGGCTGGGGGTGCACAAGAAGTTGGGAGGGGACACAGCCGAGACAGCTGACCCCAACTGACCAAAGGGATATCCCAGACCATATGACATCATGCTCAGCATATAAAGCTGGGGGAAGAAGGAGGATGGAGGGGACATTCAGAGTGATAGCGTTTTTCTTCCCAAGTAACCATTATGCATGATGGAGCCCTGATTTCCTGGAGGTGGCTGCAAACCTGCCCGCCGATAGGAAACAGCAAATGAATTCCTTGTTTGCTTTGCTTGCATGCATGGCTTTTGCATTACCTATTGAACTGTCTTTATCTCAACCCATGAGTTTTCTCACTTTTACCCTTCTGATTCTCTCCCCTGTCCCACGAGGTGGGGAGAGTGAGCAAGCGGCTGTGTAGTGCTTAGTTGCCAGCTGGACTTAAATCACAACAACTATTCAACAGCCTTTACAACAATATGCTTGTCCTTTGACCTAAAACACACTCTTTCTGGAAGAAAACAGTCTGTTACCAGAAGCCTTACCCTTCTGAACCCCTTAATGTGAGTTAAAGGGAAACATTCAATCCTGGAACAAAGGAGTTGCTCCCATGTGGGTAGGCACCTGGATTAGTAGGACAGTAGTAAAGAATGTGCTAAAAGAAAGGGAAAAAAAGAGGGAGAGAGAGGTTAGAAGGTAATCACAGATATTTAACAATTATTAGCGGGTTCAGTAGGAGCTGCTGACTCAGAAAGCATTGCACCTCACAGAAGTGGAGTGTGATCTGCACCTCGCTAGGGACAAAGAAGCACTTCCAGCCAAGCACAAACCCTGATGTATTTGTAACTGCAAGGGAACAGACCACCACAGTGATTACTCCTTGTGCTCAGAAGTGGGTTAAGAGCCAGGTAATGCCGTTCACATGGCCTGAGCTCTGCTCCATCCCTGACTGTGTTCAGGGTCAGCCTTGAACAGTCTTCTCTGTACAGCAAAGGGCAATGGCTACAGGGTCCGCCAAACTGATAGGCTGGCATACACATTTCTTTTTACAAATGCTTTGTTTCCTCTATGGTGGTAAAATGGATATACTTTATCAGTACCATTCTGATATTGCTAGGGAGGGGCAGTGTCAGGGCAGTCTGGAAAAATAAAGAATAAGTACACCCCCTCAATTGATAATATGCAACATCAATTGAGTATTTGGCCAGATGAAATCTGGGATCAACAGACAGAGCCCTGCTGATTTCACCCAAACTGTAGATCCCCCTCCAATTCTGCAGCATGGCTGTGTGCGCAGTATACGCGTATATGTCTGCCATCACTACAGGAAACAAAAAAGGGCAAATTCAGCTCTACTCTAACTCTGCCAAACCAGGCAGCACTGCAGCAAGGAATCTGGCCCTACATGGCTACACTCCGCTGGGAGCCGGCGTGCTCGCTACCGTCCATTTCTCTTACTGTCAAACACATGTATTCGTGCACACACATTACTTAATTACTGACCTTAATGAAACATGTCAGTACAATGCAGTTCTCTCAAATTCCTTTTAACTTACCCATGCTGAATGCTTGGGGTGAAGCTATTCTAAACAGTTTGCATAATTTCATATGTGACATTCCCAAGAAACACTGTGCATTTTAAACAATATGAGCTGGGCCAGAGAGCTAATGAAGTTAAACGAGGCTGGCAAATGATAGTGAACTGGATGTGATTTAGCAAATATGTCCGGAAAGGACAACATTTATGAAGGCAGAAATCTAGCTGCATGTACTGTGGGGAAGCTTTATGCAAACAGATGACTGTGGCTCCCAGGATTTCAGCTATCAATCATGCCTCTTAAAAAAAGAATTCTCCCCCAAAACGATCCCTCTACACTCTTCAACCTTAACTTTCCCTTCTCAACATGAAGGGAATTAAAGACTCCTGGTGAAAACTAATGCAACCTCCGCAGGAAACAACAGATTTCTTTAGCCTCATTTGTCATCTCTGAGACTGAACAGTTCACATTCACTGAAGTTCACATGAAATTATTTCTTTTCTCTGGAAAACCCTGCTTCTCTCCCCCTTATCTCCAAACTCCACGGTTTTTACAGTTTCTCAAAGCACTTAGTTCTGGTAAGGTGCCCAGATCCCACCTGAGTATTTGCCAGTTTGACTTTTCCACACCTATTTGACTTTTCTAACTGGGGCTGCTCAGAGCAAGACCAGCAGTCTGTGGGTGAAGCACATGAAAGCACATCCTGGAGTCAAACCAAGTTCCAGTGAGGCAGTTTTTGCTGGCAGTTGGAGAAAACCTTCACCCCCTTGTTTTTGTGAGCACGTCTGTCCCTGCAGCAAGGGGATGGTGGAGGTCATTGGTCTTTATCCCTTGCCTGGAGGAAAGCCCATGGGATGCTGCCGAGGAGATTATTTACCTTGACAGAAGACAAATACAGGAGAGCTGTTGAATATTTATCTCCCTTTACATGCAAGACCTGTGAACAGCCTTAGTTTAAATGCAGAAGGGGAAACAACTGTGGTGCAGGCTTATGGTGATAGGACTATGGACTTCAGGCTCCAGGAGTCCCCCAGCTCCCCTAGAACAGCTGGAAGAGGACTGTAAGCCAAGAAGTCTCTGTCAGGGCACCAAGGCATGGACCAATGCCTGGAGTGATGTCTGCATAAGTGCAATGCTGATTCAGGCATGAGGAACACTGGTGTAGAGGTGAGCTACAGTGAGGACATCCCTCCCTGCCACCCTAGAGAAGAGTGATTGTTCAGGAATGGAGAACCCTACATAGGAAAACACATACATATGTGTTTAGTGTTTTATCTAAAGATTTCTTATGCCCACTAGAGTAAAGAGCAGTTGGTTTTGTTTGCTTACACTCTTCACACTCTTTGGGACTGATTGTCTGAAGCCTCATTCATCACTGAAACAAGGGATGATAAGCCTAGAAAGCCCTCATAACTGGAGATGGGAGGTGTGTTGAAGGGGGTTATTGTATCTTCCTTCTCAGATCAGTTCTGGATATAAAGGGAAAAACCCCACACGTTTTCCAGTGTGATGCTTACAGTTATATCCAAATGCCACTGGATATAATTAAAGTCTTTCCCTTGATCTCCTAGATTTTCTAAAATAAAAGACCAACAACTGTATCTCAAAGGCTTACATTTTCTCAGCAAGTATTTCTACTATCTATCTTCCCGGTTACAAATACAATCCAATGTGCTAAGTGAAGACTGGTTTTAGGCATCTTGTGCCATTCTGAGCAAAGCAAGGATGTTTCTGTCCACAATAATCTGAGCAGGAGGACTTCTTGATTGAGAATAGTCAAGGAGGAGAACAAATCAGCGACGTGCTATTCTCTCAGAGCCAAGAAGCATCCCTGCCTGAGCTGGAAACAGGCATTGTCCAGGCTAGCCCTGTCGGAGAGTTCTTACGGTTGCAGTTATCAGACAAAGGGAGGAATTTTAGTTTTTATTTCCTTGGGAGAGAAATGGAAGTCGCAACTGTCTGCAGGGATAGTAGCAATGAGAGTGATACAGGAACTTAGACACAGACAGAGATCAAACAGAGGAGCAGCTGGATACCTGACACAAGCAAACACTTCTGAACAGGGCAATTTCTGACCTTTTGAGTCAATGCTCTGAGGAAAAGGACAGCTGAATGGTGACAAAGGAATGATACATCCCTCCCTGACCTCTCTTCATATTCCACCGATCAAGGTGCCTGAACCAGTAAACCACCATGTGCCAAATTATGGGGTTTCCTGCTCAAGAAATATTTAGGCCTCTGATCAGTCTAGTAGCGAAAACAGGTTTTTTGAAAGTCAGCTTAGCATGATGGTTAGACTTTCTAGATTGCTAGAAAGTGTTCATCATTCAATCAGTTTGTGTTTCTAGGTACAGGGAGTCAAAAGCTGTAGGACTAGATAAGTTCTTAGATATCAGGAAGAAATTCTTCATGGAGAGGGTGGGGAGGCACTGGCACAGGTTGCCCAGAGAAGCTGTGGATGCCCCATCCCCAGAAGTGTTCAAGGCCAGGTTGGATGAGGCTTTGAGCAACCTGGTGTAGTGGAGAGTGTCCCTGCCCATGGCAGGGGGGTTGGAACTAGATAGTCTTTAAGGTCCCTTCCAACCCAAATCATTCTATGATTCTCTGATGATTCTATGACTATAAGCTAAGCAGAGTGATTGTGTCACAGGAAAACAGGAAGATGCTTATCATTAGTGAACTCATACACAAAATTATTTCCTTCTTGCTTATAGATAATTTTAAGTATTTGTTCTTATCAAGCATAACTGCTGCATTGAGATGTTTTCAAAATCCCCTGCAGTACAGAAGAGGTGAAGAGAAGGGGCTGCACCTATAAATGTGCACTTCACTGCTCTGAACAGAGCTGCACTAATCCTCTGTGTGGCACTGTGTTCTGGCAGAGGTCTTACTCAGGATCCATCCATCTCCCCAGACCCAGTGCCATCAAAGGGAGAGCCCCACTGGGGTCAGGTGGCTTCTGAGCAGGGGTGACCCTGTCACACACTGTGCAAGTGTATCTCCCCGATACACACCCATGGGTGTGGGCTAATAATTATTTCTAGACCTCAAAGATCCAGCCTGTAAGCTTTTGGCATGACTAACCACCCTTGTCCACCCACTTCCTACTCCTGCACTATACATTCTAGAAGTCTGGCTGTTAACAACTGCATCTGATACTTGTTAGTTTACCATATGTCAATGCTTAAACACCTACTGACCCCCCATGATGCATGTTTTGGAGACCTGCAGATGGAGAAGGCAGAGTTGACTGCGTGCTTGAGTGCATGACAGCTTCCATCTTGAGGCGGGGCAGTCCAGCCCCCACAGTTGGACATGTCGAACAAGCCCAGAGAAAGGAATTTACTCTAGAAAACCAGCTTTCCTTCATAATGTTGGAGTATCTGCTGTAACTAGAGGGAGAACCTAATAAAAAAAGCAGGAACTTCTCCTATGGCAACTCTGGACCCGGGAGTTAATTATTACACTTCCAAGTGTGGATGGGAATTACCATCATTTCCAATAACTTCCAATCAACTGTAATTGTGTATGCCTCAGGAGGAGGCAGGTTTTCATGCATTATCCAACCTGGGCTGCATGTTTCTGTCCACAGCAAGCTGAGCGGGAGAGCTTCTTGGCGTCCCAGGTTTGGGTCACAATGTCATCATGGAAATATTGATCGGACAATATAGTTATCAAATTCTGTGCTTGTTAAGAGGTATTTTTTTAAGAATTAACAAAACACAAAAATAGGCAAATCTAGCCAAAAGACACTAGTGGCTGTAAGCAAGTACATATATGGATGTGTGTGTATACCTTCAAGACATATATGCGTGCACTAGGTATATCTTGTATACCTGGAGGAGTTCGATAGGAATGTCACTAAACAAAAGTCAAACCAAGGCAGACAGTCTTGTCTGGACAAAAAATGTCCAGTCATGTTCACACGTAGAGAGAAGTTGACCATCCTCAGAAGAAAACTGAGGAATAATATTTGCCTTGGGCTGCATCAGGTTTTCCAGCCTCAGCCATGTATGTTGCCTACAGGGCTGGAGAACAAAGCTGTGGTAGAATGGGTATAACACTGCAGTGCTGCCGAGAGGCAGTGCAGTGGGCTCAGGCATTCAAGGCCCAGAACAAGACCATGGGACTCTCCAGAGCCTCGTTTTCCCTTAGTTCAGGAAAATAACTCAAACACCAATCCCTCCATGGATCATTAGTGCCACGCTTCTGCCTTTCCCTGGATGCATTGAGGAAATCAATCTCCACAGGGGGATTTCACCTGAACTTCCCCCCACGGCCTTCCTGATGGTGATTTGGTTCCACATGCTTTTCCTAGAGATTATATAGTCGAGTGACTCACAGATGAGTGGGAACTAGGGGAATCCTGGTTCCATATTTAGCTCTTGACTCAGTACCAGGCCTTGGAGGAGTCACTTGACCTTCATGGAGAGCACTCAGTCTGGGTGGAAAATGGGGGGAGAAAACTGCAGAACATCATTGCTCTTGCTGAAAACAAATAAACCCTGCTTTTCTGGATGGAAAACAGCTGTGTATGTCCGTTAAAACAAGTGTGGTTCAGCAGACACATGGGACTGCTACCACACTAGATCCTTTATTAATTTAATAGTTTATGAGGCTGTCTCCTGGTTTATGGTCACTAGATGCAAGGAGGCTTGTTTGTTTATTGAGAGGAATACAAATGTGTTAATTGCAAATGAAAGTCCTCCTGCTCTTAACAGTACTTTCTCGATTTCCTATTTAGGCATTTAAAACACAAGGTATCTCTTTCTTTCCTCTTTCATCCTCAAGTAACTCTCCATGAAAATAAGAAACAAGAAAAAAACTCCTCAACTGAGTTGTTGTTCACATTATAATGGTTGCCATAATTGCATTTAAATGCAATACACTTTTGCTGATTAGTTTGCATGTGACCGAAACAAGGGGGTAAATAAACACTTAATGAGGGCTTTATTTTGCCGTGCAGAAATTGCTGTTCATCAGAACTATTGCAGTGGAGGTACACATCAGCTGAACTGCTTTTCTTTTTATTGCAAAAATAAGAAAATGTAATTTATTTCTGTATAAGACCCTCTAGAGATAGCAGAATCTGAGAGTTTCCATCAAGAATCAAGTAGACTCGAACACACTCCGGCATTCCAGCAGCCCCCTCCCACATTTAAGCTGCTATTCCCATCTGCCCGTTACTAAATATAGCAGCAGTTCTTCAGATTGACAGGAGAGTTTCTGATCCTGGCTCCTGGGCTTTGCTCCATACGCTCCTAATATGGTAGAGCACTGCAGCCAAGCGAGCTCTGGGGGAGGACTCGGGAGGGTAAACTGGGTCCGCAGGACCATCCCTCCCCACACCATGGGAAACTGAGCAGCAGCAGCCGCAGAGAAGCTGAGCCTTAACCTTTTGGTGTCTTGGCTCCAGATCAGCTGTCAGCGAATCCGAGTGGCTTCTCACGAAAGTGCACGACTGTGCAATACCGCATGACGCCAACCTCCAGTTGACACCAGCACTGAGTATTCCCACTTGTCCCACCCACACCCCCCCCCCATCTCTCACAACAGCAAACTGGGATGCAGAAACATCTGGTTAGAGCAAGAAGGAACAAAATGCTGACAGTGTTTGTTGTGAATATGTTTTAGGCTCATAAATGGACATGTAAAGCAATGTGGGGGTCAGTTTAGCCACTCTTCCCCCCCTAGTTCTATGAGCATGTATGCAGTGCTGGCTTGCACTTCTCTGCAGGGCACTGAGCTGTGGAGGCAATGGAGATAGAGCATGAGGGATTGTTTCAGAGAGAAATAGTTGATTTCATCTACAACTATTTGCCAATATTTTTATTACTAATTTTAAAATCTTTCCTGTATGACTGTATGAGTTTAGCAGGAGTCCCTGAAGCCACAGACCCTGGAACTCAATCAACAGAGCTACAAGGAAGAAATTTGCCTCTTTGCAGAGGGTCAGCAGGTTTGCTTGGAAAAAAGCTACAAATGTGGCACAGGCCTTTTTTTGTCCCTCATCTTCACAATGAGCATTTTTGCTCCAAAGCTCATTCTCCAAAACTGCCAATCATCTCTAGTTCATTAAACATCCAACCCATCAATCTGCAGAGCTCTGAGGATACACTGTTTGGGACTTTAAGCCCCAGGTGGTGGTTTCCCAAACCACAAAAGCACCCTCTGGGCATGCAACCGAAGCACTCATTTACACACTCCCAACACTTTGGATGTTTGTAAGGAAATATGCTTTATAAGAGTGTACTGCACAAAGGCCAGCTGAAGCAGAATGCATGATGGAAAAGGCAAAGAGAAGGAAACTTTATACAGCAGTAAAGTGTAACCAGTTACCAGTACAAAAGTGGGGAGGAGAAGAAGGAAGAACTTCTCTGGCACAAAATTTACTGTTTAGAAATATATCATTTATAGCACATTGCACCCACTCTCAAATGGTCGTGAATGCCACACATTCATTTTTATTGATGGGGAGAGGAAACAATGCACAGAAAATGGAAACAATTTATTCAGATTGCAAGGTAGGAGCCCAAACATCCCAAATTCTGAAATCTTTGGATAAAGGACATGTCTAGCAGGGTCTAATTCTCAGGTAAGTATTCACATCTTGATAACATTTCTATCTTTGTGGATGCTGTGGGTGGATAAGCTCCTGTAACTCTGGTAGGTAAAGGCAGATGGGATATCCCTGCAGGAATATCTTGCAGTGTGTTAAAGCTCCACTGAAGCTTATGGCAGAGTTTTAATCTTTTTTTTTCTTTTTGTTTGTGTTTTATTTCCACTATCAGTGATGCATGAAGGAAGCTAAAACTGCAGATAACTAGAGGTTCCTGTTGCTCAGGTTCCCTCAGTACTGAAAGTGACAAATGCATGTTATTTATAGTCAGAAAAAGCCAGTAGCTACGGTGTGTGTTTCCACTACTATAAATTGAATAAATAGATTGCACTACAGCACCTTGTTAAGCCCCACTGCAGCCAACTCCTCTTTATACATCTATCCAACCTATCAGCTAGAGTTCATCAGCAATAAATCAAAAGTGTGATCTAAAAAACCCGCCTTTGGAAGGTAAACTGGGGAGGGCCACCAGGAAATGGCACAGATTGGAGGTATTGTTCTGAAACAATGCTCTACCAGTGGGCCTTGGAAATGCTCACTGAGGGAAGATAATCACCTCATTGGCTGCAGGGCAGTTTAGGTATGCATTTAAGCAATGCAGAGCATCTAACCTAGACAATACGAACATCCTACCGCATGGGAGGGTTTTGTTGAGCGTCATCTCAGCAGACTTCATTCATTGTGCTGTCCGTCCTTCATCTCCTTTTCATTCAAATGCTTGTATACTCAAGAATACTATCAGATCAGAAAAGCCTAATTAAATATATCTGTATAAACTGCATATATAGATATATAATTTCATAACGGCAATATTTGGGGTTTTTTTAAAACCCCAAATTTGTCTTCTTTAGATAAGATCTACGCAAATATCAAAATCAGTTCAATTTACTTTTGGAATGTTTAAGCAGAAACTCTGAGTTTTCAAGTATTTCTTTTCATTCTTCATTGCCCAAAACAAAAGTCAGGCAATTAAAAAAAAAATTAAAAGGGAAAAAAACCCCAAACCCAAGCAAACAAACAGAAATGATGAAACAAGGTGGTGTAGAAGCCAAGGGCTTTCTACAGAAATGTCTGATTTCAATGTCAGCCCGCTATGTTTGTTTCCACCAGCTTTAGGTTGGTGAGTGCGTCAAATATTGTTACTTGGAGCTGCCCACATCCCATAGTGGAGTTGATGAGGTAGATTAGGTAGAATGGATCCCAGAAGAAGGCAGAAGGTGAGATATTACTGATACCCTCTGCATTGCCAGACAGGCCCCGGATTCTCTCCTAGGGGAAGCCTTTACAGGCTTGCCACAGGCAGCTGCCAGCGGTATTCTAACCTGAAGGTGAGACCACAAAAAAATAGGGTACATCCAAGACACTGTCTGGAAAGTTCATTAGGTAGAAAACTGAGAGACAGTGGATTCTGGAAATACTCAGAAATGGACAAACTCCTTGGCAAAGGTGGGCACAGTCAGGCTGTAACAGTGCAATTGTGTCTTGCAACTGCATCTCGGGTTGCTCCTCTGGTCCATCTCCTCACATCTTGCACCTTGCACCCCCTCCTGCAATGTTGTCTGCCAGCTGATTCCCATCCAGCCCTCTGTATTGGCCAGGTCAGGGAAAAAAGGGAAATTACACCATCTGGATCTGCTGAAACAAAGTCACGGAGCAGAATGTCACCAGCATACTGATGGCACAGCAGCCAAACCACATCTGCCATGTGAACGCTCAGCAGGAGCTGTGACAGTGTGGGTCTGGTGGGACGCACCTCTGAGTTTACTGACAAGGGAAAAAGTGAGCTAATGATCAAATCTTGCCAGATCCTGTCAGTAGAGGCACTGGGAATCTCTGATCAGCTTCATTCAAAGTTGTTGGCAGAGGAAGTAAAGTTAGCAATGCCATTTTGACTTAATCCATCATTTGTAGCAAGAAATCCTGCTCAGAGAGCAGTAACACCTCTAAGTCCTAAACCTGATTGCTGGAGAACAGAAGCAGCAGCTGAGCCCAGCGCAGTGCTGCTGTGGCCCCACAGCCTCTCTCAAGCAGGAATCCTTGCACTGAAGCAGTAATTAGAGGTTTATCGAGACATATCGAGCAGAGGCCAACATAGTGATCACTTCACCATACCTCTGTAGGCCTCTACCCTTCTCACCCACAGCAGACCAAGGCGTTTGCAGTTCTCTTTTTCCTCTTAGTGCACTAATTTGCAGTGCCCAGTTCGCCTCACATCTCCATATCCAACATAAAGCAGATCCTGGTACCAGCGTGGCCAGGGAGACACACAGCTTGGCACAAGCTAAATACTTCACCCACCTTCCCAAGCACTTGAGCCTGCTAGATGAAGGCTAATTTGGGCAGCTCTCCACAGGGCCATTGCAAGAAAGACGAGCACTGGGCTGTTGTTCATGAAACTGCTGAATATTTTGACATTTTAATTCCATTTTATCCCTACAGCTGAGGCATAAAAGGCATTCTGTGTGGAGCAGTCCCTGTGTGAAGTGAAGATCTGAATACACAAACTCCCACATTTGTACATTTGGATGTTCTGGCTGGCTTTTTCCATGCCAGAGACGGGCTGTCCTTGAAAATTAAGGTGATCCATCTCAATTCAATCTATAGTAAGGCATTTAACCACCCATTTACCCTGCATCATACAGACACTTAACACAGGCCCATTATTATTCTTTGTAACACACAGTGCTCCTTGATTCTTACTGGCCTTCTGGCTTAGCTCCTAGAAGTTTTTTGTTCTCTAACATTAGATGAATAATGTATTTGGTCAATTTTTCTTTTAAATACTGAACTTTCAATTACAGCAATATAATCTACATCAAGAAAGGGATTTGTGTGGACTTTCTTACACTGACATCGAAAGCACTGCTTGGCCAGTCTTGGATGTAAGAAATGGTCCTGCCAGATGGATGTGGAGCCTGGCAGGTAACCTTTATGCATTAGGGACTTGCAGAGAGTGTTAGGGCAAATGAGCCACATTAGATATAATGCTATCTATCTGGTTCCAGACAGGAAGAATTTAACCATTATCAATCTGTATAATCTCCCAGGGGTGTGTGTTTAGGATGTCTTAGTCCCTCAGTTATTCCGAGTCTGGAAAATTTCCAATTGACAAATGCTCTTTCTACCCCTTCATATGAGCTGAGACTTCTTACAACCATGGAAAAGCATGTAAATACTGGGATAAAATTCCTCAGCCCATCTACGAGGCTGGATACTATGACACCTGTCAGCTGAGGTCTGTCCTGTGTGGAGGACCGTGGGGCACAAGAAAGGACATGGAACTTGTCCAAGGTGGTGGCCAAGCTCTTTCTGCAGCAGCCCTTGCAGGATGCTCCCTCTCAAGGCATAAGACCCACCTGGTCTGGCATGGCAAGACCCCACACCAGCGCTAGCAATGCCATGGAGAAAGATGAGTGCAAGGAGGGCCACAGGGATGCCAGCACTAGGTACCTCCAGTAGGAGCCAGGCTTTGCTGCTCTCAAAGAAAACATCATTTTGGTTCGGCAGAGATGGTGTCCCGTTCTCTCTAGAGCCAACGCCCAAGATTTACCTTCCTGAAATACCAGGTTCAGGCATATTTTTTAACAAACTGGACAATCACACCGACTGCAAGGAACACAGATGCTGCCAGCCCGCTCAAGCATTTTGTGAACAAAGAGCGAAGCTTCCCAGTGCATTATTTCTAACCTGCAGCCTGTAATGAGAGGCCACCCAGTCTGGGGAGTGAAAGACATGGAGAAATTCAGTAAGAGACCTGGACAGATTAATTCAGGTGGAGATTCATGAGGTAGCAGGGGCAGAGAAAGGAGAAGGAATGGCGGCTAAGGAAACTTTAAGGCTGCAGGTTTAGTTGTGTAATGGCTGAGAGAGGCAAGGAAGTACTTTAGCAAGTTCTAAGCACTGTCCCAACAGATATTTTACTTCTTTCCCCCAAATTATTTGGATCAAAATCAACTTTCTATTAGCTACAGCATCCCTTGCTCCTTCCACTCTCTTATCCCTAACACTGACAGCCACTTCTACCTTTACACTTCCATTTCTGAGCAGTGCCTACCCTTGAATAGGTGTGTCCTAGTGACTTTAGCTGCTCCACCACGTCTCTGCCCTCCCAGTAGCAGCTGGTTTCACATCCTGCACAAGCAGGTCAGGTTCCTCTATTTTGTTGCCTAGGTGCCTGGTGTTTATGTGTGCAAACATTTCCATTGTTTCTTTCCCATCACAGCTGAGCTTGGGCAACAAAAACTCAGTTGACATGGAAAACTGTTAATTTGTTCACAAGTATGAAGTGTGATTGATGAGGGTAGATAGTCCTGCTAGAAAAAAATAGATGCCAGTTTGCCCTGTTACCATCTTAGGGATAAGTAGTTCCCTACACTTAGAGCCAACAGCCAGCAGTCTCTCCCCTGGAATTCACAAATGTAGAGAAATCCAGTGTATTTACTGACAAGGCTCAGCTGGGGGAGGCCATGCTGACAGGCACATAACCTTATATCCAATCACTCCAATTTCAGGCTCCAGGGCCATGAACAGAGCAGCCTAGGGAGCTGTGTTTAAAGTACACAGAATGGGAACTGATCTGAGAGCACGTGCATGTGTGTTCAGTGATGTATCACCGCTCTGTTACAACCACTTATAAATCTTTCAGGGATTGAAGTCTGCCAATTTACAGTTAGCTCAGCAGAAATGGCAGCCTAAGCAGGTCCATGCTGGTCTGACAAAGCCGTTGTCTCTTTCGTATCCTATCACTAGTAAAAACCTACAGTCATCTGGCTATTTTTTTCTTTTTGTGCTCATTTTACAGCTGTGTGATGTTCACCTTGGAGACACCTACACCTCAATACAGGATAGGGAGAGCATGGCACCAAGCAGTGCACATTTTCCTTCCCGTGCCTGACAACAGCCCTCATTTTCGTCATGGAAAAAACAGCTGTGGAGACCAGGAAGAAACCACCTGACTTGCTTGGACTTTCACCCTCTGGGCTCGAGCCCATACTGTAAGATATGAATTACTCAGCTGTGGCAGGTCCCCTTCCCCCACCCCCACAGTACCATCAGCTCAAAGCCTGTCCGGGGATGAAGCCCATCACATCAGCTGGCTTCCACACTGGAGTGACTCTGTAATGCTATTTTGGGGCAAAAAGCAGCAGATCTGCTTTATCTGTCTCACAGAGTTTGAGTGTCTACAAATGGAGCCTGCTTTCTATTAAAAGGACTGCAGACCTGTATGCTTTTTGTTCTGAGAACTCATTTTGCATTCTTGTGTTCAGAGGGAACACAAGTAGCAACTGTATGTATGGTTGATACAATGTGCTGTTACTTGTACAAGGGGCCAGAGCTCAGGGAATTATATATACTGGTTGTCTGTAGATAGGAAAGATTATTTAAAATTTCTCCCCTAATGGATTCGGGCCAATTGCCTTTGACATCAAAAACAACAACAGAAGCTTGCTGCAAAGGTTTGAATTTGGGGACTCATATCAGACGACGACCTTGCTTTTAAAAAACCTCACCTTTTGTCATCCACAGAGTTCGTTCCAGCAAAGAAACTCCCAAGGTCAAATGTTTGTTTCTCACTCGTCGTAGACTCTTCTTTTTGTGTGAAATTTAATTTTCAGATCTTTTTAAAAACATTTTTCAAAAGTAAACCTTTTTATGGCTGTTGATTAAAAAAAAAACCAAAGAACACCACGCCAACCCACCTTTTGCTTATGCTCACAGATTTGTACGACTGCCATAACCATCACAACTAACTTTTGCTTCGGAAGGAGAGTAAACTAAACAACTGACATTTATTAGGGTGATCTCAAAAGTGGCTTTAATAAAAGTGACTTTGAGATAAGCTCGAGGCATTGTATAAATGTCAGTGATGCAACTGAACGAAAAATAAAGCAATGATGTGGGATGTTTGCTTATTTTATTCTTCTCCCTGAAGAGAACTGGTATGAATAAAGTGCTCTTCTATACCAAGCTACAGATACGACATTTATCAGATGTAATAATCATTTCCTCTTACCATATGCAAAAATCTCAACACAACTGAAGCTCTAAGGACCAAAGCACTATTTTTAATCTGTGTTTCAGTAGATGAATTGGTGTAACTGCATAGCAGCAAAGGTAAATTATCACTTTAACTGGAAGTTTTAGCCTTGTTAGGTTCAGTTTTAAAAGTACATTATCATGAGTTTTTCACAGTGTGGCACAAATTTATGGAAGTTGTTTTCCACAGACTATGCAAGCTGTCCATTTCACACAAAAAATGGGCAAAAGCAACTTAATTTGGCACTATATCCACTATCTACAAGAACAAAAAAATGAGTCATTTGTTGAAGATTGGCTCTGGAAGTGAGAGGAAGATTAGAAAAACTGTATTGCAGACAAGGAGGCATTTTCTAGATGGCAGCAGGATAAAACTTAAATTAAAAAACAGCTAAGCATAAGCCAGAGTAGAGGATCAAATGGGAGAAGACAAAGTAGAGTATTGGTTTAGCAGGTTGATATTGTATCTTAGTCAGGACAAGATGCTCTGAAGGTGAAAATGCAATGACTGGTTGAGGAGATGGGTAACTCTGAATCAGTGTAAAAACAGATGCAGACAATGAAGGATAACAACATTCTAATAGCCTTTAGAGAGGTCACAGCCCAACTGCAACCCACATGTCAGTCCTTAGGCCAGGACCTAGGTCTCTGCCAGTCAGTCAGTCAGTCACAGACCTCATGTACTTGAGGCTCCTCAAAACATGGAGTCACACAGGTCCATGTGCTAGGAGGACACAGATGTACAGAAGTGATTCTTCTGTGGTTAAAATCCTCTTCCAAATTTCCTGGATAGATAGTGTTTCAGCTGCTGGTAAAAGTTGCTGAGGCCCCTGCACAGTAAGCACACAAACACTGTGATTTGAAATCACTGCTTCTTCATTTGCATTATATATGTAATCGGGTGTTTATGTGCCAGTCCTTAAGTTCTTGGAAACTTGGTTTCCCTGAAATAATGCAACTTCCTTTCCTCTCCCCTCTTGTAGGGTTGTCCTTTCAATGAAGAGTTCTGGGGGCACAGGATTTCAGGTACAGCAGCATGTAGTAAAGAGTCACACACACACCCCAACACCTCCCCTTCAATCACAGGTTTGGGTTTCCTTCTGATAGTAACAGCTCAGAAGAAAATAAAGCTTTCTTTGGTGAGTAGCAAAAAGTAGCACAAGGGTAGAAAGCTCCAGGGGAAAAAAACCCCACACAACTATTTCTGAATATTGTGATAGGACAATTTGAACTCCCAGCATTTTTTAAGTGGGGTTTTTCTCTTTGTGTGAATGAACTCTAACATGTAGAGTCTTGTGCAGAGACTCCTTGAAAATTTTTGGCTCTCTGGATACTTTTGCATTAGGGTAAAGGGAAAACCTTGAGGAAAATCTTCTGAACACCTGCAGAAAGCTTAAGGACATATAATCACTTTGAGACAGGTTACTCCTACCTGGCTCCCTCCATGCCCCATCGCTAGCAAAGCGAACCTATTTTACCTGCACGGTTGTATACAGCATTTAAAATGAGCTTTTCTTTTGCATGGGCTGGAAACCTGCTTGCTTTGCAGAGTGGTTATGCCCATGGCAATCGTCTCCCACTGCCAACTCACAAACCCCTGCCACAAAAAATTCACAAATTCGGTGCGTAGAGGGAGGTCCACTGAGCCGGGAGGCGAAGGGATGCTCCTGGGCACGTTGCTACAGCAGTGTGCCTGCGGCACTGCCCGCACTGCAGAGAGCTTGTTCCGCTGGGGTTTTTTTAAGTCTCAAGGGAAAGCTAGTGACTCCCACCCCTCACTAATGGATACTTTGTACTGCAATACAATATTCTGTTTTCTGGCTTCTTTGCATTGTGCTGCCATTCCCTGGGTGGGAACAGAAGAAGTGGTCCTCTTTACCACAAACAAAGCATCTTTTAAAACAATTTAAAAGGAGATCACAATTAAAAAACAATTAAGAATGAACTCGTCTGTTCTTCTTTAAAGCCTGGGCTAATATCACTGCAAGGAGATCTGGGCACAGCTCTGGGAATCTTTTTAGCAAAAAAACTTTCTAGGATGTTAAAAACGAGTAGCCCAAAATGTCAAGGGTGTGGTTTTGTGGTTTTGGTTGTTGTTTGGTTTTTTTTTTTTTCACCCAAAGGCCTACACTAATTATGAAAACACTTTGGAAGAAAATCTGCAATTCCCTCACTCAGCTTTTCAATTGTAGACAGCTTTGTCCCATACGACACACTGACTCCTTGCTGTTCATGCCACAGTAATTTTGGCTAAAACAGCTGTAGGCTCTAAAGTGAAGCAAGCTCAGATGAAGCTGCCTTCAGACAGCACAATCACGTCTTCAGTGATCTCCACCCTGACATGGATCTTGAGGCTTAAATAGTCACTTCAGCATTTATTTCACTCGCTCTTTAGCCAGGTGCAGTTTTCAGCTGGGTGTAGTGCTTACTGTCCAAAGCGTGCAGTTGTGAAAACCTGAGCACAGCTGAGCTGGTAGTTTGCGCTCCCTGGAAACCAAACATCTCGGTTTGTGGCAGCATTCAAGATGCTTCAGTAATAGTCAAAGCACCAAAAAATCAGCAGGAAATTCATGCTTGTATTTCTTTCATCACTGATCCTCAGCATCCAAACCTGTCCCTGCTCATTTTTTATACCACTGTTTCTACTCTGTTGTGGGCTGTCGTCTGCTCATCACAGCCTGCATCCGTCCTTGTTGAGCTGCTGTGTCCCTCTCACAGATGCTGTCAGAGGTTTTCCAGGTCTGCTGGGACAGCCGGTGCTGGCCAAGTCAATCCCTACGGGTGGCATCCGTGCTGATGGCATCCCTGTGGTTTTCGGCCAGGCCAGGCTGCAAGGGAGCGGACGGGAGGGATCTCGCACACTCAGATCAATGGGTAGTTCAAATATGGCAGTAACACAGGTCCTGCCAAAGCGCTGTAAACATACTCACGCAAGTACCTCTCCCAGTCAGCAAACTACATTACCCATCAACGGCACTGGCTTCCAGCAGGGCAGAGGCTGGTGCTCGGTGCTCCCACAGGGCACATGTGCTGCCTAGGTCTCCCCAAATGGGTCCTGCGGGGTGGGTGCCGGCACTGTGCCCCGAACTGCACTGCCATGGAAATAATCACCTAGTCCCATAGCCGCACACTGAGCAGATGTGATGGCTTGACATTTACACCCCCTTTCTCTGAAGAGACTGTTGTAAATATATAATGCATGACAGCCTGCCTGAAAACAGGACATATGTGTCAGGATTGTGGACTAGCCGTGTGATCACTCCGAAGCATGTCACATTCCCCCTTATTCCCTCCTTTCCGTCTCCTGTCTCTGCTGTGCACTGAGCATCCTGGTGCTCTGTACCAGAAGTGGCGATGCTCCTTTCACAGACCAATTTTCCCCATCTCCTTTGCACTCTCTACTGCCCCTCTGACGAGCATTGTACTCCCAACTGGCAGAACTGCAAGAGGGTTGGAAACAGGATTTTACCCTCACCCCCACCCACCCCCCCCATTCACTTGACTGACACATGTATGTTCTGCCTCTTGGCTTAGGAGATCTCAATCAAACCAGCAGTGCAGGGAAGGAATAGTCTTTCCCCCTGCAACATCACCAAAAGAAGGGCAACAGAAATAGGAATCACGCTTGTTTCCTCCTCTTACACTTTCCTGAACAGAAAAACCACGAAAGAGCAGAGCAGAAGTCACCAGCACTTCTATGCACTGGCCTGGGCTGGCAGCAGGCTTACAGGCTAGTACGGGCACTTCGCTGAGTTCACGCAGGTTCGCTGATTTATGGTGAACTTCAAGTTAAGAGTATAAACACCAGGTGAGCCCTTTTAACGTCTGAAAACCACACACTGTTCCTTTTTATCCCCTTGATCCTTAACCCAAAATTAGTAGTAAAATGACATTCAGAAAGTCACTTAATTGGTTGGCTTTATCTTAAAGATCACAGGAGGTGGACAACCGCTAAATAAAAAGTTCATGTCACTGTTCAGTGATGGCTTTCAGAATGCAGGGGAAACCCGCTTGAGGCTGACTCTGCCCCTGCAAGTCGCTATTTGTAGCCTGCTCTCCTCGTGGTCTTACAAGCCTGCAATTAAATGTTGTGCAAGACAGTGCTAAGCAACGGAGAGGACAACACACAGGGAGCCAGCCCCCAGGTTGGAACAGACTTTGAGCTGTGAACTCAACCTTTCCAGCTTTCGAGGAGCTCTGAATTTCCTCACACAAAGATTAGTAACCAAGCATTCTTCTTCAAATGGCTAAAGCTAGCAAAGCTCAGTCATGAAGGTCTGATGCCAAAACAGAGCTTTCCTTCCCATCCACAGCTGTGCATGCAAAAGATGATAAATTAAATTAGCTATTGTTTCTCCAATTGTTTGCTGGGACTAAGAGTGTGTTTTTGAAAAAAAAAAACAGCCCAAACTGGCATTTGACAACGAAACAAAACCAGCCCTATTTTAATATTTGTATACATAAACTGAAAACAAGAATTCACTTCCATTTGTGCATTGTTCCCTCTCTACTCCCATACCAGTTAATGAATATACATAACTAGCTGAACGATCTGTTGTCCAAGGCTCTGGATTTTTGGCTTAGCGCTGATATGCTTGGCACCAATCACACTAATTTAGAAGTTATTTGGATGTTCTAGCTTGCCATTATTCCATTATTTTTTTAAAGTGAAGTCCCAAACAATTATTAATGCTCCAAGGAGAGGCTCAAGTGCTTTAAAAATCCAACCAAATAATCCAAAACCAGTGAGATTGTTGCACTCTGAAGAGAAGAGCACACAATGCCCTTGCTCAGGCTTGTTTTCCCAGAAACACAGTGCAGACTGAAGCTGTTGAAGTGGATGGTTCATTCTTCCTCAAAGGTTCCCAGGTTCTCTGCTGCCGCTGGGAGAGGGGATGTGGAAAGTACAAAGAGGGAAGCATCAGCTTTGCTATTTCAACTCAAAGACCTCAGAGTTCCAGCAAATTACCACTACAAGTCAAAGGACTGTCCTGAGGATGGAAGTAGAGCAAGAAAACCACCATGAAAAGGTTCCTCAGTAAGGACAAACAGCAAGGTAGCCAAAGTTGCGGAAGACTGGTGCCGATGGGTCCAGTGTTCCCTGCTCCACAGCAACAATCCCCTTCAGAAGAAGGGCTGCAAAGCAAGTGAAGGCTCCTCTGAACTTGAGGGAGGGTGTAGACAGCCCCTTCCCCAGGGGGCTGGCCATGGAGCTATGTTCCCCCATCCCATCTCCAGGAGGATCCCACACCTCACACGAACCTTAGATATATCTCCCAGTCCAGTTTTCTCTTGCCGGGATACAAGCAGTCCTTAAGTTACGTTCTTGGCAGGAAGACTTGCTTTATAAACAAGTGTTTAAAGAGAAGCAGCAGATGCTCTCCTCCTTCAGCACGTAACAACAGCAAATAGCATAATCAGGGGCTGATTACGAGGTTGATTTCTGCTCTGTAATTTAAGACGTGGAGCAGGTAATGTTGTGTACTGCATACCATGTGCCATAGCTTGCGTGCTGATCATTCCACGCCATAACCTCCGCTCCTGCAAGGCAAGGCTTTTTCAACAGCATTTCTCATTTCTGGGAAAGATCTCTTTAGGCTGTGGGGGATGGAATAATGTCCTTATTCCACCCGCAATAAAATGCGTGTTCTAAACATGTAATCCATAGTCCACAGGCTGAGAAGATCAGAAACCCAGTAGGACTAGGCTATGTTGCAGGATGCATTGTGAAAATGTCAGCAACTGCACAGTTTGTTCCAATGGAAGCTCAAAGAGGGTGTTTAAACACAGAGATTTAATCACCCAGATGATAACCCTCATTATGTTGTGTAAACTGTCACAATCTACACTGTGGCAGGAACAGAAAGGGTATCAAAAAAGGAAGATAACCAAAGCTGGACTTTAAACACTGTTCTGAGTAAAGAAATACAAAAGACAAAGAGCAGTTTTGAAGGGAAGTATCTGAGTATGCTGAATAGAAATGGAAAATGAGATGATAAACAAAGTATAACCAGAGCACAACACATCCTTGGCACTATAAATCAAGCAGGGGCAAAAAGAACATTTTCAAAGCTTGTTAAGCCACACTAGACAGCCAGCTCATACCTGGAATGCCACCAGCGGGCCCCGTGCAGCCTGGCAGAGGGACCAGCTTGAAATGCCCAGGAACTGCTGTCAGAGGCAGAAATTCATTGCTTAAAGCTAGGCAGAGTGGCTGAGTGGTGGTAACCTCACTGTGCAAGCTGAGAGGTATGCAAAGACAAATAAGTGCTACTTATGAAGAAAAGCTTTGCGGTTTTGTTATGTTTTTAAACATATAGCACAGTTTAGGACCCATTGCACTGAACTTTAGCTTCATTCTTCACTTTCCAGTCGTAAAAGATTTTAGCAAGGTGGTATGTCCTCTAGCACCTCTGCTTTTCCCCAAACGTGGCAGGAGCAGCATTTGATCTATGTCTCTGGCCTGTGTTCTGGTTTCATCTTCTCTTTGTTCTTTCCACCAAAACCAGATATTCAGGCCTTGCCTTGCAGTTATTGCTCCTTTCTGCCTAACCCCAAAACCACGTCCCCTCATCCTACCAGATTTTCACCTCTTCCACACCCTTGACTGCTACTGCCTCCTCCTCTCTGGTGACTATTTTGGAAACATTGCCATCCTTTCCTTTGACCAGCACAAGCATAAAAAATAAATATAAGAAATGTTGCTGATAAGACCATTTTTACTATATTTCCTTCCTGACCCCTTCAAGTCCACCTCATTGATTTCACCTTCCACCACATCAAACAACAGCTTTCTGTCCTATCTCTCAAAACCCCTTGGGATACAATTCCTGTCACATCATCTCATTTACGCTCACTCCATCACGAGGAGCAACCTCGGTCACCTGAATCGCCATTTCTCCCACAAGCCCATGTTTGCCCTCTCCCACATCTCCCTCTGTCATCAGCAGAAGTGCCTGTCAGCATTCATGGAAGCAACTTTCACCCACCTACCTCAAAGCTCATTTTTCCCACAAACTATCCAGAAGAAATAACCTGAGGAACAATGGCCATGCAGTGAGCTGGCTCTCCCACTCATATGAGAGGAAAAGAGGGTTCATGTTACCCCTCCTCCTGCCTCCTTTTGCTTTGTACATCACGTGTTACTTGAAGACTGAGACTATGATTTTCTGCTCATAACACTCTGCACAGCAAGACATCTGCCATGACTGACTTCAGGTAAGTACCGCTAAATTAAAATATTACTAGTAGTACACTTCTATTAATGAGACTTATGAAAAAAATCCTCTGGCCTTTTACATCAACTTGCTACCTTGATCTAATTCATCTTAAGAATTTATATTTCTTTTAGCTAGTGTTTGTGAAAGACTTCACAATTTGGAATCACAACCAATGCTGCCACGTGCCAATGGCATATGTGCCTACGCTCACGTATATACACGTAAAGACCCTCGATGTTTAGTCTCACAGAGTCTCTTATTAAAAAATAAGACCAGGTTTAATAAAGATTTCTCATTAGAATTCACTAAGATCATGCATTGATTTTAATATTTATTTAAAACAACTGTGACCTTTTAGAGGCTCATTGAAGGGTTTATTACATTTTTCTCTCCACAATGAAATTGCTTTAATTTTAAGGGTTTATTGTTGTTATAAAGATGAGGAATGGCAGGGTACAGTCAATTGTAATACAGCAGAATGCAATAAATATGGTTCGGTGCAGAGGCTGACTGAAGTGACCCGCCGATGTACAGCACTGAATGAAGGCAAGCGTTTTCAAGCAGAAAGAATAACAACTAGCAGAAGTCTTCCTGTAGGTGAAAGAAGCAGGGAAGGTGCTCTCTGAATGTTGAACTTCCCTCTTTATTGCACTCCAGAAAGATAAGGGAGAGGAAGGGCAAAGGTTTTCATCTCAGGGTCTTCCATGGAAGCAGTACGTCAGGGAGGGGTACACGTAACACCAGCTGGAGCAAGCTGCAGGGACACGCCAGTATCAGCATACCCCGGGTGTGTTTGTGTTGGCATTAGCCAGTTAACATATGCACTGAGGTGCTTCATTAGATTTACAAAAATGATTTGTCAATTTTTTTTAAATTCAATTTTATTTCATCTTTCTTTCAAAATGCAGGATCCTAGGAGATCTGAAGCAGCAAGGCAGAAAGGCAGCCAGGGTTCTGGCTGTGTTTTGGCGGTGGTTTGCTGACACGTGTCTGCAAAACCTTTGTTTTCCTGCAGCATTGCTGGGTGGCTCTAACAAACAGCCAGCTCCTTGCCTTCCTTGCTACTGTCTGTGGATACCCAGATCCCTATGGAAATACAGAGGGAACAGATACTCATTGGAGAACAAGGACTCTGATTCTTTCTGGCTACTGGCAAGGAGCCTTTTCAGGAGAAAATGGTCTCGTGTCCCCAGAGAAGTCTTTGTCTTTGCTGGGAGCAGGCTGGCCCTAAGTGATACCTTGACCTCACCTCTGGCTCTAGCTGTCTGCGTGGTAGCTGCAGCCTCCTTTGGTCTGAAGGAACAGTTTCACTGCAAGATTTCCTGTGCTGGAGAGCTGCAAGCGTATCTGTTTACTGAATACTAGTCATCTTCTTGTGTTATGCAGCTTGACTCTCTAATGTCAGTACTCATTCAGCACAGAAGATAATAACTTGAAGAAGAGAGCCACCCCTGCCAAATCTAACAATCAGAAATTCACCTCCTCTTCCGTATTACAAGCACAATCCGATATTTTAAAAATCCCATCTGTCTATCAGGATATTTACTGCATTCTGTATTCATTGCCATGGCTGCTGAGCACTGACTTACCAAAGCATTTGTCCGTAAAGTGGTAAAGAGAGAGCCATTTAATTCTGATCTTTAAAGAAAGGGGGAAAAAAGCTTAAGTGTCAGATGGGATTGCAAGCAGGACAGTCAGCCTTCGCCCTTTGGACTGCCATCTAAAATGAGTAGCTGTCGGAAGTCTTTGGTGATCTCAATCAGATTTGCAGCAGACAGTTGTCTGAACCGCATCAGGCAGACTGCAGGAGCTGTGAAAGGGATGAAATTCATCTCTCACTGGCTCCTTCCTGGGGAGGGACTGCTCCAAGCTGAGCTTTGCAGGGCTGCACCTCTATTGCGAGGGGGCTGAGCGGGTCCAGTGGGTAGCTGGAAGATATCAGCCTCTGAAAAAAAAATGCAGAGTTGGGGCTTTTGCACTTATTTTCCAGAGCTCAGCCCAAGGGTCAAACAGCGTCACAAAGAGAGCCTATGTGAAGGGACATAGCAATAAACAAGTCACTGCCAGAACTGTTAATGCCTTCTTCCATTTCAAAGTATGAAGCTTAATTTCCTTCTTACACCTATGATATAATTTTGCAGTGTTCAGCACTCTGTTGATATATAAATAACTAATTAGATAAGGCTCCATTTATGTGAGAAAGCCACAGCCTTCTGAAGACAGGCTCACAGCGGAGCAGAGACTGCACAAGTTGTATAATGTGCTCCTGGCTTTTGAAAGAAAGCCAGGCCAAGTCCTGTATCGCTTTGTTGACTAAAGGCATACGTTTCCAAAAAAAATCAAAGCTTAAGTTGGATTCCCGAGTCTGTGTTTAAGCTTCAGAAGTGCAGCTGGATTTTCAACCTACCAACACCCTTGAAGTCAGCGTATGTTCCAAGTATGCTGCAAGTCAGACCAGTTATGTAGGAGCCAAGGTCTGGCAGCATGGCCAAGATGTCCCGAATGTTCTTCCGTGTTTCAGAGGTATGCAGGAGGCCTTAGCTAAAAACCCCAGCCAAGACATGGGCAACCATCATGTTTTTCTTCCCTTCCCGAAAAGAAGCATTTCAGTGAAAACAGAGTTCTGACTTTCTCGTGCCCTTGTTGCCCTGAGGACTGTCCATCTCTGCTGACGATTAGCATATAGGGTTTGGTCTCCGTTTTAGACCTAGTCAAGTTTTAGACTTGACCCTGGGACATTAAGTACAGAGGGTGGGAAAGGGAAGAGGCTGAAAAGCATTAGCTAAAGTAAAGAACTAGAAGACCACACTGGCAACTACCAAGCAAGATTAGTCATATATTTATCTGTCAGAGAAGACTTTATTATTTAAAAAACAAAAACACAGACTTGAGAAAGCTTATCTCCAATTATACCCTGTTTGTCAGAAAACAGGGTAAGGAAGGGGACAAAATTCTCCCACCCTCAAGACAATCCTTCTTACTGACAAAAAAATTGCTCTTATCATTTTTGTGGGTTGCAAGTTGACAAGGCAGCAGCAGAGTCTCTCTCTGGCCTTTAAATACAGGTCTATGAGAACAGGAATGCCTGAAATCAAGGACACTTTCTGTCTGTCTCAGTCCCCAGTGATGAACACAGATCTAATGGTATTAGACCCCAAGGACATCTACCCAATGAGGTTTTTAAAAGGATCTAGAGTTGGGAAAGGGTCTCCAGGCAACCTACAAAGACCACTTTTCATGCTGGAATCAGCAGGTTTGGGAAAGATGGGACATCCTTCCATGAAGGGCAAGCAGCAGAGACATCCTGCCCTTGCAGTACAAAAAGCTGTGCTGTCAGAGCTTGCCCTAAGCAACTGCCCAGGATCAGGGCCTTACAGGTGAGAGTCTTAGAGATGAATAGATGGAATTCTCTCTGGTCAGTCTCAATTTACTCTGGGTAAGACATTTATCTCTGCTGGATTTACTTTCTTCTGTATAGGCACCAAACAGGTACTCGTCAACGATGTTCCCGTGTGTCTGGTGTACTGCAGTGGCTGTTGGCCACTGCTTTCTCACAGCCCTTGAATATTTCCTACAGACTTTTTTGTTTTATAACACCACACTACTATGATTAGGGTGTCCCATCCCTTGAGTTTCCTGTTTTGCATCACTGCAGGATCTCTTGTCGTCATAAAGAAAAAGGAAGTTAAAAGCCAAAGAAGTGAGAAACAATTCTGTCCTGGCAAAATAAAAATAAAGTATGACTAGAGTTGAACACGGTTGAACTGCAGATTCTGCACTGACAGGTGTCACCAGGGAGTCTGCAGGCAACCCACGTGTCCAGACGGTTAAGGTGAAAATATTGGGATAAATTTTGGGTCAAGAAGGCAGGTCCACCCTACAATAGTCTGCAAGATGAAGTGTCTACAGTAGTTAAAATGGGCCAGGATCCGATGGCGTGTTATTCCTGGCACTCCTCAGAAGAGCAAACGAGAATACCTGTGCTTTGCAGAAGGTGGGCCAGTGGGTAGACGGGTTTCACACCGGGACTGCAACTGTTCTGTTTCCTTCACTGCACAGAGGTGTGTGTGATGGGATGGGGAGCGTATTGCCAGCGTCCTTTTAGCTTAGGGCTAGAGCTGGGCCTGATGGAGAGACAGATGGGCTGGGAGAATGGGCCGTGTCACGGAGCACCAGTTTGGCAGCAGTCACTGGAGCTCAGTGAGTGCAGAGAGCCAGCCTCTGGAGTTCACAGAAGGTGCGGCAATGACTGCACTGGCAAAAGGCACCCTGCTCCTTAGCAAGAGATGAAACTCAGGGCAGACACCAGGAAAGCACTGGTGGCTGCTGGCATGGATCTTTTCAGCCTGTCTGGACAGAGTTCAGTCTGTTAGAAAGGTTGACAGGCTGTTCAAATGACCTTGGCAGCTCTGTGACACAGGTGCCATTACTGGACTGAGACCAACAACTGATTTCAAATAGTTCAAGTAGCCCTACAGTTAAAGAATTTCTAATTTCACCGGCACAGACACAGCAAATGGAGCCTGTTGTCACACTGCATGAAGGTCTTTCATCCAGCAAGTTTACCCAGACAGTCAACATGAATTGCAACAAAAGAAATTGCAATTAGACGTCAGGGAAAAAAATCACCACTAGGATGAACAAACACTGGACCAAGTGTCCAGAGAGGCTGTGGAGTCTCCATCCTTGAAGATACTCAAACCATAACCAAGGACAGCCCTGAGCAATGTGATCTAAGTTAGCCCAGCTCCTAGAGGGGGACTATCTCAGGTCATCTCCCACAGTCCCATCCAACTTCAATTGTTCTGTGATTCTGTAATTCTTCTGTAATTTCTTAAAGGCTTGTGACAAAATGACCCAGGCTTAAAGTAGACAGCCTGGGGATACTGGGGCTTTCCTGTACTCCTTTTGATAGGCTCAGCACTGCAGAATCATTACCCAGCACAAAGGCAGTTACGTGATGAGAAGGTCCTAGAAGGCTATTTTCTCCCAAAAGGATGAAAGATGACATCAGATGGTGTGTGAAATTGGCATTTTTATACAGGCCTCTTAAACAGACATGGCTGTTGCCAGAATCCATCCAGGCAGGTCTCCCCCTTGCTCACCAGAGAACAAGAAAGGCAAATCAGGGCCTGGGAGAGGCACCACGAACAATGTCAAATCAGCATGATGGTGGAGCAGCTCAAACAGCATCCGTGGACAACGGGCTGTAGAGCTGCTGAGTGCGGCAACGGGGGTAGTGGGTTAAGGAGGGGCAACCAGTAGAGTGGAAGCCTCCTCCCCTTCTTCCATCAGAGGCAAGGGCAGATGGAATGCACCACTGCACTCCACATTTTGGCAGGGACAGGGGAAGGGTGCTATGCCATGAATAAGTAGATGCAGAACACTGTAACAGCAGCAGGAATCCGGAGTTCACAGCTGTGTATTGTTCTTTCCAAACTAAATTCAGTTTTGTATTGCTTTTAATATCTCAGAGACAAGATGTGAGTACAATGGGAATGGTTGAATAAAAATCATCAGCTCCATACAACTGCAGTAAAATAAATAGAAGTTATGCCAGGTGGAAGAATCAAGAATGGTCATCTTTTAAAATATGTTATTGTATGGATGCTGATGGGACAGTGCCTTCAATGTTGTATTCATCATGTAAGTCACTGCCTCTCATTAAAAAAGGGGATAGAAAAGAGAGGATCCCAAAAGGAGGAAATCAATTCAGCTATCATGTTTGGGTTGCTGAGATGAGACTCCTCATGAGAGGAGTACACCTCCCACTCCCACTCTCACTCTGAGGTGCCTGCTTGTCACAAAATTTGACCAATCACAAATTCTGCCAAAACGTGCTTACCCAGTGCCTCTGGAAAATCAGCATTGTGAACAATTTAATCCAGAGAACAGCTAAGGGAATATGCAACTGGCTCTGATTTTTGCCATTTTACACAACAAAGGGAGATAGGGGGGTGAGGGCGTGGGAATTTCTCCAAATGAGAGGGAAACATAGTAAGATTTTTTAAAAGCCTGTGTACATTTTGACATGACTTCTCTTGCTGTTTGCAAAGGGCAAGCAGCAGAGAGACATCCTGCACCTTCAGTACAAAACCTTTGTTGTATACAGTTAGAGAGACCTAGGATTTATTTTTGATGATGACATTTTATTTTTTAAAAAATGGTATAACTGGCTCAAACCTCTGCACACTAACATGACAAGCTATAGTCATAGAGGAACATCTGTGCAGAAGGCACTGCAAAATGCTGCTTGGTTTTGACCAAAGGGACATTTTTATGGCCACTGCCCATTTTTCTCTCCTCCTCATGGCCAATGCTTCCCACTTCCAAATTAAGGATCCACAATGCAAGTGATATAACAATGCACATGAAATTACACACAGGACTCACAGAGTTACAGTTGCTAAATGCATTGATAACAAAACACAGCATGAACAGCCTCTGGGTGATGAAATCCATTCCAGCAGTTCTGTGCCAGAAAGCTAAGCAGGACCTTGATCTCAGCAATTAAAGCAAACCACAATATTGTTTTACTGCAGTCATCACCCTCAAAAGATTCAGCTTAGTTGCTGAAACGATCACAGTGCTCAAAGGGTGAAATTCTTTTCTTCTGCAGTTAAGGAGTCTTAAAGACAAAAGTTGCTCTGTGCCACTGTCTCATATACTGCTCCAGTTCCACTCATTTTTCACTATTAATATATTCATTAACCTATATCAATCTTAAATTATATCAACCCATGAAGAAGACTTGCAGTTCAATTATTCAAAATCAGTTTGATAAATGAGTTTAAGAAAATGAACTTAATTTTGTGTCATTCCTAGAAGTTTGTTTCCATTTAATATCTTTGGAAAGCAAGGTATCCTGAGCATAACTAGGAATTCACAGCAAGAAAACGTCATCAAATTTGGGTTTGTTGTTATGACATTGCATTCATGTTGCAATGGTCAGAAGTATATCTCCCCATAAGAAGACCTGAACTTGGTGAAAAACAACTTTGTCAGATATATTCTGGCATGAAAAATCTATAGTTGTGTACATTTTGGTAATTCAGAGTGGGCTATTGTTTTACTGTTGTTGATTGTCTAATATTTTAAAACACTTCTGATGCAAAAATAGCAAGGCATATTGAAAAACTGTAGTTACATAAACTGTATAGTGTTCACTGGAAAAATTGTGCCACATTTTACATATGATAATAATAAACAGCTAGATATAGGAATGATTGAAAGGTGTCCAAAATCACTGCTTGCCAGCAGAGAATTATATTCCATATGAGGGGCTTTTTGTACCATCAAAACATCTTTAAGAAGTGGTTAACACCTTCCATGATTTTCCTTTTCCTTTTCTTATCCTCTCCTAAGACAGGATTATACTTACTTTTCACTATTATGTCCTAATGATGGCTATATTCATGACTCTTCTGCTGTTGTTCTACATCTTCCTTTCTTCTTGACGCAGGCTGGTATGTACTTACATTAAAGAAGCCAAAGTCACTTGGGGTGACCTGCAATCAGGCCACCCAGTTGGGTTTGGCAGGACTCGGGGACGCTGAAGGCAAATGCTTGGGCTTGGAAGGATGCAAATGGAGCAAGTGGAGCTTAGCCAAGCTCTTGGGCTGTCTGTCTCCCTGGGGCAGCAAACACCATGGACTCCAAAGCTGGTGGCAGTACTACGGAGATGAGGAAGGAGGTAAGAGTAGTTGGATGTTACATAGTTACAGCTTCACACAAAGTACGTCCTTCTCACGTTGAAAATAAGCACGTGCTGTGCATGACATCTGTGGAGGACTACGATTTAACAGATAAATACTTTCCAAAGGTTCAGTATAAGACATTACAGTAATGCTTGTACTATTCTGAAATGCAATCCGAATCCTAAACCCTAGGCATTGACTACTTTGCGGAATGACTTGCAAAGCCTCTGAAATACAAATCAAACTGGCCCTGGGCATGGGGGAAAGTAATCAAAGGATGCCACTTGATGGGTGCGTGTATGTGTACTCAGGTCACCCAAGTCAGTGTGCTAGCACTCTGCATGGCACTCCAAGAACCTCACCCAGTTTCAGATAAAATGCTGCACCACATTGCGATGTGGATTTTATTGTCTCATCTTGCAGAAGCAGCAGGAGGCACTGAAAGAATCTACGGTACAGTTACAACTACTCGATATCTAACAGAGGACTTCATTAGATCCTTCCTTATGGGAGTCTTCTCTTACACATTTGAAATATAATGTATTGCCTTAGATAAATATGTAAGAGGAATTGGGAGTTATTAATGCATCATAAAAAGTCTATTCCAGCAAGAGTGGTTACCTTATTAATTAGGAATAGCAATCCTGAAGATTCAGTTATTTATATGATTTTAATTTAGTTCCAATTTTAAACGAAAGTTTAATCATAATTGCACCTAAGTCACCCAGAGAATGAAAGGTCCCATTTAACAAAGGATATTCTGGCTTCATTAAATGATTACAAAGGGAACTAGGAATTGATGGTATTTTACAATATTGTTCCAAATCCCAGGGGTTTTGCATCAGATACGCTCCATAACATTTAAGGAAATCAATTCTGGAACCCTGGTAAATGAATCCATAAATTACACTTTAATATCTTAAAGTGCTGCCTTCTTTGGATGGAATTTGTCACTCCCAGGATCGATACGGGGAGTACAGGGTTAGAAGGGCTTTATGGAGAGCAATTCATGCGACTGCATCATTGTACAGTGTTTCAGCATGCCACGTTGCCAATGCATTCGTACCTAACAAACAGACACTCCTGTCTTGGAGTGAAATCTAGATATAAAAATTTGTTACAGGTTAATTCTGTGCTTCAGAGGAAATAATGGAGATCAATGTTAACCAAACCCGACAAATGTATGGGGAAAAGGAACACCCATACAAATTACCAAAGCACTTAACACGTCGTAGAGTAGCTGTCATGGGTCTCAGTGCACAAAAATCAAAACGAACGCTCTTTTCTGCACCAACTTATCGAATAAATCTCTCTCTCTGGAGAATTAGATGAGCAAAATTGCCCTCCAGTAATGTCCAAATATCATCAGCAAGTGGACAGCTTGTTTAAACCCCACACAGGGAAAGGGTTTGTGGCATCCCTTTTTTTAACTACCCCGGCAGCGAGAGCAGAGCACCGCGAGGGATTTATTTGATGGGAGTGCCAGGTTTTTGATAGGAGCTCTCGTACTGGGACTCTGGACCAAAGTGCCTCACTTCAAAGTCGTTTTGCATGGGTAATGCTATAGTAGCTCTGAGAGGGGACAGTGGGACCTGCTGCCATCTCTGTGCCGGCACCGCAAGTCAGGCAGCTGACAGCTAGGGAGACCTGTATAAAAATATGAATCATTTGCTGAAGATAGGGAGTACCGGTACATATCCACGTGTCTGGCCCTGAAAAGGAAGAGCAGCACTATATTTTCCCACTAAGAGGGCAGGAAAGGAGACAATGTCTAAGGCTGAAGAGGTAAAATGAGAAAAAAAATCATTTTCCCTCTGTATTTTAAATATGTGGGTGAAACGGCCCATGATGGCAAAACCCATGGTCCAGCAGTAACCTGCTGCTGCTGGGAATTTTATGCCTGTGTTATAAGCCTTTGGTGCTTTTTACTGTGGACTGGACATAGCCCATGTCCTCCGGGGCCCCCTGCGTGTGTGGTGGGGGTTCCTGGTTGGAGGACACCTGCCTCACACCGACTGTGGGAGCATCTCTCCACTTGCTATTGCTCACTCAAGAGCAACTCCTCATGCAGAGGAAATTCCTTTTCCTCCTCTGACTCATGCTCCTGGCTTATTTATTTCTGCTAGTTTTGGTTCGGGGCATTTACAAGCAACGGTTCAGTGCCTGCTAGACCAAGGGTTTGCTGGCCAAGCCAAGGAGTAGGAGAGCAGCATAGGCTGTGCTCAGTCTTACGGCAATGGAAGCAGCTGAGGGGGACCTTGGCCCTTGCTCCCATCCCATACACTGCGGGGTCCTACCACCACCCTGTGCCCCACCAGGGCTGCACTGTGATTTTTAACCTCATCCCTTGTTCTTCAAAGGGAAAGCGAGTTAACGGGGGCAAACAGCAACAGACACCGTTGGGCATCGTAGGAGATGGGCAAAAGCTGGCACTGAGCCGCCTCATGGTATACAAGCGGAAAGTTTCCACTCTTGATCCTCACGTACAACTGCAAAATTGTCCATCAATGCCAAGTTTGTTGCACAAGAAAACGTGAGAAGAGCACGCTGGTACATTCCCGGCAAGCGGCCTTATGTAAGCAAGCGCCCTGCTTCTCACACTGCTGCCTGCTCAGTCACGAAAATGCGCTCCTCTATGGCACAGGGCTCAGCCTCCTCTTGCTTTCTCAAAAGGTGCAGCAGCTTTTCCTGCTTCCTTATTTTCCAGGCTATACCACCATGAAAGCGGGGACCGCTAGTACAAGCATGCACTTTGCCTAGTGGAATAAAAGGAGGGATTTTGAAGCAGTAAAAGGCATTGTTTGGTTGTTCCCACTGTAGAAACCAGACGCCAGATCCAGTCACGGGCCGGTCCTATCATGTGTTGCAGGGCATTTATTTGTCAAGTCATTGCTCCCCATCTGCCTCTGGCGGTTGCAGTGTAACTGACAGGAGAGGCAGACTTTTTTGTCTTAAATTTAAAAAAATTATCTACAGAGTGCCTTGTGGTTTCTCAACCTCCTTTAATGCTACCTCCATCCAGCATGAATTCAGTAGTAAGAGAGAGCATTAATCCTGCGATCAGCACAATTCACCAGGGTATCCTTCTATTTATTTTAGGAAACTGGTTCATTACCACATGAGCATCCTTTTTCCTAAAGCACAGCAAAACTTCTGCACATAACAGAACATTTAACTTGTTATCAGAACAGAAAACAAGATGTGCCTCCCTGTGAAAACGTGCAAGCAGGCAAGGGGCAAATGCAGTGAGAAAGCAGCAAACTCCTTGCCTTTTACAAGGTTAGCATAAAAAAACTAACGTTTTAAATGCTTCATTTTCTGATTCCCCTCAAGCCATTATGTTCAAAGGACATTTTATCTGGGTTACTGAGCTAAATAGGCGTAAGAGGCACCAAACTGAACTTTTTTTCAGATGGCGTCATGTACAGTGAGGTATCAGCCAGCCTCATGGATTTTTGTAACAAGGGATGATCCTTCTCCCACACCTTTTTGCTTTAAATTAATCAAGTTGTTACTCTCTCTCCTTTTATTCCCACAGTTTCACTCTGCAAGTGATTATAGAGGAAAATAAAGTTTGGGTTTTTTTTTTTCTGGCTCTGGATAGAAAGAAGACCTTTGACCTAAGGCAGTATCAAAGTCCTCAGGAAAGAAAGTTTCCCAGATTTAGGGAGCACAAAACTTACAGCGTGGAAAACGTTTTCTATGTGAGAGCCAGCAGTTCTCAGACAATGACAAAATGCAAATCCAGAATAGCACAAAACAAGGGCTGCTCTGCAACGAAGCAGACAGGCCTGAAGGAGCTATTCTGGGGAGCGTAAAGTATACATGCTCAGACTCGGGGTCAGGCAATATCTCTGACAGTCAGCCTCTGGGTGACTAAATCTGGATACCCAAAATTAGAGGCCATTTTTGAAAATACGAGCCTGGGTGGAAAATTTTGTTCTGCACATAAGCAATGTACCGTTTTCACAGGCTTATAACCACTTATTCCTAAGCCAACATTTCTTCAAATACGATAAAAACACCCCTTTTCGGTCAGGATGATGTTATTTGACTAGTCAGAGTTCACAAACCAAGGCAAACATAAAACCCAAACACAAACAGTTGCAGAATTATAGCCTGGTATGTGGAAAAATAGTCACCTTGTGTTAGGCAAGCTCAAAAAGAGCTTCACCAAGAAATGTTTTCAACAGCAGTTCCAGAGAAACAGACCTTAAATTTGCTCAGTTGAAGCACTGTTGTTTTTCCAGGGGAACTCTGAGCTGCATGGGGCATGACAGCTTTCCTCCTCCTGGAAAACCAGCCTCCGAGGGCATTTTTGGAGGTAAAAGCTGCACTGTGGGAAAGCCAAAGCTCCTCACACTGGGATGCAGCCCCCAGACAGCACTGGGCAATGCGGGCGGACTTAGCCCATGGCACGGTCAGCATGGAATGGCTTGGGTGCCCTGTGGGTTAGCCCCTCGCAGATGTCACCAGCAGGAGCCGCAACGATGTCCCACCCTGGCACTTTTGTCCTTCCCACACAGACAGGCAACATTTCCTTACCCAGACACATGAAATATTTGGGGGATATTTTGGGTAAGGTACCAAGCTGATTACTAAGAAGACACTCTTCTGTGTGACTATATGATAAATACCTTGTGTGACAGTATGGACCTGCGACAACTCACTCTGCTGTTGCTATTACCCAGCACCTCTCTAGCACTGTTATCCAGCAGCAGTTTCAGTTACTGACATTTCCTTAATCATCTTTCCTTTTTTTATTTCTCATGTCTCTTTTACTTTGGTTCCAGGTAATACGAACAATGTCATATTCTTCATTTACATTTAATTTGCCTGTATTTCCCCCCCACGTAGTTGGTACAAAAACAGTCTGTCAATTCCTCCCTCAGAGAGTTAACACTCAGGCTTTCTTCCATTTCTTTTGACCCCTACTATAAAATGCATTTTGATGAATTATTTATGTCTGGAGCTCCCCAAGGAATTATCATTTGTATCTTCTATAGTTTCTGCCTGTCACCAGCTATTACTGAATTACATCAGCTGGACAGCAGCTGCCAGTATTCAAACCAGGTTCCTCCTCCTCCTTGGCTTTTTGCATCACCCAAAGGATAAAAGCCAACCAGCTCCTGGAGCAGGTTATTTTACAAGCCTGTTGCCTTGCTCATTTTGGAGGGTAAAGTTGGGTTGATTTTATCTCCTAACCACCTTGGTATGAAAGACAGCAATAAAGAAAAAAAGGTGCTGCTACTTCTATGCATTTAAGTGGGAAAAATAATGCCAAGACCAAAATCTATCCCAGCCTCAAACCAGAAAATAGTTGTATCTGGCTACGCTCATTGCCAGGTAGAAACAACAATATTCTCCTAAATGGACTTAATTCAAACATCATCTTCAGGAAGCAAACATACCTGCAAGCTCCCTAAATCCTCCTTGAAAAATAAAGCAAACCCTTGAGTGTGAATTTTACTTAGCCAGCAGTGGGCCTTGGTTGTCATCTCATCGGTCATCCATGCAAAGCCAGACCATAATACTGGCATGTTTTCCAGTCACCACAAGAAGTGTGTTCTTCTGAGCTGAGGGTCCTTATTATTAGATCTTAGAGCAAGTAGAAGCTTCACAGAAGCCCTCTGAACCTGACTTCTAATCCACCCTGGCAATAATAAATGCTTATGTGTATTAAGCTGAACAGGCAATAAAATCTTCATAGGATTGGAGTTTTAGTCAGAGAAAACCTCTGTGTACAGAAATTCAAATGTCGACATGTTTCATTGGTGTAACTGAATTTTTTTCAGTGAATTTTCTGTGTGTCTGAAAATGAAAACTCTATGCAACATTCTTGCAGTGTTTTCAGTTTCAGGTTTAAACTGTCTTCCTCTGGCTGCTTTCACTTTTAATCCGTTTTCTCCCTCTCTCCAGGTTCCTGTGGCAAAATAAGCAAGTGCCGAAAAGGAAAGAAAGAAAAAATTGTAAAGCATAGGAAGAAAAACAAAAGCAAAACCTAACACTTAAAAATTCACACTTTTGACAATATTTCAAAATAAATATTCAAAATGTGCTTGAAAAATGTTTTTCCCAGCTTTAAAGCAACCATCCATAATAATCTCTTGCCTCTCCATTCACTGTATTGTCTTAGCTTGTCCAGGAAACTTTGTATTGAAGGAAAAAGCAGAAACAATCCCAGGCAGAAGCCTTTCTTTGCAAGAAAACTCCATTCTTCTGTACAGGACGGAGTTCACTGTTAAACAGAATAAAAAGGGTGGGCAGCGATGACTTATGCTGAGGCTTCCTCCCTGTTCATTAGTGTGGGCTTTGATTTTTTTAGAGAAATCCCTACATTTGGGATACACATCATACAGAACAGCTAGCACTAGGGGTCAATACAGCCTAAACATGCTGCCTTTGAAGACATACCTTCAAACCGTGATTTACACTCATTAGGGAATCCTACTGAAGCCCGCAAGTTGGCACATCCAACCCCTCTCACCAGCTGCAACCCTTTTGAGTGACACAGAAGTGGGAATTGGCAGAGGCAGGGACCAGCCTGTATCTCGCTTTCTCATGACCCATGATAAGAGCGTGCCCCTCAAAGTTCAGTCTCATTACTAGTTCTTCATAGGGCCTAAATTCACCCCAGCAATTTTAAGTATTCCCTGCTTTCCACAGCTGCTTTACTATTATCATCTTCCTTCTCTGTGCCTTCTTAAGAGAGTAAGAATAGTGTACCTGAGCGCTCAGTGTAAGGCATTTCAGTGCAAGATGGCCAGGTATGGCACAACATATCTGGCTTGACGTCTCTCCATGAAGCAAAATTAAGTGTGTAGAAAACCAGGATTTTTGCTTCAAATCACATTATTTCACAAGCTTTTGATAGCACTGATGTCTGTGAACACTCAAAAACCTTACCAGTATTGCCCTGCAAATTTGTTAGTCTAGGTTTTAAATCTGCTTTCTTTCTATAACCTGTTCCTTTTAAGTTCATAGGAATTGTTCTCTAGATTTGGGGTTTACAACTTACTTCTTTCCAGATACAGCTCTGAGACTAGAAACTTATATTTCCGTAAAAGGTCAGAAAATGTAACTGTATAATAACAATTCTAGGAGTAAGGATTTGAGGAAAAACATCAGCTGAAGTCATGAAAGCTGGCAGGATCATAATCAAAACATCTTTGCTATTTTTTTTTGGTGTAACAGCAACACCTTGGTCTGTCAATGTTGATTAGAGTCAATTGCATCCCATCCCAAAACATAACTTTGAAAAATGAATGCTGTATATGATTATTTCTTCTTACAGTCACATAATTTCTAATGTTTTCCTAAAAGCTCTGGCTTCTCAAATTACATTACTCATGAGAATCACGGGGTTTCATTTCTCACGATAAGGCTATAGAAATCTAACACAACAAAGTCAAGCAGTTAGATGGCAGCCAAGAGAAATTTTGCTGTAACTTGCATCTCATCAGCTGTATGCGGCAGAAGGGAGGAGAAGCAGGGGAGCAGCCAAAGGACTGAGGAATGGTTCTGAGCTGCTGGCGTGACACAGAGGAGAAAAATCCTGGGATGTACTGAGTGAAGAACCATGATGGGCAGGCAGAGGTATTTTTCATACTGTACATACCCCGGATGGGACCGCACCATAACGCCATCCACAGTTCCAACAAAGCTGAACTCAAGCTAGAACAGGTGCAAAGACCCAGTAGGATGGGAATGGGGAGTCAGTTTTACTGATGAGACAAATATAGCTTAATAGGATTAGCCTAGCAAAAGAAGGGCTGAAGGGGATACTGTTACACTTTACAAACACATGCCCAAATACCAGCAGGGCTGAAGAATCATTCAAGCTATAAGACAATGCTGGCACAAGAACAAATAGCATGAAAAAAGTCATCAACTATTTTAAGCTAAAAGCACATTTCTAACCACCAGAGAAACAGTGGTTTATAAGAGTCTTGCAACAGCAACAGTAGGTCTAGGAAGCTAACTACTTTTACAACAGAAAAATAGTAAATTCATGTAAGGGATTTTATGACATGGTATCTGATGTAATAGTGAGTGTCCCTTAGGCTCTGTGCTCCTAGAAGGGTTTTGGCTGTCACGGTTGGAAGGTGGAAAAGGAACAGAAAACTGTAAACTCTGAAAGCTGAGATCCATGAAGGCAGGTAGTTGTTTACTGGTACCGAAGTCCAACGCACTGGGATGAAAACAGTGAGAGGAAAAAAGTAATCCCTTGCTTTTTGCTTATTGCCCTTCCTTTGCAACTACCACAGTTTCTGTCTCTCTGACCTGCTCATCTGCAGAGAGGCCAGCTCACGAGGATTTCCTCAGCTGTGGCCAAAAGGGGAGTTTTTCTGCCTACCACTGCCAGATCCACCTCAACCAAAGAAAAACCAAGAAGGTGGGAACAAAGACTCTTAGCTTGATCCTCTGCTATAGCCAAGGATGGATTAAGTGCCCAGCTCCTTCCTGGTCAGAGCATCCCAGGTGCCTGTTATGCCATAGTTTCATCAGGGGAGAAAAAGCCCTTTCGTATCTCCTCAAAGCCCTATAGCAGCCATCTCTCTCCTGTTTCTATTTTGCTGAAGTAAACCCACTCCAGAGCCACCTTTCTGGCAAGCAGGCCAAGCGGCTTCCACCAGGTGGGAAAGGTTTCTGCTTCACATCCTTCAAAGGCAGCGGCACACTTGCTTTCAGCTTGATTTCCTGCACATTTCATTCACAGGCTCTGAAAGGCGCTACTCCCACGCAACAGATCATAAATAACTGCACAGGTAAGTATTGCACTGAAGGCCCTTGGAGTGCAACCCTGTAACTCCTGTAGAGTCGTGGGCCATAAAGATAATCTGAGTCAGTATCAGGGGAAGGAGGAAATTTGGGGTTGAAAGGTATCTGCTGTGCGAAGACCTCAGCGTGCCTTTCTGGCAGCTCTGCCTGCATCGATTTGCTGGAGGCACTTCTCAACCAGCATACGAGGAGCACTGGCAGGAGCTACACCCTAATTATAAATCATTTAGTCAATCAAAATATAGCTCCTCAGCTACGCAAAGATTTCTTCTCAAGAGCCTTACAAGGAAAAAAAAAATGGAAATGCTCTATCAGGAGGAGGGAAAAAGCGTTATTTAAAAGTGACAAAAAATGAAAGCTTCAGGATCCCATTTGTGGTGTAACTTACATCAACTTAGGTACTTGTCAAAGCTAATTAAGACAGGCCATCTGCAAACGCTTACGACTGGAAACATTCCCCCCACCCAGTGCCAGCACAAAAGCATGTGACAGCCTCCTCACATCCCACCCTGATGAGCACTGAGCTGATGCTCCCAGTCCTAGGGTAGGGAGCGCTTTCCTCTTCCTGCAGCGTTACCGGAGCATCACCCTTCAGTTCTGCCACGCAGGCAAGGACAGGGGAAGCGTCCCTGCCCCGCACTGAGGGACAGGAGCAGCCCGCGGGGAGCAGGGCTGGTGCCACCTTTGCACAGCTCTTGGGCACATTCTGCTCTCGCGGGTGGGCTGGGACACCTTGCTGGGTACTCTGTGGCAGCAACTTCCTCTTTGAAGCACTGTTCTAGCAGTTCACTGCCTTTGGTAAGCGATGTGCAGGCTGTGGGTGAGCTCAGGAGGAATGAGGACTGCCTGTCCACCCCAACAAGGCGGACAGATGGGTGCTGGCAGGCCTGGGACGTGTCTGCGGAGGAGCGGGTCCAGCAAGACAGAACAGCTCACAGGACTGACACCCAGACAAACTGCAGCAGTGTCCCATCGCGAGCCTGCAGTGCCCTTGAGACACAAACATTGTTTCTCCTTAGCAACGCTGCTTTTTGTTTTCATTGTCCATGAAGTGTTCTTTGTACCCTGAAGAAGCCGGAAGCGCTGGAAGCTCGTGAGGAGGGCCTGTCTCGAGGCACCACCACCTGCCTGCAGCGTACGCAGGGCCGCCAGCCCAGGGCTGTCCTGAGCAAAGTTCTCCGCACAGACCTTTGGAAAGGTCTTTCAGATCTTAGAGACTATTTTGGAAGTGCCACAGTTGGATGAGTACTGGGCTCTTCAGAATGAATGCAGAGGTTTTGGTATGGTTTTTCAAACAATCACGTGTATATATCTGTACACACATACATACATATATGTTGTATGCACACGCACACACATTCTTTAAGTTTAGGTCCTGCTCATCTGTCAGGAGATGATATTAGGGTAGACCTCTATACCTAGATGGCTTGAGCAAAGTATGCTTGTAGTGTCTGCTAGCACCCCACACACTTGTGGTGGGGGGGGAAACCTTATTGTGGAATTTTTACTGCCACACTGAAGCCGAAGTAAAAAATCTTAGTATGTCTCTATTCAGATCATTTTTATTAAAGAGGTCTTACTAAATAAATCAATACTGTATTTGACAACTGGGTTTGGCAGTCTTTGTAACAATTGTCAGTTGCTTCCCTGCTTGGACACTCGTCTCACACATTATGTTTGATCAAGGTTTAATACTTCACTGCACCTCTCTTTTGCAATGCTTTGCATTTAGACAGCCTTCTATGGACTTGCTGGGTGCTATGCACAGGGCACTGTCAGGTCAGTCTCTGACTGAGAACCTCGCCAATGTTAGTTATAAAGTAATACTTGGCCGTTTGCAGCTACTCCAGTCAGTATGTTTAGGTACACAAGGTATGCATAGTCAGGCCCAGCTTGCAGATAACCGAACGCAAGCAAAGAAAAGAAAACACCGTCTACAAAAAAGGGAAAACAGTTCCCACTCTGTTAGCAGGAACGCTATGTTTGCCATCTCCCAGGGTGGCATGCAGAGCTCCCAGCCCGAGAACTTCCAGCAGAACCTCTCTCTAACTCCCGCTATATCCCAAACTTCCTCCAAAGAGGTGTTATGGCCTTACTTTCGTAGTCTCCTTTTCCCCCCTCAAAGGGGTGGCCACAAGCCATTTCATTCTGCAGCGCTTGGCATTTTGCTGAATTTCAGGCAGAAATTAAGGAACAAGGTTAGCAGCTGGTGTGGAGACTGGAACCCAGCAGCTGGAGGTGATTGTGCATTCCCTGGTTTTGGAGCTTGGTACTAAGCTCGACTTACTGTTTATCACTGGGAAAAAGCTGAAGAAACATTATTTTTGCAGTACTCCCTGTCGCAAAGTGCTTGATAGTCGGCAGAGATCCAAGACTCACCACAGCCAGAGGCTGAAAAGCACTTCTTAAAAACAAACAAATGAACAGGCAAACAACAGACAAAACGAAATAGGGAAAACTACACAAAGAAACTGCAGTTCCAAGAGTCACAGAGGAACAGAAACCAGTTCTACCAACGTTACTTTTACTCTGCTATAGAATCTCTGATGGCTGGAGACATCTAGTATCATGTACTTGAGTAGAAGACTAGGAATGTTCTTCCTCTCAGGCACATTAAAATATAAAGCCACAAGACTACGTTAGCAGTACAATAACATTATAAATCACATTTTTTAAAGAAATGTGTAATAATATTTTTAAAGTCCTAGCTACAGAAAAGACCCTTTAATGTTATCCTTTAATTATTAGCATAGAGTTTAAAACGACAAGCTCTCAAAGATACTTTTCCACTGAAATAATAGGTTATCAACGGTTTTCAGACAGAGATGCATTTAAGACTTTCCCAGTCTCAACCCCAACTTGCTATAATTACTGAATCATCACTGAGCACAGGAAAGATCACGTCTACCTCAAATTTGGCCCTATTTGTCTTACAGGTATCTTTTTCCCCTCCTCAAAATACTAGCTCCTGACCGTAGACTGCCCTATAGAGATGCTTCCCTTAATATTTACCTACTTTTTAATTTCTCGCGTTCTTATGAAGAGAAAAATTTATCCTAGATCTTTCAATAACATCTTAAAATGTGGGACAAAACAGGATTTTTAAGAAAAGCAGCAGCACCTAGAAGTGAAGACCATGGTACCTGACCATAATTAGACTTCTCACATTCTTTACTAGGTTTGCTGTAAAAAACCCCCAAGAGATGCAGAGCTGACATCCAAAGGAAGCCACAACAACTTTGCAAAAGGAAGTACCGTGCAGATTAACTGCAACTACAGGGTGGGATCCCGAGGGTCCTATTTTAGCCAGAGATCAGAGCTCTCTGTCAGAGAGCAGGAAGGGAACTGTGCTGGCAGTTTTCCCCACCAGCTACCAGGAGTCTCAGCAAATGGTACAGGCCAAAACCCAACCTCCAGACAACGGGAATCAGGGGAGATGGCCCTCATCCTCCTTCGGATGAAAAGAACAGATGTGACAGAAGAGTACATGAGTTGGCAAGAAGGACAGATGGCTGGAGGAGAGGGTGAGACAGATTGGAAGGAAAAGAAATCCATAAAAACAGCTAAAATAACTTCAAAAGGAAAAAAAAGCCTTTTCCTCAGAAGAACACAGTAATTAACAAATAGGTTTAATCCACAAAAATGTAATTTGTGCTGCTTTCCAGGGCTGTAAACTGTGCTTATCTATATTTAATCTTGATGCTTTTTGTGCTCTGGAATCTCCCAACAATGTTCAATAGTCCAGTTAAAATCCCTTGATTTCAGCCTGTATCAGAAAGCTTTTCAGTGAAACTGCTCCGGGTGTCCACTGGAATTACCAAGAGGAGAATGTGGCCAAAGACTCATGATAGTTCTGCCCTAAGCAGTGAAATTACTTTGGATTTGTATGTGAGCAGACTTCAGCTCAGTCTGGCCTACCAGCTCTGTGTAGTACGTTCTCATTATCCTGGGAATCTACAAAGTCTGACAACTCCTGAAAAGTCAGCCTGACTCAAAAACCAGTGCGGAAATCCATGCTTTTTAAAACTGGTTTTGAGAAAAAGAATATTCCCCGCATCTTTCCCAAATATAAAATCACATCTATTGTTATTTTTAAAATCTCTAAAAAGCAGCTAATAAAAAAACCCCTAAAACTCCCATACAGTCAAAATTCCTGCCAAAGATGTTTTGCATGGGGCAAATAAAAATACATACACAGTACTTTCTAAGCCCTGAGAAGATCTCTAGGAACATCAGGGCAAACCCAGCCTCTGGGCAATATTCAAGGCTGTCAAGATACATAAAGCAGCAGCAAAGCCATCCTCCAGCAATGGGTCAGTACTGTACACAGACACCAGTGAGCATGCTGGGGGACAAAGGCACTGCTGGCATTGACTCAGCGGGCTCGCAGAAGGCCTTTCCGTGTTTAGGAAATGCCAGCATTCCAAGGGCTCTCTTTACAATCAGAAAAAAACCCGAACTACAGTGGAGAGAAGTAAAGTAGGACATAAAATTTTATTCTGAAATGATCTCTGGCCACAACAATAAAATGTAACAAATATTCACTAGAACAGTCTTAACTCCTGTCATCAGCTGTACAATACATACAGTATCATAAAACTGGCCACTAGGATTAAAACCCACTACAACATCTTTAATGTTAAGTGGCAACAGCAGCATCTCACGGAAAATTATACATACATATATACACAGTCCACATTCAATCGTTTTTCACATGTTTTCAGTACACACAGTTGCAGCATATTACAGTCACGTGTCTAAGTCGTTGCCCAATAAAAACCCAAGCTACTGCTTAGACTTAATTGTAGCAGTTGAACTGAGTAATGACAATTTGTAGCAGAGATGTACAAGCCCCTAGAAACAATAATTCACAAATGTTATTTTACTTAAATGCTACCATAGCATTAAACTGGGCAATATTCTAATCTTTGCTGGCTGGAAAAAAGAATTCTTTTTGTACTTACCACAAATATTATCGATGGGAAAAAATACTAAAAAATGGCGAGCGTTAAATAATGCACACCCTTTCCTAAAGATTCTAATATTGCCCGATGCTACTTATGTCTAAAGTGTTTTCCACATTCCCATGAAGTCTTTTATAACTCCAAACCACCCACCAAGTTGAAAGTGGCTTAAGTGCCTTGCACCCAAATTGTAAAAATCCCTGGCCACCTTTATAAGAGCCAGGCACATATAAAAGGAATGCACTTTGGTTCATACCAAATGCCCTGGGATTAAACTCACACTATAAAACTAAAGAGTTTGAGGTAAATTTTTACAAATACAGTTGATTTCTGTCTAGTGTCACCACAACAAAAATTTATTGAAAAAAAAATCTATTTGATGTTAAAGTACAACCAATGAGGAAGGGCCATCTTTAACCCTTTTTAACACGACATACAAGAAGAAGAGTGTCCTCTCCACCCTAGCAGTGTGATTGCCTTATTGTTTCTATTAAGGCCTCAATCATCTACAGGATGTTTTAAGACAGGTATAGCATCTAAAAATAGATTTCATCCTTACTATGTAGTATTCAAAGGGTTAAAGAGGCCAAGATGCATGCCGGACAACAGGCATTTGTAACAAAAGGCACATTGTTAACACCAAGGGCACAATCCATCCTCTATTGTTAATCTACACATCTTGCATCACTCTGTTGTTCCAATACACTTAAGCAGTAATGAACACTCCAGTGGTGCAAGAAACTGAGCCAAGTGAGACTGCAACCAAAGACGAGACAACACTGTGCTATTACTACATCTGAAAATAGCTCAGACATCCCCAGACAATGGTAACATGTGAGACTAAGCACTGTTTCCAAGCCAACTTCTATCAGCCTAATTATCAGAGCCCTTAGAATAAAATCACATCAAAGCAAGAGGCAACGTTCTTTACCCCCACTCCCTTTTTTACAGGTATAAATAAGCTACAATAAAAAGCAGCTACATCATTTAAAAACCTTGATGTAGCTGCTCCTTTAGTATAGAGGAAGTTCCACTGTATCTGGGTTAAAAAAATAGCTCTGCACACTGTATTTTGGCCTTAAAGTTTCCGGTAGCATTTACAAAGAAGATGGATCATAAATGCATTATTGGCATTAAGAACTGGTTACATGAAAAAGAAAATTTAGTGGTTTTAGCCCATTAATGACCCATAAACATTATGAACATTTTCACCTTAAATTGCCATGAAGGGCAGGAGTATGCATCAAAGTTCCCTTTAAAATACATTATGGGAGGTGACTTTTCTTCTGCCCCTAACATAAGCATCCCTATTTCTTAACTTTCGCAGGAAGAGTTAAGGTAGAAAGGAGTGGTAAAGCCAAGCAGGTGGTGGAGGAAGCAAAGGTTCCCAGTTACTGTAGAAAAATACACAGTATTGTATTCCCACAGTCGTGAGACTCAGGTAATTTTATATGAAAATTAATATATCTCTTTTCCAGACTTAGAATTTACTGACCATAACTTACTGGATATTCCTATTCCAAAAGTCATTTTTCTTAGCTGTATTACTATATTTCATTTTTTTAACATGATTTCATACATGTTTACATATTGCACTTACACACATTGTATAAAGTTGTGAACATTTAACACTAAATAATTTAATTTGACGAAAGGCAGGAAATGATCTTTTAAAAAAAAAAAGTAAGAAAAATGGTTGATTGATGTTCTAATTTTTAGTTCTCAATCAACAAATATCATCCTCTACTCAGAACTTATTTTTGGAGCTTCTTTAGGTGTTCAACTTTTTGGCAAGAAGTTAAGCGATATGTTTCCTGAGAATTCTGTCATTCTGTATTTATATCCCTCCCCCAGTCTTACATTAGATTAAAAATAAACCAACCAACCAACAACAAAAAGTTAAGCTGTAAGTGGTAAATTAATGAATATGAAGGAGAACTTAACCGGAAACTTTCTTGGCCTCTCAGGGGACCATGCTTTAAGTATTTTTCATAATTTGTACAAGTAACTCAGTAAAATCTGTGCATATAAATGCTGCTTATAGTAAAGTTTTTGAGGTTTAATGCAGTCCATTCGAGTATGTCTCGGTCTAACATCCATAAACCCTTCTAGATTATGTTCTACTTTGTTTAAAATTCCCTTTTAATGTTTTATACAGCCAGTGTAGACCACAGCCATTGTATGTGATGAAATACTGATCTTAGATTTCAAACTGTACCTGTTGAAAATATGCTACATCGGGTGAGTATTTCACTCATAGGTCTAGATATTATTCCTCCGTAAAAAGCATCATTCTTCCATGAATGCAGTTCAAAGTAAAAAAGAAAAAACAAGCATTAGCACACACACACGCGTGAACAAATCTACACATATCTCTAACTGTTCCTTCAAACTAATTTTCAGCTACAAATGCCAAAGATTGAATCAAATTCCAACCATTTAACTTTCCTTTGATTATTCTCCCTTACTAGAAGGTATCTAGGATGGTGTCTGCCAACTGCAAAGCTTTCCACTGAGGATCCATCCATTCATCCGTCTATGGTTATGCTAAGTGAAGTACTTTTCTACACAAAGCAATGTAGTAACATAGTGTTTGCCCCTACACACAGATTTGATCTGAAGTGTAAATGTACCAGAGAGGCCAACAGTCGCTCAGACAAACTCTGTCAGAAGAAATAAGAGCAATCTGTGAAATCCATGTAGCATAACAGTCTGGAAGTTACAGTATAAAACTGACAGAACAAGCACTTCTGCCTATGTGATTTAGGGAGACCAAGCTGCACATTAGGAGAGAAACAGGAGAGGGGGAAATAAGAGCTAGAGAGAAGCCCAGTGTGAATGCTCAGTGTCATAAACCTGAAGTCCCGAACATTTTGCTTTCCCAACATATTGGTCACTTTCAGATTTAGAGGAACAGAAATACTTCCATCTTCATTCTTTCTGAGACTGTCCATTCCTCTCACTCTACCACAGCATGCAACGTAACAGTCATTTTAGCCCTGGAAGTTCTTATTTTTTGCATTACATTTAAATGCTCTTTTTAATCAAAAACATTACTTTTGAACAGAGAAAGCATTCCATAGGAGGTGACTTTATCATCAGTGATACCACTACTTTCTCTGGGCTGCCCTACAGAAAATGACAACGTAACATGCTATGGCTCCCCTTCAAAGTACAAGTTTACAGGTGCTTAACCCTGTTTCTTTGAGTGTTCTCTCTGGAATCCAGTCAGGCATAGGCGTGTCTGCAGAATCAAGACCCATACCCATAACATCCAAAAGGTTGAGTCTTACAAATTTACTCCAAGTGAAACCTAATATGAACCATGGAAGAGAAAGGTTAATACCTTTGACACCACGCTGCAATGCATGACAGTCATGTAACCAGTGGCCTGCCACTGATGTTTATTACTGTGTCACACTAGTTACAGTAAGGCTAGTTGTACTGTAGAAGACAAACATTTTAAAAAATAAGTATAAAAACTTAAAGCATTGTCCCCGTGTTTTTATAAAAACAAAATCAACATTTCTTACATTTAAAATGAGTGCTGAAAGATACAAATGAATAAAGTTATTGAGCAAATAAAAACGTATATCTGAGCTACTTTTTCATACAAATAAGGCTCAGCCACATTTTATTTCTCATATTAACAGCATTGGGTTTTTCAAACTCAGCTAACGAGTTTTGGCAACACTGTTCTTTGCTGAATATTCCCATTGGCATCTGTCATCTGTGCCAAATTAGTCCTCAGTTTTGCAGCTGAGCTTGAAGTCGGAGGTAACTTGGAAATCGACGTTATAGCACCAGTGCTCTCTGTCATTCTCTTCGCCGAGGCCTTTTCCCCAGTCGGAGGCTTTGGCAACCGTCTCCTTAGCCAGGGATGCCGCAAAGCCTGGCTGGGTGTCATACGGATGGCAGGATCCCATTCTAAACACTGTTTTAAGAAGTCAAGGAACAGGGGATCATCACATCCCTTTAATGCATTACCCCATTCTCTGCTCTCTGGTGGGCCGCGTAGTTTTCCCCTCCGAGAGCGTCCACCGTTAAGTATTACAGAGCCATCAGACAAGGTTGTGATGCTGCAATAGCGGGGATATCCCTTAGAGCTCACAAAGTTTTTGGCTCGCTTGGATGCATCTAAGAGTTTTGGAGAAGGCATGCCCAATAGCTCAATCATACACGCCAGCTGGTCTCCTTCATCTTCTCCAGGTAAGAGTGGATAACCGGTGAGAAGCTCTGCTAGAATACAGCCCAAGCTCCACATATCTATGGGCATCCCATAACGAGCACCAAGGATGACTTCAGGTGCACGGTAAAAACGTGACTGAATGTAAGTGTAGACACGCTGATGCTCATAACAACTCGAGCCAAAATCAATCACTTTAATACCACTTCTACCCTGTTGTTTCAACAGAATGTTCTCAGGTTTAAGGTCACAGTGAATGATTCTGTTTTTGTGCAAAGCATCCAAGCACTGTAGGATTGAGTGGGCAAACTTGCGGACCAAAGGCAGGCTAAAGCCCTGAAACTTGTTTTTCTTTATTAATTCATATAGGTTCATGCTCAGCAATTCAAATGTCATGCAGATATGGCTGCGGAATGTGAAGTTTTCCAACATGTGAATAACATTCATGTTGTTATCCTTATCTTGTTTCCGAAGATGTTCCAGGATCTTAATCTCTTCTGCAGCTTGGCGGTGGAAACGTTTTTCATTTCTCACCATTTTTAGTGCCACATGCTGATGCATCTTGTGATCGTAGGCCTTCACCACCTGCCCAAAGCTTCCTTTACCTATAACTTTCAGGACTTCATACCTGTACGCAATATGATCATGCGGGACTTGTATATAAGACCCTTGGTCATCATCATACCCGCAATTGTTTGAACCACCAATCACACCTTGCCGCTTCTTTGCATTTGGACCCAAAAAGTATATTTCAGGGTAGCTAAAAATCTCATGATGCTCAAAAGCTGTTAATTTTTGCATGTATTGCTTCATTGCTTGCTCTGGTGTCATAACGGAGGCTTTCACCTTCCCTATTCCATCTGTAGATTTTAAAGAGCTGGAGCTCCCTTGTCGTCTGTGAGCACTCTCTGACTGTCTGTCCTGAACCACTGGCAATCCAGATTTGCCTAGTGTTGTAAGTCCATTTGGCTGTGCCGTCAGAACCGTCCTCTTGTTACTATTATCTTCAAACAGCTGCTGAACCTGGATTTGTCCATGGCTACCAACATGGAGGTGCTCATTCATTGTGTGCTTACTGCCTCCAACCTAAAATTGAAAATAAATACATACCCAGTTAACAAGAAAGGCATGAACTCTAGGCTTCACCATTCATTCTGCAACCTGCTATCCTGCTTAAATCACCTCAAAACTAAGTATTTTCTGTCTGCAGATAAACTAAAAAATACAGCACATATATAGTGATACTGCTAGATGCTATTAAGCCTTCCAGATCCTTGTTTCTCAGATGTCACTTCCATGACTCTCTGAAATATTTAGAACAAGGCAATCACAGATGTGCTACCATGATAAGCTTAACAATTCCTCCAAGGAATCTTCAAGGCAACAGTCCTGTGACATCAAGAAGTATGCTTGAGGGACATCAAACTAAATAACACAGCAGCAATTTTATTGATCCTGGAGATCAATATACAATGACTGCTAGGACTTACATGGCTACAGCTCTCCTAGTCACCTGTTCTTAGAAATCAAGATTTTAACTTGTACCTAAATTTGCTGTGTATCAAAAGCTCCAGATACCATTTTAAGCAATAAGGAATGTGCTGTGACATGCACGAAGAGGAAAAGAACCTGCACATTTCTGAAGTTCAAGAGATGCCATTTACTGCTTGCAATTGAGACAGTCACTATTCAGCAATGCATTCAGATCAGTGAAGCATAGGCACATCCTGCAGCACTTTCCCAAACAATGAGTCTTATGATAACTTTTAACAAAGATGAGATTTGGGGCTTGATGCAGACTTGAGTGGAAAGAAGAACTTTGCTTTGAAGCACACACAAGTAACTTTAAAATAAAGGAATGGAAAAAAGCATTAGTTGATTTCTAGAAATTACATTTGTTCTTGACATTTTTCACAAGAGAATAAGCAGCAGCATTCAGCATTTTCAGGCAAAGAAACCCGGGAAGTACTGGGGTGTGAAAACAACTGTTGCTCAAAACCTGTTATTTTTAAGGAGAACCTAGAAATTTACAAGCATATACTTGCCACTAAAATAGGTGTCCTTAGAATTCCTCATTTGCTCTAAAGTAGAGGATAATTAATTTCCCTTCTGCCTGGTCTTATACAAACGTGGGAAGAATTCCCCTGCTGTCTCTCCAGCTGATTCACCAGTCTCAATATTTATGTCACATTACTAACCAAAAGTTCACTGATACTGTCAGACAGATGATCAAGCCAGGGTTGAGAGCACTTTTAATCTGAACCTTATTTTTTCTAGGCAGCTAAGGATAACACATTCCCTGTTCACTTAAGGTTGCTGAAATAAAATCAGAAAATGACAGTTGTGTGCTGTGATATGAGGCAATGAAATTTGTGCTGCAACTGCAGAAGTGCTTCCTAATGAGAAATCCAGGTCATGCAACACTGACTCTAGCATACTTTGTGCTTCTGTTAAGATATCAGTCTGATATGGCAGAAGCATGTTTTTGTAAATTCAGTAACTTGTTCCCAAGGAGTAGCCAGCTGGACATCAGCTTCCCCTCTGGATAATATTTTGAAATTTGCAGCTCTGAAACTCTCACAATGTAAGCACAAGAGCTCTCAGGGACTGCGCTTCTGCTGAGTCCACTGCTCTTCTGATTCCATTTTGACTCACATTGAATAACTGGTCCAATTTATTTCATCACTGCAGTTTGACCATGTATGTTTACCTGCACAGTAATTTGGGCTCACGCTACCAAATTTGATGAATCTCATATAAAGTGTTATCACAATTGCCATTCGGAGCAAAGACATTTGTAACATTTAAGCACAGTGAAGATACATAGGATATCACCAATAATTCCCTTCCTAGTTTGATGTCTCAAAAGCACCAGGAATTAAATCGTCCAGGAGACTTAACAAGCCTAGTGCCTACAGGGAATTCCTTCAGGTCAAATTTGAAGTGCACCGCGGTAGCAGCTTCCTGAAGGTTGCCCTGATCCTCTACATAAACAGCAGTTACTGAAAAGAACTTGGCCACAAGAGATGCTACATGATGCATCTCAGAGGAACCGGATCTAGTTAGTAAGATGTGTCAGAGGTCCAGCACATGCAGCATTGCAGAACTGCCTAAGTAAGAAATGCACAACGAAGCACCAGAGTAACCGTACAGATTACAAGTACTCAAGCTAGGAAATTCCAGGTACAAACGTTTCTTCTGCGGCACTGGTTGAACAACAAAGCAGAACATATGTGGACAACTTGGGGGTTGACAATACTAACCTACAGACAACGAAAAAGAAAGAGCATAGCAGAGAAAACCATCCTTTCTTAACCCAAGTACTCATTGCCACAGTTCACATATTTGAATTTTTTTTCACTTGAGTCACCTGTTTTCAAAGTTAGCTGTTTTCTGCCCTTCCTAAGCACTGCTTGTTTCAACAGATGCACTGGGGAATTCTTCAAACTTCAGTTATTTGCTTTATATCGGGGCTTGGAAAAAGCCTAAACATTTATCCAGTCTCAACAGGGACTAAAGAGTTCTTTTTCCTAAGAGCATGTTAGCAAACGAATTCTAAAGTGTAAATCGTGTAGCTCTGCTTCCTGCACCTTCAGGCAGCCTCCTGGCTTCTCTTGCTGCTCATAGGTTGACTTTTTTATCCAAGCAGCAGAATGAAATCACCAGCAGTATCCCGGCTTCACCCCACATCCAAAGTGACCGGTTTTGCCAGTTTCAGTCAGCTGCTGCTTGGGAATGCAAATGCAGATGCAGACAGTAGCACTGGTTTTCTTTGTGGAAGACACCAAATTAGCACAGGCTCTGTTCCAGAAGCTTCGGGGGGAGAAGAGAGCTCTCCCTCTGCCTTCAAACACGCCAACAGGAGTTTCAGAGCTATCATACACATCACAACCATAAAGTCACTATGAGAAACGGACTTTCCTCACCTCAGGGTACGCCTGCACAAGAAACACCACCTTTTCTATTTACAGTCTGGATGAGTGCTCTGCCCACCCTTTGCTCTGCCTATCTATTTCTGGCTACTGGGTGTCTGACACTGCAGTCAAGTTCAGGCTTGCACTGCTTACAAGCTCCACAGGCTGCACCAGTGACGCTGTTAAGTTCCCTGAACCACAACTAATGAGCTTGGGAAGCTACAAAAGACTACAGCTTTCTTAGTCCAGCACCAAACTGTTCACGGTACACAGAAGCTCCATCAGCCTTTCATCCAAAACCATAAGCCTGAGAGGTTTAACATGTGTCTCCCTTCTGCTTCTGCAGATGGGCCTGTAAATTCCAGAACCAACAACCTACACAGCTGGCAACCTGCATGCATTTACGCAGCTTACTTATTATATATTCTATTGCTTGTGCTCAGACTCATCTACACCTTCTGAGACTTAGATCTTTTTATAGTGCACATCTTCAGAAACTTACTGATGTACACATTTCTCCATAAAACATACTGACATGACAGGTGAGCTTGAAGTCCAAAGAACGCATCTTCCTGAATCTTCTGGCAACGTCAATTACAAAACAGCACATGTTACAATGTTGGGGGGTTTTCCTCTCTCTCAACAGTTTTTCCTAACTTCAAAATCACTCCTCCAAATTTTGCTTTAACTTTGGTTTTATGGATTTATGGAAGTTAAGCTTATGCTGAAAATATTCACCTGACCTTTGAAGTGAAGACAGGAGGCAAAACAACAAAAAAACCCAACTTTTTTTTGGGGGGGTCAGAGTGTTTGGGGCTTGGGTTTTTATGTTCACAAATGGGTTTAGGGACAGAAGAAGAACATTAGCGTACTATACTTCAGACTACGGACCTGTGACAACATTGAAGCAGCATAAAACCGAGTCCACCCTGCTAACAAGAAGGCAAACCAATGGACAATTCCTTGCTGGAACACTCAGCCAATGCAATGGTCTGTTTCAAGACCTTCTACAAGACTATGACTATAGGACTGAACACCGCAGGCGTATATACCACTTCTCAACTTTATCTTCCAAAAGCATCAAGACGTTATGTTGCTCTATCATATTTCACCTTTGTAAAAGTCACTTGGTGCAACATTAACATCCTATAAAACTATCCAAGACAGACACATGCTTCAGCTATATATTATCATTTTATTTTGAGCAAAACCCCAGAAAAAAAAAGATTTTGCTGTCAATCAGAATCTAAAAAGGTTTATAAAATGCATCTTAATAATAAAGCAATCACAACAGCCTGCTGAAAGACTGCACAAGAGTAAGATGTCTTTATCTGCTATTACTGTGCACAGATGAGAACACGGGAGAAACAGTGTTCCAAGTAGTAACTGAATGAAAGAATAAACAGCACACTATATATCCCTTTCTTCACAGCATTTACAGGCTTGCCAGCTTCAGCCCTACTGTGCCTAACATGCCAGAGACACACAGTTATCAGGTGTAGCATGCTTCACTGCCTATTTGGTTTACTACAGCCTGAGCAAATGTACAAAAGGCCTTTTTTTTCCTTGATAAATGAATTCAACAGCATTCCTCTGTTCAGAACTAAGAATAAATGCTAATTAGCACGATTGCAATAATACAGGATTATCATAATGGTTTTATTATGAGTACGGGGTTTATACACCAAAAAAGACTAAGTCTTTGTCCTAAAGAGTTTGTGGCTCAACAAGAGCTGCAGAAGAAAACACATCACTTGGATATTTTTGCTGCCGTCATATCTGGCCCATATAAGTTTATTTTTTGGTAACTTAACTTTGATTTTGTATAGCAAGTATTTTCACAGACAGCACTATGCCTCAAGAATGATACTAGTTCATAAAAATTTTTCCTCCTGGCAGGACTACACAGGCACAGTGAGCCTGCATACTTCTGGGATGCCCTGCATGTATTACGCATGTTGAAACCCAAAAGGGACTGTCAGTGCACACTAAACTGAACCCTTCGTGTACACATATGGGAGATGGGCCCAGATGTTCCGCAGTCCCCACAGCACATTCACCACCTGTTTTAGCCCAAATTTCAGAGCCTCCGCAATAAAAGTTGGCATAGTCCCCTTAGAAACAAGTTTTATGTAGAAGAAGAAACATCCGAAGAAATCTAGACATAGCAAGGCCCAGGTCACGACTGTCTAGTTAATTCCACTCAAACGTGACAGCATTTCTGCGGCAATTTATTACATGAAAACAACACAGTAGGAAGGTATTTTGTTGGGGTTTACCTGCTTTAAAGCAGCTGCCCACAATAAAAATTTGCAGCATGTGACCCACCACATCTTCCTGTTAACAGGATCCAGGAGTCTCTGTTCCATTGTAACATAAATTTGTTTTTAAAAAATTAAATGTAATGGCTTTAAGACTGAATGACTGATGCAAAAGTATATGGATAGCCATTCATCCCTGGTAGCAAAAGAAAACAGGCTTGCTGTAGGAAAATCTTAGTAAGGGCTTGAAGAGGGAGGGCACTGCATCACCCGCTGCAAATGGGTTGTTGTTACAGCACTAGACAGGAGGAGAAAAAGATTAAGACTGCTCTGCTGCAAGAGAAGGAGGAAGAGTGCAAAATACAGGGATACGTGCCAAATAAGAAAGAACAGAGATGGAGGTAGGCAGAAGACAGAGACAAGAGTCTGGGAGAGGGACTCACAGACAGGTGGGGATTTGCAAGAGCAGAGCAGCAGGCAAGCAAGATAATCGCTACTGCTGCATGTCAAGTGGATGTAAGAACACCATAATGAAACAGGAGAGAGCAAATAGAAGAAGGTTCCAATCATCAAGGCATGAACTTAAGGCTTCAAAAGAGAAAGCAAAGACTTTGGAGAGGAAATTGGAAAGGAAAATGAAGAGGACAAGGGGTTGGAAATGAATTCATGTTTGCTACCAGGAGCCAAAACCATAGTCAGGGATGGAAGCAGACACAAATAAGCCCAGGATGAAGAAAATTTTTTTTTTTAAATAAACAAAACCTTTCCCCGGTACAATGCACAACAGCCTGCTTAGCAACAAAGGTTGCTGTGATTGCAGAGACTGCAGCCAAAACCTCTGCCCTGTTACACCAAGCCTGTGTAAGACAGCATCTTCCCCCCCTTCTGCCCTTGCTCTCCCATGCTATTATAGTCTACCAAACAATGACACTTCACTTGAAAGTAGGAGACAACAGTTTCATTAGAGGCTAGATCCCACAACTCACTGCTGCAAGAAATATGACAGGCAGTGCATTTCTTCTCTGTTTGAATTAAAAGAAAAAACCTTTTAGCTTAAACAAAAAACTGTCTCTCCTCACAGCTAGTGTATACACAAATGCACACACATCCAGCCATCCACAAGTTCAACCACTTAAGCAAAGCATACCTTCTGAAAGTGTGAAACACAAAGAGAAACACTCTCAACTTCTAGCTATTACGGAAGTCACATAGATACAACAGGGATGAGAACAGAATAAGCAAATGAACACAAAGAAGGAAAATGGTTTAAGAAAATTGAAATGTTCCATTTTAAATAGGTCTGACTGGGGGAAGCAGTGGGATGCAAAACCAATGGTTTCAGTGTCAGCTGAGGTTGGTAGGCCTGAAGTTTATAGAAAGATCACATAACAGATATAGCTCTTTTTTCCCCTATTTTTAGGTTAAAATCCTGCACTCTGATGTCACATCTGATCCTTACCGCAAAAATTTATGTTAGCCAACCACAAAATAACCACCTACAGAATTCAGAAAGGCAGTTCTAGGTGCTTCTGTAATAGTACCCAAGACTAAATAAATACTCTAGAGTATGCGCTGTATCAGAAAGGAAAGGCAAGAGTTTGCAACAGTCAAAATCTAGGGGGACATGAAACACAGTAATATAATGCTTGATCATCCCTGTGGGCTTCCTTAAGTATTTCATCTCTATGTGTATATGTATACACACACATGCATAAATGCTATATATAAACCTATGCATACATACACAATGATGTATGTATAAATATACTCGAAACACTGAAATGTAATGCTAGAAGACCCCTTGCATGCTTTCACAAAGACTTCATATTTTTATATGTATGGATATATGCAGACACTATATATAATACACACACATATAAATCCAGTATAAAAATAACAAAGTTCTGTACTTCCAAAATTAGTAAGCAGTCCCAGATATATAGCTGGACTTTCACACATCCTAAATTAAGCTTGGGCTTTGTTATATGTGGGCCCCTGTTATTTGTGGGCCCATCTCTGTGCAGTTTCATGACCAGTGTCCACGTTGTTTCTACTACCTTCCTGCTTTTCTGTTTTTATAAAAAAACTAAGCTGCTGCTCCAACTCTAAAAACCAACCAGCACTGAACGGGTATACAAATGTGAAAAAAAATGGCCTTTGAAACTAGCGAACAATTCAGAAACATAACCTAGCTACATAAATATACAATGATGTTGATCTCAAGAATGCAGCTCCACCTTGAATCTGCAGAATATTCATCATTCCTTGAGAATATGTTACACATACTGATTTTTTAAAATTTAAGCCAATTTTTCTATAAATGGATTTGAATAAGATGCTTTTAACCCTGAAGCTACATAGAAAGTCATTGAAACACTACTATCTAAATGCATAGTTTCACCTTCCACTAGCTCATAATCACATTACCATTTAAAGCTCTGCCATATGTTTACAAAGATAGTATGTGAGCATCCACGAAGAACTCATTAATTCTAAGAAAAGTATGCCATCAATGCCTTTCAGGGTCAGCATGAAATCTTTCATAATTTAAAAGGAAATGTATGCAATAAAAATTTCAGATATTTAGTGTTAACATGACAGCACATAGACCCCTCTCTCTACTCTGACATGCCTTCAAGACAGAGATACTCTTTCTCATCCATATATAGTGGCATACTTGGGAAGTTTCATTCCTGGTAGATTAACAAGGAGTGGGAGATAATGTGAGATACCACAGAACCGGAAAATAACATCCTTTTCATGCCATCAGTGCTTATTTCTTTAGGTAAACTATTGCAGCAATAAAGTCATATTCATGCAATCATTGTCCCCAAGCACAGTGATAGCTATTTCTAGGGAAGACAGCTATCGTCCTGAGCTCATCAGACATATAAGGGGACAGCAGCCTTCATTTTCCACCTCAGTTCATGCGACCCTTTAATCACAGTGACTAACCTCATTGCCAAAATAATGTCATCTCAAAAAATGCATTTACCAGAACAGCTTCTCAGTGCGAGTGTGGAAGATCGAATTTGTCACTGAAAATGAGACACCAAACCAGACTGAAGGGAGGCAGGGGAGGGAGAAGGCTGCTTCTCCGTGCAGTCGCAGGGTCCCAGCCCCACAACAAACACATTTGCTGGGAGTCTGCAGAAATGAAATGCACTTTGCTTAAGCACCAAGCGCCTCGTTAGGCGGTACGGGGCCCCTGCCCGCGCCCACCCGCGGGTAAGGGCTCGGTCCCCGGGAGAGCAGCGGTGGCGGTGCGGCAGGCCCCCGGGTCCCCCCCACCCCCGTCCCCCCGCCCCGTGCCCGGGCTCACCGTGTGGGAGGCGTTGCTGGCCCTGAGCGGCGGCAATGCGAGGGGCGACGGCGGACCGGTCCCAGCTCCTGCCCGGGAGACCCCGGCTCCGGTACCCGGGGAAGACTGCAGCGGGCGGCCGCTGTCCCCTGCCCTGCCTGCGGAAAGCAGAGGGGTAAGCGCGGAGGGCAGCGGCGGCGGCCCTTGAGGCATCGCGGCCGTCGGGGCGGCGGCAGCCCCGGCGCTTCGCCGGCCCCGCCGCCTGTCTCGCTTCAGGCAGAGGCCATTAAAAGCTAATCACCGCCGCGGCGCACACACGCACAGATCTGGCTAATAGCGCGGGCGGGCCACGCTGGCCCGGCTAAACTCTTCATCCGAGATTAACCCGCCACCGGCAGGCGCCTAACCGGGAAAGCAAGCCAGCTCTGCCCCGCACAAGCCTCGGGGCCGGACGGCGGCCCGACCCGCCCCGAGCCGTTTGGCCCGGCGAAACCCCGGCGCCGCCGGGGAACCGCCGGGAGCCCGCAAGTCTGCAGCGGGGAGAGGAGCCGAGCACCGCTGCTCCCTGTCAAACGCGGCCGCTCCGGCAAAAGCGGCCATTCCCAGCTTCTTCTCCCGGATCGTTTTCCCGGAGCGATTTCTCCTTCTCCCCCACCCCACCCCCCCCCCCCTTCCCTGAGGCGAACTCGCCACCTCGCACAACAGCGGCACGCCGGAGCCGAACCCGCAGCCCCCGCCGGCTCCCCGCGCTCGGATGCCGGGGCGGGGGGGTGGGGGGGGGAGCGGATCATTGTTCCGACACGCACGGCCCCGCCGGGGCGGCAGCTGCGGGGGCAGCCGCGGGGCGGACGAGCCTCCTCCCCCCGCCCCGCACAGCCTGGCCCGGCGCGGCAGGGGCGTCACGGGGAGCCCGCAGGCGGCGCCGGGCGGAGACCCTCTCCTTACCGGCTGGGTAGGCAGCGCCAGCGGCGGCGCTAGCTGAGGGCTTTCTGGTTAACATGGCCGCTGGAGAAGAGGGAAAGGAACAGGCATGTCAGGGCGGCTCTCCTCCGCTGCTCCTCGGCCTCTCCGGTCGGCGGCTGCCTCTCTTCTCCGATCAGCTACACCCAGACCCCGACACGTCCTCCGCTGCATCCCCCTGGCGCCGGGCCGGCCGGACAGATCCTCCAACGGCCCGCCGTCGCCTCCCGCCGCCGCAGCAGCAGCAGCAGCCGCGCCGCCGCCGCAGCCCCCGGCCCAAGCTCATCACCTCCCCCGCCCTCGCCCCGGTCCCCTCACACGGAGGAGGGGGCAGCAGAAGGCGGCCGGACACGGCCCTCCTCCTCGCGCGGCGGAACGGGGACAAACAGCGCACTGCCGGGGCAGTCCCCGCCCCGTCGGCCGCCTCCCCTCCCTCCTTCCCTCTCCCCTCCCCTCCCGCTCCCCCCGGGCACCTCGGCGTGGGGCGGCGAGCACCCTCCTTCCACACACACACACGGCCAACGGTCGCCGCCCGCGCGCCCAACGGCCGCCTCGCGCCGGGCCCTGGGCGCGGGGACGCGCGTGCCCGCCCGGCCGTTGGTCACCCCCCGGGGTCACAGCCATCTTGGCGGCCTGCGCCTCGCCCCGGCACCCCGCTCCCTGGGGCTGGGGCAGGGGCAGGGGCAGGGGCAGGGACAGGGACAGGGACAGGGACAGGGGCAGGGGCCGGGGCAGGGGCAGGGGCAGGGGCAGAGGCTGGGGCTGGGGCAGGCCGCCCGCCCGCCCGCCCGGGAAAGCGGCGTGTGTGCGAGGCGGCGCGGGGAGAAGTCGGGGATTCACCAACTCCTCAGGCAGCGGGGGTCAGTTAGGACAAAGATGGCACCGTGGGAGGGAGGGTAAATAACTTGAAACGTGTAATGGGATGAAAACTTAAACCCGGCAGTGGGCGAAAAGAGCTTTTGGGATTGCCCTGCAGTCACAAGCACCTCAGGCTAGAATGAGGGAAATGGGGTGGGGGTGGAGGGGGTGGGGGTGGTAGTTATTTGCTTTGTCTTCCGAACTGTACCAACGTGCTGTGTGGAGTACAATGCTTTGAATTCCTGGTTTGTCAGTTTGAACGTCATTAGAGCCAAAAATAGATACCTGAACGTGTGCTCAGCCCGGGACAGCGGTGAAATGCACCCTCCTACCTACGCTCGGCCCTTTTTGAAGTCTGTAGAGACCACACGTATTTTCCTTTTTGAAACACCTGGGAGATTTGTCGACAGACCTTCCTTCATCCCCACAGAAAAAGACAGAAAAATGAATCTCCCATTTTCCTATGCCTAAGCTAAAAAAAAAAAAAAAAAAAAATTAAAAAATCCATCCATGCTGCCAAAGACTTTGCCTCTTCCAGCGCCACAGATACATGCATAAACAAAGACATTTCCTGTACTGGTACGAAGAAATCAACCATTTCCCTAACCCCTCCTGTCACGCAGAGAAAACAACCATACCTTCTCCCGTCCACACCCACCTAATCTTTTCCCTTCACTGTTGCAGAAAGCAAGCTTTGTCTTCTTCAGTATCTCCGAGATGTCCGCAGGCACTCCCCGTGTCCCGTATAAATGCTGTTTTCTGATTACTGTCAGTATTTTCCCATCGTTTTAACAGGCAACGCGTGCACTTCAAAAGCATCAGAAGAGCAATCACTGTGATAATAGTAGTGCTCTTTGTGAGATACCTTAAACATTTAAGGAATGCTCATGAAAAATTCTTTTCTAGTTAGTCTATGGAGGGGAAGCTTGTTCACATTCAAGCTAAGTAAGAAAAACTGAAGTTGATATCAATGATCTTTTTTGTAGGGCTTGCAGGAGTTCTCACTTCATCTGAAATGATGTGTCCTCAGACTGTCAAAGTCACAGCTGGCGTCACGCGTGTTCGGGGCTTAGTTATACCTAAACATTGAGATAAGAGAAAGCCCCTTAAGTGTCCTGTTTCAACCCCTTTCCAGTCAGGTGTACCATTCACAGTATGTCTTTCACATTTTGTTCAGTCTTAAACCACTGTAAGTGCTATGTGAAAAATGGAATTAAGTCTATCACATGTTAAACAAACTTCTGATTAAGTCAGTGTGAATACATCACTCTGGTACCTGTCCAACTATTCCCCTTCTAAAACTGCACTTTGTAAGCTTTCAGCATTAGTCTTTAAGCCTCAGCGTGGGTTTGGGCCTGCCTAGATGCCTCTCTGTCTCCATCTGCAATCCATCCTGGTGGCTGCTGTCAAGGATAGTACCTGATGGAATCTGAAGTGGAACTCCAGATGAGGGCAAGCCCGTCTTGATTCCTTCTGAATGCCATACAAGAAATTTCAATTTAAAAGCTTCTTCCATGCAGGATTTAAGTTGACAAAGAGGAGGAACATGCTGATATAATTGTAAAATACCCTTGGCTGCATGTAGCAATGCCTTTAAGAGCCTTCTTCAAAATCATGGTCCCCAGTGTACAAAGAAAAGAAGAAAGCAAAGCCTAAATACTCAAAGACAAAACAAAGATTAATGCTTTCATGCCAAGTGTTAAGGTATCCGAACTATGTTCTGTTGAGTGGCTGAAAAACTTGCTTCTTTCTGATACAGGCCAACTGAACTATCGACACTTCCCAGACCAGTACCACACAGGATGAGATCAACAGACTTCAGTTCCCAGGACAGAAATACATGTTAGGCACTTGACAGGAGAAAGTGAATGGTGCTCAGAAATTAGAAAGGAAAATGAATTAGAGTTTTCTTAATCCTTTTTCCTGCTCCCTCAGCTTTTATTACCCAAAAGTGTGAACTAACCGGTAATGACAGAAGATTAGTCTTCCCTTTCTTGCAAACAAATCTACTGAGCCTTCCTGAGTGTCAGACTACTTGCAAAGGGCTTGTAAGGTACTGTCATCAAAGCACTTGGTTTTAACAGAAAAATCTGAGAATTTTCTTTCCAGATGCATACCCAAACAGTCCTGGAGACTGGAAAGTGCCAGCTCAGTGGGACACAGGCAGTACCGGTTCTGCACCACAGTGCCCACCTAAGGAAGGAGATGAAGGGGTCAGCAGCTGGAGGTGCAGGTGGGATCAGAAGGCTTCTTGCTGCAGCTCTATTGAGGAAACATGTGTTGGGCTGTTACAGGTATCGTCCTCGTGTGATAAACTGTACAAAGTGTTCTAGAACAAAAAGTAGCAACTATTTGGTAAAAATAAAGTGGTTAAATCACAACGATTGAATGAGGAAGTTAAAATTCATTTTAAAAAAAACCTAACACATCAGAACCAGAATAGTCTAGAATAAAACATTATCTGTAAAACCTTGCCTAAAAGGCACTGCCCACACAGTGCATTAAAATACATTATTGAAGATAATATGCTAGTACAATGAGGGGACCTACAGAGCATGCTGTGTTTCTTGAGCCATTCGTCAGGGCCCTCGTGACTAAGACAAGATACTAATTCCAAGAAAACCATGAGGGGTTGCTGAGGTCTGTTTTGCCAGACTGCCTTGGGACCCGGTTCATATCTAGTTGTCCTGTTAGAGCACTGAACCTCCTTAGCATCACTCTGAAATCTCCCATGCGAATCCCCTTACCTCTCCAAAGTGGATTCTGGTTAGAGTTTAATTATATGAGGCTTTGGTATGTAGTTGTAGGGTGAGAGAGGCTGGCTGTTCAGTCACAGCATCTCTGCCATTGTGGTATTAGCAAACGCTTATGTGGTCAAACACCAGGGAATTCCTGAGAAGCCATGCATGTCCAAAGCTGTGGTGATGACTCTGGGAGCTCCCACAGTGACGGGTGCAGTGGGTGCTCAGCACCTTGCTATGCTCTGACTGTTCTCACAGGGCACAGCAAACTATTTTGGCTGTAGATAAATGACTGCTAAGTAAAGCAAATACTTTGAGGCTCCTCAAACGCAGGATGGGGATGGAGGAAGTGGTGCTTAGGGACATGGTTTAGTGGTGGACTTTGTAGTGTTAGGTTAATGGTTGCATTTTATGATTCTTAAGGCTCTTTTTCAACCTAAATGATTCTATGATTCTATGAAAAGGAGAAGTAAGACAAGCCCAGAACAAAGGAAGTAAAAATGTAGTTTTCTGCCACCTTTTAATAATCCTTTCATACTAAGCAGAATTTCCACAAGAAGGAGAATCTATATTCACTCTCAAAATCTTTTAATATGTTCTAGGACCTAAGCCCTTTAAAAATATATTATTTTTCACATTATTTTTATGAAGAAGGTCTTAGATGCTGAGTTGAAGACATTAAAACACTTAGGATATGTGTCACCATCAATTAAACATAGGTCCAAGCCTGTTGTCTCAGTCAGTAATCCGTATTTTAAAAGTAAACCCTTAAGCCCAGTAAGTGGTTTCCTCAGGAGGGCCTGAACACAATCAGCACCAGGTTCTCATTAATGTGTTGTGGATAATTTAGGCATGAGGAGGACTGTGTACACTACACAGTCTTTCAGCAGACTGTGCTGAGAACAGTGTAGGCACTTCAAAATACAGCAACCTACAAATGCTTGCATTGCAGATGGAAAGCGCTCAAGCCGGGGCTCAACTAGCTCTCAAACATGCACTTCACTGAGTGGTACATACATGAGGTTTACAACTTCACCCTCTCCCTACCCTCCCCAGAAAAAAAAAAAAAAAAAACAAAACCAAAAACCAAACAAACCCAGCAGAGCATCACCTGTAGCTTAGAATAAAATTGTATTTTGATATAATTGCAAAAAATGAGGTTACATATTCAGAGCAAGAGTGCAGAGAATCACTCCTGCAGTTTGTAAGTACATATTCATACTGACATGAGGGTATATGAAGCCAAACTGGCATGCCAGGTTCAGATGTCTGCTGTCCTTTGTTCTGGTGTGTGTTTTGTTGAGGCTAAATTTTATTCTGTGTTTAATGGTTTGTTCTTTCTGCTGTTTAAGAACACATAAATAACCTCTTCTATTACGGTATTAAGACACAATAAAGGATGTTTTAGTGGTGAGTGAGTACACCCCAAAGAGATACTCTGAGATCCTATGAGTCTGCAAGCATACAAGTAATTTTTTATTCTTACGCTGTTACTGCTGTTTTGTGGGAGATTATCTTACAATATATTTGTATTTTAGTTCTGGCAAATCACATATTAAGGAAAATGCTTTCCCTTTTCACCAGACCATGCCAATGCTTCTAAGTTTCTGTGTTATGTGTTTTCTGTATCATTTCTGGATTCTTACAGCATTAATATTCATTAGAACATTAGACTTAGTCCTTTGTGTAAACTCCCAGCATGTGTAATGGGAGGAGAAAAGTTCTGTTTTCCTGTCTCCTACAGCAGAAGCAATCCTGACGGAGTCAGTGGAGTAGCATTAATATAAAACTAATCTTAGGGAAAAAGCCCAGTGGTGGCTGATTCTTTTTAGCTGCTGGCACACTCTTCTTTATATACTCAGAGAAAAGTGAACCTCTGGAACACGAAAAGAAGGAAATTATGTATGTGTTATTGGCTTTTCTTCTGTCGACCCTTCCCACCTCATTTGTGAAGCCCCTCCATTCCCCCAGCTACACAAACAAGGGAGATGTGATAATTGCAAAGACATAATTTAAAACTACTGGCTCTCACGTCACTTGAATGTTTGTCTTTCCTGAAAAAGTCCTATGAAATAACTGTTACTGCAAGTTTAGTACGCAGATGATAGTTAGGATTTCTACCAGTTTCAGAGAGAAACCGCAAACTTGTTAAAACTTGTGTCATTCTCTGACTCCAGTTTCCTCTTCTAACCACCTTGAAAATCAATATAGAAACCCAGTGTAATCTTTCTTGCACTTATTGTGTAGGCTACTCCATTTGAAAACCAGCTGTTCACACACAGGATTCATCCCAGCTGTTGAAACCCTGGTAACCTTTGCTTGCCCAGTTCCACATGTGAAACCGAAAGGCACTTAAAGGGTTTATGGGAGTCAGTTACTCGCCACAGCAGCATTTCATGGAAGCTGGGTTGTAATTCTGTCAGGTGATGAGATGTTTCAGCTCCCCTGGGTCATGGAGCCCAGTATCTCACAGGGTGCACTGAAATTGAGAAATTACCTATCTCACTCGCTTGTGATAAAGCTCATTAAAATCATTAAAATCACTGCTCTACAGAAGTACAGAAGTGAGACATAATTAAAAGATAATGGGTCAGAGGAACTCAGCATCCAGAAGAACTCTGATCAAGTTCTTTTCCTCACCCAGGTTCTCTCTGGGCAGAATTTATTAATAATGAAAGTAAAATGAATCATTAAGTCCCAGGGCCTGAGTGTTATATTATTAACTAGTGTAATCTACTGTCAGGATTTACATGGTGACTTTTGAGTTAAACTGTGAGCCACCTGCTGAAAAGCAAATTTAAGGCTACATGCTAGGAAAGAACTTTCTCATTAAAATATAATCAAGATTCGTTAGGGCAACAAAACAAAAAAAAAAAGAACCAACCTGATGTATTGGATTAAACTGAGCTCTGCTCAAAGTGGGAATTGAAGGTATCAGACAGCTGTGGAAAGTTCTTCAGCTCCCCATTTCACAGGGTCTGAGCCCTGCATGGACTTACCTTGGGAAACACAGGCTACGTCTGTTGAATGCACATGGTAAGAGGAGCCCCTGGCCATGTTTCCGAAGGATGGTACGCACAACACACAGAGTACTTCTGTAATGAGCCTCCTTACCCTTCTCCATTTATCTCAGGAGTGTAAAAAGTATTTTAAGTGGGCATGGTCAGACTGATACTTGAGTAAAAGAAAGGATGTGCAGGCATATATTTATACTGGGGAGGGAAGATAAAAGGTGATGTCCCCAGTGACCCCTCCAGTACCTTACTACTGGTCCTTTGATGTACCCTAAGCTGCCCAGCCTCTCGTTTAGATTGCCTCTGACATGCTTGGTGGGTGTGTGTGTGTTCAGATGTGAAGAGCGGGAGAAGAAAAATAGCAAATACATGATGTGAAAATGAAACAGAGGCTTTAATTCACTATCATCATTTGTAATCTCCTTCCAAAGGAATAAATGTGCACATTAACACACAAAGAGCTCACGATCAATTTGGAAAATTGCAACATAAAATCATTGTATAATTTGGAAAATTAAGTAAACAAAGGAGAATTTCTGCAGATGTTCTACAAATAAAGAAAAAGAAAAAAGATGGTCAAGGGAACACTTCAGTGTGTGCACTCTATTAGTAAAATTAATCCCATTGATTTCAAATGGTCTGCTCACACAGGGTTCCACCTGTGGTTAGGGTCTGGTCTTTAAATCATAGAACAAACTATTTGCTGAGCTGTGATTTTAATTTAAATCTGCAGAAAGGCAAGGGTTGCTAACTACAGGTAACTCCCTATAAACAGATTTAGTTGTGTGTGAAATTGTAACGTTAAACATTTGGGGATAGGTCTAATAAGTGCCTAGCTCATAAAAGGAAGTCTCATGTGACAGAAAAGGTTGGTGCCAATGCTCATTCCAGTGCTTGGAAAAGCGTGCTGTAGAGTGGCGAGAAAGCAGACAGACAGAAACCACAGGCAGCTGGAATACCCTGGAGATTTCACCCTGCACAAACTGGCCAGCACAAGAACGCCTTGTGGAGATGTTGTCTGCATAGTCTTTTGAGGAAAAAGAGTCTCTGTCATGACAGAGTTCCCTGCTTTACAATAAACTAGTGGCAAAAGCAGTCATTTGGGAATGTTCAGTACCTTCAACCTTCAGCCTCTGAAGGTCTGCAACAAACTACAAACTGCTGGATCTGGAAACAGGAATTCGTGACTCACTGGGCCAGACAGACAGTAACTTACAGAACTGAAATTAAACTAAAAAAGAAAAAAAATATTGCTGTGTGGTTAGACATTAAAAGTGATTTTTGAATGTTGCATATAGTACAGTCATATTCTTTCTCTCCAGTCAATATGTGAATTTCTTGTCAGTATTTGGAATGAGAACGAATATTTTCAAATTGAGTTTAACTCCAGTTTGTAAAGGCTAATAATCTACTTCTGTAAACAGGAAACACTGTAAACCAGGCAGTAAACATCTAAGAGGCAAGAAAGGAAGACAATATAGGGTAGGAAATAATGTGAAAAAGACTATGGACAGCCACATAGAAGAGTAAACAGGACAAAGCTAAGATGCAAAACATAATCATCTTTTATTTTCTGTCATTAACTTCCTGGTAGTGTGACCGTTGTCTTTTGCTGTCTCTCCATTCAGTGCTGCTTCCCCTTGTGCTCCCTCAGTTTAAGTCAGCTTTTTTCCTCCTTGTCTTTTTTTGCTCTCCTAGCATTGTCGTCCAGTTAACGGGGAGGCCGCAGATGGACCACAGCCCTGCACTGGCACACTGTCCATCTCCCAACAAATTGTGCCACCACAGGGCTGCTCCCTTCGAGGAATCAGTGGGTGAAGGTCAGAGTCCTGCTATCTACAGGGCATCAGCTAGGAGAAGGGAGAGCTGGAAGTGTGAGAGGGTGACTGGGCAGGATCAGTGGGCTTAAGAGGGCTGAGCAAAGTTTCAGGGACTTCCCTGAATGGAAATAGCTCATTTCCTCGTGGTTTTTTGTTTGTTTGGTTTGGTTGGTTGGTTTTCTTTGTCCTGAGGGCTCTGTGCTAGTCCTACAGCTGCAGAATTTGTGCCTGGGGCACTTACCTCTGAGAGCAGCTGCAGCACAAGGAAGCACTGGGGAATGGGCATTGCTCTAGGGGAAGCCTATTGGCGAGGGAATTGGGGCTCTGATAGGTAAATTAAAAAAGTTTACATTTTCTAAGGAACTGACTTCTTGAAAGCTCATTAGTTTCAGGTCAGTCAATTTTTGCTAAATCCCTATTTTATTTTACCCCATTTTCCATTTATTTCTAGGTCCTTCCTTCCCTCTCCCCACAGCTTGATAGGTTTATCCAGTCTGCAATTGCAGTGGTGAGTTCTTCCCATAAACTGAGGTCCTCCTCTTCCACTGCTATGCTTTGTACTGCCACGGAGGACCATAAAATGAACAGTACTCACCCTGACAGCCCAGTGTTCATGGTTGTAATGACACCTTCACGATTAGCTTTCTGGATGAGATTTTCACCTAGCACTTAAATTGCTCCATAAGGCACACCAAGCTTCTTGTCACTGTGAGATAACCTGTATAGCATGGTAGTCTCTACATTCCTGAGAAACGCTTTATTGCAAGTTGACGAAAATCCAGAGCTTCTGAACCAAATGACACCTCAGAATGGCATGATCAAAGGGATGAATGCCTTAACCACTGGATACATAAAGATTCATTCAGGCAGCAAAAAAAAAGTCATTAAAAGAAATGTGTGTCTTCTCCTGGAAATTTTAATGGGGTGCCACACTGGTGACTGTACCTAAATTTCAGTTTCAAGAATATGTACTAAATGGTCTGTTTCTTAGAGGTAACACAGGCTGTGTGTGATGTGAGGTCTACCTAAGACATCTTCAGTACCTGGGCGTGCCACTGAACAGAGACGTAATACATATATTGCCAAAAAGAAAGTTATAACATTTTTTTTTTTCAAAGCAAATGCTCCTCTCTGGCTTTTTAGTGAAGCAATTCAGTATAAATATGTTCCACTAACTACTTTTTTTTATTATTTTAGAGATGAAAGCCTTTATTGGCAAAATGCCAGAACCACAGGAAGCAAACCAGAGGACCGGAGGCACAAGAGCTGATAAGAACGGAGGACGCTTCTTCCAAGGAAAGCTGGGGGGTTTTTGTTGTTGCGTTGTTTTTTTTTTTAAATCATTTTCCTCTTTTGACTTTTAGCCAAAGTTGTAGTTGCTACTTCCAAGATTTAAAGTAGAAATTCCACACTGCTCCACAGTTTTTCCAAAATCTTGTAAAAATACAAGTTCTTTTGGTCCATTTCCTAGAGTTTTCCCATGGCATTCAGCTTAAAAGAGCTTTCTCTTTTCAAGGCTGAAAGTTGGAGTGCCAAGAATTATGCACAGAGGAAAATAATTGCTCCATATATTTTTTTTTTTTTTTTTAACGGCAAGATAAATGATCAAAACATGTTGGTCCCTTGAGAAGATAAGGTTTCTGAGTAAATGTTCAACTATCAGAGCATTAGGTGTGCTGTAACAACATCAGTTGAATATAGCAGATCCCACATGCTCACTTCTAGAGAGCTAATAGCAGTGGAGAGGAACTTGTTTGACAAGAAGGCCATTCGTCATGACCATCGTCATCAGGCATGACACCTGACTGCTTCATGCTCTTTGCAGAGAAAGCCATAAATGTTTAGAAGTTTGCTATGCAGATTAGCATGGAGAGATAAAGAAATTTCCTGAATTTGTTTTGACCTATCCTCATGAAAATTTGAACAATTTCTTTGCTACTGTGGAGCAAAATCCCCCAAAATCTACATGAGAAGGTAATTGGAGGATCAACAGAATATCTCAGCAATGAAACATGACAATCTTTGAACACACCTCCAGTTGAAAAGAAACACTTGCTTGGGAAACAAACCCAAAATTTAACTTTGAGCAATCAAATCTCCCACAAGGAGGCCTTTTCTTTTCCCATCTCCCCCAGGCACTGTGATGTGAAGTCTTTGAAACGACAGTAGCTGTAAAAGACGGAGGCTCAGGCAGAGAACGTACTGTAGGGATGCGCTGTGGTTCCAGTAGCTGTGAGGAAGACATTGATTTACAAAACAGCACCCAACGCAGCACCTCTGCTATAAGCATCACATGGAAGAAGGCAAAGATAATTCCCAAAAAGCCAGCCGTCTACAATCAGTGCTCTTGCCAATAACTTGTGTAAGAATATCTGTATCAGTTGCATAAACGCTGTTCATACAACTCACAGATTAAAACAAAATTGCTTTGGCTGTTCATCTATAAGCATGAAGCATCCTGAAATCAGGTGCCTCACTAAACGCTGGACATCACATGTTTCTCTTCAAACATTGCACTTTCTCCTGAGTATTGTATATTTTAACCAGAAAATAACACTGAGGTCCAGTTTTCTTTAAGAGCAGATTTAGAATATGACAACTTCTACTTTTGAAAGTAGATTGTTTTAGACACCTCTGGGCCTTGCTCTAAATTTAAATCACCCATGCAGTATGCTTGTCACCTTAGGCCAGACATGTCATACAAGGGTTGGTTGGTTTTGGGTTGGGTTTTTTTTCACATAGACATAAGCAAACCTTAATGTAGAAACTTGAAAAACAACCAGACTACTGTCATCTTCAGTTGAGAGAAAGAAACAGAAGCACTCTGCTTAAGCCTTTCTTTCCCATATGGCTCATAAAATGTCAAGACTGCCATTTTCTTCTCCTGAAGTGATTTTGACGGTAATTTCCATTTTGATACAGATCTGAGGGAAGTAAACGGAACATCCTGACGTTGCTTTTTATTCACAGCAGAAGAAGGACCTTGTATGAGACTGACTCTTAAAAATCAGATATGGCAAATGCGGAATCTTCTATGCCCTAATTGGGAATACTCAATACCAACGCAGTACCAGACAGGACCCTGGGCAAGAATAGCATGAGTGCTGTAAGCCTCTCGTGGGGCTCCCTCCTCAGCAGTGCTGTGGAGAGCATCTTTGCACATCCAAGACAAGCACTAACCTTCCCTCCCACCCTCAGCTCTCTGTGACTTTTCCCCCTTGGGCGGTGATTGCCCTGTGTTTTCGTTTTTGAGGCTCTATTTTTTGATGCTATTATAGACAGTGCTGGAAGACAGGAGCAGGGAAAGGATGTAGTAAGGAGAAGGATGTGATGAGATTGAGAGGTGAACTAAGGAATTCAGTGTCTGCCATGGCCTGCCAGTACCCAGGGCACAGTGTGGAGGGCAGACTGTGGACTGAAGTGGTAGATGGACATACTTGTGAAGCAGAGATCTGGGAAGAGGGGGTCTTTGTGGGTAAGTAGATTCTGTACTACAGTAAAGCTTTCTTATTACATTTAGTAATACCAAGGGATTTTTGTAGGTTGCTGCAGATTTTTTCACAACATATGGGGTACCCTTTTCATATGCAATATGAAAGAATCTGGCAAGCACAAACAACTTCTTCAAAAAGAAATTATGACCTTGACTGCGTAAGAATGGATTGATATCCTAAACACTACAAGCTGTGAGAATGGGCTGGTGAGACTCATTCTCACTTTTGACATGAAAGAAATTAACTATTTGGATCTCCAGGAATGTCCAGTCACACACAAGTGACACTAAAAGTTGACAGCTCTATTTAGTAATTCAGATCTTCCTGTAGGTTTTGTCTTTCTAGCCCATCTGTCAAAAAGATAGAAACCCCACACTTCTTAGAAGATGGTGAAGGGAGAGCAGTTTTAGCTGTAGACAAGAATTAGTAAAGACTCTTCTGCCTGGTGACTCTGTTCTCCTCTCTGTTACCATTTCTTTCACCTTGCAAGCTTTCCTAATCAATGCTCTTTTATCAGAGTCTTGCCCTTGTTCTGTATTTGAAGATCAGCTGAGATATCCTTAGTGTAACCAATCTATCAGCCGGATCTAGATTAACCGTTCTATTTTCAGCCCACAGGCATTTTTCTTGTTAGACAGCTGAAGAGCAGCTTCTGAATCTAGACTGCCTCTTCAAAGTTCACCTTGCACAACAGCATCTCGACTGCAAGTGAGAGAAAAGGATATGAGAAAATGCAGCCATTGTCAGAAATGGAGGCAACTACAAAAGTGGGTCATGAGAGTGTTCTACAGCAGAAGCTCTAAATCGAAGAAATGGGTCAAAATGTAAATTACCCCAGAACTCTCAGCATCTACCTGGAACAAGTGCCCACCTGCACACTGATTTCAAAGCTGTTTTGACATGCAGATTCATAGATTTTAAGTTCAGATTAGTTCTCTACGGAAATCACCTGTTCTGAAGTCCTGTGCATACAGGCTTTAGGACTCCCTAAAGAAAAATCCTTCCTTAGACCCCACATCAGTACTTGAAATAGAGCGTGTATTAAAAAAAACTATCGATCCTATTTCCAGTGGTGAGGAATTCATCATAAACCCTGTATGTTGAACCTCAATGACTATCCCCATTGTTACAACACTTTGATTTTATTTCTGATCTGAATTTGTCTAGCTTCAACTTCCAGCCAGTAGTTCTTGTGTAAAGCATTTTATGTCTGATTTGAGTGCCATATATTACCAAATTTCAGCTCCCCACCTAGATTATCAAAGGCTCAGGCTCCCCCTACATTCATGTTGCTTATCATTTGCACGTAGTCTGTAGACAGAAGGTAAGATTTATAATGTATACATTCAATAAATATAACAAGTATTTCAAGATCAATTAATAAAATATTGCAGAATATATAGGGGTTTTTTAAGAATAGGCCTTATCAGTCCTCACTCCTGGACCACGCAGGTCAGATTTTGCTTCCTGCCTACAATCTGTATTGCAATTGCTATTGTGTAGAACAAGCTGACGTTCTTCTCCTCGACAGCAAAAATCGTGTTGTTTTTATTCTTGCAAAAAATGGCGCATAAAAAAAAAAAAAAAAAAGTAAAAACCACCAAGCCAAAAAACCTGATTACATTTGCCAGGCTGCAAGATTGTATTTCACCATCCATAGCAGAAAATAAATATGTAACTCAGAAAGTAACAAGAGACACAAATCTTGCCTCCCAGAGCTATTAGTAATTTATTTCTGAGCATAACCTCATTTATTTTTGTAGCCCTTACCTCAATATCAATAGAAATTCATGATATTGTAGCTAATTTCATCCTGATATCAAACCTAACTTACCTTGCCTTTACATGTAGCATCATGTGTCTGGAAAAGACTATTTTATTTGGATAGAGCTATGGTAAAAGTGCTCATAACAATCTGCATGTGTATAAAGGTGTTTTCCCTGCAACCTAAAACCAATTGATTCCATTCTGAGCTTCAGAGTTTTTAGGTCTGATCCGTTTTACTCTGTCAGGAATACTATGCTACTCTTTCTAATGACGGCAGCATTGGAGGTTTTAGGGACTACATTAAAATAGTGCCAGGTGAGAGGAGAAGCACTTTGTAGCCTCTGTCAGAGACCAAAACAGCTCCAGAAAATACAACCACAGCAAAACCAAGCCCAGTAGGATTATTCATGTAACTGTGTTCATAGAACCAGATCTTCTGAAATGCCTTTGGATTCTTTTGGATGAGATGAGTTATGCTCAGGTAATCATCACGTGCTAGTGTGGAATTTTTCTTTTTTTCTGGATGATTCCAAAATACTATTGACAGTGCAATGGTAAATTAAAAAGTGAATAAATGCACTTGTTTGACACCAAGGGCTGAAAACTGAAAAATGCATAAATTCTACATTTCCCATATAAAGAGTTTAGATGTATTTTTCTTCAGATCAATTTACCTTACAGGTGAAACAAAATCCTTCTTTGTACAAAATAAAGTATCTATTTAATATCTGTTCTATGTGATATTTAATATACCACAGTCACACTACAAAGCTGTTGAGGTAAAGGCATAAAATATGTGATATACTTGATACAACTACATAATTGGATGATGTACATCCAAACCGCCCCAGCAAATGAGAGGAAAGCAAATCTTTCCAAACAGCACAGGGCCCACCAGAACACAAATCAGAATGCATTTAAGTAGGTACTATGTTTTTGTGGGGTTTTTTCATTGCTTTTGGAAAAATCCCTATATAACACTGAGGTAATGTTAGGTAAATAGAAGTACCAGGGCACGTGAAGAACATTTTCTGTAGGTTTGTACAAACTAAGAACTATCAAAAGGGGCAGCAGCAACAAAAACAGTATTTACCCTCCATACTTCCAGAAGCATTTTTTAATGCAAAATAAAAGAAGGGTGAAATTCAAAACCAAGTGCTTCACACGGAAAAATAGATGAACACATCAACATCGCTTGCCAGTGTTTGTGGGCATGAATGTGACCAGACAGGGTACACTGAGGCCACTTCGCCCAACTGTGGCAGTGAGAAAGAACCTCACAGAGTCTATAAGCATTACTTATGACCTTATTGAGACCTTTCTTCTCAGCTAGGAGAGAGGTTAATGCCAATGGGAGTTAGGCTTGTGAGTATCAATGGGTATTCTAGGGTAACATTAATTGAAATAAGGTGCGTGAAGAACAGAAACAAACGTGCGTATTACAAAAATTACAAATGCATTTCAGAGCAGGTAGTTTCAAATGAGTAATGTGCTATGGTTGTTCAGGCATTTACTGGGAAATACAGAAAAGCAGGACACTGTCCTGATTGCTCCGGCTTTTTCTCTTCATATCAATGGGCCAAACATCAGCAGAGCCCCAGAATCTGGCTCCCCATCAGAGCTTGTCACACTTTGGGGCATGTCTGAGAGCAGGAACGGAGCATGATGCACACTAACACACTAAGAGGAGTACTTATCACATGAGAAAAAGATCCAGTGGTCTCCTGAAAGAGTCTCACACTTGTTCTTAGAGGGCCTGAGTGTTTCTGATTGAGCATGGCCAGGTCTAACCAGGCATGGCAGGGGAGTAGGGTATGGCTGTCAAGCCCTCAAGTGACCAGTGGCTCTGGTAGTGTTCTGGCAGATGGGCACAGAAAATCTCTGGGGATGTGCTCTGCAGGTGAAGACCAAAATATAGCTGTGAATTTCAGTTGTGAGGTGCACAACTTGAAAAGTCTTGTTTTATGATAGCGCATGTGCCAGACTTCCTGATAGAAGATGTCCCCGGATAGGAACCCCAAGCTGGGGGCTAAATGAGGCAGCTATCGACCACAAGTTATGCTTAATATTGAATTATTCCTAGGGACTTTGTCCCTGCACACTTGTAAATCAGCCATGGAAAAGTGGATAAAGTGTGGTCAAAATGGAGAGGAACTTGAAGGTACACTAATGATAGTAGTGACTACCAAGGAAATCACTTCCATTTTATGTGTTTTTAAATTGGTTCAATAACTAGGAGCTACCCATACAAACAGAGAATCTGCCCAATTAAGCTATCATAGATACATATACAGCAATGACAGTTCAGCTTCAGGCTATGGTTATCAAATATCAAGGCATTTTTTTTCTCAAAAGTGCTGACTATGGGATTTCTTTCTCCTTACATCCTCTGGTGCCAAAGTTTGTCAAGGCCAATCAGCACAAAGTGTCACAGGTCCAAGCACCAGCATGACAGACTGGAGCATGATAGTATTATGTTTGTCATTGCAAAGAGCCTGTTTGAATAATAAGTGAAATTAGTTGTATAAAACAAAAATGTTTGGCACTACTTTGTATGAAAAGTCGACTATAGGCATCTAAAAATTCAGACTTGTGACTTTATGCACACACTTTTGAGCAATGTCACAGTTACAGGCTATTGTGGACACCATCTCCTGAGAAACAGGTTCTCTCCAAAATCTTCAGGAAATTATTTTGATTGTTTCTGGGTTGTTGAACAACATGGCAAAATTCTACATGTAATATATCCTGTGTCTTCCTGATATAGAACTGGGCAAACTGGACTTCTAGTCATCAGGAACAGTAGTCCTGTCTGCCAACATGAGCCATCTTAAACTCTGGTTCCCAGGATAAATTAATCTTTTATAGTTCTTCCCTTATCAAGGAAGAGACATAGGCACGTCTAGATTATCTCACCAGTGCCTTTTTTTTTTTTTTTCTCCTCATTTAACACATTTTTTGTGGTTATATCTCCAGAGAGTCGATCAAAACCAGGTAACTTCCCCGTAGTAAGTAGACCATACTATGTCCTGACTGGCTCTGGAAGTATAATGAATGAATCAGGAAATTTCAAACAGCAGGAAAGGAAAGGTTGAAGGTTGAAGAAAAAGGTTTATTGGTTTATTTTGGTTTGGAACAGGGGTACCTTCCTTCTCCTGCTTCATGGATGACATAAAACAGAGTACGCAAATCAACGTTTCCAAGCATAGCACTGCTGTTGGCTGGGAGGGTGCTTGTGACACTAGAAAATGGCACTGCTTCCAGCGCTGTAACAATGACGTAATGAAATGTCTTCCAGCTGAAAAGGTAGCAGTTCCTCACAGAATTAAAGCTCCAAGATGAGAACAAATTTAGCAATCCTTTTTGTAGCATAAAGCGTTTCTTAGCGTACGGCCTTGATAAATTGTACATTTTTTAAACTAATGAAAGGTTTCCAGTAGGCTAGCCTGCGAGTTTGATATCACAGTATATATTTAGCTACATGTGTTTTCTTCAGTAAAGCTGCCAGTCTGTTCATTAGCCCCGCGTTCACGAACCAGCAGTTGTTTGTTAAAACTTTAACTTTCTATTTTTGCGCATGAAGTTTCTGCCAAAGTTTTTGAAGACGGTTTTATCTCTCATCTGTGTTTTTCAGGCTAGGCATATTGCATCTAAAGTTTGAGGTAGGTTTTTTGGCACAAGCTATCTGGAACATTTAATTTCATTTAAACCTCCTCTTCCAGTCTTATTGTCGTTGTACAATACCCTGTAAATACTTGATAACAGGTTTATATGCATAAGCAGAACACTACCAGCCATTCCCCTGTTGTTATAATATCAATTTTGTAAAAGACTTACAATTCTCCAGGCTGTTTAGCCTATGTTCAATATTTAAATGTGCTCCAATTGCAGACTGCTGTACACATTCATCACTTCTATGCATGGCTTCCCTGCGTAGAATTGTTACTGCTTCAGAGCAGCTGGTCATGCATGATTATCAGCAGATATAGCTTTACTTTCATCCTGTCTCCAATCTTGATGTGTCTGTCCTCTGCTGAAAATGAGTAACGCGGCTTCATGACAATTCAAGTGTCATCACACTGTGTTAACAAGGCCTTGGTATCAGCATCAGGAGGAAATGTGTTGACACCTTGTTTACAGCCATCCTCTGTGGACGTCAAGAACTGACTTTTCCTTCACTCACATCTCTTTTACACTGGGGCAATTCCACTGGGTTTGCAGGTTCTTTTCCTTGATAGCCATCTGAGAAGAGAATCAGGCTTGGAATTCGCCAGTTCTGCTCATCCTGGAGTTCAATGTTAGTTTAAGATCTCAGACTTGCAGAATGTTTTGAATGACTTTGTGCACAGTTGTTTTAAATGTAAAAGTGTAAACACAATAATGTAGTTTTAAATGAAAAACCACCCTGTTTAAATGTACAAGTGTAAGCATAATAAAGCATAATCTTGATATTCATGTGAACCAATTTTTTTTCATCCCTGAGTGCTTAAGGTTAGCAATTTGGTCTGGCCTTCAAATATGGACTAGTGATTTCAATTTTAAGTCCCTGATATGTCAATTTTAGATTGAAACTTCCATTCTTGTTCTCATCTGTTCTATTTTTAAAGTGTTATCGAATGGGTGAGGTGCATCTAGAAATAAACAGCAAAAATATAGATTCCTCTGTATCTCTGGTGTCACTGCTATCACAATCTCTGTCTTCAGAAGCTTCAGCACCCACCAAGACATCCCCACTACCTGATAACCACCTGCTTATGGTCTTCTACTCCTCAGTTGATCCCAGACAGACTGGTAGTACTCATTGGCCTTAAATACCACTCTCACTCCAGCCTTTAGGGTTTCTCTTTCCCCTTTCAGACATTGTGTTTGCCAGTCACAGCAGTCTATCCCTTCACTGCTCCAAGTGTGCTTCTCTCTCTCTCTCTCTGTCGACTTTTCACATTCACTCTGCTCTTCTCACACCTGCTTTGCTCTTCTTCTTTCATTGGGTCTGCTCCTCTGGGCATGTTTTCTTCCCTCCTCTTTTTTTACTATGTCATTGCTGCAGTATGGCTCTGGAGAGAAACTATGACACTTCCCATTCCCTCACTCCTCCCGACAGGATTCTCTTGATTCTCTTAATGAAATCAGGGAGGAGGGAAAGATGGGCAGCTGAATTGTAATCTCCGCTAGCATGAGGTCATCAGCTTCATCTTTTCTTCTCTGTAATACCTCTATTATTCTCATCTGACTCATATAAACCATGCCTGGAAATATCTTCCTTCCACATCTTGCCAATCTCATCATCCTCTCGGTGTGATCCCTGCTGTGGGTTTCCCTGTCCTTTCATTCCAACACAGGAAAGCTCTTTGATTTTGTTGTCATCTCGCACTTGCCTGTGTTTCAATTTCCCTCTTCTCTTGCTGCTCTCCCCTAATGGCATTGTCAAGGGGAAATGAAGTTCACCAGCTTCAACTTTAGGCAAAACAGTGCCTTTCCACTTCTCCCTGCCCAGACAGGAATGCCAAGTGAAGAATTTCCACAGCTCTTGCTGCAGCCTCCTACTCCTGTCCCCAGCAGCTGCTGAGCCATGCTCACCCCTTTGTCAGCTTCTCCTCCAGCAGCCGCCTTTGCCATGCAGGACAGTCCCCCTGCCTCTGAAATTCCCCGCTGCCCTCCGGCATCGCAACCATCAATTTGCTCATGGCTCAAGGAACCGAAATGTCTGCTTACATATAAGTACGTACGCAGACACACACTCACATATATATAAACATGTGTGTGTGTATATATATATATATTTCTGTGTGTTCATAAGCATATCTATATGTATATGTATGCACTCTCTCAAGGAAACAACTGATGTCCCAGTTCTCTTGTTTCCCTCCGTAGGGCACGTTAGCATGCCTGTTTGAAGTGCAGGCATGTCTCATCAGTTTTATCTGCCTGTTTCAAATCTTTAGTGGAGGAAAACCACACTTTTGCATGGGAATATGTATGGTTGCATTGTGCAGACGTGGCCGTAGCCGATTTTCCAAACCCTTTCCATGCCATGTATGTCTCTCAGTCCTTACATTCTTTGAGACAGAGCTTGCCTTTTCATACCTGTGGGCAGCCCAGAGAGGCTCCAAACCCTTCTGGTGCTGGTAACATATGTTTTAAAAATAAAATATTCCTAAAATATAACGTTCAGGAAGATTTAATGCAGATAGCTACTGGGGTCCCAGTCTTCTCAGAACACTCACTACTAGGAGGGAAAAAAGCCCAGCTGAATATATTACAAGTGTGTTAAATGCAGCTTTTAAATTGTTGTGCCATGGCCAACACGCTGTAATTTTTCACAGGCGTTGCTGTGCTGCGGGAAAGGAGGAGGACACAGATGAGCATTTCTTTGTGCAGGAGGCTGGGTGTTTCTCAGCAGCTCTGTCCTCTAGGCTGCTCACTCACAAGCTTGACTCCTTGCCTGAGGCTGGCAAGAGGCAAGTCTCCTTCTCTGGCATTTCTTGCTTTCGCTCTCCCTCATCCCTACAAATCCACAGAGGAGCTCCACCCCTGCATTCTCACGCTTCTTACGATGACTATAAACAGCACCTTATTCTCTGCCAAATCAAGTTATCTGCATAGGTCATTTCAACCTAACTTTTGTGCCAACCCCATTTTAATTCAGCCAAGATACTGGCAGCAACCTTTTGCTTTCCTTGGACTGCAGGAATGTTGCCCAAAAAGTATCTGCTATTTCAGAAACCAGAAATGACTTAACGTTAGATGCCTGATCTCTGAAGGGCTGACTACACTGGGGAAACTGCTTGTGTTTTTCCCTTGGTGGCACAATCCTGAGACTTGTCTCCACTGGATTTCAATTCATCAGCGTCAAGGTTTCTGTATAAAATGACTTTTGTAGAAACAGTTGATATCACGATCAGTATCTCTTTTCACTGTCCAAAATACCAAAACAGACTAGGACTTGCCTAAGACAATTTATTAGAAACCTATACCAGGGGCTTTTAACTCCCAAAGCCAGAGGAAGAAAACATCTATTTTAAAAGGACCAATTAACCTCTCCTGGCTATAACCTAGAGCTTGCAGATATGACCCCATCATAAATGATGATCACAGAATCACTAAGGTTGGAAAAGACCTACAAGATCATCTAGTCCAACCATCAACCCAGCACTACCATACCCACTAGACCATGTCCTCAAACACCATCTCTACATGTTCCTTGAATACCTCCAGGGTGGTGACTCCACCCCTTCCCTGGGCAGCCTGTTCCAATGTCTGACCACTCTTCAGTGAAGAAGTGGTTTTTTTAAGCACTCAGTCGGGAGGAGGGAAATCTGGTTATGAATGATTTCATGCATCTTCAAAAAAACCCCAATGAATAAAATGACTCATTCCTGTTACCTCCAAAGCAGCCCTGTCATCAGAAGAGACACTCCCTTTTGGCAATAAGAGTCCATATGGTTGCAGTTTAATAAGTGGGACATAGTTCTGCCCTTTTAAAACAGAGCAGGCAGGGGAGCTCAGGGTAAGAGGCAACCATATACTTGACTTCCAAAGTAGCCCATGCCGGGGGCAGAAAGTTCTGCGTTTGAACACTTGCAGTTCAGGTTTTTACTGAATAGTACACCTTGGTCACACCATTGAGATGCTCTGCAGTTTGGCTCATCTCTCCTTAACCTGCTCTCATTCATCAGCATGGTTTTCTGTTTGCATCTGCCATCTCCACTTTAAATGGGCTGCCAGCCATCAGTGCCCTTTTGTCTCACTTCCCCTACAAAGGTCCCTGTGACTTTGTTACAGCTATCACACCAAGAGCCCAAACCAGATGGCTGCTAGCCTCTCTTTTTTTATATCCAATCCACCATTGTAAATAATTAAAGGAAATCTGCTAATGAGAATCAGGGATAGTTAGCAAGACCTTTCTGCCAATGCTTTTAGGTTTTTAAAACAATTAGGAGCCATACCTTGTTCCTATTGATACAATTAATACAATTTATACAATCAGTTCTCCTTTGTCATGTCTCTACCCACTCCAGCTTTACTCCACGCTTCCCTTCTTCAAGGTCTCTTAAAAGCCCTGAGGGAGGGAGAAAATCATGGCTTCTCACAGGTGTTTTTAGTACCCAGTCAGGAGGAGGGGAACCTGGCTATGAATGAGGCTTGTGCTCTGATAATGCATGTCAGATAAAGCAATACCGGTGATAATAAAGAGCACTGTATCAGAGACAGTGGTGGTGTCTGAGCGGTATTTCAGATGCTTCTGCTTTCAGGTATGAGTAATCTGAAGGTGCCACACAATTGCAAAGTAATAACATATGGTCATGAAGGGAACTTGCGGTGAGAACTGTAATAAAACAATCTTTCCAGGAATTTTTATGGCCTGGAGAACTCAAGGGTCAAGGACAACCCATAGCCAGGAGACACTGGAGACACAGGCATACCTTGTACTGTGGACAGGAAAACAGTGTGTGTCCTCTGCAGGAAGCCCTTGCCTTGAGGAAGGTCATCAGAAACAACGCACTCAGGTGGTCAGTGAGAAAGAAAAAGGATTCATTATGATAGCTGTACATTTGGATTTTTTTCAGGGCTTAAATATGGCAAACCTTAGCTGGGCTTAATTGTCGGACCCTGACAGGCTGCTTCAGATAGAAGCTGCCAGTATGACCTCCTCTGAACTCGCTGTCTAGCCGTGCTGCACTCCGTGAACTCCTGAAGTGTTTAATAGGTGTGCAATAAGTCAAGGAACCTCAGATGGTAAGTTTAGCTTCAGGACAGCTATCTGAAGGCCGCTGGTTCAAACAATTGATGCATGGTTATATTTCAGGTCTCAGCAAAAAACAACCAAAACCTTGGCTACTGTTCAGATTAGAGGCGTGGGTGTTAGACTGTTGGATTGCACGGCTGATGTTTTGGCAGTACGCTGAAGAGGCAAAATTTAAGTGAAACTAACAGAGATTGCTTGTTCAACGCATTGATACAATTAACACCAGTGGGGGAAAGAAAAAAAAAAAAAACCACACAACACAAAAAGAAACAAAACAGCAACTCAAATTAGAATAGAAAAATGATGGGTTAGAAAGTAATTGTATAAACTAGATGTGTTCAGTTTGCCTGTGCCTGGTGAAATCCGCCCCAGGACAGTGAAGGAGTAGGCTGAGACAGCCTTAAAGCTGCTTTCAATTGTTCCGAAAGGATTGTAGCGGAGCAGTGAGCATCCACGAGACTGAAAGGGGGCAAGGCTAACACCTACTCAAATGGGCAAGCAAGCCACTGAATCGTCAAGCTGGAAAAAATGAACAATCAGACTCTTTGTGACCATCTCAAAGAACACAAAGTGGTGAGTAACAGATGAGATGGATCGGAGCAAATCTGATCTAATCCAGTCCAAACAACCTAATTTCACATGATGAAAAGTGGTCGGATTACTGCCGCTTCTCAAGCTGCTGTCAGCCAGGGCAGGCGACATATGCTTGACCCACCCCATTTGCAAAGCAAGCCTGAGTCTACAAGTAAGTGTATTAATTGTTGTATTTTTCTTCACAATTTGTGAGAGGTAAAAAGGCACATAGAGAACATCTGCTCAGAATTTTTTAATTTTTTTTATTTAGAGAAGAGATTTTCCATCAGTCGCAGCAAAAAGAAAAGGGATAACCTAATCTCCACATTCACTATTAGAAAGAGCAGAAGAGACAAGGAAATACTCTTAATCTGCAACAAAAAACCAACAATCACATTATACAGAGCAAAACTGTCTGGTCTTAAGAAGGGTAATTGTGCTGGTTTTAGTTGGGATAGAGTTAATTTTCCTTGCAGTACCTAGTATTAGGCCATGTTCTGGATTTGTGCTGGGAAGAATATTGATAACATACTAATGTTTTCAGTTGTTGCTAAGGAACTTTTGTATCAAGTCAAGGACTTTTTCAGTTTCTCATACTGCCCCTGTGTTCCCCCACTACAAGAAGGTGGGAGGGGACACAGCCAGGACAGCTGACCCAAACTGACCGAAGGGTCATTTCATGCCACCAAAATTCATATTTGGTATATAAGCTGGGAGAGTTGTGTGGGAGGCGAAACATTGTTCAGGAACTTGCTGAGCATCAGTCAGCTGGCAGTGAGCAGTTGTATCATTTTGGTTTTCCCTTTTTCCTTTTTTTTACTTACATAGTAGTAGTAGTATTTTCATAGCATATTGTTAGTATTTGTATTATTAGTATAATTATTTTATTTCATTCACTTTCAATTATTAAACTGTTCTTACCTCTACCCACAAGTTTTCTTATTTTTTTCCTCTGATTCTCCCTCCTATCCCACTGCGGGAGGGGGGAGATGAGCGAGGGTCTGTGTGGTGCATGGTTACTTACTGGGGCTAAACCACTACAGTAATTTAGAGTTGGACTAGATTGTGTAATTGCCATCATATGAATTCTTTAAAAATGGAAGAGACAAACACGCTAGGAATCATATGGTTATTCCTCATCCTTCCAGGTTCTTTTTTCTGTGGTTTTCTGTGATTTAGAAAGACTTGTGGCTTCTTCTAGTGCTGGTGAAACAAACAAAACTTCCTCGATCCAAGGATGCCCTGCAGTTTGGGGGAACCCTAACTACCGAAACAGCCAAGGCAGTATTTCCCAGCCATCATTCCTAGATTCAGCTCTCAGTTCCAGACAGTACAACTTTTGAGGCTTTTTTTCTTTCAGTTCTGCAATGCCCAACCTGAGATAGCTCCATGCCATGCAGAACGCTGTGTTTAGGGCCACTCTGGTGCTCGTGTTACAATGAATAAGGTAGAAGGAAGAGGGACTCAATGTACAGTAACTCCCATGCGATAAGCAAGATGAGCACCAACCTCTCTGGGTGCACCAGTATCCTCCACACACACTCAGCACATATGGCTTTAGAAAGCTGTCCCTTCCTGCCACACAAGTGCAGCTGGCAGGACAGGGCAGCTCCCACCGGGCACCCAACCTTTGGTGGCAGCTCAGTGTTCTCACCACACACCTTCAACATCAGCTTCTTTTAGCAGTTTTATTGGGCCAAGACAGCTAATCAGCAACCGGTCTGGTAAAGGATTTAGCCAAGACAGCTGTAGAGACTGAGTCTGCAGTTTGCTTTGTCTGACACCCATTTTCTTCCCCCAAGGTTACTGTGTTGGTTTTTTACAGAGGTACAGGCTCAGCTACAGACAGGGATGCAGACAGGGGATGATGACAGCTTCTGGGGACAAACCTAACCGAGAAAAGTGTGTCTCAAAAACTTGACCTTTTGCATCTATCCTCTATTTTGCTGGACAAATCTTTGTAAAATCAAATCCACTCTACAGGATTAGCTAGAAATAGTCTCTAGAGCTGAAGTGGTTGAGTGTCCCACAGGGAATTCCAGCTGAGAGCTATGCAACTTCTTTCCTACTAATTTCAAATGGAAATCAGATTGTAAAACAAGTAATCCATGTAAAATTAGTCTTTGTGGATTGGTCTTCCAGCAGAAAATAATAGAAGCAAGAGTAATCCGCAGAGACCAGCAAAGATTCCTGCGGAGCCTGGTGGATTTTCCATTAAAGAGATGACAACTGTCCTGAATTAACATTTGCTGTCTTTGGCAGGGAGAAGCTCATTTTACCGGTACAGCCCTATCAATTACCAAACATATCATTCAGAAAGAGGGGTTAGTCACTGGCATTTAGGTGAGAAGTGGTGCTGAGGAAGCTGGATAGAAGTCTTTTACAGAAGGGAAATTGAAAATATAGAACGAGCTATGCCAAGGGAAAAACCTGAAACAGGCAGTTCTGATCAGCAGTGGGCAGAAATAACCCCTTGCACAGAGGTGGGAGATGCCAAGGAGCGCATTAATTTTCCATTGCTTGAAGCGTACCTGCCAAAGGACAGCCTCGGTAAACCCTTCTGGCCCTTACGTGTTCCCAGGTAACATTAAACTTTCCCCTCTGAACTCATTCACTGTCTTAGAGACCATATTCTTCTTCTCTCCTGTCTTTTAAATTGTTTTCCAAAGGTTTCCCTGAAGGGTGCTCAATCTATCAGTGTCATTTATATTCTCTACAGGGAAAACCAGAGTGTGAACAGCTGCTTCCACTTGTGATATGCTCCTCTCTTTAGGCCTTCTGCTGATGACCTCTACAGTGCATGTGTTGAAATCTAAAATATTTATACATTGGGGTGACACTGTTCTTCTAATTAGTGCAAATGATGTTCCATGTCTTTCATAGCATCTCCTCCGAGACAGCATATGTGATCAGCTGCAGTAATAAATTTGTTCTCTCTCTCCTCTTCATTCTCTCTCCTCCTGCCATGCTTTAAGCTGGTTTTATTCTTGGCTGTAACGCCTTCCATTTAGCACTGTCACATTTACTGAGTATCTCAGAGTAAAACTTGATCATGTTCTCTCCAGGGAACCAAGTAAATGTCTTTATAATAAAAGTATGGTTAAAGCACAAGGAATAGTACACTACCTTCAATGCTGTTAAGGTTGGAGCTGTGCTATTGAGTTTATTTAGGATGCCACATCTCAGATGTTGTTCCTCCAAAACAATCTGTACAACCGTGAGCAGGATGGGTTGGAAGTAACAGCTACGTAAGCGTCTGCTCTGGAAGGAGCTCAAAGCCCTGCACCAATTTGGCATTCTGTGAGCTGGAGCTTGATCGTTCCCTCTGGCTGTGACTCAGAACCTGGCTGAACGCTCTCACTCCTGGCAGCCCAGAGCTCTGATCCACCTTGGGCTGCTGAAAACTGTGATCGACCCTGAACAAAATGAGATTTGGCTTAACACTGCTAGGTGTCATGGGTAATATTAAATTGCCATATAACTCTTCAGAGGGCCAAGAGAGAAAATAAGCAGCTCTGAAATGGAGGTCATTCCAGCTGCTCACTGAAAAGCGTTTCGTAACACTTTTCCTCAACACTGTGTAAATATGAAATCTTTCTGCCAGTAATCCTTAGAGGGAGCTAAATATTCCTATGCTCAGATGAGTAAACTGAGGCACATAGGAGTGATATCTCCTCCGTGGACAGGCAGTGCTGGTGCCCAGGGTCGGCAGTGATGGGCTGGCATTGCATGGCTGCAAGACAGATGGGCTTTGCTGCTCCAGTTCAGCATTACAAGGGCACAGAAGGTGCTGCTTTCTGCTCCTAGACCTTTCGTTCTGCGAAAGCATATGGGTGATTTGGATGCTGATTTATAAGCAAGACAACTTCAGCAAAGTCCGGGTTAAATGTTGTAGTTGAACTGACTAATATAAATCACCCAGAATTTTGTCAACCATCTCACTTCTACCCAATTTGCCCCAGCTGAAGATCAGCTAGTTCAGTCAACCTTTTCATGTTCTGTACCTTTTCGATCCTGTACTGGTATGTGCTGGTTGTGCTTTCGTGAGTTAGGGCACGTGCTGCTTTACCAAGGTGATAGGGCAGCAATGCATTTTTCCAGGGCTAATGCTCGGGCAATAATATTTTGTCCATTACGCAGTGTTAAGGTTTTCTTATGATCCTCCCTCTGCCTCATCTTTCCTGAAGAGAGTTCTTATGCCACTGCTTTTTCTGGTTTTCTTCCCTGCTGCTTCACACATGTCCCTTTCATCATCTGCATTCGGCCAGTCTGAGGTCCGGGATGGGGGCACCTGGAGCAGTGTCGCGGAGCTGTCCATCCACCCGGCTGTGCCAGAATGCTTCAGAGGGCACCAGCCAGGGCAAGACGTCAGGGTCCGGCTGAGTGGGCAGTGCTGCGGGGCTGCCCCTGGGGCCCATCTGGCTGGCCCATCAGCCAGCCAGGCTGACACAGCTAATCGCTCTCCCCGGCACACAGGGACAGCTGTCAGACTGTGCTGGCTTTTTTGGTCACTGCCAGCCCAGGACAGATTTAAACTGGTGTCCTGTGCATGGCCTTGGATCTTATCATCTCTGCTGCAAGTGACTTTCCCTTTGGTTTTGTAACTAGGAGTTTATTCTGCTGGGTAGGTGGTGCTGGTTATAGTGAGGTTGCCTGAACCGGGAGAGCCAGGGAGGCTGAGCTAACCAGCCCTACAGGTTTTAATCTGGGAGCCCAGGGTCGGCACCCATGCCTGTAAAATACAAACAAGAGGGTGTGTTCAGCAGTTGCTTTAAAACACATCCCCGCTTATTGTAGTCTCGGCTGCAAAGGTCACAAAGCATGCAGAAAAAGGCTACTTCTAATTACTATCCCAGTTCTACAAAATCCCCCATGTGCAGTCATCCACATAGAAATGAAGGGAAACTTGCCTTACAGAAAGCAGCAGCTTTGGGCGTTCACTTGACTTTGTGTGAGCATGTGTATGTGTAACATTTGGTGAAAAATGCTCTTTCTGTTGGAATGGATATCACTCATGAATATGGTTCCAGTTTAGCTAATTGCTCTTGACTGAAAAAAGGAAGCGAAATTTCCAATAAGTCTAAATACATTACTTATGCATCTTCAAAATGAAGAGTTTCAAATTCTCATTAAAAAAAAATATATTGCGTGATTATCAATCTGTCTTATTAGGAAAAAAAAAAAAAAGAAAGAAAAAACCAAACATTCAAGGGGAGGAATAAGAAACTAAAGAAAAAAGGAAGCAGCTGACCTAAAACTACTGCATTTGTCAGATATTCTAAATTTGGCCATCTGACTGAATGGCTCCCTCTTTCACACAGCCCCTTCTCAGCGGTGAAGTGTGATCTAGCTGTTCAGGGTGAGTCTTTCACTCAAAGCTCGCCTGATGGAGAAGTCTCTGCATACCACAGAGGTGAAAGTAGGCCAATCTTTGCCCTTTCGAGAGGCACCTGAAGCTATATCATTGAGGATTAAAATCTTCTGGGACTCTTGCCTCCATGATGGACAGATGGCAACTCCACATAACAATAAAAGCATCCTTGCAGGATAAATGAAAGACAATTAGTCACCTTCTATGTATCAGGAGACCCTAATCCAGGCAGTAAGTGTTTGACGGGGTTTTGGGAGGGATCAAACAAGCTGCTCTTAAGCTATACTTTTTCTACAGCATATGGAGGATATGGAGTAGAATTTAGGGCTGTGCAAATAACAGAAATTTTGTTTTTCTTTTTGGATCTGCAACAGAATGGCAAAACCAGAAATAAGAAATTGCAATTTGGATTGAATTCTAGGTTTTTACTGAAACAAGACTAACAAAAATAATTACATATTCATAACAGATCCCATGTATTTCATATAACTTTCAGTCATGTAAAAAGCCACATCAACGTGTAGTCCCATTAAGAAAACACTGTTAATACCCCTCTCTTATTGCAGTGTTGGCTCAGGATGCGGGATGCCAACATTGAGCTCCCTACACTACCGCAGGATCTTTCAGTGCACTTGCTCCATGAAGATGCCCTGGAGCTTTGCTCTGCTGATGTTACTTTATTTATTTGTATTTCTAAGCAGATGCTGGAGTGTAGAGCACACCCAGGAGCCTCACCTGGAGGGCCATCCTGGGGTGGCAAGGATGGGTGGGCACTGGTCTCTCCCGGTGGCATTGGGTAAGCCAGCTCTGCCTGAGCTGCTAACTGAAGCCTTCTTAGGACATAAGGACATGCTGGCAGAAGTGCAGAGGCTTCTCTGACAGTGTGTGTGTGTTTGCTTTTTCTTCTGCCTTTCAGAGCCAACATTATTATGGCCAGTACCTGCCTGAAAATGTAGCCTCTCACTCCACCAAGGGCCACTGTTTTGTTCCTCTGTAACATCCTCCCTTCACCCTTCTCCAGCCCAATCCAAACTGCTTCTGTTTCAGATTGCTCCAGCCACATCTTACCTGTTAATTCCTCCAGGCTCCCAGAGGCATCTGCATCAGGTTCATCAAGTCCCCAGATTTTCTCTAAGCCTCACAGCTGTTTGCACCCTGCCGTAGTACCTGCTCGTCATGGATTTAGTTCAGCCCCAGAAACCCTTCCTTGCTCTGCCCTTTGGGTTTTCTTTCATGCTGCTAGCCAGACCCTGCTTGTACTGCAGCTCATTCCCTTCCACAGGACGTGGCCACGTTGCCTCCAGGGAAGCGTCTTGGCACAGTTAAAGAGGCTTCTCCCACCTTCTTTGCACCAGGAAGCCTTAAGAAATTCACTTCCCAGAGACCAGATCCTTCCTGGGACTTGCCAGGTGCAGGGCAAGGCTGGCAGAAAAATTGCAATATGTATTTCTTTCAGACCTTAACCCCATCTTACTGCATTCATCAGTGCAATGTTGCATTGCCTTCCCATGCAAAATTAATGAGTGAGCAACTTCTCTCTGCGTTTCTTCCCTCCCAGCTCCTGGCTGTTCAGCCTACAAACTGGCTGGGACCAGTGTTTTCTCCCATCATTTCTGAGCGCAGTCTGGCACAAAGGGACTCTGATCTCCACAGATCTAAGCCCTGCTATACCAATAGCTAATTAAGGTTTCTTCCATATTTAGGACTCTACTCATCCTTTTAGTGACAGTGCTGTGAAACCGCAGTGACTGGAAATCACTCCGTGATATTAAAAAATAACCGACCAGACTGAACACATCAAACGTTTTCTGACCTGTTTCACTTTGTTTCCCTTATCAGAACCGCATGGGTGGAATTTAGCTCCTCTATTTTTAAACCTTTAACTCAGGCGTTGACCTCTTTACTGCAGTCACCCTAGGTTCCCTTTGCAGTCAAAGAAGAGAGAGGCCCTTCTGGGGTGCGGTTTTCTTGGCCTACTTTTGGGGTCTACTTTAGGGCAAGATGAAAGGGACCCCAGAAATGCCTAATTTCTCTTCCCTGACTGTAAAGGGAGTCTTGGTAGTAGGCATGCCACATGCCTACAATGTCAAACAAAACTGAACCTGAGTGCTTTGAGATGCCTTTTGTACACCGTTGTGCACACTGTTAACTCTGAATAAGTGTATTATTTATAGCATATATAGAACGTTATATGTTACATATGATCTGTATTTTATATATATAATAGCAAGTCTGTGCATTTGTGTATTACTAGAAAGCTAATCAAACTGCTGCCGTTATTGCAATGTTTTTCTCACATTTTCCTAGATGAGAACTCCACCTTCAAACCATTCAAACCAGTATTTACACCAGCCTAGACTGTGTGAGGTATAGATTTGCTAGGACCTCATCCTTGGTGATTCTTTGCATTTCTGACAGTGTCACTCCAGCTCCAGCTATAAAGTGAGAGCCACAGCCCAGGGTATCCATTGGAATATTTTGTTAGGGGAGGGGAGGATGGCAGGGGAGGATGGCTGGAACTGGGACTACTGAGTACTTGTAGCATCCACCATGAATTGATTCCTTACCTGGGCACAAACCTTTGGGAGCAAGGACTTCGTGTGTCAGTGTGAGAAGCCGGACTGCCCCCTTTTTTTCCTGCAGCTGACCAAAATGGGGCATGGAAATTTGAATCTACATATGAATCCACATGTGCATCACTTGATGCTGAGGCACACAATATGCAAAATTAATAACACACCAGTGCAACTGAATCTGCCTGTGTTGGGGTGGGAGGAGGTGGGGTTCGTAGCAGGGGAATGGCTAGAGGGGTGGCTCCTGTGAGAAGCCCATGTCACCGTGGAAGGGACCCACACTGGAGCAGTTCAGGAAGAACTACAGCCTGTGGGAAGGACTCACATCAGAGTTCATGGAGCACTGTCTCCCGTGGGAGGGACCCCAGGCTGGAGCAGGGGCAGAGTGTGAGGATCCCTCCCCTTGAGGAGGAAGGAGCAGCAGAGACAATGTGTGATGGACTGACCACAACCCCCCATTCCCCATCCCCCTGTGCTGTTGGAGAGGAGAAGGTAGAGAAATGGGGATCAAAGCCCAGGAAGAAGAGAGGAGTGGGGGGAAGGTGTTTCGAGATTCAGTTTTTATTTCTCTTTATCATGCTCAGATTTGTTTGGTAACAAATGAAATTCATTTCCCCATGTTGAGTCTATTTTGCCTGTGATGGTAATTGTTGCGTGATCCCTGCCTGTCCTTATCTCAACCCACGAGCCTTTCCTGACATTTTCTCTGCCCTGTCCAGCTGAGGAGGGCAGTGACAGAGTGGACTTGGTGGGCACCTGGCCTCCAGCCTGAGTTGCCTGCCACAGCATTCTTGTACATGCCTAAAAAGTAGCTCTGAACAAAGTTTTGATTTTCCAGTTCAAATCACTTGGGGAGGAAGGATATTCTTTGCCTTCCGTTTTTTTCACTCCATTATATACTTGAGAAGAACTGGTATCAGTCATGTCAGGGGACACAGAATTGATTGCACAGGTGAGGGGAGACATGCTGCCATACATATACACTAAATATGTGCCCTAAGAGCATGTTCTGATATCGCTAGTTAACTTACCTACAAGATCATGTAAAAGAATGGAATAGAATAAGATGCTGCCATCACTTTTCAGCAACAGTAAGTCACTTGATCCTGAGCACAAATATTGCAGTAAAGTCTCTTGATACAAACACCATTTTGTGGTAGATAATTCCATGTATTTCCTTGAACTGGAATGTTAATTAAATCTGTCAGTGGTTCTCCTGCCAAATATCTGCTGCTACATCTGTGGGTAAAGCTGAACTTAAATACCCTCCAGAGCCAGTAGCATTTCATTGATCAGATTTATGAAGGGACTAGAACCAGGAAAAACATATCCTGTTATCTTCTCAGCTAGGAAAACAGTCTGATAGGCAGATTCTTAAGTGGAACCACATTTGGTGATGGGTTTTACTTTCTGTATGGCAAATGAAAGTATTATGAATAATATTTTAATCTTTCAATGTATCTCTTTCCAATGATGAATTGCATTAAAAATGCATGGCAAAATATTTTCACTTTCTTCCTAAGAGGCATTATAGCTGTTCTATTTTATGTTCGATGGACCATGCAGAAGCTGTCCTGCTATCCTTTACATGCTGCAATACTGGAACTCTCACGCACCTTTAAAAGAAAATTGGCTTTACTGTACTGCATTTCTTATGGAAAGCCCTGGAGATCAATATTCTTTTTCTCACTGGAACTGAACCCAAACCATAGATCAATATCCCACTGCATTTAGGAACTGGGTTCCTCTGCAGGAGCAGAACTTTGTGGGCTTCTTAGCATTTCTCCTTCCTATATATCTGGCTTTATGCATGGTTTGTGACAGGTGAATAGTTGGTATTTCTACCTGAATCACACTGAAATACTGAACTGCAGCAATGCCTGCACTAAGCTAGTTCCCAGGCAGGCCTGTGGCCAGCTGAGTATTGCCCGCGGCTGCACCGTCTGGTGCAGAGGAACCCTGAGTGCAAAGCTAATAACAAGAAGATATGTCACTTCAGTGTCAAATAGATCCTTGGCCAAACGTGGATTTTAGGTCACAAAGGCCTCAGGGAAAAATGGCATGATAAATCTTAGTGATGGAGAAGGCTATGTGGTAAGCACTGCAGCTAAAACCAAGCAGGACTTGGATGAAACTGATTTGAATCCATGGAAGTTAATAGAAGTCTTCTCATGGTGTCCAAGACTGTGGAGCAGTTCCCATCTTCTCCCTATGCCAACACACTGTGACATGAAGCACCTTGCAGGATGGCAAGGGACCGAGTAACCTCTCCTGACCATGATGGTTGAGTGAAGCAACACAGGGCAACCACACAGGGATCCTGTTAGAATCATAGAAATTTTTGGATTGGAAAAGACCTTTAAGATCAAGTCCAACCTTTAACCTAATGCTGCTAATACCACCACTAAACCATGTCCTTCAGCACCTTGTCCACACGTCTCTTAAATACCTCCAGGGATGGTGACTCCACCACCTCCCTGGGCAGCCAGTTCCAATGCTTGACAACCTTTTCAGTGAAGAGATTTTTCCTAATATCCAATCTAAACCTCCCCTGGTGCAACTTGAGGCCGTTTCCTCTTGTCCCATCACTTGTCACTTGGTAGAAGAGACCAACATCCACTTTTCTGTAACCTCCTTTCTGCGAACCAAACGACTGCTGAGGCTTACAGCGAAGCTTTCGTGGGTGCAGATGTTGGACATCCCAGAAGGTCTGGTCTCTCGTGATATTGTCAGGACCCTGGCATGTCTAAGAAGGTGCTTGTTCTATAGTTGCTGCACTAAGAAGGCATTTATGGGATTGAACTTGCATGTTCTCACTGAGCTAGTTCTGTGTTTATAGGGAGGTTGCTCCCATCCTGGGATCTGGTTTAGTGGTGTTATGGGAGCTTTCTGGCTTGCCCATGCACTTTCTGGCTTACAACTGTGCGAGCAACTGGAGACCAAGACTCACCAAGGCCTTGCAGTTGGCTCCTGCATTGAGGATCCCTGAGAAAATCAATATACTCTGGCAGTCCCCAGCATGGCCCAAACACCTGGCACACTCTGGCTGTCCCTCTGAGAGGGCAGTGGGGACCCCAGAGCCACCATGGGTCTCCCTGTAACCTCCAGTGTCCTACCAGGGACTGTGGATGGTGTTGGTAGAGCACACGAGCAGGAGAACAAACCCAGCGATCCCGCCCAGCATTGTTTCATACTCAGAAGCAACTAGTCGCTGTTATAGAAGGCCATGTGTTCATATGTGAGCCAGGACAAGTGCTTTCCAGAGCAGCGGTGAGGAGCGAGGCAACAGTGGGAGCTGGCTAGGGCCAGCAGCCTGCCCTAAGAGATGGCTGATGCTGGCACATGGGCCCCTTCCCCCGGCTACAACTGAAAAAGCTGTTGATATATAAATGAAAAGGTGTCATCCTTTAGAAGACTGAAAGCACACTGTCAGGTCAGGCTATTCAGGATTCACACGGAGGCAAAGCAGCTCTACCACAGCTCTAACTGATGCTCAGCTTCCTTGTCACACTGGCTACCGAAGCATGGGGATGCCTGGCTATATTAGGTAAAATCCTTATGCTGATAACCTATAGCAGGTGCTCTGAGGGCAGCTCTGAGGATTTCACGCTGCTCAGAGATCCTGGGACCTTCCAGCATTAAACTGGAATTATGGCCCTGAACAACATCTAAAGCATCACAGGGTCCTTGGAGCCAAGGTCTGCCTCGATGGCTGTTCTTTTCCCAGTGAAGCAAGTGCGATTTTAGTTCTTAGCTGTCCATCAGACAATGGCTGTGTGTGGCTGGCTGACAGCTGTTATCACATACGGGATTGACATCTGCCTGCCAGGGCTCAGTATTTTGAAGAAGGGCAAGACACAGACGGTTGCACGTAATGTCTCCTCTCCCTGTACCATTTTTGGTCATAGGTTACTGGGTTACTCTGGCATCTGATGTAACCAGGGTAATCCACTGGAAATCAATCAGATCAGCTGGGAATGGGCATCCAGCGATGACAGATTGAGTTAATGGTCTTTATCGCCGGTTCAGTGACAAGGGTCTAATCCTGGTATATCTGCACCGATGTGCAGAACAGACCACACATGAGAAGGCAGAGAGACAGACAAGGTAAGTGCAGACATGCTTTTTACTTCTCAAAGACCTGTACATATGAGTGGGCTGCTGCTGGAATAAATAACCTACCCTGTATTTCCAGTAGAAGATCAGGGGAAGCGACTAACATTTCTATGTTCCCCCATACCTCACTGATAATATTAGTGACTTACATGTACTTATTTATTCATCAAGATAGATACATTTAATTATAGGCACATTTCAGCTTCAGTCTTGCCGCCAAATGTATCAAGGCTTTTAACGTTATCACAGATATCTAAATACCAGTAATGCCAGAGCTCAGTGTTGTCCTGCTGTCCTATCACCATGTAAGCTAGATGTTTGATTCTTTTCTTCTTCAGCACTGCCACCTTTCTGAAGGTGATGTGGTAGAGAACCGTAGTCTGTATTTTCCATTGGAGACTTCAAAGTCTGTTCCCCAAAGATCAAGAGGTAACATTTTTGAGCCATAATTGGGGATGTCTTGAATTCTGACTCTTTAAGGGAAGTTAGGACAAAACAGCCAAAACCAGACTTTCAAAGTCAGCAGTCATCTTTTAAAGACTTCATCATTTCCATGCTGCTTTACCTGCAATTATCCTCATCGCTATTATCCATCTGAAAAATAGGCCTTTGCATATGAATATAAGAAATATCAGTGAGACTGCTCATATAGGAAAGGCCAGCAGGATCAGACCTTAATATTTCACATCTAATCCTATGAATATTGTGTTTATTAGGTCCCATATGTTCTGTTAATTCCATCTTTATTTATAATACGTGGCTTATTTCTTAGGATTAGGTTTAGAACAGCAATTGGTCATTCAACAAACAGTGCAGTAAAGCAGCCCTGCCTAGCAGCTATAAGTGGCTTCTGCTTGGATTGTGAGAAATATTTATGCAGCTTGATATTTAAACTATTGAAATGCTCCTTGATGTAAGCTGTGCCTCCTAACTGGCCTCACATATGTACAAAAGCATCTCCTGATGGGCTGGTGCTAGCCACTCCACAGCTGTGGAGGAATCTGGAATGGCAACGGTTGTCCAAAAGCATTATCCAAAATGCCTGCTGCACCCACCAAAATACTTCTGCCACCACCTCTGCAGGCTGTTCGCCTGCAGTTTGCTGCGCTTTGCCAACGCCCCTCTGCCTTTTGCGGTCACTCCCCACCACAGCCGGGATGAGCTGCAGCATCATGCCATGGCGGGTGCACAGCCTGCGAGCTCAGGTGGGAGCAGCTGGCTTCCTGAACTGGGGAGCGGGCAAGCGAGCACACGAGGTCAGGAGTGGTGCCAGAGGGTGGGCTGGGCACGAGGGCCAGCGTCTGGGCTGTGGGGTCCAGGGCTCCAGTGCCACCTCTGCATAGCCTGTGCTATGGACAGCTGCTGGAGGCTGTCACTGCACTTGGGTTGGCAGTGTCCTTTCTTCAGTGCCCAGGGCCAGACCCTCCAGGGATCCCTCCAGGCTTCAAATAACATCCTCACCCACATAGCCACACAGCTCCCAGGTCCTTTTCTGAATGCCTTGTAAAAACCCACCCTAAAAATAAGCTGCTTAGGTCTTGGTTGCAGTAAGAAAGAGCGCGAACAGTTATTAAACAAGCACAGGGGAGGCATGAGAGCGTACAAAGTATTGGTTCATTTACACATCATCCAATTCATTTATTTTGTCCTCTACGATTTACATCACATACCCAGGCAGCCGTTTAAATGCTGGAATTTTTCCTTTCTCTTTATTGCTTCCAGGATTTTTCCTTCTGTTGGCTGGTTGGACTCACTGTCCCTCTTCCAGGTTCAGGATGAGCATGAACCCCTCGTGGCTCCATCGCCAAGTGTGAACTGCTCGTGGTCCCTTTCTGCCCTGCCTGGAAGGTCCTGCAGCCAGCTCAGAGGGTTGTGCTTGGCACACCACACAGGCCAGGGACACGTGTTTCCCTAAATCAGCCATTGCCCTAATAAACAAGGGTGCAGAAAATGCTAGAATGAAAATTAAGTCAGTCATGAAGCCACTGTTTCAGATAAACTCAAATAAAATTAGTTAATTGGGATGGAAAGCAATGTCAATTTGGTAGTCTGTAAATTAATTGACATTATTTAAACTGAGTGGAAGATCTATTGTTCTGTGTATTTTGGGAATTTACAACACCCTTCTGTGTTGGCACAGGAATCAGCATGAAAGGGCTCCCAGTCCAGCAGTTCCATCCATGCATATGCTTCTCCCTTCCCTCCCCTTCCTTAGCTTCTGCTTCACTTGGTCTTTCTGTCTTCTGAGATTCTCCTTTTTTCCCTACTGTCTCCTTTTTTGTTCTGTCTCTCTCCAGAAACCATTTTCTCTTCCAAAGCAGCTGTGTGCTTTAATCCCAAGTCCCATGGCCCCGGAGACTAAGGATCATACCAGGAACACCAATAGTTACAGTAATAGCGATAACTGTGACAGTAGTAACAATAACCTTCATCTGTAGTGGGTGATATTGAGGGCAAATTCCCGGCACCTTCCTTACGTGAAGGCAGACCCGGTAGCACCGGGGATGGCAGGCAGCCTGGCCCTGAGCCGTGCCCTGGGCACTGTGCATTATCATCACTTTCCCCCTGCGCAGAGCTGCCTCCTTGGACTCTCACCTTAGTTTGCAAGTGCAGTTTGAAAGATACCTGATTTCTGCGTGTAACCTGTGAGGAGCCTGTTGTGGCCTTGTTAAAAGGGACGTGCTTGATACGGGGGGTATATTTTCAAGTTTGACTTATTTATGGGCTTCAAGGATTTAAAAAAAATTATAAAAGTGTTCTAATATCATCTTGTTCAGCTGGTGACAAGGGAATTTAGAAAAGATTAAAATTGCAGAAAGGGGGTTTATTATTTTACGCAAAGGGCAGGCAAATTAAAGCACAAAGTGTTGGTGGTAGCTTAAAAAAAAAACAAAACAAAACACCAAAACCACCACACCAGAAATCAGCCTAATCCTAAAATCTGTTAAATTATACATGTAATAGGGTGATAGGACCTAGTGAATATTCTAACTTTTCACTCTCATTCAGCTAAACTGTTGATGCACAAATGTTGCACAGAAAATCACGTATTGGCAGTGGGATGTCACTGTGATCTAGTTTAGCAGTGTTTCTTTTCAATTATCTCTTTGCTTTCCTCCTGGTGAACCTTTTCCCTCACATGTGGCTCCCCAAGGCCTGAGTGAGATGCAGCTCAGGGAGTCCTTTGGTGGCACCTCGCTGTTCTGCCAGCACCCAGGGCACTGGCTGCGAACTGTGAGGGGCCACAGGCTCTCTGCCTGTGCCCTTCCACCTTTTCCCACTTGCAGCTGGTGGGCTGGGTAGCTTTTTGGCATAGCTGTGAGGCTTCCATGGGCCTGTGGGGCTCCTGGACTTCCCTAGGGGTTGCAACACCCAGAAGCTTTGACTGCTCCAGTTCCTCAAGCTGATGAACAGTTGGAAAATTCAGTCCTGGAGGTGTTTGTGCCTGAGTATATGGAAACACAGGAGCTGACAAACAGGTGCCAGAAAGATGGAAATAGCAACGAGTCGTAATCTGGGGCAGGTGGCATCTCCCTCTGCGGCTGGGAAGTACTGAAAGGCACTGATAAAGGTACCGAGCTTGCCTCCGTAATACTCTCCACAGCTTTTAAGAGACGGTTTCTCATTCCTTTTCTTGCTGTCTTCCCATCTGGAAGCTGGGTGGCATTACCAGATGAGTGGTCCCATGAGGGATGGGGGCCAGAGGGACCCCATTTCCCAGGGACTGGCAGCTGAGGCTGTGCTTCAGGCAGCTGTGCAGTGCTGAAGCCCATGCCGTAGCCCCAGGGCATAAAAAGCAGTGTCACACCGTTTCTAAAACTCAGATAAAGCTAACAGGTGTGAGCGCTCTACACACCCTCAGATTCAATTAAAACTGGTAGGAAGGTTAAAAAAGAGAAATTGTGGTTTCATCTATTGCTCACTCCAGTCTGGTAAAACTCACAGGGAACATCCCCGGGTTGTTGCTGTGTTTTGTGTGACTTTGCTTTGCGCATACCACACAAATGGGTGCAGGTCTGTGTGGTATTGGGTCTGTGTGTCAAGATCTTGGGGGCGGGTTACAGGGGAGGCTTCTGTGCAAAGCTGCTAGAAGCCTCCCCTGTGTCTGACAGAGCCAATGCCAGCTGTCTCCAAGATGGACCCACTGCTGGCCAAGGCTGAGCCCATCAGCAACAGTGGTAGCGCCTCTGGAATAACAGGTTTAAGAAGGGGAAACAAAATGAAGAGGAGAAATTACAACAGAGAAAGAGCAAGATATGAAAGAATCAACCAAGGTCAGCAGAGAAGGAGGGGGAGGAGGTGCTCCAGGCACTGAGCAGAGATTCCCCAGCAGCCCGTGGTGCAGACCATGGTGAGGCCAGCTGTGCCCTGCAGCCATGGAGGGTCATGGGGGAGCAGAGACCCACCTGCAGCCTGTGGAGGACCCCAGGCAGGAGCAGGGGGATGCTGAAAGGAGGCCTTGACTCCATGGGAAGCCCATGCTGAAGCAGGCTCCTGGTAGGACCTGTGGCCTCATGGAGAGTGGAGCCCAGGCTGAAGAAGGTTTGTTGGCAGGACTTGGGACCCTGGGGGGACCCAGGCTGGAGCAGGCTGCTCCTGAAGGACAGTACACCATGCAAAGGGACCCACACTGTAGCAGTTTGTGAAGAACTGCAGCCTGTGGGAAGGACTCATGTTGGAGAAGTTGGTGGAGGACTGTCTCCTGTGTGAAGTATCCCACACTGGAGCAGAGGCAGACTGTGAGGATCCCTCCCCTGAGGAGGAAGAAGCGGCAGAGACTACATGTGATGAACTGACCACAACCCCCGTTCCCCGTCCCCCTGTATCACCCTGGGGAAGGAGGTAGAGTCTGTTTGGCCCATGACAGTAATTGCTGAATGATCTCTCCCTGTCCTTGCCTGAACTCATGAGCTTTTTGTTATATTTTCTTTCCCCTGCCCAGCTGAGAAGTGGAGTGATGGAGCGGCTATGGTGGCCACTTGACCTCCAGCAGGGGCAACCCACCACAACGGTGAAAGCACAAGCTGTTCCTCTCTTCTTCCCTCTCTCTTTTTTCCCTGATTTAAAGCTGTTTGCTTTTCGAGGCAGCCATGTCGTTGGGGAAAGGCTCCTGTATCTCATCTCAGGCACGTGGTCTCTCCCTGGTACAAACAAGATGCAGGTATAAACAGCACCAGCTTCCATCAACTGCCACCCTGGGGCCTACCCCAGGGCTAGCCCACTTCAAGGCTGTCAAAATCCAACCCACTGCCCCATGGCCCTTCTCTGCAGACCTTTTTACTGCCCTTTTCAGAGCTTCCTGCCTCTGCTCTGGAGTGGGAACTGCTCCAAGCCTCCACTTGAACCTGAACGTTCCTTGGCAGGCTGCTTACCAAACTCCCAACCCATGGAAACCATTTTCAGCCTCAGCTGACCAGGATGGGACTGAACTGATGGTTATTGTGCTTGTCAAAGGGTGGATGAGCACAGCAGACCAGAAGCAAGCAGCCTGAATATTTACGCTCCTGACCCCATGGCATATCAGCACCACTAGCCTCTTTGGACTCAGGGGCTAGGTCTCTTTGTATTAAGCGTTAGTGAAAATATGTTGCATTACTACTGGAAAAGAAGGATTATGGACTTGCTGGGTCTTAATATTAGAAGGTTAAGATTTAACTTCGTTTTACTTCCTTGGCTAATACTTTATGCAGGAAAGCAAGCTATGGCATTGAAACATAATGTCACTGCTACATGAGAATCACAAACTCCCAAGGACAGTCACAGTGCAGGCATAAATATGTATATTGCATCAGCAGCAAGTGCAGATATTTTGATAAGACTTACAGGCTAAGGACTTCAGTGTGGCTTCCTCTGACCAAAATGTAGACACAGCACTGTCTGAGCCTGTAGCTCCAGGCTTCCTTCAAAATCAATGGAGATTGATCAATGACACTTCTAGGGCACAACTCATCTGACCTGTATAGACCTACTTTAGGCTAACATGAGCCCCACAAGTGTCTGCGTGTCTGCTCTGAACTGGGAGCACTCTGGATAGATAGCCCAAGTACAGAGCCCACTGCAAATGTCTGACTCTGGTTAGGTGAATCCCATACCCAGTGAAAAAATAATTTCAGTCCTTATAACATAAAACCAGGATAGGAATGGAAGGTAGGAAGTGGGGTGAGATTTGTTAACACTCCTTCAGGCTCTTTTGCTATTAGTTTTTCCTGTCCTTCAAGTTCTCTTACTATTAGCTTGTCCTGTTCAGCTTGGGTCAAGCTCAAAAAACTTACAGCGCCTTAGAAAGGAGATGTTGTCTGGCAGGAGGGAGAAAGAATGGGACATGCCATAAAGTCCCTGTCCTGTTTTTTGTCAGCCCCAAATCCACTCAGCCTAGGTATTTCTTGTAAGATTTGAAATGCAGGTGGGAAAGTTGGGTCATGAACCTGGGGAGGTGTTTTCACACTCATGCCTTGCTTCAGCAGCTGCTGTTCAGGGTCTTCCCACAGCTGGCTAGACCATAACCAGCATTCTTGGCTTTCTACAGCTCAGGCACATCTCGAGCAAGGATTATTTTCCCCATTAGACCCAGAAGCCTTTTTCTTAAATAGGATTTTAAAAATAAATTCTTCTCTTGGCCCAACTGCTCCAGCCCAGCAGCCATGGGCAGGTCTCAACCCCTGGTTCTCACTGTCTGAGGACAGTTTCCCCCCTGCAGAATACCTGTAATTCAAGCATTTGATTTTTCCCAGCAGGGCATCATTTCTGCAAATGAAGCCTATTTGTGTAATGAAACATCAAGTAGTTCACACAGGGATGCAGAGCAGTCATACAGGGAAAGAGCTCTCAAATGAAATGCCGTGCCAAGAAAGATTTAATTGTAGTTACTGTACAACACAATAAAAAAGAGGGGGAAAAAAAGCCCAACAAACCTGCAGGAATAGGCTGTTTTCCTTTCCCAGCAATTGCACAACAGCAAGCCTACCTCAGTGCTCAATAAGCTTCCGTTGGCACTAATTGGCACCCTAGCTGGTGGGTCCATGTGGAGGAGGTGAGGTCTGGATGGCTTGCAGAGGCAGACCTGCTCTTGCACCTCTGTGCAGGTACTGATGTCGCGGACAGGCGAGATGCAGGCGGAAGAGATACAGGCAGGTGAGACGCAGGCAGCTTCTCGCACCCCGTGCTCAGCAGCAGGCAGCGACCCCGGCCTCTGGCACCTTTCAAGACTTCTGCAAAAGAATTTCCTCAGATATTAAGAGAGCAAGTGTGTGCAACAGCCGAGCTGATATCAGATGGGGACTGGAGCCAGGAATTTTGGTTAACAACTTTGTGGTGTGCAGGGACACCTACTCCTTGGGTATAGCGAGCATGTAGACACCTGTATAGCTCAGAGCATACACTTCAGTGCTTTCTTCCACGGGGGCCTTCAGGAGCCTGTGTGTTCCTCCCTATCTTATTTACTAATAGCATCCAAGGTGATCACAAGCTTTTCCCATCCTAACCTTTGTGCTGGTATTTTTCACATTTCTGTCTTCCTGTAAACCTCCCCTTCTCTCTTGCTGTTTGCCACTGCATTCGCTTCTCTTGCCCCTGACCGAGTTTTTCATGTGGAGGTAAATTTTATTACTGAATCCCGAGTGAATCTTCAACTAGGGTCACCCAGGTTCTTCACTTGGCCAGGGACCAAACCAGCCCTTTCTCTCTGCCTTTTCTGTACCAAATGGCAGCTTCTCCCAGGCTGATGCCTAACCTGGGTGCTTAATGAAGCAGCCAGGGAATTTTAGGGATAAAGTACAAACATATGAGATTTCCTATTTTATTTATTCTTCTTGTTTTTCAAACAACAGTTAACTGACCCGAAAGGGCTGATAGAGCTCATACAGAGTTCCCCTATCACCTGCAGTACACAGAAGAGTGGGTTTCAGCCAGATGGCTCTCTGCCTGCAAGACTATGGGCTGAATTAGTACCTCAGACATTTAAATGTTCTCATTCCTTTCAGTGGCAAGTGCTTGCTGTTTCTTGGGTAATTTGCCTATCCAGGGTATTTCCAGTGTGTTTTAAGATACTTCCAGCAGTACACTAGACACTGAGAGTCGTTTAGGTGTGTTTTCACTTGGTTTAGCAGTACTAGCTGTGAGTACTGCACCAACACATAGCCCTCCAAACCCAAATCCTAAAGGAGAATCATCTGAAACTCACCAAGGGCTAAGACATTTTTGATGTTGACTTCTGCAGGATTTAGACCATGCCCAGCTATATAATTAACCAAGCAGCCTGAACAGGATATCAGCCCTGCCACTAACAGAAGGGAAAGGGACGGACAATGTCAAGGCTGCACCCAAGGTCTTCCCTCTTCAGCTCTTTCTCTCCAATCACCCCTTGGACTATATTTCCCTTTTCTTACAAGATTTTTAAAGCTGGGGAGTAAGTCTGTGATTGTTGAAGAGGGTAGCAAGGTAGAGCATGTAGAAAGGAGTCACTGCTAAAGCTGGCTGCAAACTTTCAGTCCAGGTTGGCTTCCAACAGCAAGCGGGGCTTTTGGAAGAAACAGTATTATGCACACAGAAGCAGTCTACCAAAAACCTTTGAGATGTTGCCAAATATTTTCCAGCCAAATCTAGGTTTAGTTTTTGACAAGGAAAACCCCTCCCCCCCAAAATTCTCTCTGTAGTGGCTCTGCGTAATTGCTGGAAATGCAGGCTCATATATAAAGGTTATCGTGCTACAGACCTGTAAGGAACTTTGTGAATGTGTCAGCAGTAAAAATGACTGAATTGTAACACAAAATCCTTGCAGCAAGGCAGAGAGAGAAGAGCAAAATCTGATTGTCCAGCACTAAGTGAGCATTTTATTTTTGTATAGGAATAAACGTTTCTAGCCCTAATGACTATGTAAGCAGAAGTGTTGATGACAGCTAGCTTATTTCTACACTAAGAGGCTTCTTGAGGCTGGACAGTTGGTAGAATAGGGAAATGACTTTTCATTAATCAATATTTGTTTGCATGCCTAATATTTTAGGTGGTCAGAAGGGAAGAACCCTTAGAAGGATGGCCTTGGTATCACAGCAGTAGAAGCCTGGTTAAGAGGCAGTCAGTGGGGTCTGATTTATTCGCACTGCAGCTTAGTGTTAGCAACTCCTAACTATTCTCAGCTCTGCCAGTGAGTTGGTACATAGTCCTGGTGAGCTGCTTAGCTCCCAAGGCTGTCAGAGGGCAGCCTCCATCTCACTCAGCCACTGTTTTGCAGGAGCTGGAGCATTCCAGATGTTTTCAGTGGCCTCAGAGAAAAGAAAAGAACAGACACAGGCCAGACCTAGGCTTTCCCATTCTCAGAACAGGGTCAGGTCACTGGCAGTGGTGATGGTAATGGCATTTCAAGGGATGCCTCCCTTCCCTCTTCCTCTCTGCTTTCTCTTGGTGAGGTCTGTGCTTTCTCTCAGCACAGGATGGGATGAAGCAGGGCTGTATGGCCCTGCCCAAGCCTGTCTGGCATGGTCCAACATGGGCTCTTGCTTCTGGGTCTCTCCCCAGTTCTGCAACACTACAGGTTTGGGGACAAGTGGCTGGAAAGCTGCCTGCAGGAAAAGGACCTGAGGGTGTGCTGGTCGACAGCTGGCTGAATATGAGCCAGCAGTGTGCCCAGGTGGCCAAGAAGGCCAATGGCATCCTGGCCTGCATCAGGAACAGTGTGCCCAGCAGGACTAGGGCAGGGATTGGCCCCCTGTACTGGGCACTGGTGAGGCTGCACCTTGAATCCTGTGTTCAGTTTTGGGCCCCTCACTGCAAGAAAGACACTGAGGTGCTGGAGCGTGACCAGAGAAGGACAATGGAGCTGGGGAAGGGTCTGGAGCACAAGTCCTGTGAGGAGCGACTGAGGGAACAAGGATTGTTTGGTCTGGAGAAGAAGAGGCTCAGGGGAGACCTTATCATTCTCTACAAATGCCTGAAAGGAGGTTGCAGAGTGGTGGGTGTTGGTTTCTTTTTCCCAAATGACAGGGCAAGAGGAAATGGCCTCAAGTTGTGCCAGGGGAGGTTTGGAATAGATATTAGGAAAAAATTTTTCCCCAAATGGGTTGTCAAGCATTGGAACAGGCTCCCCTCCTGAGACTCAGAAACTGCTGGTAGTCCTCTGGCAGGTATCCCTGCTTTCACATCAGACACTGGCTCCTAAGGAGATGGAGCCTCAGCAATTCTGTGGCCAAGGCCAGAAATTAAGATACCCATGCTTTAGTTCAGGCTTTGTGTGTGGTAAAGATATTAAATAAAAAATAATTGATTCATATGTTTAATAACCATGCTGGAAAAATAATATTTTTACTTTAAAATTGATAATAAACGCATGCAATGAATCAAGGTAATCATCCATTACATGTCCATGGCAGTGATGATACCAAGGCTATCAAAACAGTATCAATCAGGCACTGAAAATGGTTTATATTTAGCACATCTCATTTTAGATTAAACAGACTCTGCTCTCAATTATCCAGTAATTACCTTGAGGCATGAAGGCATGTACACAAAGCTACAGCAAAGCGACTGTGTGAGCAGTGGCTTACTTTGCTGTTGGTAAACTTCATTTTGTCAGGATTAATTGGCAAGGAGGTTGGTGATGAACACATGACAAGCACAACACTCAATAATGCTTTAATAAAGTGAGGGAAGCAAATGTTTTCCGTCAAACCTCTTCATCACAGGAAATGTGATTAATTAAGCACATTCATCTAATTACTGTGTGAATTCTCAGGAGGTAAATGTATACTCTGAGGCAGATACGCTGCATACGATTCCAGAGGCTAGGTTCAGTTTATTTTTACGTGGGGTTTTTATGTAAACATTAAAGAAGTTCCTTCTTAAGGCGAGATCTTAACTATGATTGGTTTCCAGCAATGGATCAAACCTGGTCCTAATCACCACTATTCATCAGACCTAACGACAGCTCTTCCTTCAGAATAACTCTGGCTTTTCTATTATCTCTAGAGACTGAGTGTGAGGAAAAATGCAACCACCAAAATGTTCGTTGGATGTTGGTGGTGTCTTACAAGACTTCAGCTTTCCTTTGCATTAATAGCATCTGGGCAGGGCTAGAGCTGCTCTTCTAATTAGCATCAGCAAACAGAGGATGCGAGGCTCCAAATTGTGTCCATAAGAGATTTGTCACTCGGTTAGTCACAAACCCTTTCCAAAATGGGAGCCATAATGTTGTTTCCTTAATCCAGGTATAGGCACATCAGCAGCTATATGGGATGCTGAGCTCCCAGTGCTTTCCACAGCTGGGCGAGGGAAGCCCACAGGAAGGGTGGCCATGGTGGCAGCAATGAGTGCTAGTGGCATCCCCCCCAAGGCCACCATTGCCAGCCTGGCTCTGCCTTGGCTAAATTGCCTTCCACAGTGGAGATCCTCATTTTTCCTGGGAATAGAGAAGCAGCAACAGCAGGAACAGTTGATCCAAGCAACCTGGGGGATGGTAACCCTTGGGAGTCCTCCCCTTGTCCCAGCACAGCCAAGGGCAAATGCCCAGGGCCAAATTCCCTCCCCAGCTGCAGGGTCCTCCCACCCATGAGGACGCATGGAGAAAGGCTGGAGGGCTGAGATGCATGGCACAAACAGATACACAATCACAGCAGCACCTTGCTTCATACAGAAATACCAAATATTTGGGGGAGTAAAGCTGAGGACAGGGAAGCCAAAGATAGCAGTGAGGGGAAAAGCCATCTCCGAATGGCTTTTCTGATAGCCACTATGACTATCAGCACTGCTTCCACTCCATCCCCCTCTCCTTTCCCCATGGGAAAGCCCACGCCTGGTGCCTGTAGCCTTAAAAAGATCATTGCCAGGCTATAAATAGCCAGTCATCAATTAACTGCACAAATACCCATAGTCCAGAGAGCTCTTCTCTGTGCCGCTAAGCTAATTAACATCAGCGCTGCTTGCCGTCACAGGCCCTGCCATATTTGCCTCATTAAACCCAACAGCACCTTGGTCTTTACGGATGTGTTTGTTCTAGGCTTGTACAGCAGCCCAGTCCATAGTGCATTTAAAGTCAACAGAGAGACTCTGCCTGACTTCTGTGGGCTTGGATCCCTTCCAAGGGAAATATTTTCCTATTTAAGTAACTCTGAAAGAAGACGATCACACCACCAAAAAAAAAAAGTCAACCCCGGAATGTTTCTTTTAAAAATATGTTGTTGACAACAGAGAGCAAAGAAATCCTAGCACTGGGGACATGTATTTCAATGCTGCTTCAATCAAATGCTTCAGAATAATGCAATAATACTTGCAAAATAAACCTGTTTGCATTCATGGCCTTCCTGGCTATGACTGGGCACAGAGGGCGGGAACTACTGGGAAATTCTGGTCCAAGGGAAACAACTAAGGCAAGCAAGAGCTTTCTCAGACAGCCTGGCAGCTTGGTAGTTTCCCTGAGAGGGGCAAGGAAGCTGGGGTGTGGGGGAATCCCCATTGTGTGATGCAGCCTGTACCTCTCCTTACAGTCCCCTATCGCTGCATGAAGCATCTGCGCCTTTGGTGTGACCTAACGCATTGCAACACCAGCTCCCATCAAAGAGCTGGAGACCTTCCAGGGCATTTCAGTCAGGACACTGTGCTTAGATGAATACAGCCAAGGAGGCACCACCATGGTAGTGGGCAGGGCTCTGCTCGGCCTTTGCTTGCTGACAGCAGCCCTGGGAGGCTCCCACACACCCTAAATAGCTCATTGCGGCATTGCTGATGCACCACATACAGCAGCAGCAGGTGAATATGCCTGTGGGGTAGGTGGATATCTGAGAAGGCTCGTGTCATCATCCTCTCTGCAATATAATCGGTGCTCTGCCCTCTACTTCGTGCGTAATGCCTCCTTGCGTAATGCGGGCAGAATAATTATTGCCACTTCAGCAGGGTGAGCCCAGACGCACAGCGTTGGCGTAGCCAGGTGACGTGCCTGCGACGTCTGCTGGCTCTTGCCCGTGGTAACCAGCCGGTATGGTGGAGGAAACCTTTGCAGCACTCACCAGGGGGCAGGGTTAGCCCCTGAGAAGCACTCAGAGACAGACCAAGCTTCAAGCAACATCAGTGAAACCCAAGACTACCTAAGTATCGCAAGAGGGTTAACCACTAGGATTATTGTTTGGGAAGATTGTACAAGAGGTGCCACATGCACACTGGAGAGCCTGAAATCATCTCTTGATGCTCAGGAAAAGAAGAGGTCTAGCATAAGCTTGCCCACCCTAATTCATAAACCAAACGTATGGAGGTACCTCCCCAGCATGGTTGACCTGGTGCCTTCCATCGTAGTGTGCATGTCTGTTTGTTTTGGCTGTGACTTAGTACACCAGATTTCTGTGTGTCTTGCTGGGATATGTCTCCTCTGACAACTTTGGTCTAATAATAAGACAGATTTGCTGCTTTCCTCTGTGTGTGATTTGCTGATTTTGGTTTCTACCCTCTGTCCGGAGGAGGTGGCATTTCAAGCATGGCCAGGGCCTGTAAAGCACTCTGGGTGGACCTGTGCAATAAGATGACTCAGATATGGATCCGAGACAATTGTATGGGCTACCTGGGAGACAACTGTGAGGGAGGCAGCAATCAAACTCCCTCCAAAGTGTAGCGAAGGGACAGTCAAACTGCAACAACATGGGCTGCCAAGCCACACTTTCTTTCCTTGGTCTTGGAAAGGCGATCCCAGAGTGCACCTTACACTAATATACAACGGGCTCACCTGTCCCAGTGTGCATTAAAGGTGGGGATATCAACGTAAGAGATCTGCTATTTTGAAAGCCAGCATAGGAAACAGTAATTTGTGAGATATCTTAGGCAGGCACCATCTGCCAGGGACATGCTCCACGTTCTTCTTCTCTTTCGCAATCCCTTTGCAGTCCCCAGGTGGGGACCTTGCTTACATGAGTTGCCACTGAGATAGGTCCCCGTCATGGAAACCAAAGGAAAGACAGCATCACAGTCCAAGAAACTGGATCTGTGTCCTGTGGGATACATAGTAGTATGAGGGGGAAAAAACAGAACAAGTGCTGGAGAACTTGAAAACACCATCAATAGCAGTTGCCATTCCTAGCCCTGCCAGTCTCACCGCAGGGGCACGAAGGGACTGTCTGAGGGGGTGCAGCCTTGGGTGCAGCCCTGGCAATATTTCTAAGGCAGGAGGTGACCTGCAAACTCAGCCAACAGAGACCAATAGGTCTCCTGCAGCTGAGACACAGGAAAAAGTCTTTGGGGATGAAAGGAAAAGGCTTCAGGGAACATCAGGATCTGTGTAAAAAGTTAAAATCCAGCAGAAGATACCCAGCCAGGTCCTGTGCCGCTCTCCTTGCTCTACCCTCATCTACACAGCTGAAAAGCAACGTGGTGCTGGGAAGGGTGCAGGGCTGGGGCTGGCAGGACATGGGCCAGACGTGGCAGCAGGAGGTTCCTGCCCTGGGCTCCAGCTGAGCTCAAGTATCAGCAGGAAAAGGTCTGCAGAGGAGACACTTCACATTCAAAACCCATATTCACATTTCTTCAGTGTGTCTCAGCTTCAAAGTCCTCCCACAACAGTGGGACCCTTTGCATGGGAGAACCGCCCACGTGCCCTTGTGAAAGCATCCTCACTTGTTTGTCCGTATCCAGCTGTCGCGGTTTCTGAAATATACACCAGCATACGAGCAAAATGCCATTTTCATGCAAGAGAATAATACACGGGAGAGCTGCGAACTGAAATTGAGTGTGGGATTTTGGAAAAACTGGAGTATCTGGGCATGGAAGGATTAGTAGATGCTTCTCATGCCATTTCTAAGGTGACTAAAGCAGCACGTTATTTCCACTGGATTGCTAAAGCATTGGTTATCAAATGCATCCTGTAAGATCTATACAGTGAGAAATGGCTGGAAATGTGCAGGTTTCAAAGTGCTAGTCTGAATGAAAAAGATACAGTTTTACATTAAAAACAAGTCAGAGGTGTCTCACAATGTCTGGAGCCAGATTTATTCTAGAATTAACTGTGAGAGACCTGAAGCAGACACCTACTTTTTGTTCCCCTTTTACATGGTGCTGAGCAAAACAGGGCCCAGCCCTTTGACAGAAGATCTGAGATACTTCAGCACTATAAGGATCATATGGACCATCATTTGGCTAGGATTTTGAAAAAGACACTAGGCATTTTTGAGTTCATTAGTCCATAAAATTAATTCTTAAAGGATGAAAGTTACAGGAAGGTGTTTGTGCCTACCGTAGCGCAAAGCCCACATTGCTCAAGGAGTTCTTTCCCAGTACAAAAAGTGAATAATCATATATTTCCCCGTTACAATCCAACTGTGCTTCTGTGGTTTGGAGGATCACAGATTCCTTCCCTAAACATTCAACACTGCTGTTCCTAGGATTTTGCCTGGGAGACCACACACTACTGCCCCTTCTTGTATCCATCATGCAGATATAGCAGGGTGATTCAGGATGCCAGGATGTGCATGGCATACCACTCAGGAACAATAAAAAAAGGATGCTGAAATAGAGAAGCTCAGAGTGGAGCCAGGATTTCATGAACATTTGGTAGATAGCTCAGGGTAAGAGGATAAGATATACATAGGGTGAACTATAAAATCCTGGCGATTCCTCTGATCAAAAAGGAGACAATGATTTGTCAGGCTTCCTATGCCCAGGAATTCAGAAGTGCAGTGACTCATTTCCAGTCCAGCAGTTCAAAGCCGAAGGTGTGCTAAGCTGTCTTTTTGACATTTGAGAACAGAAGCTCGCGAACAAGATTAGCCTTTCCAGATTAGAAGGAAAGTATTAGTGAAGCACCAGAGGGTTCAGTGTGGGGTCTTTTTAATAGCGGCAGACTTGGATGATGATGTTGAAAGCACAAGCTGCCAAGTCTAGAAGGCAGGATGGATGAAGTATTAATTTACTTATTGCTTAAGTGTTTCAGCTGATGGTGAAATACTGTTCAGGATAGACTGCTATAAAACAAGGATTCTTGGAGAAAGGTTGTAATACACAGCAAGAGTATCTAAAAGAATAAAGAAGGATTTTGGAATTGCCATATGAAAATTTCCAAAGCCTTCAGCTAAGTATATCTGCAAGAAGAATAGGAAACATGAAACTGGGTGACCTGGCTCGAAGGAAAAAAGGGGATTCTAGTGCCTCACCAGGGATATAATACGTGAGCTAAGGGTCTGTTATAATTTGTAGACCTGCTAGTAATCAGAAGACAGATTTCCCTCACAGTTTGGGCGTTTTCTACTGATTCAATATTTTTCTTTTTACCTACTGCCAAATCTTAGAATAACTAAGGGCAGATTTCCTATGAGGCCAGAGAATTATGTGTGTGTATTAGTCACTACCTCTGGAATTGCATTGATCTCTTCCTTTATTTTTTTCCTTGAGTTATTTCATAAACACAGTCACCCAGCAGCAGATAGCTAGATAGCCTCCGTGGTGTAATTTTAGGATACAAACATTGCCCAAGAACAGTGTCTCTATATGATGTTTCATGAAGTAATTTTAATTTGGTTTTTTCAGCAGAGGATATCAGAAGCTGTATAGCAGAGACTTAATCCGGTAAAATGCTAATCTATCAGATCAGGGCCAGGGCGCTCTGCACCACTTTGGCCTCAGCCCTAGAGAGACCTCAGTTTGAAAATCTGGGTTCTCAGCACCACACGCTGCATGGGGCTGTTACCATCCCCACTCCATGGTGTGGGCCTCCCCGTGGTGAACAAGATCTCTGTGAGGTGCAGATCAGCGCTGCTCGCTTCATTGCGGTGGAGCTACACTGCTTTAACATGAAATAGCAACATAGGTTTGTACAGGACAATTCCATCTGTTCAAGATGAATTAGTAAACAAACAAAAAAAAAATCAAATATCTAAATATTTTTTATTTATTTGACTGTGTACATGAATATCAATGCACAAACCTCCTGCGAAGTCAACTGTCCTCCTCCCAGAAGGTTAACCAAATCGACTTAACACTGTGCATTTGTGATTTCTTCTTTGCTCAACAAAAATCATGTGGAAAAAGCACTGCTGGATTTGAGATGTGCTACAAATAAACTAAGTTCAATTGCTAACTAATCACACACCGCCTCAGGACACACATCTCCAAGTCTGATTGGTTTCTGACCCACAGGAACCTGCAGACCATGGTGTGTACCTTTGGTGGGCTCACAGGCTGCTGAAAGGGATGCTGAACACTCTCTGCTCTGCATGCTAAGAGCAGGCATGGGGCTCACTGCTTGAAATGTATTCATGAGAGAGGCAAAACAAGACGAAAAAACCCTCCTCTGAGTGTTGCAATGAGAACCATCAGAAGCTAAAATGAGTTGTAGTGTGCAGGTGCGTGCTGCACACCTGAGCCCACGTGGGCCTGCACAGAGCAGGCAGTGTGGTGGGTTCAACACGAGCTGGCATCACCACTTCTCTCAAAACCAAGTTGTCTTTCAACAACGGCCTCATGCTGGGTTCTCCTGACTCAAAATCCAGACTGGAAGAGGCAGTCAGTGTTTCTCGCCAGGCTGGGGCAGGTAGACCCCACGACCTCAGGGACAGTGGGCATCAGTGCTGGGTAGGGCAGGAGGGGCTGAGCGGCCAGCTGGGCACTGCGCTTGCCCAGCTCGAGGGTGTGCAAGTGGACATGTCCTACGCCCTCCTATGTGCAGGGGAGCATGAGCAGGTCCAAGGACATGTATTTTTTTCTTTTTCTCCAGCTAGCAGAGCACTGGCAGCTCACACGGCTGCAGCCTCTCTGGTTTTGTGCCGGGTGCCTGGGAGCAGTCCCAGTTCCCATCGGCTCTGGGAGATTGGGCTGCTTGGCTCTGGCTTCGCTGTATCTTTAATTCAGATAAAATGTAAATTTAGTTGGTTTAGGTGCAATGTCTCCAATTTCAAGGCAGATTCTGCAGTCAGAGGCTCCTTTTCCCAGCCTCTTTCCAGCAACCAGTTTACAACAGCACCATTTATTGTTATCGCCCAGTGATACATTAGCAGTATTTCTGCCCTGGAAGAAGGGCTGTCTGTACCATCCCTCTCCTCCCCCTGGGCAGCTGCCAGACACCACACTGCCTTGGCAGCCCTCCTGTTGCACTCCCCTTGTTGCTGAGAGCTGCTGCAGGTATTCCAGCTAAGCCTCGCCTGCTGTGCTCACTCCTCAGGCTTTATACTTTCCGTGCTAGAGTGACCAACCACTAAAATAAACCTGACAGGGTGCCTTTTTTTTTTCCTTTTCCCTGGGAAGTGATTTCAGCAGTATTTCACCTGTCGCCTCACAAACACGGTTACTTAACACCGCCTGGAATCTTAATCCGTCTGTTTGTGGTTTTGACCAATATAGACATTTAAAAAAAAAACAACAAAACACTTTTAAATTATTTTTTTATTTAGGTATCAAGATCAACTCTGGTTGTTTGTGGTTGGGGTTTTTTTTTCTTTTAAAGGTAAATTTATCTCCAAGATTAAATAAATAAATAAAAAGTTTACCTCCTGTTACGGCAATAGGTGAGCTGCACTGAATTCCTCTCTTAGCCCCAAACCTGGCTTTTTCCTCACTGAAGAATAACCCTGGTGTCCCCTGGCCCCTGATAAGAAAGCAAGCTCTAAATCAACAGGTAGCAGTTAAGATAGGTGGCTCACTGATACCGTGACTTTCATGTTGTTTTTAATAACACTGACAGCCTTGACTTTCTGTGCTCGCCTCGCCAGGCCATAAACCAGCTGGGAGCCTGGAAAGCCACGAGCGATAAGGGGCTGGTACAAACACAGCACCTGCTTGCAAGTTTTCACGGTGTCAGCTCTTGCAGTCACAGCTTTATTGCTCAAAGGAGTAGGAAAAACCTGGGCAAAAACTTTCTGACAATGATGTTTTCGTGTCTGGAAATATCACTTGGTCATAACTACAGTGTCTGAAAACACCGATTCTGCACAAATTTCTTCTGAAAAGCAGATGAAAATAAAGCATTCTGATAAGAGCACTGTGGAAACGTATCAGGCTGGAACATTTCAACCTGACATTTTCAAATACTTTGAAATTAAGAACACAACATAAGGAAATCAAAACTATAACTAAAAAAGATGCATTTCAGATTATTTTGTCCCATCCAGAACAATAAATACTCTCAACTTCAATGTTACCAGAAACTCCAAAATTACATTTTTAGTTACGGTTTTGATTTTTTTTTTATTTTAAAACATTGGAAAACGTTTCTAACCCTGGTGGTCCATAACCTCTTTGCAAAAAAAAAAAAAAAGAAAGAAATACATTTGTGTTTTATTGCTTTTGATCAATCTGCTTTCCCCATGCATGCAGAGGGTTCTTATTTTCCATGCTTGCACAGCACATTGTAGGTTTTTACAAGAAAACTCAAAGGTAATTTTGGCTGGAGAGACAATATAAGAACAGGGGTTTTTTTCCCCTCAATTTATTTATTTAGATAGCTGATCTAGTAAAAAAAGGACACCCAAGTTAAAGGTAGAGCATGACAAGACACTTGAAGTAGAGCAGTTTCAAATAATCTCTAAACTACCTTCTCCTTATGACATCTGCCTTTGTTTTCCAATGCCTGGAGAAAAAATGAATTTCAATAACACGAATAAGTGGTGAGACATGATAAAATGAACTCTAAAAAAAAAAGAACTATGATAACATAGCTAATTAATAAAATTGTGGCCTCTTAGACCAAGAGCTTCACAGAAAGCACTGTCCATATAAACTACCTTAGCCAGGGATGGCCACTCCTGGTCTTCCCTTACCCCTGGGATGACAGCACAAGTGCCTACATCGATCCCAGCTGCAGTGGTACGTCTGGGGAATAAAATCTGATGGCAGAACCAAAACTGGTATGTAACCATGTAATGAGTGCTGAAATTTGATAAATGCTGCTGCATGTGACCAGGTCACTGACGGGATGCTGTCATGCAGGAAGGGAACCCATACCGCCTGCAAGTCCTGGTACAGAAGAGAATTGAAAAATTCTGGCATTTCTGTCATTTTCCATCCTGCCTTCACCCCACCGCCCCTCTGAGTTGCCACTCATGTGAGTTACTACTCAGTAAGGAAGAGAGGCAAGATGAAACATTGGACCTCTGGACGCATGGAAGATCTGGCTGGCTGCAGAGCTGTGCATCCAGGGATACCCCAACCCACCTGTTTCCCCTTTTTCATGGTCCTAACACAGCATAAACAGGGAAAATAAGCCACCTCTGGTTCTTACACGCTGGTATCTCTTCCCTCCAATACTCTTGTTCAGTGGGAAGCGGGCGAGGAGAGAACCCTTCCCCTTGGGCGGAAGGATGGGCCCAAAGAAAACCCCAAATTACTGACAACATGCAAGGCCCTGTCATGCTGGCGCATCTGCCTTAGAAATGGTCTGATTTTAAGCCTCTAACTTACCCCTTCCAGTGCTGCACTGTCATTTTCTTTGTGCCATGGCGGTGACAGCTGCCACCCATCCTGGCTTTGCCAGTGAGCGCTGGCAGACAAAGTGCACCAGGCAATCATACCGCAAGGGAGCGAGTCGGCATTTATTTATCGATGCCATACAAAATGTGCCATCTCCCTAGCACATCCCTCCTCATCCTCTCAGGTCCCAACTGTTTGAAATATATCCTCTACATTGCCTCTGATCCATGCCGGCGGGGACAGGGAACGGTTCCTGCTTGGCAGCAGTTTGGTGTGTTACGAGAAACCCCAGCAACCTCGTAGCCCAGCAGAGTTCTGAGGGCTGCTGCTTCTGGCATCTCTAATGCCTATGGCAGTTCAGTCCCTGGGCATTTCACTGCCCAGTTAAAAAGCTTATTCATCACTTGGTATTAATATGATACATTGGAAAATATTCAAAATCTTTCTGTGCAAGAACCCACCTCCATAACTAAAACCTAGTTGAAAAGATTTTATTGAAGCTTTAAAGGGAATTAAAGTGCTTACCTTTAGGCCTAAAGCAAGCCTGGGAAAATTCAGGTGGCAGACCAAAAAACCCATGCAAACTTACGGTGACAAAACACAGGCTCTCTAGTTTATCGGCTTGTACTCAAGTGACTGCAGACAGCAAAAAATTAGCTGTTTACGGATGTTTCAGCAAGTAGGTAAGTGCCCAGATCAAGATTTTACTGTGAAAATGAAATGATCATTTGGAAAAACTGCTGTCATATCTATTTCTATACACAGTATAAAAGTGTTCGAAAAAGAAGGAAACCTGCAATGGTGTTTCAACCCATCTCCATACAGTTAGAAGGACAATTACCAAATAAACAAGGGATTTATCAAATCCACACCGTTGGTCCCTCTGCCTGTGCTGCACATTCACCGTGGCATTTTGGTTCACAATTGATCAGTTTTGCGTTATTGCCTAAACACAGTCTTCTTCTCGTGCGCTAGCCTGTTATTTTCTCAGTAATTTCCTCTGTGTGCCTCAGCCACGCTGAACCAAGCCAAAAGCCGATATTTACTGCTACCACGGAGCACAAATAGCATTTATGGCCACACAGAGGTCTGAGCGAGGTGGTTGTTTAAGCATGAGAACTGAATAAGGGCTTCTCGGGGCAAAGTCTTGAATAAAATCCAGCTGTGGTCCTCCTGAAGTTTTATCTCACGAGGCTGTGGTTGCCCACACTGGGTCTCCACAGTGGCTGCTGGGGAGACCCCTCCTCTCCGCTCCCCGTAACACCTACATGCATGCTCCTGACCTGCTGGTCTGGGCAGCTGGGCTTCAGCTTTGGGGTGAACTATGTTGACAGACATTGATCAAAGCAATGGCAAAGCCAAGAGGTGGCCCTCCTTGTCCCTCCACTAAGCTAAACACTTTTCTTCTTCTTTTATACTCCTACGGCTGCTTCCTCTGCACTTGGCAAATGTGATCAACAGCATGTTTGTATTGATCTATTTGCTAGCTTTCCTAGCAAAGCTCTCCTCTTTACATCCCTCCAGAGGCCTCACCTTTCCTTGTCTGTCAAACATCAGCAACAGATTTTAACCTTCAAGGCCCTGTTAGCCAAGCTCCTGTAGTGGTTGCATCAATACCTATAAGCCGTGGCTCCTGCTGTAGCGGACACATCCTGGCATTCATTTCAGACAGTTCCTAAGCAAAGGCTTCAATGGTGGCTTTCACAGTTAGGCTCCAAGGAGGAGGATGGAAAGCCCCATTTCCACCCCCACTACTGACACATTCCTTAATGTCCCCACTTCTCCTTGTGGCACCTGGGGAGACTTGCAAATTTGGCCACCTAAAACCAAACAGCATGGAATGCCATGCCTCTTCTGGGCAGCTAGATACCTCACACTATTACGGATCTTCGGGTATGAGCTCTCTCTTGGGGGGAAGTGCCAGAGCTGGAAAAAAGGAGTCAGCAATGGACTTCACATCCAGCAGAAGGTGAGGGCAATGTGGACACCTGGGAGGCCCAGGTTCAAGTCCCATGCCCTTCCTGATCTGAACCCCAGTTTCTCTGGGAAGTACTGCAATCACTAGGCCATTGGGTAGCTTTTTATGAAGGATAAAATGTTGTTTCACTGCACATAAAAGACATAATTATGTATTAATCTGTAAACAAAGTTAAAAGGCTTTACAGCTAGACATTTAATCCCCTCAGCTAGGATAGCACAGTGAAAGTCTTTGTTATCCTAGCTAGAAGCGTGCACCACTAAATTGTTTGCATATTTTGGGATGTGTGCAATCTCCACCGGCCCTCCCCAAGCAGACACTAATGTTCATGGCAATTTCTCAGTTCCACCGTCATAATCAGATTTCCTCCCCCTTCATCACCACAGCACAAAGTTTAGATACAAAACCAAGTCACTTCCATAATAAATAAGTAATGAAGCAAGTAAGTAAATAAATAAATAAATAGTTTTAGTACATTTCTCTCTGTAAATTCAACATAAAATCGCTCTGCTGTTGCCAATAGCCAACTAGAGTAACCCATTTGAGCATCATTTCATCAGCTACTGCTGAAATAGCCAGCAGCTCTGTGGAAGCCATGAAGGACCATTCTGAAGATCCTAATGTTGTTTAGTGGTATTTTGTTCCTATGGTATGCTTTAGTAAATACGGTAAAGACTGAAGCTTGGAAAGTTAAAAAAAAAAAAAAAAAAAAGAGCTCTTTATCTTATTTGAATTATTCCCATAGATTATGCCCATGCTCATAGGACTGGATCCTCTCTGGTCTCAGCTGTCAGAGGAGCCCCGGGATGTCATCATGCTTTCCTTCCTAGCACAGCCTCTCTTAGGCTTAGGGAAAAACCTCTGCCCTTGACTCCTACTGCCAACACGAGATCCCTGCCTGTCCCAGGTCAGATTTGAGCAGTGCCTCCAGGGACACAGGCTGGAAGGACTGCTGCGTGGTGTCTTCAAGAACGTGCAAAACCATGCTACAGCCATGTTAGCCAGATTGGTGTGCTAGATGTCAGGCTAGAGAGCCCAACTCAACTGCCCTGGGGATGGGAGGGGGCAGCAGGGGGATGAAACATGCAGAAGCAGAAATGGCTTGGTGCTCAGCAGCTGATATTCCCTTAGTGACTGCCAGTGCTATCAATGCAAGTGTCATTTAGAGTCCTCCAGCATCACCCCTCTTGCTCCTAGACCAACCATAATCGTAACCCCTTTTGCAGACAGTAAACTTTAATGAGCAGTTATAAAAGCATGGCAGCCCCAGTTTAAAGATGAGCAGTTTGAGCAGCGGTGCTATTCTTGGCCAGGTGGATAATCGTCCTGCAAACAGCCAGGCTCATGCCGCTCAGCTTGTCTTCCTGGCAGGGCTGTCTCTGCCCTCCACTCTCTAGCAGTGCAACATTACATATCTAGGTGTGCCACTTGTCATCTTGGTGTCAGCCACTTCAGCATTTCTTTCTAGTAGCATTAGCTTCTGGGGGAGAAGGATGTGAGGATACTGTGCCTGTTTACCTTTACGCGTGTCAGTCATTGCACATGAGCTGGACTTTGCCAGCACCAATCATGTTCCCACATTCCTGGCAATAGTAATGCAAATAAACACCCCAAAATCAGAGCTTTTGAAAAATGTTCAAAGCACCTGTATCATGGGTTTGCTTGCTTCTTTTTCCCTTTTCTTTTTTTTTTCTTTTTTTTTTTTCTTTTTTTTTTTTTTTATATTTTAAAAGAGAACCAAACAAGAAAACCCTATACCTTTAAAACTCATTTTTCTTGAAGGGGCAAAACACAGATGACTGTACCAGAATGAGCCTAAAAGCCAACTTTTCAGTAAAACTTTTCTGTATTTGCAGTTCCTGCTTAGTCTGCAGTCGTTGCTGATGAGTGACCTAGAGTGGTGAAGAACATGGCACAATGCAACTGTTAGAGCTGCCTGCTGCAAGCCAGCATCCCCATCCACAAGCCAGCAGCACAAGAAGCCTTCACAATTATTTTAGTTTCCCAGTGACGAGGATGAGAGGTGGTGAAACCCAGCTGGAAATTTAAAATGGCAATGCAGGAAATGTTTTAATTCAACCAAGTTTCTAATATCCCAATGGAAAAGCTGTAAGACCTAGCATTTTTACCATGCAAAAAAATGAACAATAACATTGCTCAGACAAGATCCAGTTCTTCATAAGATAAATTTTCCAGTCCATATCTTTGGTCGGTTCTCCTGCAATGGAAAGCAGTATGTATGTAAACAAAGCAGGTTGATAAGTTTAATCAAATCCTTTGTCCTTTATGGAAATAGGGATGGTCTATGCAAAATTGCAGGCTCACAATGAAGGGCATTTTTTGGCAGTCTGAAGCAGAAGGCTGCCCCACAGAAAAACCATTCTCGGTTTGGAGACCAAGGACATACCAAGAAAAAAAAGTAGCTAGGTGTTTTCCTCTCTGGATGTAAATATGTATCTCTGCATCACTGCTCCCAGCACCTGGGAACTGCTGGTGAATTCATCCTTTCCTGCTCAGATGACATCCCGTTACATCAGAGGACGTTTTGGCACGATCTGTTGGATTGGGCTCCATGGAACTGGAAAATATTACTTATGTTCTAATACACACTTATGTTTACTTGTGTTTTTTAGGCAGCAAACTACCTTGTGCAAAGCAACAAAAGAAACTGTAGAAAAATCCCCAAGATGCAGCCTGGTACCAGACTCCATCCTCCTAACCATTTTTGAAAACCCCAAATATTGGTCACAAGATAAGCAGTAATGTTTCCCCTGCCAATTTATAAATAATGTATTTTGAACTCCCAGGTACAAGGTCTGACTCTGCAAACAGAGGGGTCCAGCCCCCTTTCCCTGCACAGCTACTAACTAGCCGATCATGGGTTTGGACAGGGTACTGTCTGGAATGGCCTTTCTCCATGTTAACAGTGAATAACAATATTTACCTACCTCACAAGCATGGTGACAGAGTCAAGACAGGATTTATTAAGCATCTCAAGGTCAGTGGAGAATAGGAGTTACAACTGCAGGCTGATACAGTATCAGGCAATATATATTTAGGATAACAAAACAAGTTTCTTTGTCTTATGGCAATATGATGAGATGCCCAAAGCATGAAATCCAGCACATTTCTAACAAAAGTCCCTTCATCAAAGGATCATAAGAGGATGAATCTCTTTAACCAGTCTATGTGATAGGACTATTATGGACTATGAGCTTAACTCAGAATTTTCTCGGATTTGTGGGTTTAAGTTGGAATTGGAAATGCTTTTGAATGTGTTTGTGCAGAAGTGTGTGCATACTGGAGCAAAAAAGAAAATGAAGTGGGAGCTGCCAGTATCTGGCTGACAACCCAGCACACGGGTTATGTTGGCACTGACTCAGAGTCTTGTGCAATAAGTTTGTTTTGGGTTAAAAGAGGGCAGAAAAGATAAACTCCACTGAGACTGTGCTATGTGAGTCCATGGACAAGGGGCTTGACTTTTGATGTACATCTATTTGGCAGTCAGTGCTGGAGATTTGTTTACAGGGTATCATTTGAGGTTTGCTCTGATATACCCCGCAGGACACCCACTAGGGTTATTTTCCTTGGGGCTCGCTCTTTCCAGCTGCCACCTTTAACTTTCTTCAACTGCTCAGCAGAGATTTCCTAAAGGCAACTTATTCCTACATTACACTGTGCTCCGACATTTCTGGTGTTCGTCCCTTCACTGCTCCCTCTTAAACCTTGCCTGACTAAGCAAATAAGCAGGAGGCTTAAATATGTTCTTATGTTTGCACATGCCAAAATACACATTAATTCACCCAAAGCCGCACCACCCTGCTCCTGGAGGGCCCCCATGACAGACTGTGAGCTTTCCTTTGACAAAGGTCCCTTGACTGCTGCAGCATGTTCACCCTCAAGGGGAGGTTACAGGTACTATGTGTTTCTCTAGATATACTTCAGATGATACAAGGCAGGAAGGTTTAATTTGTGGCAGATAATGATCTAACTCCAGAATATAACTTGACAGACTGAGCACTTGAAACCAGTCTCTGATCTGATTTCAGTTCTTCATCAGCATTGTCTAGTCTTTGTCTCACTGTGAATTATTTTACAATTTTGATCTACAGCTTGTTATTAAATCAGTGAGTTCAAAATCTGCTTGCATTGCACACTTGATGAATGTTTCTCATAAAGTTACATTTACAGCTGTGTAGTGTGTAAGAAATCAGTTGTTCTCAGTGCGAAATTCCAGTAAAAGCCAGTCAGGCACACAACATCCGTTAAAAAATGTGTTTGATCACTGCTGACTGAATCAGTGATATCGGCCTTGAGGGACTAGAAAGATCCTCTAGCAACAGAGAGACTCCCAGAGTCACAAAACCTTTGTAAACAAAAGCGAGGCACTGTCTGTTGATGACACGGTCTGTCCTTGCTTTAGCCCCAGCACAAGTACTGCCTGCACAGAAGTGTCACTGGTGCATGACAGCGATTCTGTGGCAGTGCCACTGGGGACAGCACAGCCGGGGCTGGCCTTACCACATCAGTTGCTACAAATTCCCCCAGGTTAAAAAGACCACCTTTCCTAATCTGATGTGGCCACGCATGCTACACGAAGCCTTGCCTGTTACTTGCGACAAGAGATCACTGGCCGTGGGGTGAGAGAGAAACGAGGGCAAAACCTGAACTAGCAAACCCTGGGGTGCTAGAAAGACAAGCCATTTCCCTCTGGTCTCTCTTTTTCCTGCAGCGTGGCCTGTGGTGAATCGTTTTGTTGGGCAGTGAGTTGGGCACGGAGCCTGCCCAGGTGGGAAACACCTCCCTGGGAGATTAGCTTGTTGTGGCTGTCCCTCAGGTCAGTGACTGGACCCCGCACAGCACAGGAGAGATGGGGCAGGTAGCAGGAGTGATGGTAATGGGGGGGAGGCAGGAGCAATTCACCTCCAGAGCACATGATGAGAACCAGCTCGAGTGGCAGGAGAAGAGAACGTGACCTTACAGCTAAGGCCTGTAGCATAATGCACCGGCAATTGAAGTGCTCCTGTGAGCTGGTCTCAGTTCTCGCATTCCCCGCTCTCAAGTATCGCCCTTCTTTTAACATAGCTTAAGAATATTCAAGAGCACATACACTAAATAATGTTCTACAAACTTGCATGTGCATGTGCATCTTTTTAACCAGGCCCTTTTGGGTCTGCTGTTCAAGTATACGAGTAATAATTTCTAGCAACAATTATTCACATTTCAATAACCCTTTACACATGGGGATGTCACCACTCAGTCCACGAGTGAAGGTGAGTACCACTCCTGCTTGCCGGGTCATGATGCTCAGCAGAGGAAATGTACCTGAGCTGATCTCAGACAGACAGGTCTAAAATGTGGATAGATATTATCTCTATGAAGCTCCCGTATTCTCCCCAGTTATTGAAGAGACACCATTTATCCAATGGAAAAAGAGATTCATTTGTATTGATTGGCCTTTCCCTCCCACCATACACGTTGTGTAACACCAGGGTACACTTATTCCACATCAGTAACTCTCAGCCCTGCTGCAATCTAAGTGCTCTCCCATTTAATTATTCAGGATGTCAGGACAGGCAACTAGCTTAAAAAGAAAACTCAGAATGATCTAAAAATAAATGAATGGGGTTTTTCTTATTAAAAGAACAGGAACCTTGATGCTATTTTTATTTAGAAAGATCTAATTCTGGCAATACTAGCTCAGTTGTTTCACTAGACAGAAGTTTATAAAAGAAATCCGTGTCACCAACATATAGGCTAATGCTAATTTTTTTCTTCAGAAATCAGTCCAGCTTGCTGTAACTGAGGTTAAAAACAGAAGTGTGAACCACACATTATTTTAATGTGTGAGAACGGAAGCGAAGGATGGGCTGGAACAATAAATGAGTTGCTTGCTTAAAAAAATAACAGGGGAGGGAGATCACTGTCTTAGTCTCCTGGTCACATAATCCGGTGGTTGTTTTAAACAAATTAAAGCAGACTGCTTTCTTTCTGTGAGCTCAAGTAAAACAGAGTTTGCAGCCAGCAGATATTCAATTTTCCTGGCTAGTTTTTGGATGCTGGCCATGTGTGATTAGTGACCTATTTTCACTGCAATGAGATCAGCTATGTTTGTAGTACCCTGAATCAGCAGATTTGTCCTTATTCCTGGCTCTGCCTGCCAGAGCACCAAGCCAGGCCAATTCTCCGAGCTTGCTGCCCTGCCATCTCCGTACAGACCTGTAGGAAACGGCGCTTGGTTGTAACGGAGCTGTGCTGGTATCTGCAAGGCCAGGACCATCAGGACCCATGGTGTACAAGCTGCTGATGCTGCTGAACTTGAAATTTTCTTTGTCTAATTAAAAATGCCTAGGAATAGAAGAAACGTGTGCTGTTTGTGGGAATTATAGTCCTTCCTGGATAATGATGATAGAAAAACCAGCAGGGACAGAAGCAGCAGCCAGAGAAGGATCCTAGGGCTTTCGCTTTAGACCTGAAAAGCAGTTCTGGTCACAAACACCTGTGGCAGACTCTTTTCATGGGAAAACGTGTATCATATCCCACAGTCTGCCAGCACTGCATTCATTATCTTTTCCTAATGCAATTTTGAGACCACCTCTAAAGTATTCTGCTGTTGTTTGACACCAACGCCCAGCGCAGTTTCTGTGCCGGTTTGCTGGTGCTGCTTGGACTGACCCATATAGGCCTGATCAAAGCCTCATAGGAAAATTTAGGCTGGAAGGGACTCTGCAGAGGTCATCAGGTCCAGCTCTCTGCTCAGACCAGGGACAGCCAAAATTGGGTTGCTCGGGGGAACCTCTCTGTTGATTTTGGTGACTCAGAATTAAATACACCATGTCCGGGATCTGTTCTTCTGGGGTAAACTCCGTATGGACTAGTATATTTAAAGATGGGTTTGAAAGAAACCATTACACGTATAGGGCTGCAATGGAGAACAGAAATCTGACTGCAGTGCCTTTACACTTAGCCCCACGGCTGCCAGTGCCAGCAGCACAGGGCACTCAGCTATCAGGGAGGAGAGGAGCTGATGGCAAACAGGCAGTGGTCAAAAGCTGTTCCCGGTGAGCACCCAAATCAAGGGAAGAAAAGGAAATAAAGACAGACAGTTTTCCCTACTAGCAACCAGGAAAAGGAAAGAGATCTGCGATGGTCCACATCCTGCCTTCCTTTACCTCTTACCCTGTGGCTTTTCACTTAAACCTATTGGACCACCTCTGGTATGAAATAATGTAAGAAGGGCTGAATTTGGTCTTGCGATCTCCACTGATAAGTATTGCTGTGCGTCACCTGAAATGTCCGTCCCCACAGTGCTCGTGGAGATCACATCATCTCCAGCAAGGCTGGGATTTTGCCCTGCTGGGCTGTGTGATGAGGGCCTTCCTGGTGATGGAGCCTCCATCCAGGCCTTTGAGGAGAAAATGTTTGAATCCATTGGCAGCTGTCAAAACCATCTGTGGTGAGTGTTGTGTACCTGACTGTCTTACTGGAATCCCATGGTGAGTAAAAACCACCAACTTCTGTGAATTTCATCCCAAAGTACATATAATTTTGTGACAATCATCTGTCTGACGTGTTGTCTTCTTTCATTCTCCTCTGCAGTTCAGCCTACTATACTTGCCTGGTAACTTTCTTCTCCATTGCCACTCCTTTTTGATCCTGAGAGTCCATCAGAATGCCAAAGCTACGCGTGTGAAATGAAGAGGGATGACGTCTGCCAGTAGGACTTCGTGGATGCCAGTATCCTAGGGAATTGAGCTATGCTAGGGAAGCAGCTAAGATTTTAAGTTCGAGCAGTGTCCCCTTAGTGCCCTAGACATGCTCTTTTTGCATTCACAGTGAGTGACTGTTGAAATGCCTGCCCTCAGGCATGTGACAAGAGGATGGGATGCTATGAAAATCCAAGCTCCTTCTGAAACAAGGGGAATGATTTCATTAAGTTAAAATCTCTGAGGACTCGTTTAGGCAGACGCAGTAGTGAGAATGACAAAAAGCCATTACGCAGGAGATGTGCTGTGGACGGTAAATACAGCCAGAGCCGGGCAGGCAGTGAATACAGCAGGGTTAAAGCATTTGTGATCGCCTGTGCCAGGTCACCTTCACACTGCCACAGACCTTGAGGAATGTCCTTGAGCCTCTGCTTGCATTTTACAAATAGCTTTGTAGTGACCGATGTGCTCGGGCTTTCCGTCTGGATAGACGACATCACTGCATTTTAGCCATTTCTTTGTTGTTTGCTGCCTCCAACAGGATTATTGGGAAATTTGTCAGCGACAAAAGACCCGCAACAATAAGAGCAGCTACCTTTGATACTCACAGAGGAGGGCAGAACGGTCCTGAGAAACAAGCAACAGATTTGAAGAGAGGCCAAGAGAAGCTAGGAATTAGCACAACTCCAAATTGAAAAGTCTCACTTCATGATTAAGTAGTAATGAAGCCCTCGTTTAAAGGTTTATGAATAACAACAGTCCTGTTTAAAAAACATGATCCATCAATTGCTTGTTTGAAAATAAAACAAGAGGATACTTCCATTCCTCCAAGGTCATTCTTGGAGGTTTCAGCTCTATGAAAGGGCAAAGAAAATAGGAGGTGGTTGCTGTGAGCCACCTCTCAAGCCAAACTTCAGGCACTATCTAAGCCATCCCCATACACTCACACACCTGCTAGCACCAGATCTTTGAACCCCAAGTGCAAAGTCTTGGTCATAAGGTTCACTAGAACTAATGAAACCTGAGCTTAAGTCCCAAGTTTCAAGAAAGGTCAACCAGATTGCTGGGTGCTAGAAAAATATGAGAGTGCTGCTTGCCTTGGAGGAGTGCAAGTGTCAAACGTAAGCTCAAGAGGGAACGGGTTAACAAACGTGTGTGTGCTCGCACGTGTGCACGTACGCACACATGAAGGGGTTGGGGGGGATAGAGGCAAAGACTCTGGACAGGGACATGCAATACCCATCATTTTCCTTGCAGGAGACAAGGCAAAGAGAGAAAATTAAAGGGGATTTCTCAGAAGTGGAATATGAGCACCAGTACGGAGTGGTCTCTGGATGGATGAGGCCAGCTGCAAGCCTCAGCCTGAACTGCAGCCATCCCTGCCTCCCAGCAGCACAGCTCGCTGGCCCATGAGACCCATCAGTCACTGCAATGATTTTCTTTCCAGAAAGGTGTTATGTGAAGAAAAACAAAATCAGCAAGGGAATCTGAAAGGACTTCTTCATTTCTGCATGTAACTCTGGTTTTTCCATTGTGTAAGCAAGCTTGAACCTGGGGAGAAGTACTGATCTCAGTATTAAGGTGCTTGAGAGCTGTGTGTTTATATAAAGCTGTATTTAGATTAAAACTTTATGACCTCTTAACATACACTAGTCTAAAAATAACATTAAGCACATGGTTTTTATCACAGTTAAAGCTATTGCAACAAACTCCTTTCCATCCAACATCACACCCAGCTGCTCGCTGTTATGTTGCATAGTAACAATATTGAGCAAAAACAAAACCCACTTTTGGTCAAACGAGATGGGGAATGAAGATTTCATAGCAGCCCCCGAAGCCTCATGACATCCTTGAAGGAGGATACGCCACTGATGCTGTGGCATTTACCCTGCTGAGGTAGACCCAGGAAAGAGACAAACTAGAGACCAAGCCCAGCGCCCAGATACCCGGACAGGGAATGGAATGGGGTGGGAACCCTGGGGATCAGCAAACAGTTTTTTGGTCCCTGGTGCAAGCGAAGGACAGTGCAAGGCTGCACCCTGGTCCAGCCTACTCCACTCAGCTGATGAAGTGGGGTAAAGACAACTGCACTGAGTTCCTTCCAGCCTGGCTGTGCTCTGGTCCATCTTGCTGGGAGCCGGGAAGCAGCAGAAGAGCCCTAGTTTCTGTCTACTGTGTGCCTGGGCTATATGGGAGAAGGACATTAATGAAGAGCAGAAGGAAAAGGAGAATGTTCTGCCTGCGTGAGCACATCTTCACACAACTGAAGCAGCATGAAATTACATTAGTGCGATGAAGAATCAGATCCCAGTCATAAAAGCATCAAACCCTTGGAAACAGCATGTCTGTGACCAGCCCTGACGGCTGGCTTGTGTTTTCAGCATGGCCCAGCTCATGCCCCTGAGTCTGGTTACCCCCAAACTTCCAAAATCGTTTTTTCCTGTATGGAAAAAGGGGTTAACTCAGAGGTCAGGAACTCCAAAATAACCTCCAGTGACATGAAGCTCAGCATCTGATCTACGTATTTGAAACCCAACCAACACTTCAGTTAACAGGAGCAGAAAAACACTGTTCCTCACATCTTTCTGTTCAGCTTAGAGGCGACAGCACATGCATTTGGCACCTTGTCAGTCAAGCAATAAAAATAAGGATTTTAGAAAGGAAATGCTGACACAAATGCTGACAGCACTACTGGGCATCCCTATAACATGTTACTGCGATTGAACCCACCCTGTTGAAGGCATGCTGCTTGGGCCCATATGTGAGGCACATTAGTGCTATCTTTGTGCTACTATCAGCTTTGGAAAGGCTGCTGACAATATGTTTGACCTTAGTTGATCCTAAATTAGAAGCTAAATGGAAGCAAGTAGCTAAAGGCTTGTAGAGTGGAGGCTTAATTACACCTCGTCACTGCCAAGGGAGAACTCCCAACTTTAAGTCAGAGGTGATTTTACACCTTTGCCACATTTCTGAAAATCACTGGTGCCACTCACAGTCCTCAAATAACCATTTCAGTAGGTGAAAGTCAAGTAGCATCCTCCTAGCTGGTGAAGAATTCCCTCTGCCCTCTATCAACACTGAGACAACATGCAATAATAATCAGAGCACACTTCCTGGCATCCACACTGGGGCGCTCCTGGGAGATGTCCTGATTTCCCCCACCTGCCTGCTGCAGAAGAGCAGCTACCAGCATTACACTGCATAATTTTCAAAAGCAAAAAGTATTACTCAGTGTTATAGATGTAGCTGCTGCTCTATTCAGTTGGGTACCAGGCTGCTTTATGGCCCTCCCTGCAGCAGTGCACCTAGGGCAGCATCATGTTTGCCATAGGAAAAGCAAACCTCTATCCACAGGGAAGCAGTCCCTACAGCCTCTGCCCCACCATGGCATAGAGGTGGGCTGCCAGAGGAAGAAACAGCCAAAGCATGCAGAGAATTTACTTCAGTCCTTCAGTCCAGAATTTGCTCTCTCTTCAGCTCAGCTCCACTTCATTCCTGGCCCTCCAACTTGCTCCTTTTTGTCTCCCTCGGTTTTCTTTCCATGTTGCACATCTCTGTCTACCTTCACCTTCCCTGAAAAGGCTGGGGAAATAACCTAGCCTTTGTTGCTGTCCTATGTTCCACATCAGTTGGCTGCTCCTCCCCAGCCCTGCGTACGGCTTGTTATTGCACGGGTTACAGGGCAGGGACTGTCTGCTGCACTCTGCTTTTACAGCGGGGTGCATGCCCAGCTGCTCCTATTGTCCTACACAGAATAGGCTTTTTACCGGTATTGGGGCTGGATTAGCAGCTTTGGAAACGTCATTTGGGACAGTCAGCTATTCTTACTATTTTTTTCTTGCAGTCCGCAGGAATTCCAGCCCACCCATCAAAGATCCAGTTTGTTGCAAAGCTTCCCACACCGACCAAATGCGGTCACTGATTCCTGGGCTGCGTCGGTGGAAGATGTGCTGGAAATTACACTCTCCCTTTGCATCTGATTTTGTTTTTCCCAAGGAAGAAACCACAGGTTTTGGTCATTTCTGTACACATGCAGGGAGGGCAGGACAATTCAATGACGGGCCTCAAAACCACCCAGAAATAGGGCACAGCTGCTGTCTGCTTAGAAGCTGTTTCCGCTTCGATCTACAAAGTTCTTGGTGCGGTTTGCTCCTGTGTGCCATCCCCTTCCGAGGGCTGAGCAGGAACCAGGGGAGTGGAGGAGGGTGCTGGGGATTATGGGCTCCACTGTCTCAGAGGCCGATGAGAGCAGCCCCGGGTGAAGGCAGATGGGGACAACTACAGAAATCCTTATCACCTCCATGTATGAGTCTATTGTGTGTTAGGTTTTTTCTCTCTGAATTCAGCTTTTGTTTTCACAAGGAACTGCATGGTACTTTCTTTTCCCTCCCACTTCTGGGAGCAGATAACAATAAATTATCCAAGATTTGTGTAGAACACCACCTAGTGTGATATTTTCTGAAAGCTTCTGGAAAGAACAACCCTGGCTTGTGCTCTGCCAAAGCGCTGGGCTGAGAGGCAGGATGGAGAGATGCCTCATGTCTGTGTGCTGCTGCCTCAGCACCTCCTAACCCGCTCCACACCTCCCATTCTGCAATAGATATGAAATACCCAGAGAGGTGCATGGAGAACAGATGTAAATCTGCTTCCTGGGGACGGTTAACATTAAAACTCTCCTGCTCTTTGGGTTAGTTTTGCTCCTTTCTCCCTTACTGACGCCTTGGACCCTGTCACCCTCATCCCAGTGCCACTCCAGTGCCAGCAGTGGTTGCTCAGTGAGCACTGGGGCTGCCTGGCACATCAGAGACCATCAATGTGGCCCAGGGGCTTTGCTCGGTGCTGGGCTGGTGGCAGAGTGAGGCCCTTTCATGCCCCTGATGCTGCAGGGCTTCAGAGAGGTGCTCCCGGCCTCACGGTTGCTCTGGTGCAAGTGCTTTGGGGCAGCATAACAAAAAACTGCAGGGAGCCATGGAACACTGCAGAGTGCTGGGGTGTTGCTCCCAGGAGGTGTTTCAGCTGCATGGTCATGCGGCCCAGCCCTTGGTATGTGCCATTTGCTGCCCCCCAGATCCTCAGTGAGGTGCAGGTGGCTGCTTCTCATCCTGTCCAACCCAACACCACGGGCAGGTGCCCTCACCTGTGACCACCACACAGCCTAAATGGCAGACTTCTCAGTGACGTAGGAGAGCAGAGCAACCAGCCACAGAGCTGCCCACACCCTTTTCTTTGCAGCTTTTAAAGGACCTTTTGATGAAGGAAGAGCTCTGTGTATTTGCTGGAACCTCCCAGCCCTTATAGCTCTCTACAAGGGGACAAAGAGGTTGCCCCACTGAAGTCCAGGCTCTTCCCCTTTAGTCAAGCCAAGGAGGTCAAAACATGAGGCAGAGGCCTGGGTGTGAGATCCCTCCCTGCTCATTAAACATGATGTGTCTTCTGCATCTTGAACATGCTTCCAAAGTACAGGAGAAATGTGTCCAGTGCTGTATCTCCCTGCTACAAAAGTTAGCTAACATGGCTAGAGATGGAGACTTTGCCTGTCCCCTGGAGCTCCCACACTGGTGCTATAACAACATTTGAGAGGAACATGCCCAACCTCTTATGGCCCATGGCAACACCAGTTCAGCAGGTCACTCCAAAGGACAGACCCACTGAGGTTCATGCACCTTGGCCATGTCCAAACCACTCCCAAAGCAACCCAGAAGCACCCCTACAGGACATCTGAGGTGGGGTAATGTTCATCTCCCACACCGAGGAGGAATCTGGCAAGGCCCCCTCACCCCAGCCAGGACACACCTCTGCCTGCCACCACTCACAGGAAGGCAGAGAGGGAGGTCTTTTACTTGAGCCAGATCCCCAAACTAGGATCTTTCCACGCTGTTGGCTCCCTTAGGGTCCCTGTGTGCCCATAGTTACCAGCCTGTGTCCCCAAAAGGGTGAACATCTACCTCCAACACCTCAAGGGTGACATGGAAGAGGACAGGCATGTCCAGTCTTGCCCAAATACCAGGGCTGCTCCGTGCTGTGGCCTTCCTCCACACTCCTCTTGCTGCCCTTCAGACCCTTCAAGTCTCACACATGAAGTATCTTTCTCACCCCACATCTGCTTGTCTCACATGTTTGTAGGGCAGTGCCACACAGTCCCCTTAGATCCACAACCCAATATCTCATGCACCACTGCCCTGTCCCACCCATGATTCACTGAATGGCTGAACCAGGCATGTGGGCTCCCAGAATTGGAAAGAAACTGTTGGACATGGAAAGCAGGTGATTTTCTACCACTGGAAACAGCCCTGGTCAGGGGTACCCATAGGGCCAGCTGTCCGGTGACCTGTGAGGTCTGTGTGGTGTTAGTAGGTTCCCAGCCTGTACCAGCTTGCTGTCAGCAGGACGGACATAGCCCTGCCGAGAGCCTGAGCTACGCCCACCGGCTCATTTCACACCAGCCACAAACAGCCCCCCTGGGAGCAGAGATTTGCCATTGCTTGACCTGGTTTCTAACCACTGGTCTGCATTTGAAATACTCGGTAGATTTTATTTTCTATGGAAACAACACCGATCTGACTTTGTAAGAGGGTACATGTCATTGCAATACTGCACCTACCCCTTCCAATTCAGAGACATTTTCAGAGAGGGGGTGAAGCAAATGAGAACAGTAATTAACTGAGAAACAACTTGAGTTGTTCTCTCAATTCCCTACGCACCGAGCTGAAATTGTGTTCTGGCTTCCTACAAAATTACATATACCACATCAAAAGTAAACACTTAATCTAGTATTCTAATTGTGTTTTTAGCCAAACATCACAGTTATAAATCATTTTAATGAGTATATAAAAAAATAGCAAATACCACATTAACTTTTCATTACCTTTTTAACATCCCCCATGGATAATGCAATTCATTTATGTGTATAACAGTCCCTCTACTATATGCTGTAGGTACACAGAGGGATGAAATAGTGCAGCTTTGGGGGTGGTTAAGGTGCTTTAGAACAAGAAATGGCTATGACTTGTTGATGCATGGCCTGTAAAAATCAAGGTTGTGCATTGCAACAAAAAAGACTGGGACGGAAACATGGATAATTTGAACCATTAATTAAAAGGAAGAATTTTCTCAATTGCTGCCTCCATACAGAAAAGTTTCTTAATCAAAGGAAAAGTGAAGAGGAGAAAAACTCTCAGGGAAGTCAACTTTTCTTGACAAGCCATTAATCTAAAGACTATCTTGTTACAGACACATAATCAAATACATCCAAAAAATCACAGCTAAGGCAAACTAAGCATCCCAATGGGTGGCAACTTCTTAGGCAATAGTAATTCAACTGTTTGCAGAAGTGTAGCCACATGCTTCAGTAAAGAACAGAAACATCTGGGAAAAAATCACAATGTTCTGTAACTCAGCAGAATTTCAGGATTGACTTCAAATGTGGTCAGGCTTTGGGTGGTGTTTCCAGTCCTCCCTTTTAGAGAAAAGTCCCTCTTTAGAGCTTTTCATTGATAGTAATAGCTTAAAATTGTAAAATTTTGGTTATCTGAGCGAAAGCAGTATGAAGCTTCTGTTTCTTTGAAACGATGTAAGCAACTATCTCATGAAGTCTTCCTGCAGCAGTACATCTATAGTTTCTGATCTTACATAATTCCGTTGCGTCTTACTCTAAAATTTATGTTGTAATAGTTGTACAGACAATAGGATTTCACACACAGCTTTGCAGTAGCTGAATCAAGTAACAGCAATAGTGAAGAAAATAAACTCTTTCACTGTATCCTGATTTATTACACTTGACTGAAATGGTTTAGAGCCATCTCTGAGCCACACAGCCAGTAATTCTCTGCTTCACGGACAAGACATATTTTCCCAGACGTAAACTAAATTATTTATTTAATGCGTAGAGCATATGAACCATCCATTACCTGATACCTCTGAAACAATAGGATGGAAACCAGCCAGCATTAATTGATCATCCAACTGTCCAGTTACTGCGTGTGGGCAATTTATGTCAGATGCTATATAATCACACTTTGAAACATTTTCCAGAAATAAATCTCCCCCATAGAGGGAGGTGGTTGTCTTTGGAAAAACTATTTATGCGCAGTGATTTGCCAGCCACAGCACTTGGGTAGGACGTGAGCCAAGCTCTCCTCCCCACCGAACAGCAGGGCTGGTGTTCCCGTACCTGACGGAAGGGCTGAGTTAACAGGGCACGGCGCAATTTCCCTACGACAGGTTTCTGGGAGATGTCACAGGCGGTTTGGCCTGGCTCAGAGGAATCCGTTATTGAAATTACAGCTAGTTTCCAAGCCAGCAGTTTGAAAACCACCTTCGACGGGCTTCCCCGCTGCGGCTCCTGGCTCAGTGGGGCTCGGCAGGCGGTTTGGCTTGGGGGTCTGCTCCCCAGAGCTGGTGGTCACCAGCTGAGCAGGAGCTCATGAGGCTGACCCAGACACCTGGGAGAGGAACAACTCTGGCTCCAGGGCAGAGCTCCATCCCTGCTGATTTCCCTCCGGGGGCCCTGCTGCACGCAGTGATACATGGGCTGCCCTCCCATTTTAACTTGGCGAAAAGGTCGGGTCAAACAAAACCTCAAGGGCAGCGTGTCCCTGTGCACCAGCGCAGCCAGGCCCCGGCCTTTAGGCTGAACCATGCTGGTTGTTCTATGAGGCTGTCACATGTGTGATTGTCACCCAGGGCTTCTGGGCAAAATCAGCTCCAGCAGCATCAAAGCATCACTTTCCCGTCTTCTTTCAGTACGGACTATTTCATCCCATGCAAACATAGTGATTAATCAATTAATCAAATAACAAGTTATTTTTGCCAATGAAAATGTTGAAAAACTATTTTTTCTTCCTCTGATTAGGCCACCGGTTCCGAGAAACTTTCTGCTCTACCTGTTTTCTTGTCTCCTTTCAACTATGTGTCCCATGAGAATGTTTGGGAAAGCTTTCATTCCTACATACCAACTTTCTGCTCCACCAAAAGCAAATATATTTACATCAAAGACAAGCTGCCTCTTAAGTTTGAAGTCTTCATCTCATTTTTTTTCAACTCACAAGAATTCTTCCTTCTGAAAATTCAGCCTTGGAGCATTCTTCAAGCGACAAGGTGATGAAATGCTCTGCACAATGCAAACTGGGGCAAGAGATCAACACTGTGTTTTAATGGACACTTACAGGATGTCCACAAAAAATTTCTGCTAGGATATTACACATAATATTTTTTTACTGCGTATGGAAGAATGCAGAAGAACCTAATTTGTCACAACTGCAGTGTAAATCTTCAGGTGGCCGCAGCAGGAGTGCCTGTGGGGCATACAGAAACCCTGTAATACATGAGAAATGATTTTCTTTCTTCATTTTTTCCTTGGTGCTCGACAGGACCCAGATAACAGGTCACCTTGATAGGCTGAACAATTCACAGCTAAGTCTTTGCAATGACAAACTCATCTTTCCACGTGTGCTGCTAATCCCAGTTTTCCCAGCAGAGCCATCCTGGGTGGCAAAGGTTCCCAGCATGGACGTTTGGGGATGCTCCATTGCCACTTACAAAGGCAGGGCCAGCTGACATGTGCTGACCCTGCTGCTCTGGGAGGGAATTCTTTCAATACTGCTGTCTCCCACAGCTGCTCTTTTCCTTCATTCCATTTTGAAACCATCCTGTCTTTTCCTCTATTCATGCCTCTTTTTTTTCCTTGTTTTGCCAAGTCTTTTCATTACTATATTTTTCCATTTTTTTCTCATCTAAAATTCCATTCTTTCACTTCTTCCTTTACCCTCCTAAAACCCTTTATCCACCTGCTTGGACACATCTGATCTCATGTTCACTGCAGATCTCTTCAGATCCCAGGTACTGGTTTGAGCAGCATTTCTTATTAACACCCATATTCAAGCTTTCATGTATTGGAGCTATGGGATGGTAATTTTGTATAGTGCAGTCTTGTCTTTTCTACTTGGGAAGTCCAGAAAACCTAGAGATCTTCCTGCGCTTGAGCAAAAGGCCTACGAAGTTGAGGTGTCTGTCTAAGGTACAGGGAAAACAGATGCTGTCAGATTTTACCCATATTTTCCATAAGCATAATTTCCTTTATGGGGAAGAAGGATCAGTGGAGGAGAGCCACAGAGGAGCAAGATGGTCCTGCCATCACCAGCTCCTCTCCTGGGGAGTGATTTTTCATGGAATCACAGAACGGTTTGGGTTGGAAGGGACCTTAAAGGTCATCTTGTTCCAACCCCCCTGCCATGAGCAGGGACACCCTCCACTAGACCAGGTTGCTCAAAGCCTCATCCAGTCTGGCCTTGAAGACAGCCAAGGATGGGGCATCCACCCCATTCTCTTGGTGTGCAGGAACAAGAACTCCAGCCAGTTTCCCACCGAGCAAATCTGACCAGGGTCACCCTGGGACACATGAGTCCTCAGCAAAAGGCAGGCAAAGACTCAGCTCTCCGACGGGTGCAGGGAAGGTGCCAGTGCAAGCCCAGTTCTCCATCCAGCCCTGCCAATCTGCAGGCCACATTCAAAGCGTGCTCTCAGAGGCCCCTGCTCTGAAAGGACAGAGCGCAGAGCTGCTTAAATCACTTCTACATGAGGGAAATCCTGCCCAGTTTCCAAAACAGCTATTGAAGATGTGGTGGTCTGGACATCTGTGCCATTTTTGAAGGGATTTGTTCCTGCAAATTCTGAGAAGGCACAGAGGGTTCAGCTGACAGCCAGGACCTGTCTGTACCCTGAAGCAGATTCTGCCCTTGAACTGCCCTGCAGACATGGTGAGACCCTTAGGTCTCAGTAAGGAGATGGGATGTGGGCATCCCCCTGCCCTGCCCCTTCCTGGACGCGAAAGGCAGATTGTGCACCTTCCTTCCGCTTCCAGCACCGGTACCGTGCATCCTCCTCCTGGCAGGGGCACAGGCACAAATCTAGAAGGCTCTCAGAGAAGAAACCAGACTGCATGTTCACCACAGGACCAGCAACAGGTGAGGAAGGGTTTGCTCTTCATCCCTTTGCTTCAGCCTCTTTTGATGCCTCCTCAAATAGTCCCAGAGAGCTCCAGGAAGTCACAGAAAGTGGATGCCTAACTACATAACCTACATTTGATCCAAAATTCTTTCTGAACTTTATTTTCTTTACACCCCTTTCTACAGCAGAGGAATTTTCATACTTTAACAGGGCCTCCTTATCCTTGCAGGAGAGCCCAACCCTCTGACTAGCAAAATATAGGACCATTACAAAGCAAGAGAATAACTGTGTGACTGCTTATCTCGATGATAATTTACTCTCTAACTAAAGAGGCATATAGCTGCGAGATGGGAATTTATTTACAGTTCATGCCTGACCTTTTTAATGTCTGGTAAAATCATGTTACGGAACTGTTTGAAAATTTATTGTCCCCATTTAGTTATGCTGACATTTTGTGATTATTGGCTCTGGAAAATCTACTAGCACTGTCAGGCAGAGGAAAGTTCAGAAATTGCTTCCAGGGAACAACAAACCCCTGATTTTTAAAGTGCTGAACACTAACAGATCCTTTTTATTGCATATTTTTAATATCCACAAGAAAGAAAAACAAGCTGCAAAGCAACGCTGAAAAAGGAAAGGAGAAAAATACTCTTGATTAAATGCAAATCAGAACAGGGCTTCACTCCCAGCTGGCTGAATTCAATGCTAAAAAGCGTCATTACTTCAAAGCAAGGATGATCAGGTCCAGGGATGCTCCGAAGCCAGTTCTGTGCCAGTTGGGGCTGGCGGCAGGTGGAAAATAGCTCAGAGCAGTCCAGCTGGCAGTGAAGCAGCCACGCGTGAGTCCTGGGCTCACGGAGGGGGGCCGCAGGCGAGGAGCCTCAGCAATTAGTGCTTGTGAAACTTTCCAAGTGCTCAGGCTACACAAGAGGCCCGCACATGTACATGAAGGGGTCAGGATGGTCCCACAGGGCTCGTTACGACGCCGATGGCAAATTATGCTCTTTGTAGATGGCCCCAGGAGGTGCTCCTCAGTGGGTATCCAGTGCACGGCATTGATGAGCTTGGGCCACTGCCTGAGTAAAACATCCACAAAATTGTCAGTAGGTAGTGGCTTGACACAGTGCTCAGGATGGTGCTGAGAAAACCTTTGTCAAGACACTTCACTGGTGTTCACGCACAGCAGCAAAACATGACTGCAAAATGACTGCTCGCCGTCTGTGTTTGAAGGCGTCATTTTTTTTTTCCTGTCCTCTCATTTCTCAGTTTTGACCTTCCTTTTTCAAACATTACTAACATTTCCTTGCAAAATTGTCCTTTCCCCCCGTTAAATTTTTCCACCTAACGTTACAAAACAAGTAGTGTTGTATTTGTAGAAACCAATACGTTTTTGTACAACAGTAAACAATGAGCTGCTCTGGCAAAGTGCTCTTGAAATTCAGAGCGATATTGATTCATAAGACCCTTTCCGTTGACGAGAAGAGGCAACAGACCTCAGCTCTTGGAATGCATGTGCTTGTGATGCACCAGTGTTTCGGAAGGAATTAGCCATGCAGGCCTGCAGCTGCTGCGGGCAAATGCATAGCTAGCTAACCAGTTTTTCACTGGAGGACGTGGGTTTTCCAATACACTTTGCTTGCTGTAACAATCTTCAATGAAACCAGATAAAAATTCTTTCAGAACTGCAGCTACAAAGAGACCCAAGAAACGAAAAAGTTTACAGCTTGTCCAAGATCCCACTTTTCAGAGCCGGTTTGATAGCACAGTTGCAACCAAAACCACAGGGTACAGCAGAGATCGTGGCAGTGGTGTCGGGTTTGGGGGGGGGGGGGGGGGGAGGGGACTGGTAGCGGGAGAGGGGCCACAGGGGTGGCTCCTGTGAGAAGCTTCCCCAGCTCCAAGTTAGACGCATCTCTGGGCAAAGCTGCGCCAGTCAGTGCCTGCGATTAATACATTTAAGAGGGGGAAAGAGACCTGCAGCGGAGAGAGGAGTGAGAGAGACAACCAGACAGACACTCAGGTCAGTGCAGGAAAGCGGGGAGGAGGTGGGGAGGGGCAGAGGTTCCCCTGCAGCCCGTGGTGAGAGGGCAGGCTGTGCCCCTGCAGCCATGGAGGGTCATGGGGGAGCAGAGACCCACCTGCAGCCTGTGAAGGACCCCACACTGGAGCAGGGGGATGCTGAAAGGAGGCTGTGACCCCAGGGGAAGCCCATGCTGGAGCAGGCTCCTGGTAGGACCTGTGGTCTCATGGAGAGAGGAGTCCAGGCTGGAGCTGTTTTGCTGGCAGGACTTGGGACCCTGGGGGGGACTCAGGCTGGGGCAAGCTGCTCCTGAAGGACAGTACACCATGGGAAGGACCCACACTGGAGCAGTTTTTGAAGAATTGCAGCCCATGGGAAGGACTCACATTGGAGAAGTTGGTGGACTGTCTCCCATGGGAGGGACCCCAGGCTGGAGCAGGGGCAGAATGTGAGGATTCCTCCCCCTGAGGAGGAAAGAGCAGCAGAGACTATATGTGATGGACTGACCACAACCCCCATTCTCTGCGCCACTGGGGAGGAGGTAGAGAAATGGGGAGCAAAGTCAAGCCTATGAAGAAGGGAGGGGTGAGGGGAAAGATTTTAAGATTTGGTTTTCTCTGTCATTATGCCACTCTGATTTGAGTGCTAACTAATTAAATTTATTTTTCTTCCCCAAGTTGAGACTGTCGTGTCCATCACCATGGGTGTGGTGCTCATCTGCTAGCTGGACCTAAACCACAACACTGCATGTGATATGAAATATGTAACATTCTACAAGTTTGTTTCTACATTTGTATGACAGTTCTCAAACACTGTTATTTAGAGCTAGCCAAGCACTGCGGTGATTTCATTGAAGGATAATGGTCTCTACAACTGTTCGTCTAAATGTAGTGACTGATCTAACAGAATGGTTTTATAAAGTGTATCCAGTCATTGGGGGCCCAATAGCCTCGGCTCAGCTGTGAGTCCATCCCATTTACAAGCTGCTGTGTTTTAAGTTTCATCTCTCTTTCTTCAGGTTTTGAGGAACTCTGGATGACTCTTCAGTTACTTCTAATTTGATGTTGCTACTTGGGATAAGACACTATGAATCTCCTTTCAGAGAAGGCTGCACTTGACTGCTGTGATTTTGGCATTGTGATGACATTTTAATACCCCTTATTATCACTCCAGTGTTCATACGGATTAATAGAATTATTTCAGCATTTTAAACAGATAAGCATTCTTTGATGGTCAAAGACAAGGCAGATAGAGAGTATGAGCATCTCCTTACAATATACTCTGTGGTAAAATTCATGTAGAGTCTCAGTTGATTCTGTGTCTAGTCCAGGTCTGGGTCCAACTAATGAAAATGATAACATTACTTGGGCGGTGATGAGGTTAGATGCTAACACATCTCTGAGCACGCTGGTACTGGAATTGCCATTGAGATTTCTGTTCGCCCTGGGAGGGGAAAGCAGCTGGCACATCATCATGGCTCTGTATGGTGGCATCACAGCACTTCAGCAAGCCACTGTGAATATGCCAAAGAGCCACTCTTAGGTTCAGTATGTACTAAATAACCCAAAGACTGAGTTCTCGCCGGGCTGCTGAATTGAAATGTCTAGTTTAATGTGGCTGCAGTCAAGCAGCACGTTTCATTTCTTCGTATGTGTTTTGCTTCCTTTGGGTCCCTATTACCTTACCACTGGAAAGATACTCTGCAGAAGGCAGGTTTGACAGGGTGGCTTTGGCTGCACCAGTCTTACCATTGCTGTCTCTCACCTCTGAGAAGGGCACCATCACTTCTATCCGTCTCCTAAGTGGGGTACGCTGCTACCTCAGGCTAGCTCAATTATTTGAAAGCAAAGAAAAACTGAGAGCCAAAGCAAATTTAAATTCAACAGGAAGTTCATTGGCAAAGGCTGTAGTGGTGGAAGCAACCACAACCCCAGCTTTGCAGTCAGTGGCTCAAAGCAGTTGCCACGTATGACCAGGAAGGGGTGCTGGGGTTGCCCTGAGGTGTCCCAGGTAGCACCAGTGGGCTGGCAGACCTGCCAGGTCAGCAGGAGGCCCGAGAGGCTCTGTGATGGCCCAAGGCCATTCTTTCCTGCTCCCATAGGTCCCATCGCATTCACCAGCCCTGCGTGGGTGGCTCTGGTGACAGCCGCACTCTGATCCCTCGACTGTGACAGGACTTGAAAATCAGACTCTGCTGAAGTGCACTGCAGGGATGTTCCTGAATCAGAGAAGCATCTGCACTTCTAAGCGTTGTTTCTGCCTTCCTTCTGATCCAGCAAGGTACTGCCAGGGCTATTACCCAAGACGACCACACAGATTTTATTTGCCTGTAGAAAATAAAAAGGCAAAGGCCACACTGTACTGCAACAGCCATAGCGTGATTGAATTAAAATGCAACAGCAGCTAAATAATTATCACTTTACTCCATTAGTCCACATTCATAAAGCAGAGTTATCAGCACTCAGTGACTTCTAACAATGATTTTAAATGTTTTTTAAATGTGGTAATGGGGAAAATTTATGGAGTGTTTCTAAAGCAGCTTGCTTCTGAAGGACTTATTCATCAACTGTTCATTTATCCCTGTATTAACATTTGCGAGTCAGCTTTTAAGGAAATTTTGCATATTTCCACTCATAATAAATAGCGTTTTAAAATATGAACTGCTAATGACTAAATGTTTTTTAGAAGGGAGAAGCATTTTGGGTAGTCACTAAAGAGAAATGCCGGTGTCAAAATGGAAAGTGCACTCCCTTTTTCAGGGAAAATGGAAAAAAGATTTGACTCAATGCTAGGGGTGGATTCAAACGCAAGTGGCCACAGGCAAGCAGATTTCTGTCCATTTAGTAGGTCTCAAAACACCAGAATGATGTAGAATTTCTGATCTCTGTATCCAAGCCTTAAGAACTATACTGTGTTATCGCTGCTTTTAAAAACTTTCCTTCCACGGGTCTGCTACACGTTAAGAGCATCGCAGTGATGACCAGCCCGTAGGAGACAGACAAATAGGTTCTCCAACTTCATTCATGAACATGGGGAATGAAATACAGGTCAATGGGAGAGTAAGGTCCGAGTCTACCTGCAACACACTACTTACTGTTACTGCTCCCGGGCCATGAGAAGTTGGTGATGGCATTACGGCTCCTCTCCGCTGCCTGCTGCATTAGAGGCAGGGGCTGACTGTTCAGCAAGCACTTTGGAGTATGCTCAATGCCCAAGTTTCTGAAAGTGCACGAACTGCATTATTTGCTGCTTCTCTCTGGTGAATATCCATAATGAACCAGTGAACTGTTTGGAAATGCCCATAAATGAGAATGCATTAGAATAACAGCAGCTGAGCAGGCAGCACCAGGGTGTGGAGGACTCTTCTCCAGCCATTCGGGGCAGGAGGAAGAACAAACGCTGTGGTGATAGATTTTAAGTCAATTTTAAGAGGTCTTCTTGATCATCTTTTTCTTCAAAGAGACCAAGAAGAGATGATAACTAGCTATGAGGTACTGTAAGAGAGCTCAAAATACGTGCACAGAAAATTGCACGGGCCCAGGTGGCGAGGCTCATGTTCTCCAGAGCAGCTGGAAGACACCCGCTGGTTTAGGCACACAAGATCTCTTCACACTCCTTTAAAATGATCGTAAGATAAAGTAATTACAATATATTTTTGTTGTGTATTCTGTAAAGTCCCACATCAAAGAACTGGCTTAAAACTGTGTGCTTTACAGAGGCACTATCAGAGGAATTCATACAGTATGCAGCACCAAAACATCCATGGGGACAGGAGGGTTAAAGAGAAAGCTGCCACTGTTGCCTTCCTGTTCCCTTATAAGCCACAGCCTTGGTCCTGCTCTTCCTCCCAGACACAAGTAGCACGTAATGCTAGCCTGCACTGTCAAATAGCTCTATCGCTGCCAAAACTCAGCTTCACGCCAACTGGTCACAGGAAAACTTGCAGAAGGATCAGAAACACCTTGCTCCCACAGCAAACAGCCAATAGCCTGGCAGAAAAGAAATCGTTCCCTGAAAGGTGAGAGAGATGGTGCTGCCTTTCATTTGAAACCCTCCCAAGAGAATCAATAATAAACATCTGCCTCTCCTCATCCCTTGTTTATGGTAAAAAACATCACAGGGCAGTTCTCCTTATTGCCTTGCCACTAACCTGATGCTACTTGTGTCAGACAGGGCTAATGGTGCTTTCTGATGATCCGAAGCTCATGGGAAAAGCACAGTCACTTGAAGATCCAGGAAAAACAAAAATCACAGAACTCAAACCAATTCAGTGTGAATCTCACTGAAAAACTAAGCAGCTTATATTAAGCAAAATGTACATTCACAGAGCCACTGAGAAGTTGTAAACAGACAGAGCTGAAATTTCAGCTTCACAGTCAAGCATGTAGTCACTTCGCAAGGTCTACTCATTCTGCACTGCTCACCACAAAATTAGTGCTTTTTTCTTAATGACAAGCATGCACAGGCCGTTTTTTCCTTCACTCAATCTATATACTGCACTCCCTTTAATTAACCAGTGCATTGAATGGGGAACACTCGCACTCTGATGAGTATAGAAATCAACAGATATTGTATTGGTCAATTAGACACAAAGATATTGCTCAGTAGAATACTTTGACCTGTTGATGTTTGAAAGAACAATTCTGATTTATTGTCTTTTTTCTTTTTCCTTTTGATATTTTCATTTCAGCCAAAACATTCCAAGTAACCATTTTAAAGTGACTGAGGAATTTGACATCTCATTTCTGCACTGAGCAAAAAAGGAGACATCGTTTTGGGAACTTCAGGTCCTGCCTCTTCAGATTTTCTGACTCAAATGCTGTTTTTATTCTATAAGCCAACAAATCTCTACCTGGGTTGACATACACTGCAGTATTCCATTACTGTATAGTCAACGGGAATAATTCAACTACTTTTCATAAAATATGGAATTTGCACTTTTGAAAAAAAAAAACCCAAACATTTTCATATGAAGCACACTGCAACTGTCCATAAACACAGTAATATACCTGCATCAATTTTCCTTCACTTATGGCAGAATTGGACATATCTAACATAACAAAATTATTGATCAAGATCTCAAAATAAAACAGCCAGGAGAAATTTTGACTCAAGCTACTCTGAAGGCCAAGATTCCTACATGAACTGTTGCTTGTGCACTACTAGTGTTATTTGTACCACAATAGAAAACTTCAGTTATATTTAGCCATCCTGTTACGTCTGCTGCCATGCAGAATCCCTATGGCTTTGTCTACACTTCAATAAACATTACCAGTAGCTGTTGACTTGAAGCAACAGCTCAGGAAGCTGTTAATTGTAGGCAATGCTCAGCATCTGTTCAGATACAGCTGTTTGGTCTGGGTCCCACTGAAAGCATTTTTGTCACCATTTTTCAGCAGAGATAAAAGCTGTATTCACTGGTGATATTTTTCATAGCATCAGTGCTTCATTCTTTCTGCAAAATGCACATCTAAAAATTGATTGCTCCATTATGGAGGGTTGGAGATGTAATACACAGTAATAAATCACTTATCCTATTCACAGGGTAGAAGTAATCGTAACAGGCTTACACTCAGCTAGAGGAACGTGTCTAACTTCTGTGTAACTGAAAATTTAGAGGTATGACGCTTAGAAGACTTAGTGACTGTTGTAAGAACATGTCCTATTTTATGGTGGAAAGTGAAATGTATTTGGGCCAGCCTATGCTTTTCTTCATCTCACTATCATTAGCCCCACAAGCAAGCAACACAGTGCAATGCCAGTACGGCCTCTGTGCCTGACTGGTAAGGAGAAGGTTAGGGGTATTCTTTCAAATAAAATGTGATGGAGTCCCTAAAGTTAATCCAGTGTGGAAGGAATGTCCTTCTGACCAAACAGGCACAAATGACAACGTTGGAAATTATTTGTTTCCTTCTGCAAAGAGCCAGCGGCTACTGCAGTATTCATGGAGTATTCACGTTAGCCTGTACGGTAACTATTACTTAACACCCAATTAATGAAGTTGGTTTGCATAGGAAAGCAGCTGGCAGCTATAAAGAGCACTGCCAGAGTGTGCAAAGCCCTCCACACACACATTCTGCTTGAGTAGCCAGGCATGCCTCAGCCAGCACCCTCAAGGATGCACACTTGGTCCTACTTCATTGGTATGGACACACCGGCAGCACGCAACTTCTCTGAGCACGGCAGCCGGAAAGAAACAATGAAAGGAAACTGCAGCTCAGTGCTAAACTCACATTTAACGGAGGCACACTCTGGGTGACAGAATCTACACCTTGAAGATTTATTTGTGCTTGGTATAAATAAGTGACTGTAAAAAAACATACGAAGAAACGCCCTCACAGCGAATGCTGCACTAATCTCAAAAGTAAGAGCGGAGTGGCTTTTAGCAATGGCTACAGCAAAATGTGAATACCAATAATGCTTTACTGATGTCCTCCCTTTCCATAACTACTTGCAATTTCATGATCAAATACTTAATCCTTGATGCCATTTACCCCTAATTCTAAAGCTTTCTGGTTATTAGCATCGTGTGCAAGCACGTGGGTAGGCACTGAATTTGCCGTTAGCTGGTCTGCCAGCACGCTGGGGCATAAGCAAAGCATGCATTGCAGAGCTCGAGAGGGGGGCCCATGCTCCCCACCATCTTGCAGGCACCAGCCGGAGGGCTGCTGCCCATACATCCCATCCCAGGGATGATGTTCTGTAGGTACGAGTCTGTATCTATGTTTTTGGAACTGTTCTGCTTTCCAGAGCAATGAATGCTCACAGGACAGGAGATAGGTCACCTCTGCCGCTGGGGCATTCAGAGACAAAGGTTCAAGTCCCAGCTCCACTGTACATCCAGTATTTAGTGTCTAAATAAAGGCATTTAAAGAAATCAGAACAGCTCTAATAAGGTATCTTGATGGAGACTCAGGTTGGACAAAATCTACAGTCTCATGCTTAGGCCACTGAAACTTAATTTCCTGGTCTGAGTCAAGCAAAGAATGAAATTAGAGTCAAGCTCTACAAGAGGAAGGTGATGCTCTCACTACTGGCTACAATTACTTTCTTGGAAATAAATAGAAACGTACAGTGCTATCGAGATGTTGGGCATTACTGTAATGCATGCCAATATATGAACCCACAGAAAATAATTAAGAGTTATATTGCATTTTCGTTCCTGCTCACTATCTAAAACTTCCAGTGATTATTCTAGCTTTCTAGCATTTTCCAGCAGAAACGCTAAAAACATTACCTCACCTGTTCTAGTATTCCAAGAGTTCTTATACAATTAAAGATGGGATATATTTTCATTTTATTTGTACAATTCATCATTTTTCACTTGAGACAAAACAGAAAATATGCTATTTGCCAAAAAAAAAAAAAATCAGAAATAAAAATCAAGTTGTTAGATGTGGTAAATGACCCCATGACAACATGTGCTGGTATGTCAGCCACTGGCAATACTGCGAAATAACTGGCCCTTCTTTCACTAGCACCTACAGCTCCCTGGTACCCATTCTCCTTGCTCACTTGGACATGGGTAGGAAAGGGTTACATTTCATTCTCAGGTTTTTCCTTGAAGCCATCAACATTAATTAACTATTTAAAAGTAATATTTTATCTCCAAAAGATTTTTTCCACAAAGCACTAAAACCCAGCCCTTTTTTCCGATCTTAAATCAGCAGCAGGATCCTGACTTGGCAGAGGCTACAGTACCTCGTCAGTGACGTCTGAATGAGAGCTGGGCCCAGCATTCGTAATTCACTGACGTGCAGTTTGAAAAATTCCTATCAAGCAGCGCTCTGGATTTTAAAACAATAGTACTCTGAAGTGATTTTGAAATAGCACAGAGAAACCTGGCAAGGAAATTGCAGCAGTAGCTCTACTAATCAATATTTCCATTGCACTAAAGAAAAAAAGGTCACCTTTGATTTTTGTGTAGACAGTGATTCTCAGTTTTACCATTACCTGCAGATGAATGCAATTCTGGACAGCGCAGCCCATTTTCACTCCTAGTCGTATAAAGGGAAACGTTGTCCAAAAAGGATCTGGGGGTCCTGGTGGACACCACGTTGCCCATGAGGCATCAATGTGCCCTTGTGGCACAGGTGGCCAGGAGCCTCCTGGGCTGCATCAGGCAGAGCACTGCTGGCCAGCCAAGGGAGGTGATCCTTCCCATCTGCTCAGTGCTGGGGAGACGCACCTGGAGTGCTGGGTCCAGCCTGGGCTCCCCAGTCCCAGAGAGACAGGGACATACTGGAGCAGGTCCAACAAAAGGCCACAAAGATGATTATGGAACACCTGACATACAGGGGGTGAGGGTGAGAGAGCTGGGGCTGTTCAGCCTGGAGACGAGAAAGCTCAGGGGAGATCCCACCCAGGTAACTGAGGGGCAGGAATGTGCGTAAAGACGACAGGGCCAGGCTCTTCTCAGTGGTGCTCAGCGACCAGTCAAGAGGCAATTGGCATGAACAGATGTACAGATGATACATAAAGAAAAACCCTCTACAGAGAGCATGGCCAAGCACTGGAACTGGTTGCCCAGAGAGGTTGTGGGGTCCCAACTTTGGAGATTCTCAAAACTGAACCGGACACAGCCCTAACTGACCCTGCTTTGGGCAGGGGGTTTCTTTCCACAAGCCTGGCTTTCCATGAGAAAGATAGCAACAACAGAGAAAGAAAATGGCAAAACAGAGAAATAAACTAACCAAACAAATGAAAACAGAGAGCTTTCCTTATTAGTAATCAGCATTTCTGAAATGGAGCATACAAACACAGTCTTCATTAACACCACCGCTTACATGGACCTCCAAAGCCATGCACCTCCAAAGCCAGGCCACCTGACCTGTCAGCAGAGATACAGGGACTTGATAGGAAAGACTCGATACTCCACTGTGCCCAAGCTCAGCTTGTGTGGCTCTTTTAGGGGTCTCCAGAGTTACTCTGGAAGTCCCAGTCCCAAAGGTTTCATATCACTGGTACAGGGTAGCTCCTTTGTTGGTGATTCTTGGCTAGCTCTTATCTGGATGGATCAGAGAATGCCCTGTCTCACCGCTCCCCAAAGCCGTAGACATGAATTTATTAAACACAGCCACATACCTACATTTATTAAAGCCCTGAAAGCAGTTATCTGTGGCTCCGTATCAACCTCACACGATCTCAGTTTCTCCTCCAGCTGCCTCTCTCCTAACAGTAACTCACTCCCAAACTCAGGATACTTCCTCCTTCTTTAAAGGTAATCTTTATTGTCAAGTCGGCCCTGCACAGTTGATAAAGTGGCCCAGGTAGTAAAAGTTGAGCCAGATAACCTCTGCAGGGACGGAAAGGGAAACAATGTTTTTGTCTCTAGCTCCTGCAGCTCCTATGACTACCCTGAGACTAAAGCAAATGATTAATAAAGTGTGAGATAATATGAAAGTATGATTTTCAGAAGTAACTGACATGACAGTTCACAAAGGATGCTAGGTCCTTTTGTTACCCATTAATACGCTTCTTGTGTATTAACAGCCTCTGAGGTCACACTGAGACATTATTTGTTTGAAAGTCCACCAAAGTTAAACCAAAATAGATATATTAATGCTTGTCAGTATCAACTGAAACTTAAAAGATTATCAACACTGAGATAGAGCAGCCTTCCAGCACCTGAAGGAGCCTACAGGAAAGCGCTGGAGGGGGACTTCATACAGGGGCAGGCAGTGACAGGACAAGGGGTAACGGGTTTAAACTGAAAGCAGGGAGTTTTAGATTGGACATCAGGAAGAAGTCCTTCACAGGGAGGGTGGTGAGGCACTGGAACAGGTTGCCCAGAGAAGCTGTGGATGCCCCATCCCTTGAAGTGTTCAAGGCCAGGCTGGATGAGGCTTTGAGCAACCTGGTCTAGTGGAGGGTGTCCCTGCCCATGGCAGGGGGGTTGGAACTAGATGGTCTTTAAGGTCCCTTCCAACCCAAACCATTCTGTGATTCTAATTTTTTTCCCATCTAGAGAAATTAACAGGATTATGCATAAGGTAGAGCAGAACAGAACTGCCCTCAGTTCTTCACTAGAACAAATACGAGCAAGAAACTGGATCTGAAAGTTCAAGCTGAGCTTGAACATTACTTACATGCCGGAAACCATAATTCAGGCAGCAGAGCTGTAAAAGCTGCTTCCATTAAATGGAAGGATGCATTCTGGTCTGTGTTCACGCCCACACTGGACTCAGATGCTTTCTCTCCACCTCTCACTCCAGTCGTCACAGCACAGATTGACAGGTCATTCAAAGCACTGATTACCTCAAATCAAGTGATTAAGCACAGAGATTTACTGCAATGGTCAGGATTTGGGGGCTTTTGTGTTTGTTTCTTTTTCTTTTTTTAATGACAACCCCCACATCTGTGTAACACAATTCCAAACAAAATTTTTCTTTGCTTTGGCTCTTACTGAAACCTATCCCAAACAGCAGTGGTTTTTTTGGTACTTGCAGCATGCAGTGCAAGCCCGTCCCCAGGTCCACCAAAACAACCTCTATGAGCTTGTGAGCTCCTGAAGCTGCTGTTGGCTTACACACACATGTCCAGTAACAACTGCTGGGCAATTACCTTCCACAGTTCTTGTAACGATGTTGGAGGTTGTGGTTCAATAGAATTGCATATTTTGTTATATATGACGACAGTTTTCCTTCTTTTGGTCAATGTCTTTCCAAAATGGAAACCCCAGTTCTGCGGCCTAGGAGAATATTATGGTTGGAGTTGGGGGCTTGTTGCATTTTGGGGGTTTTTGTGGTAAAATTTTAAAACAATACCTGATAGGATTTTGTTGGTTAGCCCATTAAAGAAAGCTCTCAGTGGCCATGGTAACCTAGAATAGAAATTTAAAATGCACTTTTTTTTTTTTAGCCCTAGACCTGAAAAGCAAACCAACACATTGTTACCCAAACACCTCGGTCTTAGCACTTTCAGGTAAGAAATGAAAGGACTCACTCAGAGGGAGGTAAACATCGCTGACACATGTCTGCTCACCAGAACCAGACACCTAGTTTTATTAGGTCTCTTGCATTAAGGCCGCCATGCGCATTACAGCTGCCCGCTGAAATCCTGGGAGAAGGGAAATCATTAGCAAGGCGTAAAGAAAATATGGAATTATGCCATGAAATCTGCTTTTTCAGCCATGTCACTCAGCCGGGGGGACCCAGTGGTTTCTTGCACACCTTGCAGCAGTGCCAAGCCACCCAGCCCATACCACCCCAAACGCCAGGCTGCAGGAGCACTGCCCTGGTGACCACCTGCCCGCACAAACTTTGCCAAACTTTACAGTACGAAAGGGAAGTTTAGAAACAACTTGTGAAAGATTGAAAAGGAACTTTTGAAGCAAGCCAGTTGTAACAGAAAGCTTCAGTATCTTGTCGAGAAAATTAAAATTACAAGATCCATTTCAAATCCATTCTTCAAATATATGCAAATTCTTATCTGTGCAGAAATCTTGCTGGTTTCCCCCCCAGTTTCTCCAGCATTTGTTAATAAGGTTCCAGCGCCATCTCCTGGAAGACAATAAGTTGCTGGCATTGCTCCTGAAATTTAATTTTCATTGAACTGTGCTCATACAGCCAGCTAATACACTAGATTCTGCCATGACACTGCAGCAAGTTGAACTAACTGGATGGGCAAAAAGTCTGCATTAACCTTGTTTTCCTTAGTAGACATACTGAAACGGTTATAATGAATACAGGGAAAGAATGAAAAGGTTGATTTCAGTTATACCCTAACCCTTGGAGAGGAATCATTTATGCCCCAAGAGGCAACAGCAGATTCAGAGTTATAGAGCTAGCATCAGGAGAGCACAGATCTGCTCAAACAGTTCTGGCCATTCGCTGATCCGAAGAGAAATTAAAGGGTTTCTGGTTCAGATCAGAGTGCATAAAAGCAGTGGGTCCAAAAGGCTAACACTACAATAACATTACAATACCACTCACAGATTATTTTAGATTTACATTTGATTTCCTTACAAAAATATTGAGAAATTCATAGTAATAAAACTACTTTCACTTCAAAATCCTCTCTTCATAATTAATTTTAGCTTTTTAAAATACTATAGGCCTTTATTTAACACTAAATATTGGAAAAAATACCAAAGAATTGTCATTTTTTTTCAGATGACAAAAATTCCACAAACATAATACTGATCACTTGTATCCACGAGGAACTGTAGCTTCAAAAAATTAAAACATTGAAAGAATGAAAAAACAAAACCCCATTCTCAGATACATGTGTCTACATACGCAGATATCTAGTGGAGATTTTAGTGTGTTAAATTAGAGTGACTTGAAAGAACACAACACGTTTATCAAGAACTACTTGCAAGCAGGTATTTTAATCCTGCAGACAGACGATGTTCATACTCCTACGTACTTTGATACATTCATGGTGCATTCTGAAAACTTCATCAGGTGGCATCAAGAATGTACTTTATCATCTGGAGTTACTACGGAAGTTATCACAAAGTAACAATTGTTTCCAAGAGTACTAACACCGTGTGTTATCCCATTGCCTAGGATTGTACCCAGCGTTGCTTGCTACCACATAAAACTCTACAGTAGCCAGAGGACAATGAAAAACACAGCTACAGGATTAAAATACTTCAGTCATTTTAAATAACTTTCATTAAAAGGTTTCAGGGCTTGATATCTAAGGCTCTTGCTGAAAAATGAAAGTAAAAAAAGGAAAAAATGCAGTTATTTTTATGATCTAGTCAATGTAATATAATAGTCCTGGGGCATCATGTCTCCCTCCGGAAAAATCATAGTGTCTGCAGTCATTAAAACCCTCTCAGATGGGTAAGTTGGAACACGTTGCACACTACGCAGCATCCTGCTTTTGAGCACGAAAATAACCTTCAGCACTGTGCTGCATTTACCAACATACGATAATGTATTTACTGATACAGCCAGGGAGAAACATTTGGGTTTTGTTTTTACAAAGGCCATTGATGAGCAACAAAAACTTCACTGTGAATCGGCTCTTCAGCCACACGATCAAGCAGCTGTAAGAAGAGATTTATCCAAGATGCTTCTGATGCTGTTCTCAGATACTGTACTTTTAATAAGCCTATTTCCACTACTTTGTCAAAGAAATATCTGGTCTGCAGAGTGGAGCACATTAACTCTGACATCTTTGTAGTCAAACATACCATTCTGTGTGCAGTCCTCAGACGTTTCCTACGGCTCCGCTGTTTCTGTAACATTAGTTTTGTCAGAAAGTAATTCTGTTTTCATTGCTATAGGCTGAACTCTGGATAAAACTACAGCAAAGTATGCAAGATTCAATCAAGGCAAGCAAGACTGGGTTTTGTAGTGACATAAAGCAAACACAATAAAAGATGTCATCTGTTTACAATCCTGAAGTGCATGTGTTGGAACATTTCTCTTCTAAACAAACAGTACAGCAGCCCAGAAACAATGTGGTGATATTTAAGTGTAACCTGGAAATAAATACTTAAATCTTGTATTATATTCTTTGCCTTTTCAAAGCACTATCCAGAGAGATTGCTCCTTGATGTGTTCAAGTACTAGCTGTGCTCTACAACAGTGGCAGGTCACTTTCTGGGAAGAGAGAAGTGATCTCCTTCAAAACTGACTTAAAGTTTGCTAAATAAGTCTGCAAATAATAATAATTAAATAAAATCGTAAACATTCTCAACTTCAAATCACTTTTTTCCACTACACTATGTTAAAACAAAAATCAAATAAAGGAGTGAACACAGAGTAAATGTTCTCCCACTTGCTCTTCACTGCTTCCGAAGGCAAGAGATAGGAGGAACATCTGACAATTCCTGCAGAATGTTTTAGCTGCTCCTGGGAATTATGCATTGTAGTTGCTTGCTTTACTTCACAGGTTGACATAGCAGCATTTCAAAGGTTCCTTTGTTGGAAGTAAGTGTCATTTATTTGAATGATTAGAAGTATTAACTCTTAGTTTGAGTTATTAAATGCTGTCAGAGGAATTATTTAAAATTGTGTTATTTGAGGTGAATTCTACAAAAGGGTACCAGTGAAGTAAGCCACATTTTAGAGTGAACCTTCCCTTGAAAATGTGATTGTGCACTTACTAAAATTCAATTAAAAATACATAAGTAAAGAGTAATGCACTCTTACAACAAACTGGATAGACCATAAATGAGTATGTGCTGGGTTATGAGCCCAGGTGCCCACCAAAACCACTCTCACTTCCCTCCTCAGCTCGGCAGGGGAGAGGAAATACAAGGAAAGGCTTGCTGGTCCAAATGAGCACAGGGAGAGCTCACTCACCAATTATCGTCATGGGCAAAACAGACTCAACTTAGGGAAATTAGTTCCCTTTGTTACCAGTCAAATCAGAAAAGGCTAATGAGAACTAAAACCGAATCTCAAAACACCTTCGCCCCTGCCCCCAGCCCCTTCTTCCTGGGCTGTTTTGCTCCTGGTTTCTCTACCTCCTCCCCTCCAGCAGCGCAGGGGGACGCAGAATGGGTGTTGTGGTCAGTCCATCACACATTGTCTCTGCCGCTCCTTCCTCCTCAGTGGAGGGATCCTCACACTCTGCCTCTGCTCCAGCGTGGGTCCTTCCCATGGGGTGCTGTCCTTCAGGAGCAGCCTGCCCCAACGTGGGTCCCCCCTGGGGTCACAAGTCCTGCCAGCAAACCTGCTCCAGCCTGGGCTCTTCTCCACAGGGCCACAGCTCCTGCCAGAAGACTGCTCCAGCGTGGGCTCTCCATGGGGTCACAGCCTCCTTCAGGCATCCCCCTGCTGGCGTGGGGTCCTCCACGGGCTGCAGGTGGGTCTCTGCTCCCCATGACCCTCCGTGGCTGCAGGGGCACAGCTGGCCTCACCACAAGCTGCTGGGGAATCTCTGCTCTGGCACCTCGAACACCTCCTCCCCCCCCTTCTCCACTCACGAGAAGAACAGCTCTGCAGACACCCACATATTCTCACTCCCCTCTCCAGCTGCTGTTGTGCAGTTTTCTTTTTATCTTTATTCAAGATGTTATCCCAGAGACGTTATCACCACTGCTGATGGGCTCGGCCTTGGCCAGTGGTGGGTCCATCTTGGGGCCGGCTGGCATTGGCTCTATCAGACATGGGGGAAGCTTCTAGCAGCTTTTCATTGAAGCCACCCCTGGAGCCCCCTGGCTACCAAGACCTCACCATGCAAACCCAATACAAAATATCACTCCACTATCTTGAGCAAAACAAAGCTGCTTACAACTACTTAACTTACCCGTTGCAATGGGAACTGATTGATGGCGTACACATGACCAGATTTTTTTTTCTGCACCGTATCATCCCCATCTTACAACAGCCTATTTTGCTCTGCATCCATACCACACACAACTGCGGGTGGGCACTCGTAGCAAGCACATTGCGACAAGCACATTGCGACAAGCACATTGCGACAAGCACAGCTCCCAAGATCTCTTCTTTCCGTAGTACAGAATGTACCTTGTTTATACAATGCAGCTAAGCATATAAAATGGCATCTGTATTGCGACGGCAGCCTTTGGGTTGTTATTGAACAGGTCTGATTCTCTTGAGTCATTCCTGTAGGTCTCAAGGAGACATTTATTCTCTCAACTGCAAGGTCTGATCCCACCAGCTCTATTCGGTTAGCCATATTTAACATTTTTGTCCCTGGTGTGCGCCCCAGGACAGCTAACAAAAAAACGACTTTGACCAAAGAAATTCATTATGTTCTGCTGTGTTCTTCTTGATCTCCTTCTACAGAAGCACCTAAACCCACCAATGGACCTTTTTCTTTCCCATCCTTCCATATGTTAAAAGATACATGGGGAAAACGAACTCTGTCAGTTGACCAAATGTTCTTGCACTCTTCTCAAATCATCCTTCAAACTCATTCTCCCTTAATCACAAGGAGCTTGGGTAACCTGTGGAGTATTTTGTTGATAGCTAAGCTATGAAAAGTCCTGAAGCAATACATGCCTAATGACACCCCTATTAAGAAAAAACAGACCAACAAATATTGAGCAATATAACGTGAATTCACGTTTGTATGTGATAGCCTGGCCTTGCCTTCCTTTGAAGTTTCCCAAACCAGCCACGTTCAACCACCTAAAAGACCTGAAATAAGATGTTCATGAACAACCAGAAATGTTTACAATTGCAAAAAATTCTTTGTCCTTACCTACCCCTTGATGATATCCAACTGTTTCAACCTGAATACATCTATTCAAACCATTGAGAAAACATTATTTTCTCCATGGATAAGTAACCTTTCTTCATTTTTCTTATATTTTTCCCTTCCCACATATGAAGGGAAATAATTTATTTGGAATAAAAGAAAAAAAGATTTAACTCCTTCAGAATAGAAGTTTTTCAGAATTACTATGTACTTTTGTCAAATTATCTCTGGTTGGATTTTTTTATTTTTGCAAGGAATGGAAATTAAACCCTTAAATTCTAGGATCACAGAAGTTTGCAGCTTGTTAGTTCCTTCTAGATTTCCCATTCTTCAAAAATATGATCAAAGGCAGAACACAAAAGAAAGGAAAATTCCTTTAAATGAAAACATTCTCACTTCTAAGATTTCATTTTCTCTTTCTCAGTGCTACATTTCAGGCAACATCTGCCTTCCAGCCAGTGTCTGCATGGTTCTCAGAAACACACTCTTATAATTCTTCTCTGGTTCAGGGTTATGTTCTAAACCACAATATACAGACTAAAATCAACAGAAACCCTTCTGTTTGTTTTGGGCGATGGACGACCTTTCTGAAGGCAGTTTTCTCCTTATCAAATATTATGTGGAAATACTAAAGCCTCATGGGGTGGAAACGAATCTAAAGAAGTCTAACTCCCTAGCAAGACAAAACCGCCAGAGCCTCATAGAAGAGTCTCTTGCAGAAAACTTCCCCACTTCACCAACGCTGGTCATGGAAGAATAATTCACTTCATTGTTCTCAAGAACTCTGATTTCCTTCTCCTCCCCTAAACTCAGATACAATAAAAAATTACAAATGGACACTAATGAAAAAGGTCAGGTTTAGTGGAAGAGCTGTACCTGCACTGAAGAGCCCTTGAAGAGCAGGGGTAATGCTTGCTGTCACAAGGCATGCCTGCTGCTGTTCACTAGTGCAGCAAGCACAGCTTTCCATCTCACAGCAAGGAGGAAACAAGGGCAAAAAGTAATAAACTGACTAGTGTTTTTCATTTCTCCAAAATAAATTTTACGAACAGTAACAACAGAAAACGTACTTTTTATCTGAAGCTTAGAGCAACAGGGAAATAAAGCTCAGATGCTGCAGACTTAACTGTTTGTTATTTGGCAGACACAGGTGTCATTTCAGTCAGAATGATCAGGATTAACAAAGTCAAAAACCCTACACACACTTCCAAGGTGACATGTTACTTCTCTTTTAAAGTCCTCTCAAGGGGAGGTGAGGAATGGGAACCACCAATAAATTACAACAGTTGCTAAATGGCTACTATTAGCCAGTCCACCAGAGCAGGATGAACTTGCTCCTGGCATCGTTACTGAGTGCATCTGTTACGTCAGATACAATAGCAGCAGATACAAACTTTTAATTTGTATTTCTAATTTCAGTTGATGAAATGTGAAAATAATCCTTCACTTGAGAGAAGCAATGCTGCTTACACGCATATGTACTGCTTTGTTCACCTTATAAAAATACAATCTGGAAGTAGTTCAGCTCTTTATTTTGTCAACTGCTATATAAGATGTAATATTCTGAATTAAAATTGTATTTAAAAAAAAATTACATAACGTAAGTGCAGTGTTCTTAAGGTACTTGTAGTTTTAATTTAGAATTTTAGAGAAGACCTCCCTTGCAAGGATGGTAAGATTTTTCATGGAAAATCAGAGCATTAAGTACTTTTCAGATACAAAAATATTTAAAGGCAAGAACCTACAATGTGAGGACCAGCCAATTAATAAGCTTGCACGTAACACAGAAATGGTCTCAACTGCCTGTGTGCAAAATAAAACACACTAGAGAGTTCTAATAATACAAAAAAAAAAAAAAAAATCTTTAACAGCAGTAATTTCCTATTTTAGTTTCAGGTATTTAGCATTTGAAGAACAGCTACAGATATTCCTGACGTCATCCTTAACAGAATTACCTGAACCCAACTGCACTAAAAGCATAAATACACCAGATATGCTCAAATACTTGGATATACAGTGGGGAAAAACAAACACAGAAAGCCACCTTCCAATCAAGTGGAAGTCAGTGGAACCTGAACACCTAACCTGGTTAGATTTGTAAGACAAATAATTTCAGTAATTATGGTGCAGTTACAACCTTTATAAGCCTGTCTTCCTGCATCATTCTGCAGGAAGAATGCAGAATGAAAATTAGTCTTGCAAGAAAGCTTTCACTATGTAATACGGCTCACCCTTCTCTTCTGTCCTTAAGCTTGCTCCACTGTAATGTACTGTAAAACAGAGTGAAGATTATCTGCATCCACCACATTAGGTGTTACAGCAATACAGACACACACAAATCTCTCCACTACAAATACAAGAATTCTGTTTACTTACCGTTGTCACCTACCCCATTTACATATTTTAGCCTCACATTTCATGTTTATCATACCATTTTCACACCTAGCTTTAAGTCAATAAAACATTTTAATGCATTCTGAAACTTAACAAAGTTTCTAAGATTAGTTTGACAACTAATTAGCACAACAGATTCTTACTTAGGAGGCCTGTATAATTGCTGTAACTGAAGTAGATGAGTTATACAGCAGGATAAAATGCACCTAATTCACAGTGCTTTTTCTACCATATGGTTTCTCTCTAGAGTCAACCCATTCTTTTTCATGACATTTAGATATGTTGGTACGTTTAATCTCATTTATTTCTACTTCTAGAAGACAATTGTTACATTAGTATGAAGACTTTGGAGACAGAGAAAGCTACAATTTCAAAAATTTCTACAGCATTAAAATTGTTACTACTGAATGAGCTCATAGATCTCTTCATTCAGGTCCTTTTATTAAAGTAACTGCACCCATATCTCCCCTGCTTTTCCCAAGCTGCAAGTGTGTAAGATGAAGAATTTGTCCCCAAACTCTAGTGCTCACAGGAAACTGTAGCTAAGGTCATAAAAATGTATGTTTAGTCTCATAGCAGCTTATGCCATGTAGCCATGTAACAAGTTTCCAAAATATCAAACTAGCTAAAAAATACAAATTAACTAGAGAAAAATCAAATTCAGATGTGACTAAAGAGAGCCAACTAAACAACAGCATTAACCGAGTAATGACAAGTCTCAATTTGAGGCAGTGGTTCCCCATCTTTTCCTACTGATTTCCCAAATCCAGTTCATTGCGGGACTACTAGCAACCAACCTTCTCATCCACTTTTTAGATTGCCTCAGCATATTCACAGCAGGTTTTCTTTTCTTGTATCTGCTTTCTCTCTCTCTCCAGTCTTAAGACCATTCCCTGTTTCCTATCTCGTCACAACACCGTATGACACTTGCAGCACTGCGATGTACTGGTGGGTCCACATGCCAGAAAACACGGACAGGCATAAAACGATGGTCTGTCTAGGTAAGGCTGTACATTAGTGCCTTAACAAAAGCTGTTGGGTGAAGAATAGAAGGTAAAAGCCACTGAAGAAACTTCTTTTCATAACAAAAGCAAAGTTGAATCCAGAGTTTAGCAGCCACTGAGCACCTATTATTGCTCTTTGCTTATTTTACCTCCATCTCATCCTATTTCCCTCCAATGTTCTGGTTTATCCACCTCAATTCGAGGGGATCCAGCCTTTGAATATGAAAACCCATGACAACTGCAGGAGTTGTCATATTTACTCTAAGAACATCTGCAGGGTCACACCACTTCTTTAAAAGCCAGGTTAAGACAAACAACTTCCATTTGTCCCTTCTGCATGAACGTTCTGTATGCCAAAAATACCTGAAAACTGCACTGATACAGTAGAACTTATTTAAACTTGCATTACAAATAAACTGCACATGCTCTTTTACAGACAATATATATTTGTAAACTTGCTCATGCAAAATTAGTGTGCACAACAGGGGTATTTGTTTTCTAATCCCTGCATCATTAAAAATGACATTGGTGTCTTTTTTTTTTTTAAACTGTGCCCAAACCCTCTCTTTAATATAATAAATCTTACACAGAATTCCTCTGCCAGCCAAACCAATTTATGAAGCTGAAACGAACAAAAAAAAAAGTTATACAAAACCACGGTGCACCTGGACGCTTGATTCCCACCTCCCCCCGTTTTGTGTTCACAAGTAGAAAGAATAAAAGAAAAAAATCATGGTCACAAAATTTTGACATTTTAATCCTAAACATTACAGGGCAAATGGATGTTGGAACCTATTTCCATACACCATGCGTCAACTTTTTATATCCCAAATGTGGCCAAATCCACTAAAACAAGAGTGGTTAACAAACTCTGGATTATGGAAATACATTTCTGGAATAAATGCTAAAAAAGCAACAATGGGAAAAGCCAACTGTCTCCATAAAGGTAAATAAAGTGGAACAATGTGTAGATTAGATACTTTTTCTGTTTCTTACTCATAACCTGTCAATTCAGTGCATCATATGGTTCAACATCATGGTCCCCATTGTGGGCAAACATCTAACTAGTGTCCATTGATTCCAAGTTAGTGGATGATGAATCTTTTTGGATACTTTCAAAGATGGCTGCCAGCTCAGGGTTAGAGCTTATCTGTGACTGAAATTCACTCATTAGTGGACTCTTCTCTGCTTCTGGAATGGTTAGAAGCGCTGCTACTGCCCTCATAGCAGATCGTTTCAGTTCATCTTGCTTTTCAAACTCCTGTTTCACTGAGTTTGCCTTTACCTAAAAGGAAAAAAAACCCAACCCAACAAACAAAATAAGTTTGAAATTTTTGCTTAACTGTCCCTCTACACCCATCTTAAGAAATATATATATATCAAAGACCTATTTCCTTCCACACCATCATTTTGCACAGCTTTCAAAGTGGCCCAGGCTCTTACAAGAAGAAAAAGAAGTAAAAACAACCCTCCAAGCATCTACTTTTTAGCAGACTTTTTACCAACAGTTTACAAATCAGACTGAAACTTGAATACTGCAAGGTAAGCCGAAAAAGGTTGTAAGCTAACAGGTCAATTACCAAATCAAAACTATTATAACAGCTAACACCTAGCTTGTAAGGCCAGTAAACAACATTAAAATTGTATCATCACAATAATTCCAGCTTCCAGAGAACAGAAATTTTTAAAAAGGGTGACCTTCATTAGAATAATTGTTTAACCTTCTGCTATAATTCTCAAAGATGTTTGTGATACAAACATAAGTTATCATTAAAACCAGTCAAATTTCTCAATGTGAAAGACGAGAGATTATGGTAATGGGAAAGCAAGGTAGATCAGGCATTAAATGACTGTCAGAACATGCAGGTGGATCAAGATGAGCAGGAATGGAAGCAGACTAACTGTGCCAAGACCCAAGAATCTTGTAATGTAAATGAAGAAGGGAAAAACAAAGCAAAACAAAACAGGAACAGGACCACTTTACACTGCCTCCATTCTTCATCACCCAAATGCTTTTCCACAACAACCTAATCAAAAAAACTCTCAGTATTCCATTTTCCCTACTTATAAAGAAAGGGGACTCACAAGTGGCCAAAGTGGCAGCTAGATTTTTAAGGAACAACATGAAATCAAAGAAACAGAGGATTTTTGAAAAGAAGGTAACAGGTTTAACTCTTCCATTTGTAATTTAAAGAAATATGACATATGTAAGTGCCCACATATTTATACTGCCCTACTGCAGCTTATGAACGATCGCTCGGGAAATGCTGCAGCATTACACCTACGTTCTCAGAAGTATTCTTCATGCACAAGTTCATTTATGCTTCTAGAAGACAACACAAAATAATTAACTTGAATAAGTTTTAAATTTAAAACAATACCTTTGTTGTACACGTAGCACGCAAAGGTTCAACAAGCCTATCCAACCTCTGCAGCACTGCACTCGGACAAAGGGTAGACAATCTCACCAACATTAAGAAGGTTAACATCTAGGTTGAGAGAAAACCAAGTCGACAATCAGTGATGCTCAGCACATATACGGAGAGATACTTCCTACAATACAGCGTCACCTTTTTAACAGCAACACTTCCATTAAAGTGGCAAATATGGTGAAGTACTTAAGCACGTAAAGTGATATTGTTACCATTTCAGTCTATTGCCTACTTGAAATATTTTGACTAAGTCACTGCTTACACAGAGAAAAACAACAGCTAACCTTAATATCATAGTGATCCTTCAGGCCATCTTCAACATGGTTTAAGAATTCAAATATATCTAGTCTATCCAAACAGCTATCCAAAAGAGTATACATGCACTCAAAAGCTGCTTTCCTTATGTCCAACCCATCATCAACTGTATGCTTAAATGGTCCCATTTCCACCTGTCAGCAAATAAAAAACAATGTTAAGTAGTAGTATATTTAGAAAACCAAATACGTTTGCATACATTTAGGACTGTTTTTCTTAGTTAACATACCTCTCTGATTAATTCCTTTCTGACTTTTGTTTCATTGTAAAGATGAGGAAGCACAGTATCTAAGAGGTCCCTTATTAATGATGGTTTGTTGTGTGCAGCTGAGTTAAATGTCACGAGGGCTACTCTCCTGACATTGAGATCCGGGTCCTCCAATGTCTTCAGAAAATCACCTGCAATCACGTACAGAAATCAGTCAACCTATGAGGAACTTTTTCTTTTGCTACTTTAAAAATGTCTTTGCTTAGTTTTAACCTGTCAAAAGGGCATAGGAGTTATTCTGATGAGACACAGACCAATACCAGCTATTTAAGCATGATTACACAAATAAGTCTATTTGTGTCATAATCACATCAAAAGTGTTATATAACATTTCAGATAATGAAATAGAAAAAAAAAGCTGAAATATCATTAAGTGATAGCCACTTATTTTGGTGGTGTTTTTAAAACAGGTACAGTGTGTAAATTAATGTAAATTATATTTAATGGAGAAAAGGAAAGGTTGTGTTAAAGTCTCCCAGAATATACATTAGAAAACCAATTTAAATTCTACAGTTCAAGAATTACAGAACACCTCATAAGGAAACTCTCGTTATATTGATTTTTAACCTCTAAATTGGCATATATTGAGAATTCCTAAATTAGCAGAAGATAAACCACTCAGTATGTACTAATGTAGCAACATTTCTCTCATCCCATCCCACCCCACTGCTGTCTGGACATTTTCACTTCAGAATGTCTATTATAACACAGCCTTGTTGAAACAAACCCCTGCAGGAACAGATCACATTTTTCCCCAGTATTTGTGAATTTTTACTAGCAACTTCCAAGAGTGAAATTTTTGAAATGAGATAAACAAAAGGGTGTAAACATCTAAGTGACTTCTACCCCAAAAAAAACCCCAAAACAACCACACAACACAAAAAAACAACACCAAAACAACCACCAAAACCAATCTGGGCAACAAACCCAAAGATTTTTTTTTAAGTGTTAGATACCAATAGTTTTTTGACTAGATAATCAGTAAGTATTTCCAGAAACCAAAGAGGCAAGGCAGCTTCAGTGGGATGGACAGAGGGGGGAAAAACCCACAAGCATAGGCAATACTTTAACATATTATTAAAAAGAAAATAAGCTTAGTGATGAAAATAACACATAGGAACTGACACCACTTCCCCATAAATGAAAATTCTGCTCTCTATAAAACCATATGTTTTCGAAGATTAATCTTTCCGCCCTATTAGCTTTAACAGTATACACAATTTTTACATATCTTTAAACCTGTAATCAAGCTGCTATAAAACATTCATCACAGCATATTAAACAAGTCTACAATACTTTGTCATACAAATGAAAGATGATCAAAAAACCACAGCACTGCAAAGCTCTCAATATAGCATCAGTATGATGAAGAGCTCTCATTACCTTATCCCTGTAAAAATATGCACACTTGTAGCACCTTTCAGATCACAAAGTATTATAGAATCCTAAGGACCTAAATTCACAGTTTGCCACCTGGTAACACTCAGAACTCGCAAGTGCAAGTGCATACACGTTTTAAATGACTGAATGTCAAATATTTCCAAGACCACCCTTCTGGGTAAAGACAGTACCATATTCAACAAACATATAATTTGGCAAAAACATGGCAAGGCAAACCAGATTTTGGGTACTGTCTTCCTAAAAGCCCTAGCTCCTTGCATTCTTTGCCCACCACAGCTTCAATACATACCATTTTTATCACACAACCTTTACTGTTCAGAACTCAAACGATCTAGAATTAATAAATAGTTGGCTAGTACAGAAACATTTTAGAACTGTTCCAACAGTTAACATTAGCAGCTAATTCTGGTATCTGCACATAGTTTGGGGTTTTTTTCTGAAAACACAATAAACAAATTTTAGGTGCAATTCTATTGCTTGAAAACATAGAAGCTGTTCCAAAAGTAGAGAACTTACCTATGCAGTTCTTCAAGAGTGGGTCTATGGGTTGTGGATGATCAGAAATAGTGAACTTGACAGCAGTAACCACTGAACTTCGAGCATATGAAGACCCTAGTATGAAACAGAAGTGTAAATATGTAACATTAGAACAGTACAACTACAGAATTTAAGTGATGTTTAATTCCATTCTTTTAAAATTTGTAATACTCTTAAGAACACCTAAGAAGAAATGTTAGTCAATACCAGCAATGCAGCATGTTTTCTCCATAGATTTACTTGTGTTACATTTTAAACATGGGAAGAGAGAACATAACATTTGTAATCAACTTCTAACATTTTCTGCTACAGAAAATTCAAGTAATGAGCCTATTAGGACAGATTTTTTAATTCAGCACATAGGCCTACAAACCACTCTCTAAACTAGAAGCACAGGAAGAAAACATGTCAATATTCTTGATATGAAACTGATAAAGGAATTGTGCAGTGATCCTTCCTAATCCTTAAAAGTTTCAGAATACTTCTCTGAAAATCATGAATATTGTAATTTACACCAAAATGTCAACATGTTGCAACTGGCTTGTGGAGCAGTACTGTCTCTGTTGTCCATGCTCCTTAGCCTTTAAGTTTATAACTCTTAGTTAAACATCATTAATTGAAATACCAGTCTGAATACACAACATAAAATTAATTCATGTTATGTATGAGTAACAACTTCTAGTAAAAATGTCCCGGTAATGTGAAGCTTAGATGGTTCCAAGAGGAAAGCAAAATTTCAAGACTATCAGAAAATTAAATCACATAATCTGCAAAACTAGATCCATTCATTGATAGATAGGACAAGGCCATTTGCTACAGTATGTATGTGAGTTACCACTACTCACCTGATGCCAAGTATCCCTTGAGTCGTGGAAGCAGAGTCTCTGGGTCTATTAGCGTAAGCTTGCCCAAGCATTCAGCAACAACATTCCTCGTGCCCTCTTCTGCACATTCGCAGTGTTTCAGGAGTAAGGCCCAGATGTTCTCAACATATGGTTTGAGACCAATCACTGATGCAGAGCTAATTATTTCTTTCAAGGAATGAAGAAGAAGGTATTGCCTTTTCGGCTGACTGGTTATTTCTTGTAAGACAAATGGCAGATACTCAGGAAGATTGCCAACACTAATACTGCCTAATGCATAGGATGCCGCCGACTTGACTTCTTCACTAGGAGAAGAGAATGCTTCTAGTATTACAGACTTCAGCTCAATTTGTCCACTTAAGTCAATGTGATGCCCAACTTCCCCAAGAGAAAGCAAAGCCAAAAGCCGAATGGAATCCGTGGACCTTGAGTTCTTGACATCTTGAATGAACTGACCTACAACAGCTGGTCCTTCCTTAGGACAGGCTCGAGTAAGGGCAGCAACACATTTGGCAATGGAATAGTAAGACTGCTTGTGAGTAAGTGCCGTGCTCTGTGAGTACACTGGACCCGTTAACATGCGCAGTAAATCCATATAGCCTAAATTATTTGTACCAGTCACAACCAAAGCTTGAAAAAATTCTAGCATGGCACTAAGTGCTCCACCCTGAAGCAGAGGTGACCTCACCAGCCCAATAAGTTCATTGAGAATGGACCCGCTAATCTTTGACAGGGAGGAAGGATATACTTTAGCCAGCGTTGTCAGGAAGCTGATGGCCATCTGTGATACATGCATATCACTTTCACTAATCAGAGGTGGAAGCTCATCCAGGACAGCATCAATCATGGCAGCTGTCAAGCTATCACTGTAATTCTTAATTAAAATATCTAGAGCAGAAAGAGTGCCCAGTTTCAAAGCTCGCTGATTCTTTCTCAAAAAAGAAGCAAGAATAGGAACTCCTTCCCCAAGGATTGGTCTCAAATCTATCTTCAAAGGAGAACCAGCAATCAATGTCATGGCCTTCACTGTAGTTAACCGAGTGATCTCATTCTTCAGTCTCTCTAGGAAGATCTGAAGTGTACTAGGCAGGTCTGTGCCTAGGCTGTCACCAAGGCTACAAATTATTTGACCCATGCAAGATATTGCCCTTTCTTTCACCTCCTGATCAATGTCAGCTGCCTTTAATCTCTTGATTGTACAAGTAAACAAATCTTTGATGTAAGGAGTAGCATCAAAGGAAGAAGGCTGGTCTAAAGGACGAATGACTTTCACAAGCTGTTGGGTAACCAAAAGCGCCTCGGATGTTATCTTGTAAAACGGGTCTCCAACGCAAGCTACAACTGGGGGTACCAATGCTTGAACGTGAGGATGAAAGACCTGGGGAGAATGATTGCAGAGGATCACATACAAACAGGACAAAGCATCTATCTTCAGATTAGAAGAACTTGATTTGTCATTCAGTGAAAAAATTATTCCTGAAAGAAAAAAGAAAAATGTATTTTTAGGTTAAGTATTTATATTCTTTTAGAACACTTCAAAATTCCTGAAGGAAGGCAGCTACACTCAATTTATGTTTTCCTGCTCCCAGCCTTTCCTGAATGCTTCCAAGCCCCTTTCACCATTTTACTAAATCAAGTAGTTTTCAAGCTTCCTCTACACAGAGGACATGGGCCATTTGATGGTTTGTGATGTATTTGCTTAATTATAACAGGATGGTGAACCTTTAACTTTTTCAAACTTACTTTTCCTTGTTACTTCAAGATTCAACATTTCAGGTCCCAAAAGCTAAAATATGGACAATATTTCACTCCATGATCTGAAAAAAGGCAATTTGCTCTTACAATTAAGCAGCAAATTAACTTTTTTTTGTTCAGATATTGAAGAAAAAATCTCCATCTTAGAGCCAACCCTTGTTTTCAAGATTAATGGAAATATGCACTAAAATATTTATATGGATCCACACAGTAGCTGATTATTTTGCCAATTTCTTTAAATAGAAGCAACACTTCAAAGCTCCTGCAAAAAGCACAGTCAAGACTTGAAGATTTCACATCCAATGTACTAATAAATCATGAGGCTAATAATATGTTTCTCATACCTGGTACAAGTACAGGAACATGTTGTGTTAGGGCTCCAGGTAATACATTTACTAGCTCAGTCAGCATGTTAAAGCAACACTGACGAGTTTTCACACTTTTCTCCTTCATCTGTTTGTGCAAGGCTTTAACTATGTTGGGGACCTGTAATCATCACACATCTGTTAATTGATTCAATAGCTGACAGTTCTTTCATCTTTGTTCACTGGGGGATATGCAGAAAGATGTGTCCTACCTCTCTATTTCCAATTTCTCTACAGAACTAGAGAAGTTATAAACACTGGGAAATGAAGATTCAAAAGAATTGTTATCCAAAAAAATAGTAATCAAACCTTAAAAGTGAGATAAAAAACCATAAGAACTAGATTTGTATTAATAAAACTGTAGAGATCAATAACTGAAAAGTCACCCAAATAATTCACTTAGAAAAAGTTTTTCAGCATTACCCTTTTTATTCTGCAAATAAAAATATGTTGTAGCAAGTCAAGTTTTATCTCCATCATTAGAGCTTACATCTGCATTACAGAATGCACAGAATAACTATTTTGCTTTGGTGATTTGGCTAAACTCATAGGACATGCAACTTTTACAGGTGACGGTAAACAACTGAAGTCAGATAACATTTGCATGGGTCGGTAATTTCAGCTTCCAAGACTGCTGCACTTTCCCAGGCCAGTTTACCTGGCTTACTCTCTATGTTCTTACTAAACTGTAAATTTGTGTATGAAAAAAGTATGATATGGCACATTTCAAGAACTATCCTTATGAAGAGGGCACAACTTCAGTGTGTCTTCTCAAAGATAACAAAAATCTTAAAAAATAACCTGACTCTGAAGCATCGTCAAAGGTGTCTCTCCTTGTTCCATTGCATCAGGATCGCAAAGCCAACTTTGCACAGGTCGAGTTTGTTTTAAAAGAGAAAGGTATGCATGAAAAACATCTGCTTTAACATTCTCTTCACGTTCTTTGAATCTGGCTATTAAAGCAGGAGATACAGTTTTGTAGAATTCTGGAAGCATTTCGTGTCGTGTGCTAACCACAGCATCCAGACATTTAGCAGCTGCACGCCTCACTTTCCAGCTCATGTCATCATCATCACTATATTCATCATCGCTCCCTTGAAAAAAAATAAATTATGCACATGTTCAAGTCTAGACAATCAAAGCATCAAGTTTTATTTTAAACAATAAGAACACACTTGAGTTCTCTGTGTAAGGCACACTCAAGTATTCTTAAAACCATACCTAAAAAGCCTTCTAAACTGCCTAAACTGTAAGACTAATTATTTTCTCTGCCAATTTTTTCACACTAGCCTTACACATGCATTCAACTGCAAACAGGACAACCACATTTTCAGCCTGACTACTGATTTAAAACATATTCCTCTATTCATGACGTAAGCGACAATGCAACAACAATTACGAGCTGATCAAGATTCAACAGATTTTTCTGTTTCTTTCTAGGAACAAAATAAAACCATACTCTGCCCTCCCAAATGACAACAAAATATACAATAAGCAATACAAATTGACTTCTTAAGCGCTAAAGCCACAACTATACAGCTAATTCATTCTTAAAGCAATGAGAATATTATGCTCTGGGTTCAGATTACTTGTGTGTCCAGGTTTTCATAAAGCTTATACATGGCACGGTGTTGCTACCATATTAACAATGTGGTATGTCTTTCAGTCCAAAACATTTTTTATCCTACAGGAAAATATTGACTGCAGCTTTCAATCTATTTTGATTTTATGTGTTAGGTAACAAAATATCACAGTGGAAAGTAGTGAGAAGCCTTTACCACGCTGAACGTGTATTTTCAATTAATTAGCTGATGTTGTTCTCACTTTAGCTATATTATTCTACATGCTTCTGCCTTTCACCACATTTCAAATATTTTAAAATATGTCTTGTACTTTATGACTCTTAGAATTATTCATGTCCAACAACAATATCCTATACTTTTATTCTAAGAAGTGAGTTCATAAGGTATGTTTAAAAACAGTACAAAAGCTGAATACAAAAATACACAAGTCATTCAAATACTGGTACTTAGTAGCAATACCGCTCTCAATTTTCTCAGATGAGTGCAGGTTCACAAGCTCTTCCTATCCCCCAAACCAAAAAGAGAATATACCTTGATCATCATCATCGCCACCATCAGCATCCATTGCATTTTCATCTTCATCTTCATCATCATAATTATAGTTAGGATCATAGGTAAGGTATTTAAGACAAATGTTTATAATAGTAGACACATGAGGATAAACTTCTTTAGGACATCTGCATAAAACAAAATACAATCAATGTCAAATTACTTACAAGAATTAAAGTATTTCTAGAAGTCTTCATGTCACATACTGTACTTTAGAGACATTAACCAATCCAAGCGCCACCAATGCATCCACTGAATTACAGAAAGTCAGAAAGGAAGGTCAGAAAGGGCAACGCTACTATGTAACTGGATCTGCTAGACTGGAAGATTGCAGAGGACCAAGATATACCTTTGGATATCACTTTTTTTGTCCCTGCTACTGGACAGTAATTATTATTAGAATACCTCCCCCCTTGCCCTGTATGTATCAGTAGTAATGGCACAGGAGAAGGTTTCTGAAGTACAGACGTAACACACCGCTTTAACGAGTAAGTTACAAGATTGAGCTATGGGAACATTTCCAGCTCAAAGCTTGCAAAAGTATTTTGTATCAAGAAGATGGTCTCTTGACAGTTTATACAGGCAAATGGCATGCTATTACATCCTCAGAAAGCCCAAAATAGGTACCTGAGAATAACTTACCTCCTAACAAAGGATTCAAAGGCTTGAATGCAATATTCTCGTAGCTCATCATCATCTACATTACAAAACTTTACAACCAAAGGTATTATTTTCTCAAGATATTCACCTGGCAAGAGGAAAAAAAATAGCCAAAAATTACTCTCATCTAAAAACTAGTAAAGCAACAGGTGGTTTATGTATTTTTCTTACCTATTCTGTGACCTGCTTGCCTACTGATAGCAGCAATACACTGTATATAGGTCCTAGTTGTTGACATGGAATCGTTTTTAGACAGCTCTGTCAACAGATGTTCAATGAGGTCAACAAAAACCATATTGCCACAACTCATAACCAGGTGACCAAGAGCAATGATGGTTCTTTTCCTCACAGCCAGTCTGGGGCTAGTCAGCTGGGGGAGCAGACAGGTCAGAATTGAAGGATGGAAGTTAACAAGCAGTCCTCCTTGCCTTAAAACAGACAAAACACAAACTCAAACCAATTGAATCTAGTTATACAGTATATGAACAAAGTTATTATTTCCTTTAAATACTCCACAAACATCACAAAGATTCCAATTAAGTCTTTAAACGTAAGCTTTTGTAACTTTTTTTTTTAAATTAGTTTAAAATAGACCCTTAAAGCAATAAACAATAAAATAAGCTTAACAACAGTTCTTGGGAGATTAAATAATAAAGTAATTAAACTATCAATCAATTCATCTTCAATACGTTCACTTTTTTCCCCTAGATTAAGTTTCATCCATACTTAACACCTTACCAAATTTAAATTTTTAAGTTCTGTGAAATAATATAACATTTGGAAAATTAAAGTTCAAGTTTTAAGGAGTATATATCAACATTCACCAGCATTTTGGAAGAGGGTTGTTTACCTGCTCAGCATATCAGCCATGATATCCAGAGCCTCCAGTTGAACAGACACATCTTCCTGCTTGGCTATAGCACTAGTGAGGCGCCCTGTGATCTTTTTGCAAACATTAGCTGCTAATGCAGAACCTGGAAGTACAACAAAACCTCAGCATTTTCATAATTAAAAAAAAAAAATTTACCACCAGAGCTCATGTTTTTGACTCTGGAATGCAACCTGATCTCAACATGAAGAAGCTTTTCCCACTCAACAAAACAAGCCTGAACAGCGGGTTTGTTTGTAATGTAATGTACGCTCTGCATTAGAGCTGAAACACTATCTGTGTAGAAACATACTCAGGAGGGCTTCTTAACTGTCCCATAAGGTACATACAACAGAAAGTACACTGCTTTTGGCAGAGCAAACAATGGAAAGTGAAGGCCAAGACAAGTCTAGAGCAATAAATGAAAGGACTATAGGTAAAAATAAAGGAATAACTAGAAGGTATGGGGAAGCACAGAAGTAGATAGAGTCACCTCTAAACAGCTGTAATAATGAAACAGCAAAATAAAATTATTTTGCAGAAGAAGCTACCTGAATAATAAATACCTGAAATACTGCTGAAACATTTGAGAAAGGGGGGAAAATGTATACACGAAGTATTTTAAAATTCAAGTAAAAGTGTCTTTTCCACAACTCTGTATTTTCCCATTTCCTCCAACTGCCTCAGCGCTGTTCATAGTAATTATGAGAAGAAAGTCATGTCATGGTAACAGCTGCCTAATGGCTAGTGCTCCCCTTGATTTACGTGAAGTTTTTTTAATCATACTTTGGGAATTTAGATGTGTAATTAATATCATTCCAACCTATATCAAATATAATTTATTTGTGGCTTATTCTTAACAAAATGACTAAAACTAAACATAACAATTGGACAGTCAAATGTTTTACCACAGATGTTAAGAAAAAAAGACAACAAATGTTAGATTTGAGAGCAAGAAATAACACCTAGGTTCCTTTTTGTATAAGGAATACTAATTATACTAACAGGTTTTGCTATGTTTTCATTTGAGCTTTACCTCCATCCCAAAATCTCCTTTTTGTGTGGACAAACAAAAGAATAAAAGCTTAAACTGATTTATTTAAAATTAGTTATTTAAAGTTTACCCATCTCACTACTGCTTGATAAAAGTAAGATGTACATTTGGACTTTCAACAAGGGATGTCAAAATCAGAACGTACTCCTTTTTTTTGAAATTTAGAAAACTTAATATCTAAAAACTGCATTTCCAAAGCCTTTTTAATCACACCTCTGTTCTCACTGATGTCCTACATTATGGTATCTGAAAAAATCACTTGAATAAAAAAAGTAATGCCATTAACTGATGAGTTGTTCATCATTACTATCTCTTTTGGAGGAAAGACTGCCTTCATTTAAAACTGCAGGTAAGCATTTCAGTAATTTAACGGGCCATTGTTAGAAATACAAGGTACTTTCCAAAACACTTACCAGAAACAGAGACAAGAAATCAGATCATTAAGGAAAAATAGCCATGATAATCAATTTTAAAGTGTACTATCAATCAAAAAGCAAGATCAGATTTAGCTATTACTACAGCCTAGAAATGTTGCACCAGGCAATTATTAAAATAGGAGATTTTAACCTCAATTTGTTATACTGAAGTTCATATACTCTAAGTTTGTTTTTCACATTAATGCAATTCTTCACTAAAAAAGTTTATATACTAGTAAAATCTGGAAATACAGTCAGAGAACAAGAAACTAAATGGGTATTTGTGACATACATTTTTCCTCTGACAGAAATTAGTTCCAATGTTAAGTGAACTGAATCCTCTTCACTTAAGGACCCAGCTTTTGCATTTTGTTTTAATTAGTAATAAAACAATAAAACTAGACGGTCCTGAGTGCAAAATGCCTTACCACTGGAAGCTGGGGGAAGTTCTCCAATCACAGTTTTAAGGCCAATGCTTGAAATGTCTCGTAACTGTTCTTTATCTGAAAGCATGTTTGTACAGAGGGTATCTACAATGGTCTCCACTTGGTACTCCTTCACTTTACTCACCAAAGGGCCAAGGCTGTATAAACAGAATAAAAGTATTAAATCTGCAACCTTAAAAAAAACCCTCATTTTATTTCACTATTTTGCATTCAAGTCACAAATTTAAGGTTGGTTTTGGTAGCAGTATAAAGCAGAATTTTAAAAACTGAATAACTTCAACTGGTTGGGTTGATAAACTGTCTTCATAAAACTAGTAACAAAACACTGGTTTAGTACACATTTTTAATCTAGGAGTGGAAACAGGTGTTTGTGTGACTGTTCTGTCTGAAACCCAGAGCCTCTTCTCACTTAACAGCAAGATTTATAACCAAAGTTACCTAGCCAGAGCCATCAGTTCATGTGCTTGACCACCACTGCCCACTTAGTTTTCAAACAAGTAAGCAACCTTCTGACCCATCTTTATTCTACTCAACACTTGGGTTCAGTCTCACACACTCAGACTCATTCTGTACCTTGGAGTACCTACCTTAATAGAATGCACAGAGTAAAATAAAAAACATTGACATGCCATGCCCTCCTCCTTCACACACACTTTGAGCACCACTACACATGCAGCACACACTAGGATTTTCATCTTTCCTCTGAACTGATTTTAGTCATTCCAACTGTTTTGAGGATCATAACAATCTTGTATTCACTTGTCAAATGCTCCCATTTGTTCAAAATACTAAAACCACAGATGTCCCACTAAAGTCTAGTTCATTGCTAAGAAATATAGCATCCTTCACTGCTTTCCTAGCCCTATCACCAACTTTCAGCATCTCTGCATTGTTAATGTTCTGTTCCAAAAGGGAAGTTATGCAAAACCAGAGCCTTACATGGCCTCTATTTCCTTCCATTCACCTGCAAAAAAAAAAAAATCAGTAGAACAACTCCAAGAACTTACTCTTTCTCCTACTACCCCTCCTACTTCTCACTCCAAATTGCTTATCTAGTTTATCCCTATTTTTAAAACACCTGCTTTCAGACAAAGCATGTCAGAAACGGGAAATTCATTTTGAAAGACTTTAAATTACCAAATCTTTTAATCTAATTCAACTCCCTCAAACATTCTACATTAACAATGAACACATCAAATTCTGAAGTGTTACAAGCTGTGCTATAGGCTTTCCTACCACGTTCCATCAAAAACAATAGTTAACCTACGCATACAGTAACTACTCCGAAAACCATAGCTCCATTGTTCTGTAAGCTTCCGTTCTCTCTATATATCTCTTGCCAGCTATTCTCTCTTTCAATTCTCTGTGGTGACATCCACAATATTACTATCTGATCAAGAAAGCACGCTTATTAAGGAGACATTAACACTAGAGGCAAGATGTGACATGAAGCTCAAGTTCTATCAAGCTTTGGTTCTGCACTGACCCCAACAGGAGCGAGGGCAGGGGAACAAGGAGCGGTGCACAACATGGGAGAAAAAGCAATGGCTTGAGGCAAGAATGGAGACAGCAGCAGCAAGGACCACCTACAGACACCATGGAAATCATGAACTGGAAGCGTAACCCACCAGCAGAATTCGGAGAAACACAGAAGTATGCCTAGAAAGCTACTATTTATTTTCTCTTCCACCTGAATCAAATGGATAACAAATAGCATTCTGACTTGGTCTCGACCCCCTACTTGCTTATCAGTGGCTCCTGATGTTCCACCAAGGCAATCCTACAGCCTGATTCTCACAATGTTCTTCTCTTTGAAACACACTTCAAGTTATACACATCACCATCCAATTCAACTTCAGCCACAGTGAGAAACCACAAAAGATTCTCAAGAGAATTTACATGTGCGTTCTCAGTGTGAACTTCAATGAGCAGTAAAGCATGAGGATTTTAAGCGAGCCCTTTGCAGCAAAACAATCTGGTTAAGATTTTGAGGAATGGAAGGACATTTTTTTAGGAAGCAGTTTTCAAAAGCTTAAGCTTTGTGGCTGTTGTTGTGAAAGTCAGGGCCCAACTTACAGTACAGAAGTCAAAATGGGCCTGTGCAATGGTTCCATCAGATTTGTGCTGTGAGGACAAAGAGCGTTAAAGTGGTTCCAAGTGCTGAGCTAAGAGGCCACATCTCCTGCTGCAACTGATGGAGCCAAGCATTACAGAACCAGAAACCATGGATGTTTCTGTGGATTACAAGGGACGGTCCAAATTTTCTATCTGCCCTTCAACATTGTACCCAAAGCACACAGACAACCTCTCTATAAATTAGAACTATAAAACTGAAATATGTGGAAATCAATGTATCTAATGCAGAAGAAAGAGCACCTTAAAGCCAATCACGAACTAATTATACAATGACTACATCAGAATGCAATTCCTCCATATAAACTTTTTTTTCCCCCCACACTGATCTTTAATACTGTATACATTTGCTTTTCATTGAAGGTGATTCTAGCAAAGCTAAGAGACTAAACCGATCTCTGTAGGGTTAGTAAACACTAGTTTTGGAGAGCTGAAACCCTACAGAAAAAATGAACAAACTAACTTAGGAAAACAAGACTAAGATCAAGAACGCAAAGTTTAAATTTTCAAATAAATGCCACTATTCTCTACAAGTATGTCAGACTTTTGAGAACACAATGACTTAGGGCCATATGGTAACAACTTTATTGAAACATCAGCAGTATGCAGCAGTTGTACAAGATGATGAAATTATTTATAAAATAGGTTAACATAATTAACAATAAACCAACTTTCAACTGGAAGCATTTGCCTAGTTTAACTCCTGGTCAAGTGCAAAGGGAGTATCCTGTCCAAAGATGGACTGTTTTCCCATGCTTATAAAAAAATTAATATATTACAACTTCCTAAATATTACTGATTCACACTTAAAATTTTCATTGATTTGAAACAAATAGCAATTATCAAACTTTTAAAACAGCTCAGCCACAAGTTAGGTTGATACACAAGGGTAAATATTTTCCCCCCTCCCCAAAACTAGAATTTCAAAGCAATGTACAAATACAAAACAAGCTCAAGACACTAGGAAAAAGGGAAAAAGAGAACTTCCAACTTCATATGTTTGATAGTACAATGTAATAATTGAGTTGCCAGATCAGGGTACAGGGCTAAACCTTGATTAACAAATATAAGTATGCAGTTCTAATACAATGAATAAGTTCAATACGCTATATTGTAATTGTACCACATTACAGAAATAAACTATCTGGATGCAAATTATTCCCTTTCAGACCTTATTAATTAAAATGGGGTGGGAAGTGTTTTATTTTATAGGATTCTGAAAATTATTCTGAATTCAGAGCAAGTTTCATATTAAAAAAGCACAGGCCTTAAGTCAACTGAACAAAACCAGAGAGGGATTGGATGAGGGGGGGGGGGCAGGAAATCATCTGTAGGTAATCAGAAATTCTGTCTAAACTAGCAAGATACTAAGCTCTCAGTGAAGACTGTTATTCTAAAAGTAGATAGCCCAAAATCCAAATTAAGTTATGCCACTCAGGCAAAAACTTACATTATGCTTAGCGCTTACTTAAGCTAATTCCCACATGTGTATTAAGAAAAAAAAAATCACCCCTTTAGTCTTCACAGTCTACAGGAAACTTCATTTCTTCATTTATATGTATTGAGACACGAGCATACAATATATGACAAGTGAAAGAGTCTTTCATGTTTTACTGGAAATGGCTCTAGAGTTTAACTCTCGAAGAGCACAGCTGGATCCTGGGTTTACTGCTAGCTAATAAAACTGTCAGCCAGGCAGCTGCAAGGGAACATACAGGTCACAGATAAAGCCATCCCTCCCCACCATACAGCTCACACCACAGGATAACTGTGAATCCTCAAAAATCATTGTTCCACCCAATCTGGTCACCCATTTTCTCCAATCCTGGAAAAAAAAAAAAAAAAAAAAAGAAAGTGTTCCAACAGCTCAAACTAAACCGTTACACACAGCTGTTGAAGGAAGCTAGACTGGAGGACTAGGCTCACACTCAGAAGACTGCAAGCCAGTAATTCCAGCTGGACTCGAAGGGCTGGGATCTATGGCTTTCACTCTTGGACAGCTAGCAGACACGGCACTACACAGCAGGACAAAACCAAAATACAACTTCCATCCCAAAACTTGCTGTATGTAGCCTACTGCCACCACCCGTCTTTCCCAGGACCAAGAATTCAGTGGCAAGAGCTAATTATCATATAAAATGTTCAACAATGCAAAAGGCAGCAGGCCAGAAGTGCAGACAGGAGGGTGACACAAAGGAGATGTACCTATTCTATAAAGCAAGCCCTTATGTTCAAGCACTGTGTGACAGTACGACAGTAACCAGAGTAAGATCCAAAGCTTTGGCATTAATGGTCTGTCACCATGTCAGGCAAACTTAGGAGCTTCTCTTTCAATGGCTACGCTCATCAGGCCTTAACCCCATGAACTCAAAACTGTACTCACGTGTGAGGCACTACTTCGATTAACACCAGGAATAGGCAATTCCCAAGGCATTCTCACCTCATGCTTTCCATGCCTTACTTCACAAACTGTAACCTCCTTGGTTTCCTTCCCTGCTTACCCACCAGCACCCTACTCGTCATAAAGCCTACTGAAAATGTAAGCAATTTGGGAATTAAAAAAAAAAAAAACCAACCAAAACACAAACCACCCAACACAAAACCACACAGAAGGCACAGCAAAAGCAAAAACATTTACCAAAACCACGCACTGAAATATCACATACAACTCAGTTCTGTTAACACACAAAAGGTCAAACTCAGCCATCTGAGACTGAGGCATTATGATCACCTCAATGCCAGGAAGATTCAGGAATTCTGGAATTCAGGAAGACTACAATTTACACGTTTTTCAGAGGATTTTACAGAGATACAGAGATAGCTTAAAAATAACTACACAAAACCAACTCTGGTACAACATTTCTAGAAGATACTGCATACAGTCAATCTCAAGAGAATGGTTAATTGAGATAGTGACTGGTATCTGATGAAAGGTGTAAACAGAAGCCCTTTAAGTGCACAGAAACGAAGACTTAAGGGAATGATTTCTCACTCGCTTCAGTGGGTACACCTCCTCCTGCAGAAATGAACAGCTCTGACAGAGCACCATTTGTTAGAAGCTGCCAAACCTCAGGCCCTAACCTGGCAATGCCCTTTACTTTAGGCAAATGGCACTGTAGTGGAATCTTCCGATTTCGAAAACCACCCCTACAGCTACTAAACCCTTGAGAGTAGGGGTTTAGAGGACCATACCCAGATTCCTCATCTGTTTATGCTACTGTTACAATCATGTTAAATTAACAACGTACTCTTACTAAAATAATTTTTGGACAGATAGTGGTAAAGAACTTTTTTCCTCCAACAGATAAATACCTGATAAATTCGTACATGAGCATTTAACAAAAGACCAAATATTACCAAAATTAGCTCCCAGACTCAAAATACATCAAGCCATCCCTTATTGCATCCTTAGAAATTGAATCATTTTTCTCCGGTTGCTCAAAAAAGCTCACAGATTTCTCCACAACCTGACTTCACTCTTGAAGTTTTCCCTTCACAAGATCTTACTGACACAGCACTAGTTTCTCTTCAAATACACAGCACTGTCAGGCAGTGGCTACTCGCAGCATTGTTGTAATCTCCTACCCCTGATGCATAGTAAATCATGTTGCAAGAGACAAGCACAAATCACCTGGAACAGAAAATACCACAATGCCAAGGCATGGTGACTGTCTACAGCAGTCTATCATAAAAAGTCCCGGCATGTTTCAGTCAACAGTACACAAAGGTGCAAGTGCAGCATGTGTAGGAAACATTTCACATCTGTAATGCTGCATGCTCCAACAGAAGTACTGTAAATAAAAGCTCTAGGAAGCAGAAACAAGCACATGTACAATTATGGGAGCATATTCATACAAAACTGAGTAACAGTATCCTTTCAAACATATGGAAAGCCTTCAGAATAGTAATCCTGAAAAGTAAGCTTTTGATCAACAGCAAGTCTGCTATCCGGTGAGATTCCAGATGGCAATGCCATCCCTCCTTTCACCGCTAGAAAGATCATGGCTTCGACTTTTGCAGTTTCCAGTGACTTGTGCAGGCCTCTAAAAATACATCTTCCACCTCCTAGAGATCTGCAGCTGACAAGGTCGTTTTACACACCAACTTTGACAGACTACAAGCAGAGCTCCACCAAAAACACCCAGTTGTACCATAAGTGAAAACATCTAAAATCTTGGTAAGGGTTTTTTTTTAAACCTGAACTATTGAACAACTACTAAAATCTTCTAATTTAAATATATTTATTTTTCAAGTGTAACCTATGTATAACTAAAAATAACAGAAGGCTAGTAAATTGGATCCGTCTCAATTAAGTATAGGAAACATTTTTTTTGCTGTTTTAAAGACGACCACATCACTAAAATGATGAAATCATTCATACAAAACCTTGAAATTACAGTTTCTAGAAAGTGTTAAACTTTATTTTATCTGAGTTTGCATCTACAATCCTATTTATTCAGTCTATTAGCCCAATAAAGCTTACATACTAATTATGAAGTACATTTTAAGAGACTTTCTCAAGCTTTTCTGGCTTTTAAAAGTCATTAGGTATCACCAACAGACCTTAGTATTAGTCCCAGATTACAAACTGAGTTTATCAGAAATAGGAAACAAACTATAGCCTTCTTTTATCATAGAATCACAGAATGGTTTGGGTTGGAAGGGACCTTAAAGATCATCTAGTTCCAGCCCCCCTGCCATGGGCAGGGACACCCTCCACTAGACCAGGTTGCTCCAAGCCTCATCCAGCCTGGCCTTGAACACTTCCAGGGATGGGGCATCCACAGCTTCTCTGGGCAACCTGTGCCAGTGCCTCACCACCCTCTCCTGGAAGAATTTCTTCTTGATATCTAATCTAAATCTCACTACTTTCAATTTAAACCTGTTATTCCTTGTCGTGTCACTACAGGCCCTTGTAAAAATACAAAGCTTTTGCACTTAAGTGTGCATTTTACAGATTTGAAGGCAGTTTCAGATATTGTTTAAAGTGCTTTTTGATCTTTTCCCTCTCACTAGCCAATACCAGTTTCTTCTGAAGTCAAAAGCTCATTCAGCTACCTATGGAAATAAACAGTGACTATAACGCACTGTCTCTAAGTTACACACATGTGAAAACAAAGGGGTTCATACTGTAGCTCCTTATTAGGAAAAGGGACACCAACTCATAATCAATTATAGTCTCAAACTGGCACATTTTAATGGCTATTAAACATGCACATTTACTTATAGGGAAGAGTTAAAATTCACAAATGGAAAAAAATGTGATTCAAATCTCCAGTACAGCATGCTGTACAGCAGTGTATTACCACAGCATGCATCCAAAGTACTGTAAAGCTGCTGAACCGGACCAGCCACACAAGAGCCAATACGTGCATCATCCTATTCACACTAATGACTCACACAGCATCAAGCAGGTTCCTTATATTGAACTACTGCCCAGCAAAGTCACACTGATAAATGCAGACAAACTACAGGATCACAGTGGAGGAATAACTAAAAGTGCTTATGTTAATCCCACTTTTTTTTTCCCCTCAATACACGTCTATGTGTGTGTGTGTGTGCATTTGTGTGGGTTGTTACAGGTTTCAGGAAACATCTCACAGTGTAAACCAATAAAAATTTTTAAGTATAGGTTAAACTGCAGCACAAAACATATGAAGCAGTGTGCAATTTGGGCCAGCAGAACATTACCAACATCATCAGCAATGAAGAACGTCCAACATAACACCTATGCTTGGAGAAACCATACTGCCTGTCTTAATCCAGACACACATACTCAGAGAGCCACAGGCGGCATAACTACTACTGACATGAGGCGCACAGGATGTCATGCTGGACTACACAAGCTGCCTTAAACTACAAATATGCCGTAAGAATGTCCAATAGCATTTTCTACATTGGCTGACTGTAATGCAGCCTGTGACTGTCAGAGCAAAAAACAACTGCTCCAGAAAAAACACAAACAAGAATACATTTAAAATTTTACGTGCTCTTAAGAAAAACAAGGTGAACAACCTGCACTTACTTACCTAGTTTGCATCTAGTGCCTACAGTAACAGCTTTACAAATACACTCCTTTCCCTTCCGTAGGGTCAAAGCTTAGAGCAGGCTGACTTTTAGTCCAAGAGTACTAAAGCAGTTCATTAATTTCATTTTTTATTCAGAAATGAACTGCACAATTATCTTGCAAGGTAGCTATCCAAATATCCATAACTCGCAACCTGACTTCTGCTAACCAAAGAACATGTTTTATCCTGTTCAAAACCAGTGTAATATAACCAAAAGGATCAAGAGCAAAATATCAGTGTGCTTTGAAGAGAGCAGCAATCAAGTTCACCAGCATTTTAACCAATAGCAACGTTCATCCTCAAATGTGAAATCAAGCAGCAGACAGGGCAAAACCAGGAACACTGCTCACGTGTTACTACACTTGCCTAAAACTAAATGCTGCTCTATGGCTGCTCCGAGTTGTTTTAAATCTGCTCTGTTCAGTGAACTCAAGAATCAAACCCTGAAAGAATGATCCTCCCACAAGAGATTCTTACCTGCTCAAGGACTGATCGATATCTTTGTCATTCACAGTTTTTCCATTGATCTACCTGTAGAGGAGTTCCTCTAATAATCTGCAAATCTTTCCCCCATTCCTCAAGGAAAAATCTGTCTCAAATTCAGATTCAAAGGCACACAGGGTTGTCTTAAATCCTTTTTCTATGAGAGAGGGAATCTATACTTAAATGGGTCATCAAGTACCAGTCTGATGAAAGTTCCTGCTGACAGTCTCTTAAGTTCACCAGAGCATTTAAATTAATATAGAGATCTAAACACAATTTATGCTTTCCTCAGCTGGAAGTGCCAGTAAATCTGTGGCAGAAATACACAAGTAAAGAACCACAACCCAAAATATTTAGAAAAACCCAAAAAGTCAAGAAAAACATGCTGGTCGAATGTAACTTCCCAACGAATCAGGCTTACACCCAGCACCGTAGTAGATGGAAGACTTACAATCAGCTTGAACAGTCTGAGACAAACTACAGCTTAATAGCGCTCAACCTCTCCCATCCTTCACCCTCACTGTTTCCATCAATGCTCATCTGATGACAGGAGGAGAGTGCTAAGCCAGAAGAAAACTAAGTCCCCAGAACAGTCCACAACAAAATCAGGTAAGCAACAGTGCAAGAAAAGGGACAAGGAGGGCAAGAACAGCAGAGCAGCAGCAGCATTGGCTTAGACTGGCTTAAAACAATCATGGAACAAACAGCATGAGTATAAGCTTAAGAGAATACTCCCAGTGTGGATTTGTTTGGGTTTGGTTTTGGGGGTTTTATTTCTTTGTTTTGTCCTCAAACCATATGTGCAAGTGATGGGGATGCCAAAAAAACCCTTGATACATTCAAGAATGCACACATTCTAGATGAATGTGCACAATTTACCTGAAAACTTTTGCATTATTTCTTGTCCTGTTCCAGTCAATTTAACACTGTTCTTTAACATTATCTGGATTTCTCAAAAACCCTTCAAGCTTTAAGTGGATCTTGTCTTTTTAATTAAATCCAAGAATTTTATCAGTATGACAAAGTAAAAACAGAAGAATGGTTAATAAGAACAGGACACGTGCACATGCGCACATACACAGGCAGCCATTTATCTTATTCTCTTCCCTTTGCAATCTTTCTTTAATGTTTTAATAAACATTACTTGTACTTTAAGACCAAAATTCTAGCACTGCCATTAAAGTTTGTGATATATAAGCTGTGTCTATGTGAATGAATCTAAACTTCATGATAACTTTAAGTTGTTCATTAAAGATGAATACTGCATGTATGCCGCAACGTAACCTTTCCACAAAACCCTGTTTCACAAAAAGGCGAATCTAACCTGAGCCAAGTTTCCTAGAATCATCGAATGGTTTGGGTTGGAAGGGACCTTAAAGATCATCTAGTTCCAACCCCCTTGCCATGGGCAGGGACACCCTCCACTAGACCAGGTTGCTCAATGCCCCAAACATAATAGTCTACCCTTTTGAGTACAAGCAATCTGTGCAATGAGAACAAGCCATAGAACCTAAGCTGCACAAGAAACCTTGACATTTCAGAAGTTTGAATTAAAAGGGAACATGACATTTTGATTTGTTTGTTAAAAAAGGGGGGGGGGAAGACGTTTTAACAACACTGCCACCCTGGTGAGAATAATGAAAAGGTAGTCACTATTGTACTACTACACTGCTCATATTAATCTTTGGCTTGAAACTTGCTATTCTTACACTAGTTTCTCTGTGCAAGGTTTTGGTCACCACCACTTAAAATATTTCAGAAGCTGAAGCAAGTACTGCTTCTAAGTACATAAGCAGATATACACACAGGCTTTAATTTTCTGCTTTGCTAGTCTGATAGAGCAAATAATAACAAGCTGAAACTGACTCAGCTAGTCACAATTTGAAACTCCTCTTCAAAGCTGTCCCAAGTTCTTTCATAGCAAGTTTACTTCAACACATGTTCTCACGGAATTTAAGGAGCATAGCTGGAATATTAAAAAAAAATTGAATAAAAATACCCTGAACTGATGAACAAGAAGCATTCTCAGGAACACTATGGAAGGTCTCTCTGCTAAGAAGCTTCTAAAGGGCCGAAAGAGTCAGAAGCCCCAAAACAAAAAAGTCATAATAAACCTTGTACTTCTTCAAAGGGTGCTCTGGAAAAGTCACACCACATGTAAAGTTAAATAGAGGAAGAGAGGCTACCGAAGCAACAGAAGTCTCTGAAATGCAACAGCACCCTGACCCCATAAAACATTTACAGTTCCTGTGAAGCGTGTAAAACCATTAGGACAGTATTTCAAACGTTACTGAAGAGGTAAGTTCCATATTTGATAACCAAGACCATATTTACCTTTCTATATTTTTATTTCTCCTTGAAAACAACTCCAATACTACAATTCTCCCCCTACACATCATCTACCTGCTCACGGCCAAATATCAATGCAGTAACTAATAAAGAATTATAATCTTTTAAAACCTATTTAGCATTCCAGAAACGTCACCAAAGAACAGGCCTGTCACTGATGTATTTTCAGCAAGGACTGCATGCATTGTTTGTCACGTGAAACCCCAAACTGTTAATCTGCAATGTCAATAACAGGTCATTCTGTAAGAAACTACAATTAAGGCAGGTAGCCCACAAGTACAAGGGTTCCTTTGTGGACAACAGTTTCACAATTATTTTGCACAGCAGTGGTTCTTTTGAGTTTTTCAAAAGTGCTTTATGTTCTTCAGTCATTAAATAATTCTTTACATCACAGAAAAGAATACCTACCATTTGACAGCCAAGTTTTGCACCTCACCATTTTTATCTTCCAGTAATTTCAAAATCATCTTCACCACCTTTCTTTCACTGTCATCATCCAGCTTGATGGAATCTTTCTGTAGTTCCGTCATCAAGTCATTAGTAGCCATAAACCTGACAAAAGACAGATAATTACTTCTAAAAAGGGTTATTCACAGTGCTCAAGATTCAAGATTCTCAGTTTTCACCATCTGCTATCAAATAACCCACATTTAATGTTGGACTACAGTTACCTATTCTGTGATGCAAGTAGCATTTATTTGAGTTGTAGAATAAAAAGGACATAATTTGTATTTAACAATGACAACCTTTTGTTAGGTCATCACCCTTTCCTGATAAGGACAGCTACATATTTTACTTCCACTGTTTACATTATATTCCAAATGATCTTCACAAAGTAAACCTGACACTTTCACAGATTTTAAGAAGTCTTTTCATTAGCCATGCTGATGTTGCAAAAAAGAGGCTTTTCTTTCCAAAAAAGCTTGCAAAAAAGAAATCTCTCCTCTGAGTCTATTTTAAAACAACTTTCAAGCGAGAAGAATAGTTTTTCAAACATTATCCCATAAAATTCACAAAAGCCAAACGCTAATGGAGAAATAAAAGCGAAGCTATTTTTTACATGTTTTTCATTTACTTCCCCTGCACAGACTAGTTGTAGTCCAGACAATGGCTGATAAATTTATCCAGGCCTCAAGCTGATATACCACGTTAAAGACCATGATTAATTCTTGAGAGAACAAGCAAGTAAAATAATCTTTCACATCAATTAATTTACTAGTCAATAACACTGTCATATCCACCAATACAAGAATATAGTGAGAAATGACTTTCCAGAACCACTACTTTTGTGCCTTTTGTTTCTTTTCCTTCTGAAGTCTGTTTTCCAATCTGATCTTTTTTTGTAAGCACCCCCTCTTCTCAGGAGAAGTAACACAGATGTATTACTCAATTATGAATCCCATTGGCTTTGGTACCAATCCCAACCCCCATTCAAAGACCAAGATGAAAATGGTTTGTAATTAAACAGTTACAGTTGACATTTGGACTTCAGACTTATCAGCTTCAAGTGGCCACCACTTAAGCTCAGGTCATACTTGGAAGGTTATCTCTACAGCCTGACAGGCTACACACTTTTTTATTGAAAATGAAAGCCAAGACTCTGCATAATCTTAATATACATCACAAATGCCAGATGCCTGCCCTCACATAATGGACCCCAACTTGTTCTGTCTTTGAATACAGTAATTTGAGTCTAATAGTCTCAAGGTGTTTCTAAGATAAGACCTCACTCGTTTTTCATTCACTCCAACAGTGCCCCTGAAGCAAGCCTGTAATCTGACAGGAACCAGATGTGCACATAAACATGCTGAATGCAAACAGCATCAACTTGTATGCAGAGCAAAAAGAAGAGCCAATACTTGGTAAGTGAAGGTAATGGACAGATAGGATGGGAATAAGGATATACACAAAGTCACACAGCACTAGAAGATTTAAAAACTGTCTCCATGTTCCTGTTATATTTACCTCCTGTTCTTAAACTTTCTTAATAGCCTCTCCTCACTTCCATGGTCAATAGCTCCCACTTCCTAGCCTTACAAGTTCACATGCACTCATCACCTAAGTTCTGACAAGTTCCTAAACTAAGCAGAGCTTGCACATCCCCATTGCATCAGCAGCTTCCGCACTCAACTACAACTGAGTCCTTCTGGCAGACTCCTCCATTAAAAAACAAAACCCAACCCAAACTCCACAATGGTGTGGGGAGGCCTGGCAACTTTAAAGTAGTTGGTATTTAGAAACATGGTTTTGAGCAGTTTAGATGTGGCTCAACTGCTTCCTCCTCAGGCACATCACACTTTACCTGGTGCAAGGCAGCAGCATGTCAGCAGCTCTTCATTTCTTGTACTCAAGAGTAGCAATTCTCCTCCTCCAGTGAGGACACCACTTCTCCCACAGCCACATGATGAACTGCCATCTTACATTACTGACCATTTTAGAATTTAAGTCCGAGTTTCTGGACAATAAATGCTACAAACATTTGCATTGGACAAGTCAATTTATCCAGAAAACGGAGAATTAAATTTTACAGTAAAGTGCTTAATTGAATGGTGGTTTATACTTAGCTCCTTGACACCAGCAAGTTAACTACATTGTACCTCTTCAAATACACATTTTATCCATTATGCAACTACACCATACACATAAAGTTTCATAAAATGTGTTATTGCATAACAGACAGTTTGTAAAGATCTATCATCACTCATTTTTACAGTTCGTAAAGCCAGGTTTTAACCTATGCTAAGAAAAAAATTTTTAATATTTAAGAATTCCAAAGTCTTTCAAAGTTCCTAGAAGAGGTGATTTCTAAAGTGTGATCTCCTAAAGCAACTGCAAAACAAGTTTTAACTCTGTGTACCTGGGAATAAATGTGCTTGCTACAACTGCATTTGACAGGTGTGACCTACCCCTTCCATGCAAAAAGTTTTAAATTCATCAAAATCAGTAATTATTCACAAATCCATTAGAATTTTTCGTAACTCATCCTCCCTATAAGCACAAAACGGAAAGTGTACTTAATCACAGGAAAACAAATTAGCATGATAAAAGCAAAAAAACTTCAGCAACTTTTAGAGGGAGAAAAAAAAAGTTTGAACCTATTTCTACTACAATTCAAATAATCAGGTAATTCTGGACTGTGTCTTTTTAGGCTAAACAATATTTTTTCTACTTCTAAAATTTCTAACCTAAATTCTCCAGGTAATATCATGCTACTAAAATCTGAAAGAAATCAACATGAACAAAATAATTTTATTCTATCTGTGTCCAGTCCTACAACAGTTTGTCAAAAGCAAACAAGATTATTCAAAATCCAACTATATGGTTATTTAATCATCACCTGTTTTCCTTTATATTTTAACAAATTATCTAACATGAGACTTGTTTGGATGTCAACATGTTTTTTAACAATGAAGTACACACTGTAAGGCTGCAACAAAGCAACAAAACTCAAACATATTTTATACCTTTTCCCTGTCTGTATTCATGTACCCTCTTTGACAAAGACTTCAAATGTGAATTTCTGGTTGCACACAATACAAAGAAATATAATTATTTTTAACGTAATGCTTTGCTATAACTACCGTGTAAATGCACAATCTCTGCTGTTTTTAATAGCTTACTTACAGCATTTCATCTTCTGATACTCTAATGTTTGCATTTACCTGAGATTAATTTATTACAAAACAAGCAAATGATCCAATAAAAAGTAGTGCTCTTTTGACAGATCTTAAGCTCAAAATTACATATACCAGTCCCATCTCTATAAGACTTAACAGGACTTGTCTCTGGCTGGATGCACAGCTTTTAGAGACTGCACCAAATTAGGCAAGGGGCACAAAACCCCTCTGTCTACCCGATGCAGCACCCAGGACGCACGTGAGCTTAGGCTGCTGAAGCCTGCCGCGCTGTGCGGCCCTCCCTGCTCCTGTTCGCCGAATCACAGATCTATACCCTTTGGGGTTGGGAAGGGACCCGAAGAGGCCATCTCACCCAACCCCCCCTGCTCAAAGCAGGGTCAGCGACAGCAGGTTGCCAAGGGCTTCGTCCACTCGGGTTCTTGAGCATCTGCGAGGATGGAAACTGAACTTTCTCCCCGGGGTAGCAGCAGCTTCGCGTCCAGCCCCGCAGGGGCGGCCGCGGGGAGGGCCTCTCCCACCCCAAGAAGTACCCAGGCGGGCACAGCCCGGTCTCGCCATACCGGGCCCTGATCGGCCCCGCAGGCCTCCCCGCCGCCCGGCACCTGCCGCCGCCCTGACAGCCGCGGCGCCAGGCCCGGGGCCGGCGCGGAGGCGGCCGTGGGGGCAGGGCGGCGCGGCGGCCTGCGAGCGCGGGGTCGGCGGGCGCGGCGGGGCGGCGGCTGGGCGGGCGGGCGACGGAGGGCGCGGGGGATACAGCGGCGGCGGCTCCTACCTGAAGTCCTTGTCGCTGGATGTCATTTTCTCCAGCAGGTTGGAGATGTGGTACGAGGCGCTCGCCATGTTGACGGACCCGGCCGGGGGGGGAGGGAGAGGAGGAGGAGAGAAGGAGGAGGCGGCGTCTTCCCGTCCTCACCGGCTCCACTTCGCCCGCTGCTAGGGACGGCGTTCGGCGGGGCGAGCCGGGGCCGGCGGCGGGGGAGAGGGCGGCGGGGGAAGACGGACGCTCCGCCGCCTCCTGCGGCTGCGACTGACACGGCGGGAGGGGCGGGGAGGCGGGCGGGCAGCCGCTCGCGCTCAGCGCCGGGTCAAAGGTCGAGGGCCCCCTCCCCCCCCTTTCGCTCTGCCGGCGCCGCTGATTGGTTCCGCCAGCGGGCGGGAGGTGACCGCGGCCGTATGACGCCAGAGCGTACGTGGCGCAGAGCGTGCGCGGGAAGTTTAGGCCGCCGCGGTGGCCTGGCGGGACCGGGGGGGGGGGGGGGGCGGCGGGAGGCGGTGACTCGACGGCGGGAGGCGGCGGCGAGGCCGGTGAGGACTACGTTTCCCAGCGTGCATCGCGTCGCGCCCGAGGCTATTGGCGGTGCGCGTCGGGATCTGTAGTGTAGCGGGACGGCGGGGCCGCCGCCGCGCGTTGTTCGCTGGGATGGGGGGCCTCGGTGCGGGGCCGGGCCGGGTCGCTGTGCAGTGGCGGCGGTCGGCGTTCTGGAGGCTGGGGCTTGGCTGGGCCCGGCTCACCTTGGGCGAGAGCCGGCTGAAGGTGACCCTCCTCCCGCCGAGGTGCAGAAGGGTTCACCGACGCTCTGAGTGTCCGTCGGTGTCCTGCGTGGGGCACCAGGTTCGGTGCTTTTTGTACTGTGGCCGTTACAAACCCACGACTTGTCCTGATGTTTGAGGCTGCAGCTTCTGCTCCGGCCCCTCTCACGTGTGTGCCGTGGCTCCCATCAGCACGCTCTGAAAAATGGCCCATGGAAGCCAAAAGTGATGATGTGAAAATTAATTTTCTTGGTAAATAAAGGCACACTTCCATCCGTTGCGGTTTCCAGAAAGCTTGAAAATACAATGTGAGTGCTTTCAGAGATCTTGGAAGCGGAAGGGTACCTTACAGAGATATTTTTTTACCTTCCTCATTACTGTTCATGTCAGTCTTTACTTGCTTAGGCCTAACCCATGGTCTGCCTATGTATGGGTAGAGGATACAGAGCAGCAGGAGAACCGGGGAAATACTTGCACGTTATATCTTACTTAAGGTTCAAATTAAAATACAAAAATGTTAAAAAGCCTTAATCCTTCTCAGTTACGTGTGTGTACAGCAAAACTTCTAAAAAAGTTCTTTTTGATCCCTTATGCATATTAAAAAATGACAAACTAAAGTGAAAATTTCTTTTAAATAATCATTTATTAGATGCAGCTTGCAAGCAGCCTTGCACAGCAGCTGATGGAAATCATGTGCTCTTTACTCTGTTGGTAGAAAGAAACCACGCTATGGCCTGCCACCCAGCCACAGTGAACAAGCTGCTATTTTGGAAGATATGCTGTTAATTGCCTGGCAGCTGTGTTGGCGAGAGAGCGTAATATGCACTGGTCTCCTTACCCACAGCAGCTCAGAGGTAGGTTAACACTGCGCAGCAGAACGATGGACGGGGTAAGAAGGAGGTGGGCAGCGTGGTGTTGGGTTAGTGGCATTGCAGTGTGATGTAGGGATGGAGTAAGGAAGATGGGAGTAGTCAGGAGGGGGCAAGTGTCCCAAGGAGAAATGGGGGAATGTCAGTATGTGTAGAGGAACTGGATAGAGGGCAGGCACCCATGAGAGCTGGCTCCATGTTGACAGATTTTCAAATAGGCTATTCACTCCTTTGATTTGGGAATATTTAATTCAGAGGATATCTTTAGAGAGGGAAATTCTTCATTTTGCTTGAATGCTTGTGTTAGATATGCAAGGAAGCCAGCTGGAACAATACAGATGAAGATAGACTCAGTCTTTACTTGGTTGTGACAACTGAAAATGGTTTATGATGTCTGGATTGTGATGATATTATACCACACGTAGAAAAATTGTGTAGCTCCTCTTTGAAGTACTGAGGCATCAAAAGTTGAAGTACAAATGTTTGACATTTGCCACATTGATTCATACGTTGCCATGTGAACATTAGCTCTATGCTAAATCATTTTGCTGACCCTGACTTTTGAGCATCTTACAGTTCCCAGGAACAATTTGTTTCTGAGATGTTAGTGTCACATTATCCGTTATTACATACTGCACATGGACTGTTCTAACCTTGTCTTTATTTACTTTCATGACTTCGGTACTAAATGGGGATCGGGTGGTTATGGGCTGGTGAAAGATCATCTGTTCCATAAGTGTTTTGCCCACACGCTTACCATGATGCATTCTATTGGATAAACATAGATGATAGAAAATTCTCTATGGTAGGTAGGAGCTTTATGTTGATTGCTGTTGTTAAGTAAAGCATTGACAGTGGTCCCTGTAAGCAGATCCATGCAAGCTGGGATTTGACTTTTTACATCCTTACTCTTTCCAGTATGACACTAAATGAAGCCATTTCCCACTTTGGAAATTCTACGTACAATTATTTATAGTAAGAGAGTGTATGAGAGGGAAAAAAAAAAATCACAATTACAGAACAATTCTGCTCCAGTCTGCTATATGAGCTTGAACACTTTTTAAATGATTCAATATCATCCTTCCCATGCTGGTTTCTATACCTCAGCAAGCTTACCCTGCCACTGCTTAAACCTGATTGCCTATTACTACCAGAAACAGAGGCCATCATGGAGAAAGTCAAAGTATTTTTTGGTCAAAGTACATTTATTACAATTGGGATTACAGCTATAGCAGATGCAGTGTTCCAGAGGAGGTTAGACATAGAGAGAGGCTAATTGAGAAGAGATTTTTTCCAGCTGATAGCAAACAACTTCACAGATGGAGTGGTACTCCTGATCTGTTCCCTGTAGACATGCATATTAGTGCTCTTGCTTCATTCACAAAGATAGCTGAGAGCTTAATTAAATGCTGGAACCTGAAAGGATTTATCTTGCTTTACACTTGCAAATATATTCCCTAAATGCTGAAGATGAGAGAAGAACAGAGTTAGAGATGCACTAGAATTTGAACCCTCACCAGTTTGCCCTTTCACTTCACACGGATTTGTGAGCCCACTGATTGGCAAAGGACATTGGGAATGTGCTGCACCTTCATCTATCAGCATGGAAAGAGCTATACCACATAGCTTTACTCAGCTTAAAGGGAATCCTTTAGGATGACAAGTTTAAAGCTGGTTATCGTTTTTCACAGCTGGTTGCGGGGAAATAAAAGGAAAATTGCTGCTCTAAGTCAAAAGCTGCTCACCGCTGCAAGCAGACATTTGAGCCAGAGATCCTTACAGTCATGGCTGATCATTTAGGTATGAGACTGACTTTGCACATCTGAACTTTGAATTTTTAAAAAGATGCCTGGACAGAAAGTCTTTACCAATTTATCGGCTGATTATATTAACAAACCACAGATGGTGTCAAAGAAATGAACTAGATTTAAAAATGAAAGAAGCACAAGGAATGGTGTGGCAATCTTTAACTTAGGGCAAACAAATTGAAAAAGCTGCATAAACCTACATGGGAAAAGTCACATAGTTAAATGTCTGTTTCAAGACATTAAGGTTATCACTGTATTGCATTGTGTAAAGTATTATGTTCCAAGAGATGAAGATGAGTTAACTGTCAATCATCTAAAAACTTCGCTTTGGCATCTCAATAATAACAATGCTCTCTTAAGCACGGGGGTTTTCTCCCCTTTATTTTGTCTTTTCCTTATTTTTAGTTAGATGACTTTCCATAGCAAATGATACCAAACTCCGAAGTAGGGCACATTTGGAAGTAAGTCATCAGCTGCCTTTCATCTCATATGTCAAATTTTTAGTTTAAGTTTTTCTTTCTGTATAAAAGCTGAAAATTTGTTCACGTGCAAGTTAAGTAAGAATCCCAAAGCATTTTTCCAAAAGTAGTTGGTGCTACTGTGCCAATTATCACTTTAGATTATTTCACTTCTGACAGTAGAAGATACGGTTGGTCTCAGTTAGGAGAGATTTCTACACACTTATCAAGAATAATAAATAATATCTACAGCTATGAACTGCCTGGCCTTTCCTTCCTAACCCATATAATCCACTTCTGTAAAGCAAAGCAAAGTGTTTGGGTATCTGATTCCATCAGCTTTAAAAAGAGAGATCAGGAAAACAGTGCTGAAAATAATATATGCATCTGGTTAAGTAATGGACCGAAGCAACTGTCAGATGGGCTGAAATTGCCTCTCTAAAAGAACAGAGCTCCAATAGCACCCTCATCATAAGATTAAGTTTCTGGAAACAGAATATCTTGAAGAAAAAATGTAACAGTCTTTTAATTGAAAGGAAAAAAAAAAGAGAAAAACAAACACAGAAAAGCTAAAAGAAATCTCCCTTCTGGTTGCTAAACACTGCACAGCTTTTTGCAGCACCTGTGGTCAAAACTTTTCAAATACACACCACAACCACCCAAAAATAAAAAAAGAAGAAATAAAAAAAAGACTGTTTCAAATGAAATCTGTGTTGAAATATGAGCCAGAAATTTAGATTCAAAGATTTTTATCATTGTATTATTTTCATGCCAAATGAACTCGGTTTACAGAATAAAAGAGTTTTTTCCTTCCTTAATACCTCTTCTGCAATTAAGTCAGCTTGGCTTTCTCTTTGCTTGACCATTTGCATTTTCATTCCTTATCACAACTCTAAATTTGTAATTCCTTCCGAGCCAATTATGTTTCCCTTTATGTCAGCACACCTGGCTTTCTTCATATAACAGTCTCAGCAATGCTCGTACTAGAGACGCTTGTCTCCAGTAAACTTAAAAGCACTTGTTTAATCGGAACTTCTGATATTGAGCATACTTTTTGTGTTTCAGAAGTTGTAAAAATACAAATTATTTCAAGTGTTTTGACTGTTTAGAATTATTAGAACCTGAGGTAGCTGTGCTCTGGATTTTGTTTATTCAGGATCCCACATTTCAGGAATGTGGCCATGCTGATAATTCAGAAATGTCTATGTTAGTGCATTGGCTAATTACAATTTAAGTCAATATTTGTCAAAGCGGACATAAGGGCTAATCTGTTTCATTTCATAACATTTTGAAGCACTGCTGTTGTTTTGTTTATGCCTGCTTAAGAGTGCTTCATTTCAGACCAATAGAATGTGCTAGCTCCCTCCCTCATTTACAAGACTCAGTAACAGCAAAGATGAAAAAATTCAAATATAATTATTCTTCCATGAATCAAGGTGAACAGAGAGAGCTAAAACTGAATTTGAATGAATGAATCTATGTCATAGCATGTAACTTTGCAGAGTCTGATTTCTTGGAGCAAAACTGACTCATCCATGGGATCATCCAAGGTAAAGTGACTCAGTGACTCTCTTCTTGGAGCAGATGATGCCCATTGCCAGCCTACCAACCCTTGAACAACGAACATAGTCCGCTGCCTGTCAAGATGTGTCTCTGTTGGCTGCCAAAAACTGACTCATATTTGATCTTTTTCATACTCTGTGGACGTTTTACTGAAGGGCTGTATTAGTCTTTAACTTGCATGCTGGAGCTAAACAGCTCTTAATATATGGTGCATTCTTTTCTTTTAAATTTGCTATTTGAGAAATAAATTACTAGTAATGACTCAATACCCACTGTCATCCACAGACTCACAGCAGAATAATCTAAAAACATCCCCTGACTTCTATAGACTCTGAAGGATAGACTTCTCCAGGCATCCTTAAGTAGTTGACTGCAGTTCTTAGACCTGACATGTAATACCTGTACCATTCAGGTCTTCCTGAGCAGGAACACACACTTGCTGGTCTTATTAGAGGCTTTTCTGGGACTGAGGAGCTCTACATTTGATTCAAATTCAAAAGTTCTTTGATTTTTTTGTAGTGAACTGAAGTATATTTATATTTAATACATAGTAAGTGGTTATTATCCACAAAATCATGTCAAAGGAGTACTGAGTTCAAGTACTGATTAGAGCCTGTCTGTGTAGTTGCCTCTTGTTACTTATTTCTGCAAAGAGAACAAGGGCGTAGCATGGTAACAGACTGGAAAATTGTGGTAAGATTGCTTTTGCCATTTGCAGTCGCAGAACTGCCCCTTCTGTCTTCAAAAATCCTTGAGTGTTTTGAATTGAAACTTTTAAATGGACAGAAGTCAAAATCCAAACCCCAGAACAGATGAATCTGCTAACATGTGGGAAACTACATACCTTCTTGTCCTAATTAAAGTTTTACTCAAATTTAGTTAACTCAGCCTAGCTCATTTGTGCCATGACCGTTTCCCCTTCAGCCTGGATGCAGGGCTGCCGAACGGGCTGGGGTCTCCAGGGTCTTTTCATTTTCTGGCTGTCCTGCACACAGGTGGTGGCACCAAAGAAGAGACAACATCTGGTCACTTCATCTCTGCACTGAGTGGCTTTGTGGGTGTCAACAACCACTTGAACAGAAACAAAAATTAATTTTAATTGCCAATATTCTCACTGTAACCTATTGAACCTTGGGGCCTAGTGTCTTTCAACATGTTTTTGCTCTTTGCTATAATTCATTAGCTACACGCTTGTGCGCTAAAATTAGTTAAGAGCGTCATAAGTGTGAAAGTTGTTTAAATAGATATTATTAGGCTGCTCATATTATTCTAGGATTAGTGGCCATGTATTATAATAGTCAGGTATAGCCTAAGTTTAGGAGAGATACGAGTCAGCGTATGTTTGAACTTGTCAGAGCCACCATTAGAATTTTTAAACCCTCTGGGTATGTACAATTTCTCTTCTTTTCATAATGAATATGTATAAAATTGAGTAGGACTGCCAAGTATTGGTGGCTCATTTGTGAATTTATGTATGTGAATGGCAAATACAAAACAAAATATCAAAAGAGGTAAGAATACAAGCCAAGAATCTCATATATCTCGTGCATTATTCAAGCAGGAAGAGGCTTTTAAAAGAAAACATCTGCAATTAGTTATAACACTTCTGAAATCATTACATGCCTGTAAGAAAAACATATATTGGAAAGAATGTGTTTAAATTTCAAAACAATCTTCAGAAATGCCTTCTGTTGCTCCGTTATCTCTTGGGGGGTTAATGATGCCAGTAGCTCTCACTGAGAGAACTGGCATTTTTTAATAACTTCTATCATAAAAGTCAACCCACGCTGCTACAGGCTGATACAGAGGAATGTCGTTTCCAAAACAAAAATAGTTCTCCAAAACTTCATAACCGTTTCATGTGTTGAAATGTTGAGTCCTATTGCTTACGTTAGAAACATCTCCTGCCTGTCACCGTCAAGGTGACCTATATGATTTTTAATTTTTTTACCACTTTTGTGGTACTGCCAGTTTAAAGGCGTAATTTTATCTCTGTATTCAGCTATAATGGTACCCGATCAGGGCTTTGTTCTGTTGTCATCTTGTAGAGGCTGAAATTAGTCATTTTTGTAAGATTTTTGCTTTACTAGCCAGTGCTTGAGAGAGCCTGGAACAAATATATTGTAGAAGCAATGTCATTTGGAAGGATGAGATACAGAGAGACAATTGTCTGCTCACATGTAGCAAGATGAAGATGATTTTGTCTCTCAACGATTTGTAAGAATGTCCTCAAAGTCCATTCCTACAGTGTTTCTGGAGGCAGTGCTTTCTTTAGCAAGAGAAAGAAATAAACTTCCTTCTTTGTATCCTTGTACCTCATGTCATCATTTATGCCAGGGCGTACTCAGCGTGAAAAAGCTGATCTGATGACATTTTGCAGTCACCTTGTCCTGCTGTGAATAATTCACCGTCTGCAGCATGTGACGGGCATGGACGGAAGGAAGATGCAGCTTCGCAGCCTTATCCTCCATCAGCAGGTCATCAAGGTGTGCTGCCCAGACAGAACCACCGTGTGAGCAGGAACTCATGTCCCTCCGCTCTCCCGCGAAACCTGTGCTGCCAAGGAGCAGAGGAACAGATGAAGAAGCACCTGCTGTAATCTGCTAGCCTTGTGCGTGCCCGAGTTTGTTGTCCCTTTGAGATAGACACAAGATGCTATCCCTTCCACAGAGGCTCATTGCTCTCAAGTCCATTTCTTGTGTTGCTTCCATTCATTCCTTTCTTGTGTGCTCTGCTTTTCTACGTGGTGTTAACAGGGTCATCCGGGAACCCAGCAAAGGCCAAGAACAGCATGAGATTTGTATTATGTTAAATTTACCCAGCATCAGCAGCTGAGGCTGAAAGAGAATTCTCATCCCTTAGCAGTGAATAGTCTGAGGCATCTAGCTGAGAAGCTGTGATACCATCTTGGAGGAATAGTTTGTACATGCTTCAGGGTCAGCTTGTAAATACAGCTGTTTTATTGCAGTGGAAATATCCTATTTTAGTCAATGTTCAGGACCAGGACATTACTAGAAGGGCAGGAATACCTATGGGAGTTATTTTTGTTCTGTTCTGAACTATTTGCCCACAAACTGATGCAAAGGGTTTTTGTTTCAGGAAGCCACCTCCAAAGTTACGTTTCCTTGAGGTAATGGAATGCATCTAGTGGTGCAGTACCTGCAGGGCAGGCAAAGGAGGTTGGTAGTGGTCCATAGCATTTCAGACTTCTGGGAGAACACTGAATTGTGGAACATGGTTCTGTGAACCATCTTGGTTGATTCAAGTCTGGCTTAAAGACATTGCTTAATTTTAAACCAAACAGAGTATTCTTATGGCTTCATGTTAAGGATGTGCTTATATACTTTGCTGGAGAAAGATGTTATTGTATATTTCAGGTGCATCAAGCAGGAAGAAAATCTGTATCCCTGTTTGCTATATAAGGTCCAAGACCCAGATCTTTCTTTAATTAGTGTATTTATTTTCCATGCTTCAGAGGTCAGAAAAGAAAATAATTTTTCAGTTTCTTCAATGTGGGCCCAGTTCGTCAATGTTCTTCGCTCAAGTTAGCGCTGTCCAACTTCAATGCCATTTTCAGCATCCAGCAGGATAAAACCCTAACTGACACATTTGCAAAACCAAGGGAAGCCTGGCATGGTGAATACATTTCCAGAACCATGGGAATTGATCGAATGCAGCATTAAATCCATTTGATTCTCCCTTATAACAACCACCTAGATGTCCAGATAGATAATTCAAAACAAATATGTTCCTTTGAGTTATTAGAAACTGAATGGGATGAAAATCCATTTTCACATCAATTGCTAAGCACTGAGCAAAGGAGCAAATACTATGCTGGAACATGTTCTAATCTGGGGGAGTGGGGATAGAAAAATACATAAATCTTTCAGGATAAAGCATTAGGTCATGTATGATCCGCTGTTGGAAGACAGAAGGAAAAAGGGCTACATGTCACATTTTTTTCCTGCGTTTCCCACCAAGTAAAACGTCTCATGTAAAATTGCTCTGTTTGTAGCTTCTGCCTCAAGATAACTTTTGCACCTGCTGCTCAAAGATTAAACTACATCTGTTGAAATGGAACTGCCACTTGGGGTCACATATGTTATCAAATGACATTTTTTGTTTATTTGTGCAGCTAGGGCTAGCAAATTAGGAATTCTTTCCCTTAATTTTGGGCTTTACTGTGGTTCTTCATCATAAAATAATTTTTTTAAGCCTGTGAAAATTCTGAGACATTAAATTTTATAGCAGGAAAAAAAAAAAAAAAGAGAGGGCTTAATTTTTTCTTGTATTTCTCTACAATATTACTTCAGCCACATAAATAATTATATATTCATCCAAAAACCGCTTAGGAACCCCAAGAAGTTAAAGATTCTCATTGTTAAATACTTTATTCTTTCACTGTCATCTCTGTCAAGTACTTTGCTCCCTGCCACCCTCACCACTTTTAATGGCATTGTTGTCATGTCAAGCACCAATTCTTGATGTCTGTAGAATACAGCATAAGAGCAGTAATGAAGTAAGAACAGTGGCTCCTTCTAAAAAATAAGGATTATACATGGAGGTGTTCCCTAACACATCTTTTAGAATATTTGCAGAAAGCTTATAATGTGTGTACTCTTAATGTAAAATAATATTCCTCTATAAAAGTTATGTGATGACATCTTGCTGTGGTTTAATGCCAGCCAGCAATTAAGTACCACATAGCTGCTTGCTCACCTCCCTGCCCCCCCCCACCCCTCCAGTGGAGTAGGAAAATCGGAAGAAAAGACAAGGAAACTCGTGGGTCGAGATAAGAACAATTTAATAATTGAATATAAATGAATAAAATAGCGATACTAACAATATGAATAATACTAATAATGCTACTAATAATATGTCATTAAAAGAATACTACCACTACTACTAATATGTAATAATATGGAATATGCAATAAAATTGAATATGTAATAAAAATAATGGAAAACAGAACTAATTATAACAATAGCTCACCACCTGCCGACCGATACCCTACCAAGTCCCAAGTAGAGAGAGTCAGAGCCAGAGAGCCCGAGAGCGATCTCAGCAGAGTCCAAGCAAGCCTGAGAGAGAGAGAGCAACTAAGAAAGCTAACTGACGCACCAACTGTATGGCTCCCCAGCTTATATACTCAGCATAATGTTCTATGGATGAAACATCCGTTTGATCAGTTTGGGTTAGCTGTCTGAACTGTGTCCACCCCCCCTCCACTGCTTGTAGGGAAGAAGTTGGGAACACAGGTGCAGTATCAGAAGCTGAAAATGTCCTTGAATTAGAACAAACGCTCCTTAGCAACAACTAAAAGCACCAGTGTTATCAGTACTCTTCTCAGCACAAATCCAAAACATGGCTTCATACCAGCTACTCTGAAGAAAATTAACTCTGTCCTGACTAAAACCAGCACACATCTGTAGTTCTTTGACTTTGTATGGGTCTTATTCTAGAGTAATTTCTTTATGGACATAAGCTCAGTAACATTCAACAATAGTAAACTACAGAATTATCTGTATACACAGTCTTTTAATGTGAAAAAGCTGACTAATTAGAGTCCTTGACTAAAAGGCAAAGGAGTAATGGCTGAACATATACCTCTGCTCTTAACACACTGATATGAATCGCTCAGCCCCTCAGTGTTGTCTCCTTAGTGATACTTTCTGTTTTGACAAGATCATTTACTCAAACTGTCTCTCTTTTGACACATACGGTCGGTGGCATATAGACTCAAGTAAGCCCCAGCTTTTCATCCTTTTTCGTGTCAGGGAGTAAAATTTCTCTGTAAGCGGAATCGGATGATGATTCAAAATGGAAGCCAGTAATTCCATTTTATATGCTGTTAGACCTCGCAGCCTTGGTATACATTCAGAGTTACTTCCAACTGAAGTCCACAAAACTTGCTATCTATCATCTCTTTTGTTTACCAACAGTTCTCATGAAAATCTAATGCAAGAGGTTTAAAATGTATTTCCCATAATTCACCTGTCTCATCTTAAAAGCCATGTTAATTTATGCTCAACATAAATGCCTAAAGAATAAGACTACAATTCTACAAATGGGGGCAAAATAGGGCTTCAGCGAAAAAATATTCTCTGGTTGGGCCATCAAATGGTATAACATTGTCCAAGGTATTTCCAGTGATTAGGGAATGCAAACGAAGTGCAAAGTAAATGGATGTTGCCCTAAGTGCTGAATGATACCAAGAACTAACGGAGCAATCAGCCCTTCTTGTTCCAAAAAGTCATCTTTTACAGTAGAAGGAGAAAAGTGTAGCAATCATAACCTATAATACGATGATGGAAGATGCAGTGAGGGTGATATTCCATTAAAGTTCATATTTCATTTTTCACTAAAGACCAACAAGTTCAGCAACAGCTGAAATCAGATTTTTATAGGTAGTTGTAGTTTCAGCTATCATTACTTTTTCATTACTTGCCAACAGTGAATATTTTCAAGCAGCATATCCAGTCTTTAACTTAGCTGTGCTCAACTGATGGACCAAGACACACTGTGAAAAGAAATTCTGGAGGATTATTTAATAAGCAGGGATTTAAACATTGGGAATAGTTGAAGGAAATAATAAAACCGATGTGCACTAAATTGCAAGTAGGAAATAGTTTCTTTTTGCTAATAGGGCTACATAAAAATAAAGACACAAAGCAATGGATGTGCTTCATGGCCAGTTGATGCTGACAGAATTAAGGTTCCCAATATGTAAGGTTGAGTCACACTGTGTGCCAGTTGTGGTAGTCTTTCTCTTACCTGTAAAAAAATCTTGTGATTCCAATAATATCAACAATTTCACTCAAATGCTGCAGCTTAATTCTTATCCCTTCAAACCAAACCGAAGGAGCTGATGGCACAGAAGATAGGGGAATTATATATCACATCAGTGCAGAATGATCTAATTTGCTCTGATACAGAAGTCCTGAAGAAATAAGCTGCTAAGGCGATCCAATCAACCAGGGTTTATTCTTTTCTTGTTCTAGTTTAGAAAGCAAAAAAATTATCTGAAAACTAAAGCTATGCCCTCCAGAGAGTTACCTTATCACAAAATCAGTTGCAAATGGAATGCAGAAATCTTTCAGGGAAAACAGACATCGAATCCATCCTGGTGGTGTTTTCTTCATTTTAGAGCTTCAGTAATGATGTTTCAGAGGAATTTGTAATGAATCTGTAAAAAGGGAGAAGTCTGGAAGTTTTCACTTTCATTTCATACATGAGTTACAACAACAGCTCCCACACTGAGAGCATCCTCTATGATGGTAGTAAGCAAATCTATGCCTAAAGAACTATGTCAAAAAATTCTTGCTGACATAGAGAGTACCAGAATGTCTTCAGAGTTCATTTGGCCAAACGCAAAGTTACTGAGATGTGATGTCTCTTTCTGCTACTAATAATGCAACCAAGTATGAAGATCATGAAGGCTCAGCATGCCCCTGATTAGGCATGGCCTCTTTTGCATCTAGGGTAGCAATTCAAATCCAGCATAAGTGAATATAACTGCGAGTGAATGCTGTTGCCACATCTGTTCTCGGTGAAGTGGTCTCAGAGTTCCTGGTAAACAGGTATTATATCACATACAAAATGTCTCACCATAATTGTCAACTTCCTAATCCTTGGAGAAAAAATTAATACAGACTAGAGAAGGCATGAAGAACAAAATTCTCATTAGTTCTGTAGGTTGTTCCCCTTTGGGCAGCAGATTTACATAGAGGAATTGGGTCAGGAATAGCAAAAGAAAGCTTGTAACACTTCCCAGCTACAGCTTTTAGTACCAGCCTTTTGCTTAGCCAAACTTGGTCGGTTTTGTTTCAATGTTCTTCATGAACACTAGAAAGACCACTACATGACAGCTAAAAAAACAGCAGCTAAGGAAATTAAAACAAGAAAACTGGGTTTTTCCAGCCAAGAAAATACATTTCAGATTTGCATCCTACTCATTCTCTCTCAGTAATGATTTATTCTTTAGTCTTGTGCAACAGGTCATTAACCTGCTTAACAACCCTAAATCTAGATGTTTTCCCTTTACAGCAATGTAGTGAAAATCAAGTGGGCAAAATACCAAATCTTCCTTCCACTTCATTTTCTTTGATAGCTTAGGGGAATACGTAAACTAGGATTTTTCTCTCACAGTGGCAAACAGTAGTTTAGCTATTAGCTACATGGCATCCAGATTCGGGATCCTTACTAAATCCGTGTATGGTCTTATTTCTGCTGAGTCTGATTATATTCTGATCAATACTCTCTAATGACTGTGACCACAGGTGGAACGTTTCAAGGATATTTCAACTTCCATTTCCATTTGACAGTAGTAGGCAGAAAGTGTCACAGCAAAGTTATTTGTCCCATCTTGATCTTTTTTTCCTAGTCAAAAACAAGAGGAAAATCCTCAAGAGGATAATTCAGTTCCTTCATCCCTCTCTCTCCTGTTTTACCTGCAGCGTAAACCATGTGGTTGTTTAAGAGACAGATCATGTAAAGAAAGTGAAAGGTAGAGTTATGGCTAAAAGCCCAGTGGCAGTTCAAAACCCCTCCTAGGTTTTGCCTTTCTCTGATTTGAATTGGTGCTTTATTAGAAGTTACTATTCTTAAGATATGTTAAGATTTTCTATGTTTCCTTCAGCGTGTTCAGTCTTGTTCTCACCTATATCGATGTTCTTTTCAAATTCATAACCTGGAGGCAAAGGCCAAAACCTTTCTAGCTGTAGAAGAAAATGTATTACTCGTTTTGCTTGAAGTATTATAAAACCCCATCTCTCTGCCAGAGATGTTCACTGACAGAGACGTCAGCCAATATGATGTTCTAGGATTAATTAAAGAGTATGTCTGCCAGACATTCTTTAAGTCTGCTTTTTCTCATTTTATTTTTACTTTTTGGCATGTAATAGTATTTCCATACTTATTAAATCCTCACTGATAATTACATGCAAAAGAGCAATTAGCAGCAGACAGTTTAGTGGCAAAGAATTTATAATTTGGACCGTTTACCATTCAGAGATGACTGAAAGTGATGACAACTTGTTTCTAGCCCATTGGATGTCTCAGTTGTGAGAATGTTGGGCCCTATAAATAGATTAAAAACTGCACTAAATGAAACTTCATGTCACTGATACTGTTCCAGTGGAGCTTCCAGCTGAGGTGGCTGGTTTTAAGTCTCTGTTTCTCCAGTCTATCTTTGTATTAAACATAAAGTCATACCTGCACAGTAGAGAGTTACCTAATGGCATGCAGTATATCAGGTGTTTCCTAAAATCAAAACCTAATTTCACTGCTCATCACTGTGTGTTGAATGACCTGTCCACATGCCGCCTCCTGTTCTTACTAGAAAATAGCCCAAGTGTCATGAGTTAGCATAAATGTTATTTCTTAGTCAGAGAAACTCAGTGATGACTGAGATCTATCAAGGTTTTCTGTGCTTGCTTTCTGTACTCTTTTTAGTAGAAACTTAAATTACCTGTCTGCAGGAACACAGTTTCTGTGTTCCAAAAATAATACTGCCATTTCAAGCACAGTCAGTAGGCCAGCAAATGCAGAACCCTCATTATTCAGTTCATATCTGAAAGAAGGAGAAGATCTGATGATTAATACAGAGACCTCATCCTGAATGGGAAGTTCAGGGCAAGTATTTGTATACTGCTCTGATCATGGACTCAGGAGGAACCAGGATGTCTCACTTTTTTAATATCCCTGTGGGAATGAAGCATTTCAGTCCATTTATGTATGGACAGGAATACACACACACACTACCAGTTTTAGAAGAATAATTATCAACTTCCTTTGCTTATTCTGATATGCATCAGAGAAAAGATTTGAAAATGGTGCTGGATAACCAGAAAGAAGGACGATGCCTGGTTAAAAGGAGACACCCCCCTAGCTTTGAGTCTTGATTCCTTTCTAATATTTGGATGCTTCAGTCTGTTGCTTTTTTGCCTTGTTTACATTGTGGTTATGCAAGATCCCTTCTCCTGTGTAAACCTTGCTATCAATTGTCATTGATAATTATCAATCAATTATCAATTTTTGTGGTCAGCCATCTCACCAAAAACTGCATAGAAAACTCAGTACATTTATGATTGAAATCTAGTCATCTGAAAAAAATTTGGTACCAGTTTGTATAGAAATACTAGGAAAAAAAAGACTGAGATAAGGACACAAGTCCATAGATCACTTTAAGATGGGCAGGTAGCAGAATATTGTCATGACAGTTTTAATGCCCTCACTCCTCAAAAAAGCCACCTAGATCTGGTCTGTCTATGTCAACCTGAAGACTTGCAGTGGCATAGTGCCCTTTCAAATACTGGTTTAAGGCTCATACAGAAGGGAATCTGCTATCTCCTGATGAATGTTTCCTTTCTGATGCACCTGCTATGTCTTTCCAGCCAAGTATTGACCTAATCAAAACTCATTTAGCTTATGAGATCTGATGTGACTATGGCCTGGCAGGTATAGTTTGGAATATTTCAGGACTCAGCAGAAGAAAACATGTCCACTTTTTATTTTAAACATCCAACCCTAAGCATGCATTTTGATTCACCGTGAACAAGTATACTGGTGTTTTTAATAGGAAGGCAGAGAGGATCCGTTTTGAGGCTGTGGTATTTTTTAGATTTATTTGCATGTGTAAGTACTTGTTCTATCTAACTGACATAACAGGAAACTCTTGTTTGCTTTACAGTTTAAGTGCAATGAAAAACATCCTCCAGAATTTATCATGAATATACATGACTATGGCTCCATAATGAGCTTTCAAGCCAAAACCAGGGAGCCTGGGAAATCTTTTGTATGGCTATACTTGTTGCTTGGAAGTCCTATAGATCATTGCCTACATTGTTCTTAGCAGCAGTTTCACAGCACCAGAAGAGGTTGTAGCCTCCATGCCTATGATCTATTGCAGAGTGATGATAACTGCGGACACTTGATTGAATTCCTCTGGAATCAATGTTCATTGTTAATTTGCTAGCCCTAAGTCAAAACAGATAAATCCAGCAAACCGTTCAGGTGAGTTTGTTTTAAAGAGAAAGGGTGTGTTTCTTTAATAATTAAAAAAAAAAAAGAGACAACCATGCAGTAAAACAGTTAAGTATTTACACCTACACAGAGGCTAGCAAGGCAGTTGGACAGGCAATATTACATATTTAAATTATAATAGAGCCTCCTGCTTTCCTGGATGGAGGGTCCTTTCTGGAGGAGATCCCTAACCCCCAAAACCAATTCAATCAGTGTATATTTAAGAAAAAAAAGAACAAAACTCTTCAAAATAACAAAAGGATCATTTGGTCATTGAAATGTTATGACTTCTCCGTCCTACTCTGGAGGAAAAAAATAAACTAGTATTTACGACAGATTTCAGGATTCCATCTGGTGTGGGGGGTAACAATCCTTCCCCTTCAGCGGGGAGATGTCTGTCTTGCCACAGAGCTCATTCTTCCCTGCCCGGCTGCCTGCGCATTAATAACAAGGAACAGAAACCATTCAGTGATTGATACCAGCTTATGCTAAACAATGTCCCCTCCTGTTTCCAATAAACATGGCTGTTCAAACAGATTATAGTGTCTCAGAGCATTCACTTGCCCCCCCTCCCCAGCCTGCCTTAGATGTCCCTTAGCCGCGCCTTTGTGATGGTAATGAAACTAAACAGCATTTCAAAGCGGGCTTTGATTAGCATGATAACCGTGTAGTGGCTTGATGGCCAGCACGGAATGATTATCTAGCCTTCCAGCACCAACAGCTTCGGAGAAAAGTTATACTACCCGTTAAAATGCATGGATGCATGTGCATATGTGTGTGTGTACGTGCTTGCATTCACACAATACATACAGGTATGCTTCAGGTATCAGTGAAACGTGGCAAGGTCCGCTCATTGATATTCCCCGTTAGAAGTGTTTTCTTGATGTACAGGCTAATTGCACCAATTTGCCACAATTCGCCTGGGTAGTGCGTATGCATTTAAATAGGGGACAGGAGGTGGGATTGCAGCAGAGCTCAGTAATTACTCATCATGTAGAGCATCATCACATGCTGCTGGTCCAGCCACCGGTCATCGCTGGAGATGGGACATCTGGGAATGGCGTGCAGCAGGAAGACTGCAGAAAACCCGGTGCCTCCAGGCCGGTGTAGCAGTGTCAGCGTGCACACCAAGGGCCGAAACTAAAATGCCATGGCAGCACTAACACAGTCTGAGGTCATTTAGGGCAGGATCTTCAGCTGCAGCAGTCGCGTCTCCATCAAAATCAACAAAGATCCCTGAGTTTTTGCTGAGTGCATGCCCTTTTCTCCCTTGTAATATAAATTCCTTCCTTCTGGAAAATAAGACAAAAGTTTATTTCTGGACTGTAATTATCTGACGTGAGCCATGGTTTTGAGAGATTATCACAGCACAAGGTGATGTGATGAGCGGTAGCGCATTGGCTATTTTACAGTAGTTAGACATTACGATACATGGTTGACTGCTCTGGTTTAATTTCTTTTTTAGTTTCAACTTTCAGTTTCCCCTTTCTAATTATTTGGAGTGCAAACATGAAAAATTGCCTTAATTGAAACGTTTCCTCTGGATTTCTTTTTTATAATGTTTGCACACATTTTGGCAGCCCTTCAGGATGCTGCATGTTAAGCAAATGTATGACAAGTGACATCTTGGTAGCCTGCAAATACTTAAATGCCAGAGCATGGAGAAGTTTCATGCCATCTATATTAGCAGCATATGTGTCTACAATCCAAGGAGAAAATAAGAGATGAGTAGGTACATTACAGAGGCAACACCAGATGAATTCAGCAGCATCATGAAGCTGATCACTGTGATAAAAAGGAGCGTGTCATCTCTGTAAATCTACGTGGAACTGGAGGCTATGGTTACAACAGAATATCAAAAACCCTTACAAAGGGGTTTATCTGCTTTATCTCTAGAAATATAAACAGCATGAATCCAATATGCACTTTACAAATGTATTTTATTTCTTGTGTGACTGTTTTTAGAAAATTCAGTAACTGGATATTAAAATAGCAGATAATATTCAGTGTGGATAAATGTAAGTCCAGGTACAGCCGGAAAAAGAGTTGATTTCACAAATGAAACAGTGGGAGTTTCTAACTCAGGACTTAGGTCTAGGAGCTATAATATACGTGGGTTTTGGCAACTATTAGCTAAATACTCAAAACAAGCCAACAGAATATAAGGAGTTATTTGGGATAGAGAGAGACACAGAGACTAGCCTAATGCTGCTGTGTAAATTATGGATGTGGAGGGCCCTGGGTTAACAGCTGGATGGTTCCAGAGAGAACTGAGGGACTGGGAAGCAGCTCTGTGGGGAAGGACTGGGGCTCCTGGCTGACAGCAGGCTAAAACATGAGTCAGCTACACGCCATGCCAGTGGGGAAGGCCAAGAGTATGCTCAGCCGTGTCCAAAAGCACCATGGTCCAGAGGTTATCCCCCTTCACTCAACGTTCATAGACCACAGCTGGAATATTGCATCCAGTTTGGGGTCCTAGAGAATAGAAAGACATCGGTGAACTGGAGTGGGTTTGGCGAGTGGCCACCATGATGGTCGGGGTTGGAGCACTTGACCTGAAAGGAGAGACTGAGGGACTGAGAGAGCTTCTTCAGCCTGGAAAAGGGATGGCTCTGATGGAACCTAACAGCAGTAGCAACTAACCAATACTAACTAACCAGTGTCTACCAACCAGTATTAGTGCCTACCGGTTAGGTTACTGAGAAGCTGGAGCCAGGTCTTCCTGGCAGTGCATGGCAGGAAAAGCAAGGACAATGGCTATGAAGTGATACAGTGGCAGATCTGGCTCGGTATAAAGGGAAATATTTTCCTTATGTGACTAATGAAACGTTGGAACAAGGAGGTTGTGCAGTCTCTGGCCATGGAGGTTTTCAATACCCAGCTGGATAAAGTCCTGAGCAACCTGGTTGACCTCGTAGCCGACCCTGCTTTGAGCAGGAGGTTGGACTAGAGACCTCCTGAGGTCCCTTCCAGCCTGAATTATCCAGTGATACTGTGTTCCACACAACTCACAACTAAACTGTACAACTCCGTTGCCCAATGCTACAGACACTGTAGGTTAATGTAGGTTTCTGAAGCTGGACAGGATCACCAAAGGGAAATGCACTGATGTTTACTAAATATGTGGAATCTGTCTGAGCCCCAAACACTTGAAGGCTGGGAAATATTAAGATAAAATATTAATGTAGGTTTGCTATAATCTCATATTTTTCCCATGGACAGCATCTTATGGCCACTGTCAGAGGTGGGTTAACAGCCTAGATGGATTGGCTGTCCATCTCTCAAACCATTACAGCTCTTTTTGTGTTCTTATTTCTATAAAATATGCAATCAGTGTGATCTGCTGTTTCAAACCTAGAATTTTGTAGAGCTTTTAATTACAGGGAAGCACAGTTTTTAGAATGTCATCCATACCCTTGGAAGAAATAGTAAAATAATGAGGCTTTTCAGAATATTTTTTTCAGTCAATTTTCATAATGACAGTATTTGGGGGGAAATTGAAGATTGTAGCTTGTTACCAGAAAGTACCAGAAATGTTGTAAAGAGATCTATTTTTATTTGGTTTTTTTACTTTTTCCAGAAGTTCAACAAGTTCATTGCAATCTGCCTTTCAAGGTCATCCATCTGAATCAATGATCTTCTTAGCTCCACCCGTTCTGATTTTTTGAATAAAATTCTAATTACCAGCCTTTTAAGCACCAGCTGTTCTATTGAAACATGATACTGGTGATGTACCCAGTCCTGGTGGAAAAATATCTGTGAGCTGCTCTTCACTGAAGCCTCCTGGCTGATTGCAACAAGCATTCATGGTCACGGAATTAAAGGGGCCAGAACCAGATCCTTAATTTGAAATCCTTCATGGATATAGTTGCCTCTCTCCTTTTGTGAATTACCCTGTTCAAACATGTATTTGAACCCCCACTGTACTCATTCCTTATAAAATAAGGAGAAAAAAAAAGAAAGTGCAATATAATATAGTATAATGCGCAAAGGAATAATCTCTTAGCTCGTCCACAGGTTGAGCCACGTGATATCAGTGCACAGAAACAGAAATACTTCAGGGAAGTGTTTTCCCCTCGTTGTTTAGCAGCACCCATTATTTAGAAGTGTGTACCGTCTTTATCAACAGGAGACCAAGGTTAACATTTAAGGTGAAGGTTAGAATCTATGTACGGTAGGATACAGTGCTAGAGAAGAAATCAGTGATGGAAAGAAAAGCTGAAGAAGTGCATTTCTAGCAGAATTTGCAGGAGAATTGAAAGGCTGATTGGCACAGGATGCAGCATGGGAAAATAAAAGCAAGAGGTAGAATTTGTCTTGGCAGGAAAGTGATGTTCTACTATTAGAAATGCCTGCAGGCCAAAAAGAAAAAAAAAATCTTGTGCCGGGATTTAACATAGATTTTCCAACTGCTTTAAAGCTCAGACCCTGCACTAAATATCTTCCTAAGGCACATACAGTTTTAGCTGTACAGAAGCTTTCCGTCATGTTCAGAGAAGGCAGAGACCAGTGCTTATTTATCTTCTCAAACTGGGATTCTGGCAGCATCTGGTGCAGAAGGGGGAGATGAGAGAAGCAGTCGGGTGCTGGGGTGCACCTGCCAAGTGCTGCAGCCTTGCCTCCCCTTCCTCCCCCTGAAAGATTTTTTTCTTTACATATTGTATTACAGTGTATTTTCCTTTTTTCATCTATTTTTATAAGAACTGAGGGCAGTGGTAGTTTAGCATCATGTCTGAACAACAACTCCTCACAGGTCAGCACGCTACCAGAGGGCACTTGGGCCTGAGGATGCAGGGGAGGGAACTTGCCGTGTCAGCCACAAAATGTGAAGCATTGCGGTAGTGCTGGCTGATTAGGCGTTGCTATATTTTTCTCTATTAATTACATGGCTTTTTCTCTCTCCAAAGCCAGGAAAATGTCCACGCTGTCAGAAGTCTTTATGTGCAAGGACACTCATCCCTCTGCAGTGTGCTATCAGCAATCGCAGTGTCTGGCAAGTCCCTGCTCTTTGTAAATCTTCCCCTTACACAACAGACCTTAAGCAGGATTCCTGTATTCAGCGCTCCTGCCTGCAGACCATTAACTCATAAAGCCCCAGTTCAAGAAGGCCTTTATGCACATAATGACATATCTCTTTTTCTAATGATTGCACTTAGCATGCAATTTTTATCCCTAAATCTGGCCTGAAGAACTATTTCTTCTTGAGTCAGAAATAAGTGAATACCTGGAATGAAAAGGCAATACACAAGGAACAGTGAAGGAATGCAATATTATATTGTAAATTTTCTTCTTTATTACACAGAAATTAATACAGAAAAAGAAAAAAATCAAGATGTGTATATTTCACTGGAAAGTACTAGTACAATTGAATGGAGCTAACGAGGTTATTTTTTGTGCCATCACTGTCTATTCCTGATTGCAGATATTTGCCATGTGAATTGTATTTTGCTGCTTTTGTGTACATTACCTTTTGCCACAGTAGTACTTGATCTCATGCAGGATCTCTAGGCACTCCTATGGGACAGGTAATAATTAGTGGTAACAGGTACGGAGGACTTCTGTTGCTCATCATTAAGGTATTTCTGCAAAGCAATTAGGGGAAATTCAGAATGACCACATGAATTAATAAAAAAAAGACATACAGGCTAGATAGCTCCAATTATTTCATTAAAGTAATATAAAAGACTAAGATGACAACTTTCTTTGCAGAGATGCTCATTTTGTCACTTCTTTGATATTTCTCCTTGCTTTAAACTGTATCTTCAGGGGCTGTATCATGATAACTGAGGTTGAATGGAGAGTCTCTCATTTTGAGATAGGTAACTTGTGCCTCACACCTCCAGAAGGAACTCTAACCGACAGTCTGAACACTTCCAGTTCCTATTTCTGGTCTGTGCCTGTTTTCTGCCAGCCAACACGAGGTCATTCCATCTTAATATTTCATTGAATTGGTGTGTTAGCAGTGGATCAAAGATGGTGTCCTAATAACATGCAACAGTGAGAAATGGTCATGGTATTTGAAGGCTATGTAAGAAAAAAATGAGTGTACATGGAAAAGGAAGGCTGATACTTGTTCTTCTGAAAGTTGGAGGCTCCAGCTCTGGAGTAGGCGAAATGCACAATATACATTTGGTGTTATGTGATTTTTAGTGCTGGTGATAGACATGTAATCCCAGTTGGTTGGCAGGGATTCACAGAGCAGGCAGAGGCTGCTGCAACCAAGTAAGCTTCCCATATGCTGCCTTGTCTCAAAACTAATCTGAAAGTGGGCACAAAATACTCTGTCATTACGTGGCAAATCCTTGGGTTCACAGACAAAAATGTTAAAACGTTGGTGGAGTTTGCAGCTAGCATCAGATATGGGGTACTAGCATTTTTTGTATAGACTCTGGGCTGAGACCACCCAACTCATCCCATACAGGTGACGAGGTGATCTTTTGAGTCCGGCAGTCCTTGGCCACCTGTGAGTAGCATCTGGCAATGAGAGCAGGGAGAGCGCAAGGTGAAGGATCTCCATATGCCACTACCTGTGTTCTAGGCTATCCATCTTCTGTCAGAACACAAAGGTATGGAAAAATAAAGACCCCAAACTGATAATGAATGTTTCATTATTTCCTGCTAGCAGTGTCATATTTTTTCCTTAATAAGTTATGCTTTTTTGTAGGAGTCTCCTTTTTTTTTTTTACTCTGTGAGATTATAATCTAAGAGAAACACTAAAGCGTTCTTGCTGCCTTTTATGACAAAAGTTATTACAGGAGTACTATATTTTGTTTCTCCTTGAATGGATTTCATACTCTTTACCCTCTGTTCCTGCTGGTTGTTTGATATCTGAATGCCTTTATCTCTGAAGGTAGCTCTCCCAGAGATCTCAAAAAACTCTTTTCCTCCAGGGTCTTAGTTTCTATATTACTTACAGATGCAATACACAAAGCCTATTCTCCAATGCAATCTCTTGAGATTGCAGAGTGACTGATCAAGCTGTTGGCTCAATTTGCTATCTGATCATTTAGTGGATAAGGTGAATCTTGACTCAGTCAGATTTTCCATGGTGGATCGATCAAGTGATGGAAGCTGAATACTGTATTTTCTCACCCTACGATAACCAGGGAAAGGATCATCATCACTAGGCATCTGTTTTGGTAGGTAGTTTATGCTCTGAAGCTTGATTTTTATCAGCTGGTATTATCCATGAAAAATAGCTGCATATCAGAATGACAACACTTATACTTGCTCTGCTGTTGTTTAAATAGCTACATGAACTGCACAGGAGTTTTGACTGACCCCAGTGTGTTTCATACCAGTGACCTGCTAAGTCAGTGTATTTTACTGGTAAATGATTTTGCATGAGATAATTGCTTACGAATGGCTAACGAGTGAAACACTCTGAACTAATAATAGAAATGTGCAGTAGAACTGATCTAACCTGAGAATTACATTTTGACTTTTTCCTTTTAAAATTACTTTGATTACATCTGGGCCAATTAATTTCTCATTAGTAAGAAGACAATAGGAAAATTACTTTTGGAGGAACATAAAGGCAAAGCCAAAATACCCAAACCAAACAAACAAACAAAAAAACCCCACCAAAGTCAGCTAAATATAAATGATATCCTTGGATAAGATTATAGGTCATCTCTTAATAGTAAGGATGTGAGACAATTTCAAAGTTCCCTTCAACTCATAAGAATTGAATGAATGGTCATCAAATGAAAAATGGCTTCCATCTTAATATACCTTTATTCTCCCTTAATATAGAATGTACCATCAATTACTGAAACTGCTATTGAAACTGTGCATTAAATTAATGAAATATACTACATGACATTACCTTTGGAGAATATTTTTTATCACACTTGTCTAGTTTACACATTACTCTTTCCCTTCCTCAAAAGTTTACAAATGACCACGGAGTCCAGAGAACACCCACTCTTGGCTTAACTTTTCACATTTTACTACAAAATGTCAGGAATCCTATTGATCATTGTGGATCCAAGTCCCTTTTGAGAACAAGAATATTGTCCTTTTTTAAAAAAATTAAAATAAAAAATACAACTTTCCGTAGCATTTTGTTAGTTGTAGTAATTGAAAAATGAATGTGTTCTTTTGCTGTTGTAAAGATAAAGATAGTTGGTTAATGGTAAAAGATTTAATAATTAATCTTAAATGTTTTGACTGAAAATGGAAGAGCCTAAAAAATACAGTATTCAATCCATTTGCTATGTGGATCCTAATAAAGTTGAGTTAATCACCTTCTGCCATTTCCACTTCTCCTGCCTTCTAAAAATGTAGCATTATAAAAAAACAGCTTGCCTTCTTACAAAGGAATCAATTTCAGGAAAGATGTGCTTATACAGTCTGAATTTCTGAATACATAAAGGTGCTGGAACTACTGACCACTCTGAAAACCTCTGAGCTTCTTCCTTAGTAGATATTGCATCCTCATGCTCGGTGACTTCTAGTCTGAATGGCTGTTACGTGCTATTACATCGATCAAAGTTGGGTTTGCTCCCAGTAGCTTTTCTGCATCGCAACTCTAAGTTACCAGAATTAATATTCCTGCCAATCTCATGCATATTTGGTTTTGTTTGCTTAGATGGACAGTTTTCTAATATGCATCTTAATATTAAGAAATGCATATTAAAGTAAAAGTCACGAAATGGCAGTATTTAGTTGAAGGAGAGGTACGACTGCTTGAATGCAAAGTTGTTATTCTGACTTTAGGCTGAAACAAAAAGTTCCCTTTCTGACATCTGCTGTGATTATGTTCCAGCAAAACCCCACCCAAATCTACACAAGACTTGTAGTTTATATTATGAACTTTACTACTGAAAAAAAAAATACTAAAAAATATCCACTCTTATCACTTTTAGACCTTTGTGGAGTTCTCTGTACCGAATGGAAGGGAACTCTCTTATCGGCTCAGAGACTTATGCGAAAAAAAGCAATGTTGCCTGCAGATATATTATCTGGATAAAATACCTGCTTTCCAATAATGTGAGTAAAGGATGATGGTGGCCATGATATCCACGTGCCTGTAAAGCTCTGCATTTTGCTGATATCTTTATTTACGCACCAAGCAGAAAGATGAATCTTCCAGTTTCTATAAAAACGATGCTGTGAAGCGTTTGCGAAGTGGGTTTGCACAGTTTTTCCCATCGCTTTCTTAACTAGTCCCAAAGTCCAAATGCCTGCTTGTTAGCTTTATAAAGACAGACTGCTTCCGTTTCTGCTCTGGCTGCTTTCCACAGTATTGCCTGGCTTCAAAGGACGGGGAAGAGGAAGAAGCATGCTGACAATGCCTGTACTTTCTGTGAATCTCTTTCACTTTTTGTAGCCTTTAGTTCATACAAATTTCAGCTCTGAGGCATTTGCTTGTACAGCCGTCACATCACCAACAGTTTCTCCAACTGCCCCAAATCCTTTCCAGCTCCAACTCTATTTTAAGGTTCTAGTTGCACCACATCTTCTGGGTGAAGAGAAAGAAACAAAAATAAGTCTTCATTCACCAATGTCTTGTGAATTTAAACCAACTAAGCAGCTGAACCCTGCAGTTATCTGTGGGGGAAATAGTTGCCACATTCATTTAGTTCAGAAACGCCAAGCACCTTTCCTGTACTGGGGGCCTTAAGTGTTTCATAAATAAGTAATTCAGGATTTGTGCACTTAATCCTTTTTGTGCGGAAACCACTGAGGCTATTATTCACTTCCGAATGAAGAAACCTAAGTGAACGTACCTATACATGGATGTCAACATGTGGCTTTGAAGTGCTTGTTACAGGCAGCGGAGATCTCTTCAATGCAGGCGGGCAACACGGGAGCCTGGAGGACCTTCCAGCTGAGCTCGAGCGACTTGCCTACGCAGAATTACCTGGTGCTGTCCGAGATGTAACTGAGTCATCCACACGATGATGGTGGATATGAAGCAGGACTCACAGGAGACCCATGTCCTCCCAGAGCAGCAGTGGAAGGCCAGGAGGGGTGTGCTAGTGTGCCACAGATAGCGCCAGCCACCTCTATGTAGCAGCTTCCTAGCCCTCTTCTCTGAAAGGAGCTGAATTTCCCTTCCGCGGGTCTCTGACTCCATGCCTATTGTTGTAGCAGGCCCATCTCTGGACATTTATGTGTAGGCGTCTACTTTTAGGCTTCATAATCTGGAGCTGAACTTCTCCATGAGACTCATCATTGGGCCCTCACTTTTACCACTTTGTACCACCACGAGGTTCTGGAGAACTTCCAAAATAGCTGTCACTATAGGACAGTACATTCAATAGAAAGACTAGGAATACACAGTCAAGGAGCTTGGTTGTGAAAAGTGCAGGTATAGAGCACCCTGAGCACACGTGCTGGAATACAGTCAGGCCTTAAGGCAGCTGAGTGCACACAGGACATGGGCAAACGTACACAGACAGGGCACTGTCTGGTGCAAATTAGAGCCTTCCCGAGGCAAGTTGGTCATAAATATTTGGTGGGACTGATTACCTGCTTTTGACTGTTGGGGTTTTTTTTCCACATCACTCCTCAGACCCTGCACCAAGTATAAATTGCAGGATCCAAAGACTGGACCATTGTTCTTCAGTGAACGTTATCTAGATAGAGGGCACACTGCTAACTAACTCGTCTGATGGTCAAGAAAACTGTAAATGTAAAAATAAACTCTGTCATCCAATGTATTTTAAAGTGGGTATCCTAAATTGAAAACCACTGGAAAGTATATGTTGAATACCATAAACAACATTTGACAGTATATTTACATTTCCCTTTCACACAAGTCACTGTCAGAGAAGTTGGTAGGAATTAGAAGCGAGGCTTATCTTGTGAGAAGTCTAAAACTTCTGGCCATATTTACACCATCACTCATAGACACTCAGACTGGTTTTGGTGGAGTTAACCTGATGAGGAAATACAAGAGTCTGCTGTGCAGAAACACACAGAAGCCGTTCAGATCTGGAAATGTGTAGCTGCGTTGGCATGGCACTGCCCTGAGCTAATATACTCTGCAAACACATCTGAACTGTCCTCAGAAATTTGGCCTTCAAGTCTAAGCATAAACAGATAGAAACATTTCAGATGTTAGCCATCCCTCTTTTCTTCAGCTCATCTGAGTCAGATTCTATTTAATAATACATGTATTCAAGACAGATTTCATTGCTCTAGTGCCAAACTACAAATTTTAACATATTCTCTGGTTGTTTAAGTCATTCTTGGACACAGATGTTTGCCACCACTCTAACGTCTGGATACACAAAAGACTGATGAAATCACGTTTACTCTTAACTGTACAATATATTTCATTACTGTTTTAAATAAAATTTTGCTGCATCCAGATTTCTTCTTCTATTGTTAACTGCTGTAGCGCTATTTCCAGGAAGGCTTTATCTCTCAGCAAAGACGTGGGTTTTAAAATTCCTTACACTGTGTAGCAGACTTAACTGATGTGGTCCATTTATTCCCCCTCCAGCACATTATCTCCCATACGTAAAATGAATTATTACCTCTTCTCCAGTGTAACAATGCATTGTGCTTAACAGAAGACCCAAGACTTTTAGTCTGTGTTCCCAAATGTTCTTCCATGATGTCTGGCTGTCTCTAATTATACTTACTTCACTAACTGGTCATTCATATAGTTTTAACAGTATTAAAATTATATATTAACATAAAAACTTTATTGAATTGGTTCCCAAAGGACATTACAACCTGAGGGTGAAACTCATTCCCATGCAGCTCATTTGCCAGCCAAGAGAATACAGATTTTATGTGTGATTTATTGATGCATGGCCCAGCTGTTCAGTGTCTGCTTAGGAGATTTTCAACCTGACTGCATAAACTCTGGGTAAAACCTTGCTGCTGTCTCACAGGAGTCCCATCAAATTTAAAAAGCATTATTTCAGTGTGTTAAGTGTGTAAAGCTCATGGTATTTATGTGAGAATCACTTTGCCCGGCCCTAAAGTTGGAACCAGTTCTGACATAAAATACAGCTGCTATGTAATATCTCAGGAAAATAGAGATGAGGTGTGAAAAATACTGTATTCCTATGAAACTGCAGCAGTGTAGTAGGCAAGAAGCATATAAATATACTCTCTGAACTTAAGACTTATTATGCTAATTTGTAGTAAATACATACAAGTCTCTTCTAAACCCTTGCTTTGATCTGTTTCCCTAAGTGAGTCAGAAGAGAGACTTGCATCTATTGAATCATCAACTGTTTCCAACAGCATATGGGATTTCCCCCTTAATGCAGTCCAATCCTGCTTAGATTGTGATAGCTGATTAGATCACAGCTTGAGCCTTACACAATAATTACTATAATACTAATTATTTTACCTTATATTAAACGCACTACTGCTTTTCCACTATTCCCTCTCCCACTATTCAGTCCTTATCTTTCCAGTTAGGTGACAAAATCATCCAAAAGCTATCCATCACTGAACAGAATGCAATGAAACTCCCACTCTTGCTTATTCTCTCAGGTTTCTGTTTTTGAAGGAGACAGAGGAGTATTGGTTAACACATGGTTTAGGTTAATGCTTTTGTTTTGATGATGTTGCTAAAATGGCTTGAAAGAACTTTTTCCAGTGCTTCCAGTTAGTACAGCTATTGCCCTAGCTATTGCATAGGTTATTTGTAAATAAGTGTAGAGCTTTTATATTAATCACATTATTGCACTATTCAATTAGAAGATCGATACATGTGTTCTGCAAAAGTCTGCACTAGGAGTTTGGAAAGGGTGGACTCCGCCTGAGCCACGTGTAGTGTCTGCCTACCCATCTGCTAGGTAGTCCTTGTTTTGTCTTTTTCTCCCATGCCCCTTTTTCCCTTTTTCCCTCATAATGTTGTCCCCAGTGTGAGGACTATTACTGTCTTCTCTCTTTTGAACTAACAAAAACTCAAGGGAGAAAAAGCCAGAACAGCGTTTTGTTTTTGGAGACACATGGTAAATTGGAAACTATTAACAATGGGAGGCACCTGTTCTATATGGGGAGACTCTGATTTGTGATGGTGAAATACTGGAATGGGTTGCCCAGAGAAGCTGTGTATGCTCCATCACTGAAAGTATTCAAGATCAGGTTGGATGAGGCTTTGATCAGCCTAATCTAGTGAAAGATATCCCTGCCCATGGCAGGGGGTTGGACCTTTGAAGGTCTCTTCCAACTCAAACTATTCATAGAATCACAGAATGGTTTGGGTTGGAAGGGACCTTAGAGATCATCTAGTTCCAACCCCCCTGCCATGGGCAGGGACACCCTCCACTAGACCAGGTTGTTCAAAGCCTCATCCAGTCTGGCTTGTCTGGATACGTATATATGTGTATGAGATCAGGAGGAAGACAGTGAGGACAAAACTGCCTGCATTTAGTCAGTAATTTCCTCTCTGTCTCCTGCTTGTGAAATCCATTCTGCTAACCATGATCTACCCTTTTAAATCCATGCAGACTCTCATGAGTCACTTTCTACTTGTCAGCCTGTTCTAGCTTGTTGCTGACCAGTGACAGCATGTCTTCCTCTGTATCAATGTCAGATATAAAAATATCCATGTTTTTTTCCCTTGGATATCTGCATTTTTGAGAAGTGTTTTATTAGCTTCTTCTGGGTTGTCAGTTTTACTCCTCTTTTAGACCATTATTTTGAACAATCTTCCCTTTTTAATGCTCATTCCAATGGAGTGGTATAAATATTTTATCTTAAATGTATTCCAGCAGAAGCAGAGTGAACATTAACTGTCTGTAAGGGTTAACCATTAGTGAAAAGGATGCCTGATAAATTGAAGTGTGGCTCTTAGCCAAGAGAGATCAGTATATTTTGAGCATTCATTTTCTGCCTTAGGAGTGGCAAATCATGTTGTCTGTATCAGATGTGATACAGCTCCCAAAAGAAGCAACCTCAGAGGCAAATTCATACTTTACTACTCAGAGAACTATCCACTGACTGTGTATGTGAATTTAAGGGCATGCCTTACTTACAAAGTTATCATTGTATCTGAAATCGTAAATTGTAACTGGGAAACAAAAAGAAACCATAAGCAACTTTAAAACAAGTCAGATTCCATTGTGTGGTATGCATAGTTAATGTAAAATTTTTAGGAGGTATTTATTCAGCTAAAGCACTCTTTGTCATATTTTAAACATTTTCATTCATATTTTCTTCTGTTCTGAGTGCTATAATCTCTAATGAAGACAATAGCCAGATGCCTTGATGGAGCTATTAATCTAAAATTATTCCCATAGCCTCAGTATGGATAGAGAAGAACTGCCAATCAAGATGTCTGGTCGTGAATCTGTCATAGAACAATGTATGTTTTAAGAATAATTAAACAGCAGTTAACCTTCCTGTTTTAAAAGAAAATAAAGATTCCACATTTTTTTCTTCACAAACTCATTTTTCTTCATAATGTCTATTGTATAATCCTCAACCTGCAAACTTTACATTGTGTTAGATTTACATCAGATTTACAAGAGCAAGGAACAGAGAGTCAGGCTTTCACAAATCCAGGCTATACTGGCCTATAGTCACATTCTTTCCAAAGAAAAATACGCAGAGCCCCAGAGCTAATATTGCTTTGATGTAGTAGAGAAGTGGTTGGGTCACCGTCCCTTACAAGATGTGTCGATGGGCTGCTTAAGGACAGAGTTTGGTGGTGGACTTGGCAGTGCCCAGTTGGACTTGGACTCGATGATTGTGAAGGTGTCTTCCAACCTAAATGATACCATGATTCTATGAGGTGCTGTCATTGTGAGCAAAGTAAACCGAGTGCCATCCATCGCACCTTGAAACAAGATACTAAACTGGACATTACTTTTTGCCAGCTTCCTTGTATTCAAAACCAGAATTCCCAACTGGTATAAACTACCACAAAGAAAGTACAATGCACATAGCCAAGAAGAAGATAGAGGATGATGTAGTCTGAACCCTTACCATACTGAGCTTGCTTTATCACGGTAGACTGTTTAATTTTTTCTTTCGTGCAGTTATATTTCCTGTATGAATTAGCAATTGCAACCAGTGCTTTTACTGCAGCACCTTAAAGATTCATTGTTTCAGGCAGGGTAAAGCAAATCCAAAACTTCAGCTTGGCAAAGCCTCCTAAAATTTACAGTGAGCTTGTGTACTCTGTTTTTAAACATGGGCAGCTTTGGAAACATTCTATATTTAAATGCAGACAGTGATTATTTACTCACTGGCCACAAATGCTCCATAAATGTCTAAGCAGAGTAGCTGGTGTGCAGGAGTTGGACTGAGATGCTCATATTTGAAACTTGATGTCCAAATATCATTGGCAGAGGTCCACTGGGAGGAGGCAGTGGAAATAGTATTTCCCTTATGCACAGTGCTTGCTTTTCTGGAGGTTTTGATACTGTGTGAAACAAATCTGTGCCACAAATCACTGTCATGTCGTGCTGGTGCTAGCTGGTACTACAAGGGGTGGTTGCTTCCCTCACAAAGCTGGGCTAGGTTCGGTATCCTCAGCGCTTGCCGAATTCAGTGGGGGCTAGGCACAGCCAGCAGTTGCAGGGAAGTGTTTGACTTCCCACATTAGCAGCATTACTGTTATCTCACTTTGTTAACAACTTCCACTGATTCCCTCTTTTTTTCTCTCAGGACTCTTTTCAGACCCTGAGGGAGCATCTCAGAGTCTTGCTGGGCTGGGAGGAACAAGAAGGTGACACTTGAGCAGAGCGGATCCTCTGCTTGGTGGCTGCTTCTCGCTGCTCCTATGAATTTCCTTTTCTTAAAGCTGAGCACGGCAGTGGCAGGACTTATCTGAGTGCTTACATGAGTACAAGTAGTGGTCTGAGTTACCTGTATTTGTGCTGTAGCAAGCACCCTGATAGTATAACCTGCAATACTACTCAGCATAATTTGAGTTAAAAGACTGCCATGCAAGTAGATGACATGCACTACCTGTGTGCATTGGGAGGTGTTTTGGAAGATGTTACAGACCTTGTCAGGCCAATTTTAGCTATAGTTGGTTATGAAAGCAATGACTTTACCAGCTGTGGGCTGTGGCAACCCTGGGAGATGGGTCAGGAGTGGCAGTGCTGTGCCCCATTCTGGACCCCTGCCGGCTGGGACCTGCCTGCTTGAGGCATGGCCCTTTGGACAGAGGGTAAGAAGAAAGCCAGCCGTGGGTGAAGGGCTGGCAGAAAGGCTCCCCCAGAAGATTCCCTCCCTCGGAAGCCTTATATGGTGAAGCGTGACACTGGATTTCTTTCAGAGGCCTCAGAGGCTATTGTTTTGGTAAATATGAACTGGGGTATTTTCCCCCAGAAAACATCCAAAGTAAATATCCATTACAAGCTATTGGAGAAGATTGAAACATTGCATTTGAATTGCTTATAATAGCTAATTTGTTGATCTACGTAAAGGGTTAGCTGCAATTTCTGAGCTGGTTCTATTAGACTTTATTTAATGAGACACTTTATTGCATAATAAAACTGCAGACCCCTGTATTTGTGCAGTTACAATTTCTTTACTTCATTGTTGAGATGTTGCCATCACACAGTTTTGGTGTCTGTAATCAGTTGTATGGGGCACAAGTGTGCATCAAAGGATTTTTTATTTTTCTTTTTTGAGTCAATCTTTGTTGTTATAAAAGCTTTGACAGAGTTTATGGTATTTTTGTGCAGAAGCCGTGTAGGAGAGAAAGCAGTGAATTGGCTGGAAAATAAAAAGCTCTTTCCCAAGTAGAATAGTGTCATGCTACCCTCAAGTTGTATCACAGGGAAAACTACTAGCTAGTGAGTTTTATTAAAATGTTGTTTGAGATCAATCTGCTTGTTACATTGTATGAGAGACCGTTCCAAGTGATGTGTTTGCATTGGCTGCCATTTTCTCTGACAGACATATGTTACTCAATTATCATTATCCTGCATTTCTTCATTTTCTAGAACAACCCTTAATAAGTTCTCCAGCACCAAAGGCTCTGTTCAGCAGCAAGCTGGGTACCCTCCTCCTGCTCTTTCTGCAAGGGAACTGAGACCACCTGGTTCTTTCCAGGAGTGGGATCAAGCAGTTCCCCAACAGTTCAGGTTTCTCAAAAGCACACTGCTGTTTTAATGTTGGTGGTATTTTTCCACCTAAACATTTAGGCTGTGTCATGGTAACAGCTACTTTTAGTTCTAAATTTGTTTTCCCATCCTTCATTTAAAAAAAATGCCAGAGTTTCAATTTATTCCCTTTAAATATAAAATTCGCTATTTTTAACTTCTAGTAACTATTAAAAGTTGTACCAGTAGTTTGTGAACTGCTTTGGATTTCCTTCTCAAATGTGAATTACTATACTGATTGCTAAAAAAGATGTTGGTGATAACAATTGATCATATTAATTATGAAGGGGCCCCTAAATGTTCAAGGCAAAAGCAAATGTACAGGAAGCACAACATGTGTTGCAAGGTTTTTAGCAGGGGGATGAAAACAAGAGGAGGAGCGGCAAAGTTAGCATCCTTAGTACATATTTGAAAATCAAGACGTAAGCTAAAAATATTTGTATCATAAATGGGTAACGGGTAGTCAATAGTCAAGTTTTTTTCTGTCCAATTAACTTTAATAGGTTTGCATAAGTGCAAACTCCTTTGAATAATTGAATCTACAAATTCTTGATATTAACAGTTGAACATTTTATTTTCTGAGCCAGGGCTAAAGGAAAGTACATTTAAGATTCTTAACAAATGTACTGCAAATAATTGTTAGCACTATTACTATATTTGAAGAGTGCTGGAAGTAAAATGCAGTGGATTCAAAACCAGATGCTTCACAAGTGTAATGGGACGAGTGATCACTTTAGTCAAACTACGAAGAGACTTAATTCTGCTGTAGAAATCCACCATTCCTTTTTGGAGTGGTTAGATCAGCAAGTAAACTGCTGTCAACCAAATTTAAGGAAAATAGTGCATATAAGCAAAACACAGGGTCTTCATGATTTTTATTAAACAATTAAACCCTAGTCAAATTCTGATTGCCAACTGACTCTTACAAATCTTTATTCAACTTGTATGTATTTATAAGGGAAAAGGACAATGCATATATATAAAATGGTGCAATTAATTCATTTTGTAAAGGAAATCAATATTTTTGTGACCTTTTTCTGCCCTTTCTAAGTCTGAAAAAACACCAGCAGTACTACCTAGTAATACTGAGATTTTACAATAAAGTTGAAGCATGCTGCTGTTTTTAGCTCTGAAGTGGTACTGCTTCGTGCAGGATGGCTAAGGCAAGATATGTCCTAGTACCTAGTTTGAGAACAAAAAGATTTATAAATGGATTGTCCTTATTATCAAGAAACTAGACCTTACAGTAGTAAAAAGAAGAAACACACGGTTTGTCATACATCCTCTTCTGGATGAGGGCTGTTTAGCATTGGATAATGGTAGTCATTAACACTACTATGTGAAAACTCATGACAAAATACTTATTATACCTCTCTAGTCTTAATGTTCTTTGAATGTTTTAAGCAATTTATGTAAGTCTTTGCTGCTGTAAAGTATAATTGCAGGTTTTCTTCCTTGTGTGGTGCCAGGGTTGCAAACACATTCTGTAAGATCGTTACATTATCTCAAATACCTTAAGAAAAGCTGCTCTCTGATCAGCTGAATGTTCTGTATATTCTAGTAGATGCAGAGAACAGTATAATTCACATAAATTTGCATTAATGATACCGAGTTTCCTTAAAAGGCTACAATGAATCTACATTTCAAAAAAGGAAAAAGTGTGACCAACATTTTTCCGATAGGCACCCTAGCTGAGCATTAGCCTTATGGCTGTTTGTTAAAGTAGGTAGAAAATAAAAACCTTTCCTTCTAGACTGGGGGTAAAACTTGAAGATTCGAAATGTATCTAGGCATCCGAGGTCCCATTCTTGAAAGGCACTTGGAGCACATCTACATCACTCTGTGCTGTCATGTTCCCACTCACCTGCTTCTGCTGGCACGACATGAAATCCTTCCCACCCCTAGTGCCGAGCCTGCTCATAGCTTTTGAGGGCTATTCCTCACTCACGCTACAGCTACAAAGATTTGGTATTAGGGATGCTGGGGCTTGTAGAGTCTCAAAACTTGCATCCATTTCAGGAAATATTTCTTGGATTACTGTGTAACGTTGAGTCTGTCTTTTCTGTCCCTCTAAAGTGCTGATGGCTTTAACTCAGCTCTACCCTTACTTAAGGCACTCACTTCTGAGACTTCACACAGGTTGTTTTCCCTCCCTCCATGTTGCTGCTGTTCATTCCAGTTGCCCTCTGTGCTGGACAAGAGCTCATACAACAGGCAGGATCACATCAGCGTGGAGACCTGAGGTGACAAGCAGAGGCTCCAGATCTTCTCTCCCAGGAGGCCGGGAGGCAGATACATTTCATGAGCTTGCTCTAAGCCTTCTGGAGTGGGACACTCACAATCTGCACGGGCAACCATTGCCCGGTAGAGCTGGTTACTCTGAATTGCTGCAGGCCCATGACTGGTTCAGTACTGGCAAGGCATTATTTCTGGGCTAGCGAGGATGTGTGAGACAATCAATCGCGTGGTGTGTGTGTGGATAATGTATATAACGAATGTGCCTGAAATAGCATCTGGCTTTCCGATAATGGGTTTCCCAAAGTGTGCTGAGTGTCATTAATAGTATTCATGTCTGCAGGTCGCTTGCCAGAAGAAGTAAGTAAATACATTTATCAGAATTCAATGCAGACAAGAGTCAAAATGAAATATGCAGGCAAGGTACATGAAGAAAGCATACGCACCTTGGGAATTTCAGGGGCCAAATTTATTTTGTATGGGCTGTTCTCTAGTACTAGAGATTTAGGCACAATTTAGGCACATTGGCATGGAGATATATTGGTTAAGGTCTTAAGTTACATCAAAAATAGTTACATACTTTCAAGTACTTTTGAATGTTTTTCCTGTTTTAGCTGCTTACTCATAGAAACATCTTTTGCAAAGATGAAAGTTTTAAGTAATTCCAATTTTTTGGATTTGGAAGTCTCTTTCTAGTTAATGCTCTGATTTTATTTATACTTCAATATCAGCACAAAAAGGCAGCAATAAGTCAGACTGTTTAATGTTTGCATAACTTGCTTTTCTCATTACATTGGTAATTGTGTAGCCCTTTGCAACTGATTTACAAAACTCATTTTTATGCTAAAAAAACCAGTTATAAGCACTAATTGTATTGTATTCTATTTTAGCAGCACACACACACAAAAAAAAGCCAACATTTTGAGCTTGAGTACCTAGATCATCCCAGAGCTTAAAGCCTCAGCATACAGGGAATTGATGTCTCTGTTTTGGGGGTAGGTTAGAGAAACAGGAAAAGGCAAGTGAAGTAGTCCCTGGAAATCTGTGTCTAGTGGGGTTTGTATGTCTATTGGCACAAGGATGCTGGCATGACCAAGACCCTACAGATCATCTTCTGCTAACTGTAAGGTTTCTTGCTGTAATTCAAGGATCTGAGATAGAACCTTAAAACCATTTTCCCTTCTAAGGGAAATGGAGAAAATCTTCCTGCCTCCTCAAAACGTTGGATGGCTAAATCCTGAGGCACACAGAGACATAACATGGGTGACAGGTATAATGCAGGTTCTTAAACCCACAAACACAACCCATAAAACTCCCACTCTCCCTTTGGTTATTTGGAAGGCTGTATCCACCAAAGTGCTTATCTAGTTACTTAGGTACCTACATTTCTGATACTGAGCATACACAAAATTGCTGCCAACTCGCCTAAACTAATTGTGCTCATGCTTTATCTGATCCCTAAATCTGTTCAGGCTTGACAGACCAGGTAACCAGAGTCTTAACTTCCCAAAGGACCCATTTCCCCAGGCATGCTCAGATTTCCTCCTCTCCTGCTGAAGTTGGCCACTGTGCCAATGTGAGAGACTCATGGGGGCACAAACCGGGCAAGTAAAAGGGACCATGTCTTCTGCACTGCCCTAGGGAGGATGCTCCCCAGTGAGGCTGACAACAAAAGGCTGCTGCTCTGCAGCAGGGTGTCCTACTGGTTTTTGTTAACATTTTTTAATAAAAGTGCTAAAATGCATCTAAAAAAATCAATTGTTGCTATATTCCTTGTGTCACATCTATGAACTTTTGGATCTGATGTTTAGCAATGTGACAAACAACTTTCAAGATAAGGCACCTTTTTAATAAAAGAAAAATAAAGGAAGAGAAAATGCAGGGTCATTGTTCAGGGAAGATAATGCTGCATAGAGCAAATCTCTGTTTTGCCCGGTGCTCAGTTCTGGCAAGATTGGTATCACTTTTTTAATGAAATCACATCACATTTTATTGTGACTTGTACACATTTATGTAACCCTCGGTAGGAATACCTCAGTCTGAGACGTGCATTGGTGACCGGTCCATCTAAAATGGTCAGAACCTACCCTTCCTTCCTCCCAGATAGCACAGGTGAATCCTACAGAGCCACCAAGAACAACGTGGTGGGCTGAAGCATTTCCCGTCTACTCAGAATGATAGGGAAGTTTCCAGGACTTGAATGACCATAAACCTGTAGAAGCTATATCGTCTTACTATTATCCAAGTTATTTTAATAGGTCATTTTGGGTTCTCATTTGTAGGACATACTCTCCTTGCCACCTTCTAAAGCCCTATTTAATCACAAACGTATATGCAAACATGGACAGTGAGTGTCAGTCACTGGGAAAAAACCACGAAGGTTAAAGACCTAAAAGCTGAGGGATCTGTTATAACTCAGAAGTAACTGTTGGTGCAAATCTGCAGTTACTGAGAAACATTCCAGTCCTCCAGAACCGAACCCTCAGTTTCACCACCTGCGTATTTCTCCTACCTAGTTTTTAGGGAATAAATAAGAACAGGAGGAAAAAAAACCAACAACAACCCCCCCAAAAAACCCCTAGAAAATAATGTCTTCTTGAGAACACTCACAGAATAAAACCTTGCCTTGGGAATATTATACTCCTTTTGCTTTCGATTAACGATAGGCTGTTATTATACATGCTTCAGATGATCTCCTTGCCACAGCATCAAGTAAGAAGAAAGGGTGCCTGCTTGAAAATCAAGATTTGATTCATTTAAAATTCTCTGGGGGGAAAAAAGCTGTGGGCAGAAAAGAACAGGCAGGAAGTTTATATGCTGCCGGTGTGATATGTTCACGACAAAAAGCACAGCTAGATCAGGTGACCGCTTTCTTCCATTACTAGCATTGGCATACACAGAAGCAGTTGTTCAAGTGTAAAACAGCTCATGTGAGTAAGAGAAAGCAATTAAATTAACTTGAGCCAGGCACCCATGCAAGCTTTTCCTGTAACACAGAAACAGGGAATCACAGTGTCACTGCATAAAAGGATTTCTTTGCAAAGTCTTGCACAAGACAGAGAGGAGCATACATATTTCACTCAATGATGCAAATATCGTCAGCTATTTAATATCTCGTATACTTATTCCCGAGAAGCCACCAATATTTAGAAAAAATAGGACTTATCCCTCGTTTTGAATCACATTTCTGGATCAAATCCGAAAGAACAGCTGAGATTTTTATGACTCCTGCAGGACCCTGAAAAATCCCATGTTCAGTCCTAAGGAATTTTTACTTACATTTGAAGTGATGGCACTGTAAACAAAAATAGCTAGAAAATGAATTATTGTGGACTGAAGAGTAGGGCAATCTAGTACGTTATTCTTCTGACCTGCAGTTTTGCAGAACTCCAAAGCTGGCAAAGAAGTCGTCAGGAGGATCAGAACTGCAGTGTTAAGGCTCAATGTTTGTATTTTTTTCATTCACAATGGAAAGGCTAGGAGTGAAAGCTGGATATCCGAGGTAGTAGGTAAGATTTAGGGCATGGATGACACACAATCATCTGAAGTTTTATTTCATTCCATAGCACTTTAAAGCCCAAGTTTCTTTTAAGAAATGGCAGAGGTTAGGAGAGTAAGTGCCAAAGTAATTTTTTACAAGGAGCTATATGGCTTCTAAATCACTTCATTGCCTTGAAACCTGTTTCCTGGCTGTGTGTTCTCCAGAAACTCTTGGGACAGCTTTCAGCACCCGCTCCTTGTGTGGGTGCCTGATGGGCTGAGCATCCGCAGCAGCTTGTCCCTCTCCTTTTCCTCTGAACCTGCCTCTGGCAGCGCAGTTGCTCTGCCTGCACGCCCCAAAGGCATCTTCTGGAAGCTTTGCCCTGCGAGCAAAAGAACCTGGCTGGAGATCTTTATTTTATATCACTTAGAAACTCACATGCATGCTCACATTTTTCTTCACAAATACTAATTAACACCCCCCCCCCTCTCCCAGCATTATTTAAGGGACTATGAAAGGAAAGAGAATATTAGCATAAACATGTATCTTCTTGAAGAAGGAGCCTAAGATGTTCAAAGATGCAGGAAATTCAAATTTAGTGTCCCCAGTAATGAAACAAAAGTATCAGTGGTCACACGATTCAAACCTGACATAAACCCAATCCGACACTTCCAAGTTGGTAAAATGGTTTTGGTTTGTTATCATCGTGCCGTTGGATTTTGTTCTAGATCAGGTATCGCTCGCCCTCTCGCAGACAGCGAGAGGGTTGCCAGCAAAAGCAACTCCTTACTGTGTACCCTTAATTCAGCAGAAATCCAGGATGTACTTACTCCTCGTTTGGATCACTGGTACTGCTCGGTGAGCCTGCAGCGTTACCGATGGCGGGACCGTGGTCCAAGTGCAATCACGGAAAAGCCGGTAGCTGCAGCTCCCATCGGCGGGACTTGAATCAAGGGGTTTTCGTGAGTATCAAGACACATACCCTGCTTTACGCGCTGGCACAAAGTCAGCGCAGAAAAACGCTGTGTCAGGAAACTGTTGTTATGTTTAGAGCAGAAATTAAATCCAGGAAACCCTTCAGATCTTCACCTGAATGAAGGCTTCACGTGTAGTTGTTGGATGATGTACAATTACATAATTTCTATAAATACGAGGAAACGAGAGACAATACAAAAATAATGGCAACCCAACTGTTAGGCAGGATGAAGCTCGTGTAGCAGTCCGCCCCCAGAAGTGCCTGGGAATCAAAAAAGCTTCACTTATATTACTATTATTATTTTAAAATAACACTCAGATGTGCCACTTGCAATTTTTCTAGTGTGTTTTTTCCCCTGTACAAAATAAAAGGAATATTTGATCACGGCAGCATTAGTCTCCCGTTAAGACGCGGCTGTGTCAGAAACAATTGCAGTGGTGAGATTCGAGGTCTTTTGGTCAAAAGGTCGTAAGGAATCGGCTGTAATAATGACAGAAATCCGACCTGGCACAACCGGGTCCCGGGCCCTTTATGGTGCAAATTCTGGCTTATTTGATCAAGGGGCTGTCAGTGCCGTTCCCTGGGAGCCCGCCTGGAGGTTAACCCTTTCCTTCCCAGCCTTCGCACACGTGGGCGCAGGCCCCCCATCCCCACGGGGGGAGGGACGGGCACCGGCCCGCTTCCCCGCTGCGCCCGGGCGGCAGCAGCCGCTGGCCAAGGCGAAGGGGAGCCGCAGGGGCCAACAGCCGGATCCTTCCGCGAGAGAGGAGATGGCGACCCCGGGACGCGCGTTTTCACACACACCCCACCCCCCCTCACATCCCCGCCGCCGTTAACACGCGCCTCGCAGCCGCAGCACCCCGCCCGCGGCGTGGGCACGGCAGGGCGCGGAGCGGCTCCCCGCGGCCCGCACCTGAGGGCCGAGCGGCGGCAGCCCCCGCCCCGCCCCGTCCCGCCCCGCCGTGCCCTCCATTGTGCGGCCGGCGGCTTGGGCGCTCCCACCTGCCGGCGGCGGGGAGGGCCGGGACCTCTCCCCGCGCCTCCCCCGCCCACCCCCCTCCTGTCCCCGGCTGAACCGAGGCCAGCCCGCCCCGCGCCCTCCCTCCCTCCCGGCCCCCAAGCTGGCGGAGCTCCGCCGCCTCCCCTCCCCCGTCCTCCTCCCTCCCTCCCTCCTGTCGCGCGGCCGCCGCCCCTCCGCCGCTGCCCGCCGACTTCCCCCGGAGCGCGGGTCGCCGCCGCGCCCTGCCATGAGCCGTCCCCCGCCGCCGCAGCGCTGAGCGAGGAGCGGGGAGCCATGCCGGGCTGGAAGAAGAACATCCCCATCTGCCTGCAAGCCGAGACGGAGCGAGGTAAGCGCGGAGCACCGGGGGCGGCGGCCGCCGCGAGGGAAGGAAGGAGGGCGCGGGGGTGCCGCGGCGCCGCTTCCCCCTTCCCGGCTTAACCGTGCCCAGGGCACGGCGGCAGCCGCCCCGCGGGGGGACGGGCGGCCGGCCCCGCGCCTTCCATCTTGCTCCGCCGCCGCGGCAGGAGCGGGCGGCGGCGGCAGGAGGCCGGCACCCGGTGTCCGGGCCGGTGGGACACACACACCCCCCGTGGGCTACTCCGGCGACAAGTAACTTTTCTCCGCGGTCTCCCCCGGGCCGGGCTCCTAAAGCCAGGGGGGCGTGAGCCGGCGGGGAGTCGGTGTGTGTGTGGGGGGTCGGCGGTGCGGCTCCGAAGTGACTTCGCGAAACTTCCCTGCCCCCGGGCCGCCACTCGCGGCGGCGGGGGACGCGGCTGGACCCGACCCGTCCCGTCCCGGGAGGCGCCGGCACGGCGGAGCCGCCACCGCCCGCTGCGAAGCGGCAGCGATCGCGCCGAGCGGCGCCCGGGTGAGCCTCCCCGCCAGTCCCGCCACCGGGGGTGCCTCGGGACCCCAAATCCCGGTGTGCGGGTCGGTGCTGGCCCCCGTTCAAAATAAACGGTCTGCTTATTGTAATAAAGGGTGACTTTGCCGGTTCCTCAGAGAGGGCTTCCCTCGCGGGAGGCTGGGGTGGCACTGCTCTGCCTGAGCCCCAGGAGCGGGGGCTGGAACGCCGTTCGCCCCCGGGAGCGGCCAGATGTGCCCGCCGCCTCCGATTTGCCGCCGTTAATGCCGGGGTAGTGTGTGGAGTGCTGAAGCAGGACGTTTGGGTTTGGCTGCCGCCGTGTCGGATAGACAGCCGCGCTGCTAGGGGCGAAGACTCACCCAGCCTTAAAACAGAGGATGGTCTGTCGGCTCGGTGGAAGAAGTGTTTATTCTGTACCTTTGCGTTGGAGGTGGAGGTCGGTCGCAGAACTGCTGCTCTGCTTCTGAGTGGTAAATCCTATCCCTGATGGGAAGTTCATCGCAAACATATGACATCATAAAAGTAGCTGCTGAAATGGCAGCAGGTACTTCAGCTGTGGAAAGCTCGATTTTTTCAGGCTTTCCTCTTAGGGAATAACCATCATTACTAAAATCTGTGGTCATATTTCTTTATGTCAGGAATCTGCGTAGCTGAGGAATCCCAGAAATAGGATGGACGGCCGTTGTCAAAGTGTATCAGATGCTTTTACAGATGAGGAAACTTTAGAAAGGGTCGAATCTGGCTACGTCAGGAACCGGAAAGATTTTCTCCTTTCCTTCTGCATAAAGGTTGTGTCATGAGCTGTAGCATGCAGGCTTGTCTGTATTCGAAATAAACAGTGGTGATGGGTTTGCTCTGATGGGTGGTTTAATGCCAGTTAGAATACCGATTTGTTAACAGTTCTCGTTTATTCCTATTTTCTGTTTAATCTTTCATCTTCATTATGAAGCTAGATGGATTTATACGTTAATAGTCTTATCACTGATACTGTTCTTTATTGCATTTCCACTGCGTAAGTAAAAAAACCCGTGCTCTTCTGTGCCTAAAGTAAATGATTACCTTCTAAAGTATGCGCTATGTATTGCTCAAGTTTTGCTAGTAATTTAGTAGGATTCCAGTTACTGGAACTTTTCTGCCTTACACTCAGAAAAATATTAAATGGTCAAAATAGTTAATCAGTGTTGAATTTAATAGTCCTTGAGTATGAAGAATAGATGAAATAAAGCTTTCAAACTAGTGAGAAAAATGGCCAGCGCGGTAATGAAATGAAGGTCCATCTTTAGCTAATGTAGGAGTTTAGTATGGCATTGAGTTAAAAGGCAATTACGGATACAGTTAAATTCTGGTTCAAAGCCAGTTGTGCCAACATCCCCCTCTGCTGTTTCTAGAAAATATTTCCAGTTAGTTACTCTGCGGAACATTTTATCTACCCTGTGCTATCGGAAGACTTTGGTCAATGTAAATGCTGTTATTTTAAACTGATGACGTAGTCGTTAATTTTCTGTGGTCTAGATATGGAGTAATATCAGATGTGAAATATTTAGTAATATAAATTGCGTTTATGTCACAAGTATTATTGTCCAATACACACATATGTTTGGGATGGATGGATAAAAGGATATTTTATATCTTATATATGACATAAATGTATTGTATTTATGTAGCATATGAGAATGAGAAACATTTAATGTATGTGTATTTTCTTGGATTTTATGTACCTGCAATCTGATTGCTTAAAATAGCGTTTTCTTCTAGTGAGAGGAGCTAGTCTTTACTTAAACTCCACAAACACCACTAGGACTGACTAGTAGTGATTTTGCTCTGTAAGAACACAAAACTGCTCAGTTAATTTGATGCTGAAGTTTCTTGGTGGTGGATGCTCCCAAAGCAGACTATAAAAATTAAAAGAAAAAACCAAACCAAAAACCTCAAAACCAAAACACCCAACCCCACACCAGGAAAAAAAAAAAACCAAACCCCAACTACAAACCAAACACAACCTCAGAAAAGAAGTGAGTAGCTAAACAATCACGGTTCATCTGTGGCTTCCCGCTGGCTTTCCCTTTCAGTCTCAGTTTATTGTACCCACAGTCCATGCACCCCTTCTCTGTCCTAATCAACCGTTACGGTGTAGCTTTAATTTCAAGTCTAGCTGTAGCAGGAGGTTTGAGAAGAAAGAAGAGGTCCTTGGGAAAACTGAGAAGGCAAAGATTTCCCTATGGTGGGCTGTAAGTGGTTTGTACAGACCGTCTTTTCCCAGGCTTTTCTGCCTGTAAACCTCCCAGCCTTCCTTTTAGCCTGGCCTCAGCAGCTCTGCATCCGACACGGGTACCTTTATAGAGCCTATGTCCTCAGCTGTGGAAGGGAGAAGTTGTGGGTGCTAAGAGGTGAGGCTTGAGAGGGGGTGGGGGTTGCGTGGAAATCTCGCTGCATCCCTGAGGCAGCGTAAAAGCTTCACTGGGTACCAATACTCTCGTCTCCGTCCAAGCCAAGGCAGCATTGTTTTGGGGAGCGCTTCAACTGCTGTTGAAGTGTGTCTCCCGGTTCATTGAGTGTGTAGGGAACTGGATGGCAGTGCTACTGCAGCAGCACGTTTCCGGTGCGAGGGCTCAACTCAAAAAACTGTCTGTGGAGCTTTGTAATTTTGATGTGAGGAGCTGTCGGGATATTACAGTCATATCCTTGTGAAGACACGCTGGGTTTGCTCCAAGCAGGATTAATTTAGTGTATCAGTATCCTTGTTTGGCCCTTCCTTACTTCAGAGCCCCCCTTCCATGTTGAATGCTTACCTCAGCCTGTCTGTTGTTCCTACAAGTCATGTGCTGAAGTGAAGGTTATCCAAAAACTTGACAAAACCAGAATTTTGCTAATGGAAATTGGCTGGTCTTGCTGAAATGAAGTAGCAGGGAGGTGGTCAACACTGTTGGCTCACCTTGGCAATAATTGATGCAATAATTGATACCCTGGGTGAAGGAGAATAACCTGAGTTAATGTTTGAAGCATCACAGTGTGCGTGTGTGCATGGGGTTTAGCATTTGTGAGAGTGCTTTGTCGTGGAGAAGATTCTCTTCCAAGGGGTGGCAATCAGTGGTATTTCAACAAGTATTTTTAGATGTCTTTACTGCGGAAATTATGCAGAATACTTACGTCAACTGAAAAGTCATATTGTGCTGGTTTTTAGGGGATAAAACCATATTTAAAATATGAAGTGGATAGCTGTTTTTTGTGTGCATACTGCAGCACCATTGCTGGGTTTCTACTGCCTGCTCTGTAATCCAGCAGTACTCTGCAGCGGCTGTGTTGCTTCTGGCTTCCACTGTCATGGTTATCACAAGGAGTCCTCTCCTTCAGAAGACAGGAATTGTGCTCTGTGTTGAGTGAAAGGAGTGCAATGTACGCCTGATGCAGTAAACCATGTCATTTCAAAACTGACATGTGAAGACAGTGTCTTTAAAATTCAGAGCATGCTGCCTTCCCCCTCCCCCCCAATTTTCTGGCTAGGACACTAAATCAAATCTTGTTACAAACCACCTAAAAGGCTTTTTGAGGTGACATCTGAGCAAATACTTTGGGAAGAAAAGTATTCCTGGAATTTATTTTGTTTAATATCCCTTCCAATTAAGTTAAATGAAGGTGTTTTATGGAACTCCTGTTTCAGCTTTATAGCTGATCAAGTTTGACAGGAGTACAGAAAATAGTATTTGTGTATCTTGTATGTTTACTGTGGGACTGCTTGAGATCCCTTAATGTATGTGGTTATTAATTTTAAGAATGCATCTAAGTATACTTAGTTGGTTTTTTTTTTTTAAAAGTACTATGCCTTTCACAGTTGTTCTGCCTCTGTGCTTAACACAGTAGCCCAGTTATATTTAGGAAGAAGGAAAGACTGTATTTTTATTTTCTGCTCTTCCCTCCATCTTCACAGTTCTTGACAGTCAAGGAAATTAGGTGAACTTTAGGAAGCATTCTAAAGGAAACATTAGCAAATGTTTGAAACCCCAGGACTCGAGGATAAAAAAAAAAAAGCAAGTATTTTGTGAGTCCTGCCTCAAACAGAAAACATGGCGTGTTCTCATGGAAGATGTTCTGACAACAAACATCTGTCCCTGCGGGTACTGCTGTGTGAGGTTGTCTGCTCATCTTAAACTGAAGAGAATTGGTTTCCTAGATAAGGAAGAGGTATGGGCCTGTTATTGAACTTAATCATGTTATTGTAGGATAGCAATTACATCTGGTCAAATGAGGCCACTTTAACAGAAGAGATGCTTCATGGTCTTTCCAGATGCACGTTAAAAATCAGTTTGTGTTTTCAACACAGAAGGCTGAGGGTGACTGTTCATTGTATTTTAAGATCTGGCCTAATAAGGCAAGAGGAGTCTCTTCCTTGAGCTTCCTTGGGTCCTTGGAAACTGAAGAAAATAAGAGCTGGAGACCTAAGGCTTGTATTTAGCTGTCTAGTTTATGAACTTTGGGATTGGAAACCTTGTGCAAAGGCTTCCTGTCTGTCTTAATCTGTTTTCTTACTTGTGTCACATACCTCCTGAAATGTTAAACTGATGGCAGAAAACCTTCTGCAAGGACAGGAGGTGCTTACAGTGGCAACCATAAGAATCAGGACTGGGTGAACAATTAGGACATTTGGTCAGTTATGCAATGCAAAGCACACTGCAGTTGCTCACATTTAAGGTGAAGGGGTCATGAATAACCGTGGTAAGGACAAAAATGGAAGGAAAACTGCATCGTATATTGGCTGCTGGCTTAACCAGCTGCCTTCCAGTCCTCCAGGGGCATCTGAAACTACATCTCAAATTGGAAAACTTATAGTAACTGATGCATTAATAATAAAATACTAATTACAAACAGTACACATTTTGTCCTTAGCAGGGCTTCTGCCTCTCTTCACCTCAGTCTGACTGAACTGCGTCTTAGGCAGTTGGTCTTTCTCCATTTGCTAAACTGAATGCTGGTGGAGACCGTTTGCCAGGTGGGCTAAGATGATGCTCTAGAGCTGGTTTTTGTCAGCATGCACCAGACGCAAGTGCTGAGTCAGTGTTTTCATTCTTCCTCTTAAAACCAGCTGGAACTGGGAGGGCTTTAACACAGGGGTGGAAAGGAGGCAACAATTGCTCCCTAGTGCCCTTTTATCATGAAAGGAACTGAGAATAAGCAAAAAGCATCTTCATCTCTTGTGATCTGCAAGTTAACAGCATTTTATGACCTGCAGTATTAAAATAATATTATAAACGTTGCAGAGTCTTCATGAAGATGTGGTCTTCACTGATTGCTGGAGGTGATAGTCTACAGCATCTTGGTCATAACCAAGGGGTTTTTCCCATATAGAAAGAAAATGTGAGATACTGGGTGCAAATAAACAATTTCTGTTTTTTGCAGAGGCAAAACAGTGTTTACTAATGTTTGTTAAAAATGGAGTTAGATTTCGCAGCAGTGAGTGACGACCTGTTGATAGGGCAGCAAATGTCTCTAGCTTCCCTCAAAGAACAGCAACGAGTAGACTTTCAAGCACTAACAATGCTTGACACTGATGGGCACAGTTGGTTTTGCAGATATCTGAGAGCTGTAAAGGGTATAAGTTCAAAACACAAGTTCTTCATCAGTTTCTTGTGCACTGAAACCTTAGGGAGACATCCCCTGAAACACAGAAGCTTTAGTGTTAGGTCCTTCAGTAATTTACATGTAGAAAACTTTTTTTTTTTTTTAATCTCAACACATACCTATATCCCTACTATGGGTTGTTTTTTTGTATGATTCAAGGTTGCATGAGCTGCCACTGCTCAAGGCTCTCCATAAGGAGCTGTCAAGACTGTTCTCAAGTGGCTGCAGTGGGCAAGGCTAGATGGTACACCTCCTCATTGCTTGATTCTGAGCCCTGTGTGGGGCTCATGGAAAAGGATGCAGCGTCAGCAACTGTCTGTAAGGGCCTTAGGATTGTGGCAGTGAAGTTCTGTGGTATTTGGATGTTTTTCTGAAGCTGTTTGAATGTATGCACGTTGAAATGTAAGGAGTGCTGTCGACCCTGACTTACACAACGGGACCAATAAGATGTGCCAGCATCTGATGTGGGTGGGGACAGGGTGGTTGCCCAAAGTTTCACTCTGGCAGGACGAGGGTGATGCCCTGTAAAACTCAAGGTAAAATAGTAACAACTCTGTGATGACTGTATCACCCTACTGATTTTTCTTTCCTTCTCTCCCCCTGCACACAGGCTGTGCTGGGTGTCTGGGCTATGCAAATCCTTATGGGGTGTCCTGTGGTACAGGGTGGCCAGGTTTTATGGTTCTGAATGATGCTGATGATCTAATGTTTTTAAAAGTCATTATCAGTGCTAATGGTGCTTTTCACTGATTCTGCATCACACGTTAGAAGCAGTGTTCTTTAAAGAGAATTCGTGGAGGAAAGAACAGATAAGCACGAGCTGACAACTTTGATACCGATACACATTTCACATGGAATTTGTGCTTTCTCTCTTTGGAAATTACCACAGGAATTGAGAAAGGCAGGCGTGACTGACACAATCACGATCTTTTTTTGTGCCTTATTTAATTTCTTGTTATCAGTGGAAATCGCTGCCAAGAAGATTCTGCTACCGTGCAAGGAAAGCTGCAGAGAATATTTGAATAGTTTTGCCATCCTTTTTGCACACTGGGATCCCACAGACAGTTAGGGAGTTCCACGGTTGTCTCACTGAAGTTTAAATCTTCTCTAAAAATACCACAATTTCTTTATTCCCTGAAATGCAAAGATAGAAATGTAATGATGATAGTTAAAAATAACTGTCAACGAAACTTATAATTTTCTTCTAACCAATGGGACAAGGCTGAAATTTTAATGTGCCACCATTTTGTGGGGTGCTAATTGTTGTATAACTGAATAAAACCTTTTCTTATTAGCAGGCAGTATTTTGAACATTGTAGAGTTGCCAGAATGTGTCCTCCCAGTAACTGTCCTTCCTAGGAAGGCAGGCACTATGTAAAATGCTTATTTTTGTTTACTGAGTCACACTACGTAGTGTAGCACTTTATTCCTGAAGCAGTTTCACGGTAGGTGTGATGTGATTGGTCTGTCCCACACTGTATCGTGTGAATTAAAACCAGCACACTTACATTTAATGAACAAAATGAAGATGAACATATCTGTGACTGGAGCCTGTGTTCAAGTGAGCCGGATCTGAGATGATTCCTCATGTTTCAAGCTTTTTGTTTCTATGGATATCAATTAGCGAGACAGAAGCAGTGCCAGCTTTTCTACGGCTGCTTCTGCGATGGAGACCAGTGCTCCACAGTCCAATGCTTCCTTGTCAGTTTAGCTTCTACAGTGGGACAATAATCATGAGAGCAATTCTTTGCAGGCAAACAAATTGAGAAAAATAACTGGCACTTTTTGTGGGGTATAGTAACAGCCAACGTTGCACCAAATCTCTCTACAGTGGTCAAAAATGTCTGTAGGATGTGTTCTGCATAGGCAGGAAGAAAGAAGGTGCATTAGGTCCTTGGGGTAGTGACTGCCTGTGCTTCAGAACAACGGTGTTTGCTGATGGGAGACCTTATTGAAAGCTGTTATTAAAAGAGGAGTAACACACCTGTGGACTATTTGGAATATATTAGTATTTTCTATTTGGATTAGCATCTCTATGGACCATATACTTTGTACTGCTGTGGCAAAGAGGAGCTTCCCATGCTGCTTCTGTCTGTCTCCATGATCACCAGCTCCTCTTCACTAAAGATCAGTGAAGAGCTGGTGCTCACAGGTGCTGCCTCTCACCTGAGAAGTTCTTTTGGCAGCTGAATGAAGCCAGGAGTTCCATCAAGCTCCCTGCTATACTCTGCATTCTCAAAACTTCTTTAAATCACTGTAAACACACCATTTTACTACTCTGGCAAAAATTTAATTTCAATGGCATTTTCAGTGGAGTATTTGGGTTGTTTTTTGTGTTCAGAATGGATTATTTACACAACAGCTGGGCAGAAAGTAGAGCGTAGTCACACAGAAAATACTCTGGGGAGGGAAATTCACTGCCTGGTAAATGGATGTAACTGCTGGATTCTGGAGGTTAATTCACTTGTGCCAGCAAATTTACTGAGCCCTTGTAGCTGTTAGCGGAGGCTCTTTCTTAGTCCAAGATCTCTTCTGAAAAGTCAGAGAAAGCTAGTGCCCAAAAATACGTTGCCTCCTTCGCATGTATCTGCCAGTTCTATTATTATGTATTTTTAAGTTTTCTAGTAGTTTTGTAAATACCACATTTTTAAATGTGGTGAGAAGATTTAAGTCTCAGCCTTTTCCAAATACCTGATTTATTTGTTAAAACTTCCAGTTTTTTGGGGAATATACTTGTAAATTATGTGGCTTTTTCTGTTGTTTTGTTGTTGTAATACTAACCTTTCCCAAACCAAACAAACAGTATATAAGATGTAGGCTTTAAGTAAACTGTGTTGTAAAAGGTTCTATGTACATTATGATTTGGCAGGACCAAGGTAAAGCGTCTACTCTCTTACAGAAACGTATTTTGAAATTATAATCTGTGGTGCTTTTAACTTCACCTCTTACTAGGACTTTGCAAAATGTGCAGGAGCCACATAAACTTGCAAGGCTTGCATATCAGAAGTGAAGCAGTTCATTAAATGCTTTCAGCTAGGGTGTGGGTGTCTGTACGGGGAGGGGAGAGAAAGAAGGAAATGGATAATGTATAAGGATAAAGCAGTAGCTTTATACTTGTAGCTCTTGTGAGTCAAAACCAATTCAGGAACATCATTAGTAGCAAAAAAACCCCCAGCACACCTCTCACTTCAAAGTATTAAAACACGACTGGTGTGTTCACGTTTGCTTATTGAGCACACACATATTGTAATTTAAGTTTCATGTTGTCTTGATTTGGATATTATAAGGCTTCCCTGTCCTTACAGCTGCTGACAAAAGTGATGCACATTATCAGGCTTTTCTTATGGTCTCTCATTTCCTGTGTCTGTCTTGAGTTTACTAACCCTAAAGTTTTTGAAGTTTCCTACCTGCCTAAGGTGTTGCTTTCACGTGTCCACAGATCCAGGCGTTCGCTGGTACCTAGATTTATGTGTTTCTTTAAAAACCAAAAATGTCATGAATACCACGTATTGTGTTAGTTCATCATCCTGCTTAGACACACTGTAGATGTGTTCACTGCTATTTGTTTAAATATTTAGTGTGAACTGATTCTTGCTTTTCAGAACACTTTAATATGAAAAGAGCCTTCATTTTCAGATGACTTGCCCTCTGTCGTTAAATATAAATTTTTCAAACCAAAGAAAAAGAGGAAGGTTTAGCTTCTGGCTCTATGTTCTATTTTCTGCTTTCATCAAAGATCAGGGTAGTAGGTAAATAGTGCCTGAAACCCTATTTCTATACATGTTTCTCTTTTGTAAAGTGGTTGAAGTAATTTTAAAAAACAACCTCTGACAATTTTATGACCACCTCCTCAGGCAGGTGGCTTAAATATAGGAAACATCCTTGTAGTTCTATTATGAAGTCCCAGGTCATCTGAAAAACTTAGTATTTTTTTTCTTTCCAGGCTTATAATATGCATCAGGTTACTTTTGACACCTCTTTCCCTTTCCATCACTCACTGCTTTTTTCCTGATCTTACAGGGTTGGTGGTCTTTTTCTGACCCCTGTTTTGTAACTAGACATATTTAATTTTTCTTTAACTGCAAAGAAATAAGTAAGCATGAAAAGAAGAAATAGCATAATAGTCTGTTCATTGAAACTGAACAACCCTTTGGTGTTTAGGCTGATACTTGTCTTTTTGTAATTTGTACGGTTTTGCTTTCAATTATTAAAATGAAAATTCAGTATGCTTATGAGTCTTCTGAATGTCTCCTAATTGGCAAATTCTGGATTTAATGCAGTTATGTGAATGCATTGTAATTTTGTGGACTTCATTTTGAATTGTAGGTTATTTCTACACAATTAGGATACTCAGGGTTGTTACACACATTTAAGGGTTTGCAAGGTTAAAGGTAACTGTTTTCATGATAGTTAAAAATACGCCTTTTGTGACATGAGGTACTAGTAAACTACAGTCCACAGGGAGCACAAGTGAAGGTCCTTTCCTGGGATAGTTCTGAAGTCGTGGTTTGTGGCAGTATTCTTTAAACAGAACCATTTTCAGTCTGTTGTAATGAATCTGGGTGTTCAAGTTGAAACACCTGAATTATCTCACTTGCATGTGGATTCCAGCTGATAATCACATATAAGTCATTTTGCCTCAGTTGATAGCACACTAAGGGTTGAAAGAAAAACAAAAGCTTGTCATGAATTGATAATATGTCAGAGAGCTGCTTATCAGCAGAATATGCATGTGAAAGGCTTGATTGTCCTGCATGAGTTCCTAGTCCAGCAAAGGGACAGGTTTTTCTGGATCAGATCATGGCACTCCATAAACTGTTAGGCTCTAATTATATGGATGGATAATGCACGTGGTCCCAGTACATTTGATGCTAATCTTAAAAACATCTCTGAGTCAAGGCCACTGAAACCTTTGCTGCTTATATGTATAGATACTTAAGAAGGAATAATCCTTTTGAAGTCAATGTGTTTAAATTGAAGCTTATAACTTATATGCCTGAGTGGATCAAAGGATAATTCTAAAAAGCAAGCAACTGTTTATTTTCTTTAATTGAAGATCATTCTATGGATATGTTCTAATCTCTATTTCATGGTGGAAAGAGAAAACCAGTAAAAGGGGCTTAAAATATAATTAATTTTCTCCCCCCCCCCCCCCCCCCCAAGAACATATGAAATATGTTTTTCTTTAGTGGTATTCCTTTGCATATTCCTTGCATTTTTTGTTGGAAGTGAAATTGGATGTGTTTAACTGCAAGATGCTTTATATTCTTATTTTTTCTGGTAGAAAGACATATTTTCATTTCCGTTCATTGAAAAATGTCACATCATGAATGAAAGTAATGTGCAAAAAATGTGTGCTCGGAGCTGGCAGTTTTATCACCAAAAGTGACACCTACCATTTACCTGAACAGGTCTGGGATCCCACTGTGTCTTCAGAATTTCCTGATCTGTTATCACAAAAAGACTGTTACATATCATAGCAGGAGGAAAAATCTTTTTCAGAGTGAAGACACTGAGTTGGTTTTTCTCCAAATTTATCTTTTGTGTGGATCCTAAAAACCTCAAGCTGCTTCCCACTGCAGGTTTGAATATAATTGCGCTGGAAGCAGACGTTATCACTGTACAGAATAAGGTAGCATCTTGGTGGAACTCCATGAGAATTTTCAGTTGAATTTGTTGAAAGAAGGATTTCAGTCTGTTACCTGTGCTGTTGTCACTTGGGGTAGCTAAAATTTTGGCTTAGCAGTTTTGGAAGCTGCAGTACTGCATTGGATGCGATGAGAGGATCACCTGTTGACAACAAGGGATTTAAATACTGTGGGGCTCTTACTGTGCCTTGGTAACGAAAGGTGTTTGGAGGAAAAATCGCAGCAATCTGTTTTCTGCTTTGTACTTGAATTCCAGGCATTTTAAACTGCATATACTTCTGGATAACCCTTACTACTTTGAGTTTGTATTCCAGTCTCCCTCTTTTTGTGAACTTCTGATGTACAGTCTGTGCTTTGAAAATGCTTTACCACCTGGCAGGTGTTACTGAAATCTGAGTAAGTAATATTTCCAAAGGAAGTCATAAAACGCTTCCAGACAAATCTTAATGTTTTCTGCTTTGTCCAGCAGAAGATAGAACTTGAAGTTCATTAAAGTGTTTCATCTTCCGCAGTGGTTTATGCACTTTAGCCTGCCGACTTTACAAGTGAAGTAGGTATTACTTTGTGAAAAAATTGGGACAGAGGTGTGGTTGGTGCAAGATCACAGTAGACGTCTGCTTTGGAGTTTGAACTCATGTCTGGTTCTTCAGACAGTCGAACACTGTGGTCTGTAGTCTCTCCTGTGTGCAGGAACTGTACAGGATTTCTCTTTAGTAGTTGGTTAGAAAATACAGCTAGAAGAAAAAGAGGCACTTTTTCTGTGGGGAAGAAGCTACATTTGTATGAATAAAACACATAGGAAGGATTGCAAGTCCACTTGCTCATCCTTAGAAGTAGGAAGCCAGTGTCAAGTGGAAGCTCCATGTTGCCGTACATGAAGTAAGCTGAATAATAATAAAAAACCCCTGCTGAATAAAAGCAATGTTATTCTGCAACATGACACTGTTTAAGTCTCTTCTAGTACTTTATAGCTTTCCGGACAGATGAAAAAACCCAGACACTCTGTTAACAGAATATACTCGTAGGCATTTATCTCTAGACAGACTTCAGTATTGCAGTAGTAAGGGTCATTGGTATATAAGTCACTAAACAATCTGAGTATTTATTTGTGTGCACTAGTTTCCTGTTCTACTGGTGCATGTCAGTGCATTTATTGAAGGTTTCCCTAACAAAAAAAAAGTCTTCACGGAACGTCTTTTGAACAAAATGCCCAATCAGAGGAGAGAGAGGCACTATTTTCATAATGAAAGTGTCATCTTTCCCCTCTAACCAAGGTGCTGCATAAAAGGTAGGCAAGAACAAAAGCAGTTTTGCTTATTTGATCTTCCAGGAGCAAGTTTATGATCTGCCATTGCAGAGTTTGGGGGCTGATAATCTGTGAGCCCAGCCACACAGAAGAGAGGAGACAATTTTTTCCTTTGCATGTAAAAATGAGCATTTACATTTAATTGTGTAACAAGTCTACTTGGCTAATAGTAAGATGTGAACACCACGGGACGTAAGCATGTATGGAAGAGTAGTGCCAAATTGTACTTGGCAATGTTAGGTTCATGACTGGACTCAATGATATTAAGGGTCTCTTCCAACCTAAATGATTCTGTGTTCATCTGTAAGAGACCAATTTAGCTGGTAATCTTCAGCCTTCCTTCTGATGTCCCCGTAGCTTGGACTACACTGTAGGTTGTCTGAGACCAGTCTCAGAAACTCCTTTAGGTTTTACTGCTGAATTTGTCTTTTAAGATTCATGCTTTTCTGAGCTCCTGGGGTTGTCTTTTTGATGGTGATGTACTTAAATACCTCATCTCCTTCCCCAGTAACTGTAAGGGCGAGTATTTGCCATTCGTTTGCTGTCTGACCTGAGCAGGTACTGCTCACTTCCTGCATGACCACCCTTCAGCTGTCCTTAAGCTGGAGGCATCTGCTATAGTGAAGAGAAGCAAATAGTTTTTACATAAGGTTCTTCATTCAGCTTTCAGCATCGTGTTCTGCTTCTTGCTAAAACCGCTTGTGGAATGCGGTTTTCTATAATTGATCCTTTTTGTGGCATTTCAAGGTTGTAATGAATTAGGAAAGTTAAGGGTAGAATTTGGGTCTTCAGGGCAAAGTACAGGCTCAGTGAAAACTCCAGACAGGCAAGCAGGTAGAATATATTGCCATGGAAGCCTTATTAAATTGGCAATGGGGAGGACTCCAGATTGATGTTTCTTCATACGATGTTTTATTAAACAAACAAACAAAAAGTAAAAATTGCAAAATGTTATACAGTAAATGGGGATTGTGCTATGGTGTTCAAAGATGTGAGCTAATATTTGCCTGTTCAAGAAAATACTAGCAAAATGTCACTTTGATTAGAGAAAAGAACAACTTAAAGGTCTAGTGGTTCCTTCATCTGCTTCTTTACATACAGTATAGACTGTGTAAGCATCAATTGAAATTCAGAACAAAATTTGTTCTCAGAGAGTGTTTCTGATTCTTATTAATTGAAAGTCAAATTAGGATATTTAAACTTATGAATAAGCAAAAATTCATGGGGTGAAATTGTTTGAAACTGCTTTAATTATGTCTCATGTTGTTCTGCAAATGTTTTAATTTCTTTTGTGGTAAAGTGTGCAATAAACATAATCAAAAGGTGTTTTTATATTTTGCTATTTTTGGTTATATTAAAGTGAAATATTTATTAAAAAGGAAAAATGATTAAAAAAAATTTTCAGTAACCTATGTAACCCTAAGCCCCTAGTTTATCTAATATTTTTGTATTTCCATTTGTTATATTAACCTTGATTTCTTCATATGTTGTTAGTCTTTTTGAATGACTTCATAAAGCTTCACTGTTTCCCTTAACAATCTTCAGCTATTGCAATGCATCTCATTTTTCTTTCACATTTTGATTTTTTTTTTTTAAAGAAAAGGAGTGGGGAAAATAATGTTCAAACAGAAACACTGTTTTCCATGTTCATTGGGGCAGAGGTCCTTCTCATCTACTTTGTCTGTGACCACGTCTGGTATTTCCTGCTTCAAGGCAATAAACTCTGTAGCAGTGAAATGCAGGGTAACCTTCCTCTTGGAGATATTGGTTAGAAATTTATTATTATTGTCCTTAAGTTTGAGAATTTCTATTACATTTAAAGCTTCTGTTTATATTTTGTTGCTTAGTGTTATAAAGTGAGTATGCTTGTCTTCTCTACAAATGTCTGATGTAATCCTGTAATCAGTTGTCTTAAGTAGCATTGTATGGAAATGAAATTCACAGTTTAATTTTGCATTGCGTGAAGAAAGTCATTATGTTATTGCTTGATTATTCTGATGAGTGTTCTGGTTTTCTTGAGAATGGGTAAACAGAAGTTACCCAGGGGGATATGCCCTCACCTGTATCTGTCCTTGTCACTGCTGACCATGTTCTTTTTTGTACTATGCTTAGGCTGTGTGTTGCTTGTCTCTCCTACGTGCCTGTGTAGTTGGTCAGTGTCTTTTCTGAAGATGAAAGACTGGAGCCCAAGACCAAGGTCCGGATCCAGATGAATCTTTACTGTAAACTTGAAGTTTTCCTTCCTGCTGTTCACAAATCCATCCTTTTCCCTGTTTTTGGAGCCACTGTTGTTCTTTGAGGAGAGCTCCTCACTGAATTGTCCCATCAGTCCGCTACCATTATGTTACCCTTCTATTAATTTTCCCCAGGTACCCTGACATAGCTCAACAGTCTGGACTTTTATCCTTTAATAATTCTTGCCAGATCAGCCAACATTTTAATCTCATCAGTCAACCCTCTTTCATGTTGGTCTTCAATGTTTTTCTGTATTTTCACTTTCTGTTAGTTTAAGCACATTCCTTGTCCTTCCTGGTTCATGTGAGCTGATGAAAACTGTTCATGGAGTTAAGGGAAGTCAGATCTTGTCCACAAACATTTCTTTTAATTAATTTAAACCACTGATAAGCCTGATCATACTTTTCTTTTTTTTCCTACTGAGTTGCATATGTGTGAATCTTGAGGATAAGAACTTACAAGATGAAGACCGATTTGGTCACTTAAGATTTTTATTATTGTTTGGGCTAAATGTTTGATTTTGCTTTCTGTGGGATGGATATATATTTTAAAATTTATTTGTCACAGTCAGTTAACTTGACTGTTGAGAAAATAGATACGAGAAGGGGGAGAAGTATTTCTGCCTGTGTATTGGAGAGCTTGGAAAAGCTGGGGTTCTCTGCCTGAGACTGAGGGCTCTGTGCTCCCAGATTCCTTGCCAGAGAGTTGGAAGTTACTCCACTTAGAGCTACAAGTCTAGCTGTGGATTTCTAAGCTCTGTGGCTGGGGACAGGGAAGCCTTGAAAGCCCAGATAATTTCAAAATCTAAAGTAGGAGCTCTGGAGGCCCTTGTCTCTGCCTGTGCTGCATCGTGGAATATCCTGAAGCCACAGATCCAGCAGCTCAACCTGGGAATAACCAGAATCCATATATAGTTTTTTTAATAATACTTTGTTTGTTGAAGTTGTGTCTTTTCTCAAAACATTTCATTTTTGACAAAGCAGTAACTTGTTGGAAAACTTTAACTCTTAATTGCAAGGATCAATAATAAATAAAGTCAATATCTCTGGCAAGATGTGGACTTACTGTTTGAACCCAGAAGTGTATGTTCAGTGATGTTGTAGAGAGAATATATGTAAGGAAAATATCATCTGATCGTATCAGATGAATATGCATCGTTAATGATGAGAGGGAAGACTTCTAGGGAAAAGATGAGGTGTAAAAGACCATTACTACTCTAGAAGTTGGAATGGTTGGAATTGTCTGCTTGGTACTGTCTGTGGTCATCTCACTGGAAGTGGGATAGATGATTTGATGTGCCTTGGAATGACTTCTGGAGTAAGACTGTAATCTTATCTTGCCATGCTCTAAGCCACCTGCCTGTGTTGAGTGGTGGCAGCAAAATTGTGCTCAGCTTTTGCAAAGCCACTTTTTTTGTCTTTAGTTGACAGTTAACGGCAACAAAGAATGCCTGTGTTCAGCAGTGGACAGAATTGAGCTGCTCTGGCAGTGTTCCTGGTCCACGTGTTGCTTTGGACCAGCAGAATGGGAGTACTGTTGCAGCCATGCTATTAAAAGTTAAAATTTGTTTGTGAGCAATTATTTATGAAAATAAATAATAAATCAGTATAGTAGCTTGTATGTATTTTGATTATACTTTGCAGCTGGCTTCCTCTCTGGACTCTTTTGTAGCATAAAGGAGTATGCCTGGCGGTGAGCTGTTTCAGCAACTTAATGGGCACCAATCGTTGTAGTTCACACCCAACAACAGGAGGAATTTCCAGCAATAGATACAAAGCTTCCCAAACAACTTCAACTGTTGGTTTTGCTTGAAATGTCAGAAAGCTTTTTCCATTTGAGAATCTGTGTGTGTGACTTGTCATGGCAAGGCTTTTCCCTGCTTTCTCCTTCTTGCTTCCTAATAGCAAAGGGTCTTTGAACTGCTCCCCGTCTTCCATCCCACCTATTCTTTTTTTCTTTCTCTCTCACTCTTAATCTTTGGGTTTTTTTCCATTTTCTGCCATATTTTATCCTTGTTTCTTCAGGCCTTTGTTGTTACCGAGTTCCCTCTTTAGATATGCGTTATAAATAGGTTGCGCTGTAATGATATTGAAGACAAGCTAAATAAGATGTAAGCTTGTTGATATCTTCTTCCACCACTTCTCCCACCAGTACAACAGTAACTGAGTGTATGGGCAGACTCTGCTGCATGTACATAGAATCCACAGGAAAAATGCCAAAAAGCGTCTGAAAATGTCATTTTGTCTAGTGTTATTTAGCCTGTGGTTCATGAATCACTGCTGGTCCATAAATTGCTATGGAATGGTCCTTGAAACAATTGTGCCCCAGGCACACGTATGCTCCCACATGCTTAGTAGGATTGTGTCCGAGTATGTGGGCAGGCATAGTCAGCAGTTGGCTTCCAGCTGCTGCCCAAGCCTCATGAAAATGTTCATTGCTGTCCAATTCTGAATTTATCCGAATTCTGTTGTTTTAACCAAATATTAGGTATCCTTGTTCTCAACTTCCTGTATGCCAATACAGTAGTTAAACCTCAAACTTTCTTGCTCAAGGAAGTGACTGTCTTGTAGTCCAGATCTCCTTCTGCAGTGAGTTATAGGCTTTTTTTCCATGCCTAACACCCTGTCTGCTCATAGGATAGTTTTAATCCCCTCATCCTATTTTCCCACGTGTTAGAAGTTTCCCTTGTAGCCTTATACTTTATTTCAATCCATGCCTGGCTAATAATTTTTTCCTTACCCTGGCCTGACAATTGTTCTCCGATGTGCTTCATATTTGCTGTCAAGCTGCTGGTGGTGGTCATAATGGTTGCAGTATTGTGTGTGTCCTAACATCTACCTTCAGTATCTGAGTGTAAAGTTTTTGGTAGTAATTCTTAAAGGAAAAGTCCAGTTTTGACCTTGTAGCCTTGGAATATGGCATGGTTAAGGAGATCAGGGCTAATTAATACTCTTTTAGGCGCATGCTTTAGAAATCTGAGAAATTAGCATGCTAAATTCTTGCTAATGAGCACATCCCAGTACCTTGTTTTGTGATTGGTTTTGTGCTGTAGTTAAATTTGGGTAATTTTCCATGACACGTTTGTGATGCAGATTTGAAGTCCTTGCTCTAAAGCATATAAATGGGAGCATGTTTTAATGAAAAGGCATTGAATACTTTGGAAAATATGACTTCAGATATATTTGCTTGTATTTCAAGTATGATAAAATCCTTCCAACTATCTGACCCATTTGGTTGAAATGAGAACAGTGGGAGCAAATAATTAGCATGGATTCCAGTCCAGTTAAGATCTGGCAAAGAAACAAATACCTACAGAAGTCCTATGTTGTAAGTAGCAACTGTAATAATAGATAGTACTAATAATGAAAGAGTTGCAGGATAAAGTAGTTGCTGCAGAGTGGCTGGCAGCTGATTTTCACTGTATTGAAGGGATGGCATAGAGAATGAGGTCAACTGGTGCTATCTATGGGTTTTTTTCTCCTATGTGGTCATAGGGCAAAGTCAGTAGAAGTCAACCGCCCTTTTCCAAGAGGAGGAGGAATTCAACAATATTAAAGAAATCTGCTACGAACAAATCCAGGTATTGCTTTTATCCTTTCAAGGGGAAAGAGTTATCTAATGCAAAAAAATGCTTTGCGATAAAGGCCAAAAATGTAATTAAAATTCTTGTCATTCAAAACGAGCAGGAGCTGATAAAGAGCCCTTTTAGTAAATATTTCCCCTTAGCACCCGCAAAGGAACCTGGCATTACTCTCCACTCTGCTTTGGAAGGATGTAATTAAAGTAGAATACGAACTTCTGAATAAAACAGGCAATGTGTGAAACCTTACAGGTTTGAGGAAGAAAAATCTGTTTCATATTCATTTCCCCAAAGTACATGGAGCAGAGACTTTGCTCACAAAAGACACTTATACCAACTGTATGAACAGGGAAATTTGTTCTAGGAAATAAATAGATAAATAGGTAGAAGTCCTCAGGAGAAATCATGTGGTATCAGCTACGCTTCAGGCATCGGTTGATTCCTCATGGTTTTTTTTCAGGGCTCTGAGTCTGAAGACCGCAGCCACAATGTACCAGAATGAATGTGTCTCAGGAGTACTGGTATCGTTCAAGTGGGTTTTGCAAATTGGTGCTTTGTGTTCTCCTGTAGGTACATTTTCATAAGTGCTTTTGAATGTGTCAAGGTGGTGAGCCACAGAGCAGGACAGGATTTTATGGCTTGGTCCCAACAAGTAGCAGTCTCCTGGCAGAGAACTTGCATCAGCACAAGGGATTGAATCTTCTGTTGGCTTAACAGGGTGTAAAATTGTTAAAACCTTTAGCCTAATATTCAAACATGCTCTGGGGGAGAGGTGGAAATCTCATAGAGAAGTTCCAACAGATTTTATATGTTTTGGAGGCTGATTAAAGCAGAGTTACAAATTAATACATCTTTAAGGTAGTCATTACAGTAACATGTTTTATTGGATGGGCTAGCAGCTGGCATGTGTGGGCTAGCAGTCAGCATGTACATAGCACTGAACTGGCCACAGCACAACACTAGCTTGCCCTGTAGGGATGTTAAAAGGGACGTGGAGATGAGCTTTGAGTGTGTTGGGGTGGAAATGTGTTGGTAGTGGGGAAAGGGGCAGAGGGGAAGTGTGTGGGATTTGAGGAGTGGACTTAACCACTGGGGAAAGCAAACTCCTGGTTCTGCTGCTCCTGGAACAGCTGATGATTTTATGTTCTACAACTGCTGTCCTGCTGTGTCAGTTGTATTTTTTTGCCTTTATCACTGTTACAAAGACAGAACCTGCCTTTATTGCAGGTCTCTGGGAGGAAGATGTCTTTCCTGTTTCAGTTTTGGTCTTTTTTTCTTTTCTAAATAGTTTAATTTAGCTGCTGTTTAGAAACAAGTGGTGAATTCAGACCATTGTGTTGTATTTATTGCGCATGCAATGTTTTACAAAGGGTGTAAAGTCAAATTTGCCTTAGAAGAAGGCAGTAGTCAGACTGTATTGAGTGCATGTGTTACAAACATTCCTTAATTACTGTACATGTGTGGGTTATATATTACTTTATATAGCCACCCCCTGCCCTGGTATTCAGGGCAGAGATGAACAGTGATTACTTCCTGGGCAATTAGTTAATGTCTCTGTTCTTCTCATTGTTCAGGATGTGGCCAGTACCTCATCATTCACATATTCGTCTTCACATTCAGAATGACTTGTTTTCTAATGAATCCTGTGGCCCTCATTGCCATATTGTCTGACTGCTTAATGTTTTATGAGGCTAGGTCAAACTCTGATCATCCCCATTCTATTGGTGACAAACCAAGGAACCAGCAGCTTAAAATCAAAATTATCCACTAATTTTTGTGGCCATTGTTGAGATGCTCTTCCATTCTGCTTATCAGATGGCAGCATTAGGTAAAAGTTTTTTTTGTGACTCCCCTGGCCTCTGTTGCACCTGCATCCAGGCTTTGGTGGAGTGCAGGGAGGCCCTGCAGGTTTCAGGCTTTGGGAAAAAGGCAGCAGACTGGATAGGATGAGGTTGGTCTTGCTCAAAACTGGGATGCAGAGACTTCTTTAGGGGGAAATGAAGGGTTGCATTGAAGGCTGTGGTGCAGGGCAGGAAGACTAGCAGGTGGATACTCATTCTGGAGTCCTGCCTCTTGTAGCCTTCAGTCCGCTCCTTTTAGATGTTCCCGGTTTGTACTGGCTCCTCTTCTAGTGGTTCACATTCTGGGTGACAAATGCATGCTCTTCATTTTCTGCCTTCTCACTGTAGCTCCAAAGTAGCACTCTATTTATTTTTCTTTTTCTCAACTGGTTTGTTTGCCTCTTGGTTCCCAGTTTTCTGAGTTTCTGCTCCTACAACGCTTTTGGGCACCTTGCTCCAATCTGCATGTTTGGGTTTTGTTGCAGCACCATTTGCCTTATGGACAGAATAGGTTCTTCCCCTGTGTCCCTTTTAGCTCCTGTTCTGTTATGCACTGCTGAAAAAAAACATTTTCTGACTTTGTCCCTATAGTCCCAGGCTGATGGGAATGGGTGGCCCATTCCAGTCTTGGGTTCCCTTGACAGATTTGTCTGTGGATCTGTGGACAAGTGTCCCAAAAGCATCTACAAAATGAATGGACTCTGCAAAACACTATTTCTTTTAAACTCCACTAGAGCTTTAATGGATGTGTGCAAATTAAGATCTGAGAGGTCTGTTTATCTGTCAGTCATTGCTGTGTAGGGTTTTTGAGCTCTCTGGAAAGCCTACCCAGCCTCTAGTACAGAGCCCTCTCTGCTGGGCTGAAAAGGGAATATCTAAAATTTTCAAAAGCAAAGGTTGCAAAAAAAGGTTTAATGTCATATAAAGCATTCAGTTTCCCTCAGAATATTTATTAAAAAATGGAAGTGGAAGAAATTTGTCATTTAAGTCTGAACATATCATGAGGAATTTCAGCTCACCAGTTAAAGTCCAGCAAAGCAAGAGGCACAGAGGCAATGTCAGTTGAATCATTGGCACGAATATCAACTAGAATATATACGTATATAAATGTCACAATTGGACAGGTTTTAGTCTCTGCCTAAGAGTGGATTGGCTTCTCTAGCTACCTGAGGAGCTGATACTCATGACTCCTAGTTCCCAGAGGGAGAGCTGAGATAGAGTTGGTGTGTCATTTTTCAGAAAATAAATGAGCAAATAAGGTATTTCTTTTTACCGCAGCATCAATGCGACTTGCAGAATGCTGGTTGCATAGGTTCTAGTGTGTGCTTGACAATATTTAGTATGAATTACGTTCAAAACTAGTATACCTTGACCTGATGCATTTGTTTCAAATAGTGCTTCTTTGGAAAACAATCCTTCAGGTTCTCTAGAAACTTAAGAGTCTGCTGGGAAGTTGAAACAAAGAAAAGCTTGGTAACGGATAAAACTTGGGGTAATGAAAACATCCATTTTGTTTTTCTGTAGCCTTTTTTCATCTTACCTGTTATTTGAAAGTGTTTTATAATATTGCAAAGCAAAACTTTCCAGGCTGCTCTCTACATGCATTATTCAGATGTAGGGTGGTTAGGCAGTCTGACCTTATGGAGGAAAAAGTACACACTGCTTAAGGTTCTTGAGAAAAAACTTGTTTGTTAAAATAATAATGGAATCACAGAATGGTTAGGATTGGAAGGGACCTTAAAGACCATCTAGTTCCAATCCCCCTGCCATGGGCAGGGACACCTTCCACTAGACCAGGTTGCTCAAAGGCTCATCCAGCCTGGCCTTGAAGACAGCCAGGGATGGGTGGCACATTTATTTTTCTTGGTTATCGCTTATTTTGTGCAATGCATTGCACAATGAATTGATTTCTTTCAAAACTAGCATGCAGAAACTGAAGGAGGTGTGGAAGGAAAAGCCTTCTTGTAAAACTCCTACCCAATTTTTGAAAAACTGTAATTTTATCAAATGATTAGATGAATGAAAATAAAAATATAACAGACCTTGCTCCTTTAAAAGACTGGTTTAGCATTCCTGAAAGGTGTAGTTATAAATATTTAGAAAATCAAGCATTTTGAAAAGCACAGGCTGGCTGACATCGGATGTGCACTGCATTTAGTAACAATTTAACAGGTATAGTGGGTTAAGGGCTCAGCACAGATTTGCTTAAAAATCATTAGGAAATTAAGACATTTTAGCTTGTATTATTTATGCAACAAGCATCATAAGCCTTGTCTGTCTTAAAATACCCAGAGAAAATGTAGGTGCTTTCTTTTACCTGCTGATACTGAGCACTGTTACAGTCCTGGGGAGGGCACTGCGCAGGAAGGCAGCTAATTTAGACCCTGGATGGGTATTTTTATATGAGGGCTGGCTGCTGGCTTTACCTTTGGCTGTCATCCTGGCTTACTGCTGGTAGCTTAAGACTAGACAAGCTGCAGACTCAGCTGGACTTGGGTTTTCGTTTACAGACTGCAATGGAATTGCTGTGTTCTTGGACTGGCAGCTGACTGTTTAGCTTGTGCCGAGTTTACAGAGCAAGTTACCTGGCTGCATTAAGTTTTGTTTTTGTAGTGGTTAAATGACAGATTATGTTTCTAACATTTAGATCTTTCCTTTGGGCAGGCTTTCTTCTATCGTTCTTTTCCAAATCCTCTTACTTGTGCTTCTGCTGAGCTTGCATTCACCTGTCAGTCTCAGCTCCTGCTAGGATGTGTTTAAGAAATTCGAATTTTGATTCTGCTCTGTTCCTTCAGGAAGAATAGATTTAATGAAATTCATGGGGTTTAATCAACTTTAATTTTTGTAACTTCTGTCATAATATTAAAGGCAATGTGCAGTAGTATCTGACTTCCCTGCCTTTTGTAGTTTTCCCCTTGCAGTAAGGGAAAGACTAATAAAGTTGCTGTTCTGATAGCTTCCATCTTAGACAGTTAAAGATAATCTGTATGTCACTTAATAAGGAAAATACAGATCTCGAGCTTTTAGAAATAATTGTGTTAGGATGGGTTTATTTCCAATCATGCTTCTTTTCTGACTGGCTTCAACTGCTAGGATGTGGCAAAAGTTCATACAGAATATTTTGTGGAAATGAGAGGCAGAAACATATCTAATTAATAGATGGTTCCTTTGTATTTTAATCTGTATACTGGTTGGGTATGCTGAATTCGTTTTAGTTATGGCCGTGTAAATCACATTGTTGATGGGCGCATTCTTTATATGCAATATGAGAGCACCATATGTATCTTGCTTGGCACGAGGAGATTCGGGTGGTATCTGCAAAAAGTGATGCTGTTCTCCTGCTTCGCACATAGGATGGATCAGGAGCACTGTCTGGGAGCAAGATCTTATTAAAGCACTAGCTAGTGCTACACATTGATAAGATTTATTCTTACATATTCTGAAGTCAACTGCTTAGCATTTATGGGGACTAACCTAATCTCAAGGATAGAACGGTTCATTAATTCCTGGCTTTCTCTATCATCACATTTAATGTTAGAGACCTCAAATGAAATGTTTTAATGTTTTAACACTGTGGGTAGATTTCCAACTTCTGGTCAATACTCTGTCATTTTCTGTGTGTATGTTTCCAATTATTTATTTATAATTAAACCCACAATTCTGCTAGTAAGCAAATTGTCAAGAATACACTGCCTGAAGTTTTTATGTCAGGAAAAAATAGAAATAGGAATTTGGACTGTATAGATACATGTGTGCACAGACGTGCACACATAAATATGTGTATATGCATATAAAAATTACCGGCAAAATATCTACCTGCTTCCCGGTTGCATTTCTTGTTTTTCAGTGGGGAAAAAAATTCAACTGGAAATTCAGTGTCAGCAAACTGCATTTGCATTTTAGGATGATATCAACATTCTGGATCTTAAGGGAATGACACTATGCCAAGGTTTTCAGTGAGGTTTATTAGCTGAGTCTCAGTGCTAACTAGCTATATTTCCAGGGCTTCCAGTGCTCTGCTTTGAGGTAGTACGTGGTCTTGTGTTTCCCACTTCTACCCCCTCCATGTATGTTGTAAAGCAATGAGTATCTTCAGTAATTGTTTAGATGAATCAAATACTTCGTTGCCTCCAACCACTTGCAAAAAAATAAATTCTGCTCCTCTTGTGTCTTTTGTTTGAGTGTTTAGAAATGATCTACTGTTATTAACCATCTGAGAAGAAAGTGGAAGCCTAGACGAGGATACTGTAGAGCGTGCCCAAACCAGGTGCTTTCTTGTTGAGATCCATATATGCTCCTTCATCGTGCTGAAAGCCCTGTCTGTCACTGCAGGAGAGTTACAAATTACCCCGTCTTGGGTTTCTGTTTCTCTGACAATGGTGCATAGAAATTCTGTTTCCCCGTGTTTTTACTGGAGAGCTTTGGAAGATGCTTTGTCTCAGGGATAGGCTCAATGTTTGTACATTTCTAGAATCCTACTTCCATGAAGCTCCTGGAGATCTGGCCCTGTCCCGGAAATTAATTTCTCCCGGTTGTCCATCAGACCCTAAGCGAGGTGAGCTTCAGTTTGTATCAGAGGGCTTTTCTTCAGCTGGGATTTAGGCACAGCATTTTGATATGCTTTAAAAAAATAAAAAATCAGATTCAGTCAAAGTTTTATGAAGAGTATCCTTGTTTATGTTTTGTATTTTAAATATACCTTAATGCTCTTATGCCTTCAATTTTTGGAAGTGGGAATGGATTACTTTTATTGAGGTCTCTTGTTATGTATGCTTGTTGTGTTCTCATGCACTAAAGCCCTTACTTGACCAGACTGGATGTCTGTTCCTTGAAAGATGTTGTCAATCAGTAGCCATTGTCTTGTAGATCTGCAGCTTGAAATACTACCGTTACTGGCAGTGAATTTTGTGAGTGCATGTTTACTCTTTCAAATAACTTATTTTCCCCCCCCTTTATTGCTTAGTTACTTGCAGGCATTTGAATTGTCTGACTTCATTGAACTTGAGTTTAGAGTTGCTGATTCTGTGTCTTTGGTCTAGACTCAATCCTGTTAAATAACAGTAAGAGAGTGCTGTCATGATGACTGGGTTGCTGTCTGTGCTATGAGTGAATGTCTCTGCTGCTGCCAGAAGCTTTGCCTGAGGTGGCTCGGTATAATTGTAACATTTTAGATAATTGTTTGAATTTTGTGCTGTGCTTTTTACTTAAACTGAGAACTATTTAAAAATTGGTTGAATGAAATACCATCTCTCCCTTCTCTGCTTTGCTAGTGACATTGTGGTGCATGATTGGAGTTTTAAATATTTCCTAGAACAGGTGCAGTTTGTGTCATCATGCTTGTCCAAGGTGGATACACTGTGTGGGGAAAAAAAAGCCGTATCTCCCAAAGTGCGTGTGTGAGGAGGTACGGACTGGCCTTCATCTGTCACACAGGGGGTGGGCCTCAGGCAAAGCAGATGTTTTGATGGAATTAATGAATCATTATGTTAGGTTTCATTGTCAGAGTCCGCTGGTATTCATTCAGATGTAATTTTTATCTTGTCCAGTAGAAGCTATACTGCAAGGAGTACAGGTAGCACTGAGGTTGGAAATCCCTCACTGGGAAAAATCTAAGCTGTTATATATGTAATGACTACTAAAGAGTTATAGGAGCTGGACCCTCTGCTGTATAAATGGAGGTACAGGATTCCCACATGTCTGTGTCTTGACCTTTCTTTGCTCTTATCAGCTGTATATGTATATATAGCCGGCCCATCACAAGTGGTGTTCCCATGGCTCAGTAGTGGGGCCGGTTCTGTTTAGTATCTTGATCAATGATCAGGGGATTTAGTGCACCCTCACTAAGTTCGCAGACAACACCAAGGTGGGCAGGAGTGTTGATCTGCCTGAGGGTAGGAAGGCTCTGCAGTTGGGTCATGACAACCCCATGCAACACTACAGGCTTGGGGATGTGGCTGGAAAGCTGCCTGCAGGAAAAGGACCTGGGGTTGTTGGGCGACAGCCAGCTGACTAGGAGCCAGCAGTGTGCCCAGGTGGCCAAGAAGGCCAGTGGCATCCTGGGCTGCATAAAGAACAATGGGGCCAGCAGGACTAGGGCAGGGATTGTCCCCCTGTACTGGGCACTGGTGAGGCCTCACCTCGAATCCTGTGTTCAGTTTTGGGCTCCTCACTACAGGACAGACACTGAGGTGCTGGAACGTGTCCAGAGAAGGACAATGGAGCTGGGGAAGGGTCTGGAGCACAAGTCCTGTGAGGAGCGGCTGAGGGAACACTACTGTTTGCTCCAGAGCTCTAGGGCTACATGAAGTACCACTGATCCCTCTGCATCCTGGGTGTGCTGCATGTGAGTTTTACTGGCTACTATTGAATCCTGGCTCCTTCATCCCCTTTTCAGGCTGTGGGATTTGAGCTATCTAACTGTTGATTGTGCGGGGAGAGGAGCAGAAGGGTAGGCAGCATTCAAGGTGCAGGCCTTCAGTGGGTTTATCAGCAATGTTACACTTGTCTCTATTTTGTTCTCTTCTCTGCATAACTCCAGATAACCTGCTGGTTTGTTTTGACTGCTAAGCATTTAGCTAATGGTTGCCTGAAAGCATGTACTTTATGTTGGAGGAAAAGATACCATGCTGAGTCCAACAGACCGAGAGCAGTGAGGCAGCTGCTGCTCCATGCCCCCAGGTCCAGCCGGTGGTGCAGCTCAAATATACCATGAGTATGTACCATGTGTGTATACAGCACAGATACGGCAGACAGAGCGCTCACACAAGTCTGCCTGAGCAGAAGGGAGGCCTGTGAGTGAGAATATGTGTATACATAGGTACAGAGAAGATCGTTCCAGCTGCTGAGCTTGGACACTCGGTCTGCCCAGTAGCTGCCCCTGGATCTCAGTCTCTCCAGTTGCTGGTACCTGGACGTACGAGCCGCCTGGTCCCACAGCCAACATGCCCTGTGCTGTTATCTGTAGAGACACACAGGTGGTCTCAAGCCCAGAGTTGGCCCTCTGACACCTGCTCTAAGCCCCTCATTCCCAGGCCACTTCTGCTCCCCAGCTCGGTCTTTGCTAGCCCTCGCATGCTCATAAACCAAATGCAATCCCAAAATGCCCATGCTCCTCTTCTTCCCATCATGTGTCCCACACCCCAAGGCAGCAACCCTCCTAGTCCCAAAGACTTTTAAACCTTATTTTGCAATTAGCCCATATTTTTTATTAGCCATGAAAGTAAATATTGTCAACAAACCTTGCACCTCATCTCTTTTCCTAGTTTTAGTAAGAGTATATTGAGTAGAACTTAACACAGATCAACAAAACTACCGATGCCTTCCCTCTGACAGCTGATCAGCACCCGTATTTTTTTTAATTATTTATCTATGCAAGAGTAAATTAGGTACTGTTTCTATCAGTAAACTTAGGATTTTTGTCTGATGCAGTATTATGCTTGTCATTGGCAATGATGCTTCTGACATTTTCATTTGGAAATTGTTTCATACTCTACTACCTCTTTTGTCAGAATTTATGTACTCAACAGTTCTATCATTCATAATAATTTTCCCTACCCTTGTAATTTTCTGAATTATTCCTGTCATCCTTCAGTGTAAGTAGGTTCCTATGGAACTTTGTTAAGTAGATGAAATCTATTCAGCTTTTCTGACTTTTCCTTGTAAATGCAATGCTTTCCTCACTTTTCCTGCCTTAAAAACTTCCTTCCAGGATCCAGCAAACTGAGTATCTTCGATTTGTCTTCTTTTCCATTCCCAAGTAATACATCTCAGGTCAGTATTACACAATACCCTGTTCTAGTTTTTGGACAAATGTGAGGCTCCCTGTTCGGTAAACTTTGTTTTGAGCGTTGGTTTTATATATATGTGTGTATATATATGTATGTATGGGGTTTTCTTAATATTGGCCCTTGTTTTACCTTGGGACAAAACCCACAGGCATAGTATGCTAATTGTGAAAAGGTATTGCTTTCTCTTTTAGAAAATTATTATAGTAATCTTCTTAGTCATGTAAACAAGTAATTTGTGTTTTCTTCCCCATTGACCTTAACCATAGTAATTTTTGCAGAATTTTTCCTGCCTGGCAGTTTCTACAAGTGTCTGTCTTGAGAAAAGCAAATATAAAATGATGAAGTGTTTTGCATTATAATTTTCTCCCTTATGAGCATACCCAGTACTGATCTTTTAATTGAATTATTTTTGCAGCACTGTTGTTTTAAATTTAAGGTATAATAGAATATGCCTCACTTGGTCATTCCTTATCAGTTCCATGTCTCCAGTCAGTCCACTTAATTTTCTTCATGTTTTAAGAATATTCTTTGTCAAAATTTTTGTACTTCTCTAGTGTATCTGTGGCTTTTGGTCAGTCCTTTCTAAAGTCCTGCAAACTCCACTGTGGGAACAGCAGAAGGGCAGTGAATCACCCCATGGGCTGATGCACTGCTGTAGCGACTAGCACTAAAGGCTTCGCTGGGTTCAAGTCCTTTGGACAAATAAACATTCCTATAGGAGATTTTTCTGTTTTTTCCTAACCTCAGGCTAGTAGCAATCAGTTCCTGTCTGGAAATAGGGTAGGCCATGCTTGTTCTTTGCCAGAATGGAGCTGGAGAATTAACACGTAAGGATCCCATAAAAATCTGCCTGGGGCTCTGGAAATAATTGCTGATTAGACTTAGTATATGGGTTCTGCTAGAGTAGCTGAGTACCTGTCACTGTTTTGCCAATATAAACTTTGTAGCACCCCTAGTTGGGTTACTGAAGGGGGAGCATGTGTCAAGCTGAAAGGGAGTAAGGTACTCTCAAGCTAAATGTGCTGTGTATGGCAAGTGCAAGGGTTCAGACACAAGATCATCGGTCTTTTTTTGTAAGTCAGGAAGTTTTGCAGAAGTGGATTGATTTGGATGATCTCCTATAGAACTGGAAGTAGATTTCTTATAGGCTCTCCTTATGGGTGGCTTTGTGGGACTTAAGAAATACTTTGCGCAGAATTAGCTGCAGCAGTACTAAGTACATTTACCAAACACAAACGCTTGTTACAGGCCAGCTTAGAGCTTGAGCGTGGTGTTTTACATCTCCAGGCTTGGTAGAGGGCCTGTATTTTATTCACAGGGCATTAAAACTGCAGCCACGCAGGATACAGTATGATCTGTCTCTTGGGAAATTAGTCCACTCATCGTGTCAGGAATTGATTCTGGCAAGCGACTGGTAAATGTTATGACACATTATTGTCTTTCTAATGTATTCTCTCTCTGTCTCGTTATGTGTGTGTATAAAATGTGTATGGTGATTTATGTTTCTAAACATACTGCAAGCTTTTGGTATAATTCACAAATGACAAATGAGCACCGGTTATAAAAAAAGGAACTGATCCTTGCAGCAGTAAGAATTTAAGGAAGGAAGCAAGCAACAATAGGCATCACTTAGTTGGAAAAGTAGCAATATCTAGATGCAAATGGGATTTGGCAAATGAGTGGAGGTATAGCAATCTGAGTGTAGTATAGTCTAAGACCCAGCTCTCCGCAAGATTTTTGAAGTTTCCTGAATTGTTCAGCAGCCACTCTTTTCTGAGATTTCAGAACATCATAAATACTTAAGTTTGTTTTCAGTGGCTTAGGATGTTGCCAAAAGCATTAAAGGAATTGCTGTCCTAAATTAATTAACTTTTGTTTGTATCTGTAGTGTGGAACACAAATGTCAGTTTTATTCAGACAGAAGGGAAGATTCCTCTCCAGGCCATAACTGATTTTACCCTGGCTTAACTAGTCGTATATTTCCACTCAACCTGAAAGAGAATTTTTTTTAAATGAGTGCTTCAGGCCACATATAACCTCATCATTTGCAGCAGTGCAATTTAATGGATTTAATGTAACCTACTTGAAGCTGTTTGATGATATGTTTGACCTAAGCACAGGAGAAAAAATAAATGTTTGCCTGGCCTTCAGTTAAATATGAAATAGAAGTCAGCAGATATGAAGTAGTTTTAAATGGCAGTCTTCCTGCCATGCTACATGGCTGCCCCCTCTCTTGCTTTGAGCGCGACCTTGCCCACCTTCCTGCTTGGTGGCATCTTTGCGAAGGCAGAGCCGGAGGAGGTGTGGGACTGGGTCCTGTGCCCGGGCTCTACCCAACTGGCAGCCCTGCGGGGCTGAGCACATGTGCCCTCCTCCCTCACAACTTGTCATCCCGAGTGAGTGTGCTGATGCAGAATAGCTTTATTTGCTTTGATTTTTTTTTTTTTAATGCAGTGTATGATCTTTAGCCAGAGGGACAAAACATGTCAAAGTGAGAAGGCTGGGATTTGCTGTTATGCTTCCCAGTTTTTCTTCCCCCCCCCCCCAGTAGTGTCTGTCAAATCTGCTGGCCTTTTTCGTTTTCCTTACACCAGGTGGGGCTGCTTTGTAGGAGCTGGTGGAACCCAACACTGCTGTTACACACGGTCCTACCTGTGCTTTGCAACATAGCTCCTCTTGAATTCACTCAACACACGAGATAATCTGGTCATGTAACAGATTTGTAGATTATGAGAAGAGCCTTTGTGAACACACAAGGTTTCAAGGAAACCCTAAATATCTACTTGTTGATGCCTCCTGTTATTCAAAACTGTAATAGAGACCTCAGCATTGTTAAAGCAGACTAATTCTCCACATAAATGGATTATGAAAAATGAAATGGTTTGTTGATATGAGGAAGTATCAAATATTTAAGATCTTGTAAATGGAGGGAGTGGATGATGCAGGGATATGCTGGGGGTTGATTACCTTTGGGCAGTGGTAGCTTCAGTACTGTGGATGTATCCAAAAAAGTCATCACCGTCCCGTCCATATCGTTGTGTACGTGCTTTATAGGATAGCAATGTAGCACCATGATGCAAATGAGGTGGAGACGGGAAGGAAGGAAAGAGAGGCAGAGATCTGTATATTTGACTTGAAAAATCACATAATGAGTGAATGTGTATACTTATTTGCTATGCACCTTGGAATGCCTCATATGCCTTGCTTACTATTCCGTCTCTCTGTCTTCCTCATGTCATAATATCTTTGTAATATCAATCTTGAAGTGTTCTCCCTCACTGCTTGTGAAATTTTTCTCCAAAATAAATTCTTCTGCTAGGACTTTTTTTATCCTGGATAGGCTTTTTGGGTTTTTACTTTTGTGAGTCTAGTATCTTGTGATCTTAAGTGGCGAAAGATTGTAATTTTATGTCTTAGGAAAGGGAGATAATCTTTGTTTTCTATTGGGATGCAGTGTTTGGCTATACTCATGAGTCCAAGTCTTGGATTTAAAATACTGCAGTTTTTATATTCAGGAAAGCTGTTTTAGGATGTGCTTAGAGGTTTTAAAAAAAGTATTAGCTGTAACTTTTATTTCCTTGTGAATCCTGTGGTGTTGAACATACAGTAGAATGGAGTGCTGTGTGTTGCAGGTGGAAAGAGAAAATAAATGGTCCCAATAAAATATTGAAAGCTCTGTAAAACATTGCTCGTGTGTGGTGTCTGTAGAATATGTGGCCTACTGGACTTGATAGATTGGTTTTGTTCCCTTCTAATCCAGACTCATGTGAGATGTACTGCGTACCTTATGCAAACATTGAGATCATACCATCTTCGATAAGTCTGTGCTTGGTGGTACCTCAGCCCTTCAGCGTTCATTCTCTGTTTTTTCTGAATCTTTAATTTTACAAAAATACTATCATTTTGTCCTGTAAGGATGATTCATTCTGCAGCAGTGAGTTGTACATATATATTATTCATTACTTTAAAGTGTTTGTTTAAATATTTTATTTTGTTAATAGTACAACATGCTGAACTTTGAATTCTGCACATATCTGCTATCCTTCATGGGCTGAGCACCGACAGTGGCAGTGGTGGTACTGATTGCTGCAGGTTGTTTTAGACAAAAGACTTCTCTGTGTTGCTTGCTTCCTCCTCAGCTGGCAAGTTTTCTAACGATTTAAGCTACCTTAGGAAAAGTCAGGTTGATTTGCATCTCGGAGCACTTGGGTTTTAACAGTGCTGTTGAAGCAATGAAACCCTAAACAGCTGAGTCAACATACCCTGCCGAAAAGGAGCATCAGATGTGTAACTTTAAAATGCCATCCATTTCTTCCAACCTTATAATGTGAAGAAATGAAATAACATACTTGTATATGTTAATTTTTCCTGCTTTATTTAGTACAGATTTTTATAAGGTTTTAAAATCCTGTTGTGTTTTTTACTGCTAAGAAATATAATTTGAAAAATTAGAGCAATGATGCAGCAAGATGTTCTAAGAAGGTATGTTTTGTGGTGTGTTCCTCCTGCTTGCTTTCTGCATTTGCTTTCTTTTTAATGAATTCACAGTAACTCAGTTTATTTGGATGAACTTTACATTACCTGGTGTGACTTGAGATCCCTTTTTACTTGTATGTAATTAACATAAAACTGGAAGCCTGCAATACAGTATCTCATCACAAAGGCCAACTAACTGTAAAAGCTGATAATGTTTGTAAAGCATGTTAAGCTCCCTGGGTGAAAGGTACCATAGAAATGCAAAGTATTAAGCCAGTAGTTTAATTATAAGATAAGAAATAATTGAAATTTTCCAACACGGTTGCATGTGGAAGACAGTCTGGTGATTTGCTTTGTAATATTTAGGTCAGTGAATTGAGATGTTTTTCTAAATCCTTTATGAATATTCTCTCATTTAAGTGCATTGCTCGAAGGTGTCTGATACATTTATTTGGCTGGCTGATAATGCAGTTTAAAAATACCACATTTCAAGTAGGCAGAGAAGTGCTGTATAGAAACCTTTTGAAATAACCAGCCATCATCCTTCAAAATGACAGTTATTGTGCTATAATAATTGTAGAAGTAGAATAATTTGCTTCAGTTGATTTCTTTTTTGAATAGTATACTGCTCGTTTAATACACAATGCCTCCAGAATTTTAATCTCCATGTCCTCCTTGTGTTTTAGGATTTGATGCAGATTTCCCTTGAGATATTTTTCCTTGCCTTATATATATATCTGTGTAAAACCCTAACATTTTATCACGTGTACTAAATCCCACTTTATGGCATTTACTGTGCTGTCAGATAGAATGATTCATAATTTGAAATCAGGCCTTTTATATGACATCAGATTCCGAAAACTTTCTGTACTAATTCCATTTCCAAAAAAAAAAAAAAGCTGTGTAACAATTGGACATGTCTCAGTGAAAAATACACTGATGTAGATGTTAATGCTGTTGTAGTTCCATTCCTTGCGCACCGGTTGTAACTATGGGCATGTGTCTGTTGGGTGCAGCTGCAGCATCCCAGCATCCCTATGTCTGTCCCCAGCCTGCCTCTGCTGTCAGTAATGCTGTGAAGTGGATATGGTGTGGGACAGGAGGGATTTGAGCCCGCTGTGTGTTCTCACACAGACAGAGGGAATTCCCTCCCTGGTCCCCTGTGGCTTTTCTCCTCTTGCAGTCAAGGCAACACCGCAGGACCAGCAAGCTGCCTTGATTCCAGCCCCAGCTGTTTTCTGTGACTCTGACGATGGGCCTTATAAACTCAAGGGAGGCTCTGCTGCGTTCTGCATGGTGTGGGTCAGTGTTTCAGTTAAGTGTTTATTTGTCTTCACTAGAGTAAAGTGATAAAAACATTGAAATATTTGTGTATTTTTTTTTCACCATAATCCTTTTTCCCAAGGAGGGAAATATCTTCCTCCTTTTCCTTCCCATGTGACTCCTGAGCTGTCCTGAAGGAAGAGCACTGTCCCAGGGAGTTGGGTTTGGCAAAGGTGCTGGATACGTGTAGCCTCAAAGGGCACTTTTGCCAGGAAGCAGCCCAGCCACGGAGAGATACTGTTCTCTGTTGGTGGTCAGGCAGTACCTCTTCCTGTGGTAAAAGCTGAGCTCTGAAACATTATGACCTTGACCTCGTAGGATGCAAAAACTTCAGGGGGGTCCTGAATTTGGCAGAACAGCTTCCTGATGTAAAAGACTTGTAATTAGTGACATAAAGAGTTTTCCGATTTAAAATTATAACCTGGACAGAAGATTCATGTTTCTAAAACTTGAATTTGAGAATTGGGCGGAGTTCTGCTGTTTGCAAATTGACTGCACAGCTACAGGTATTTAAAGATTAATTTAATTTTGGAAAGGAATATCCTAAAGTCTTTGGAATTTAAGAATTAACCATGCTTGCTGTGTGTTTCGGACTGTGAAAGCCTAGGACTGAGTGTGATAGTCTCGTTCAGTATCTTCACAGCAAAAGGCTGCGGCCTCCATTTTTCCACAGCTTGGGGGGTTGAGCTGTGGCTGTGCTGGGGGGAGCACGTGCTATAAGCCTTGCAGACCTGTTGCAGTTCAGTGCCTCTGAGTATTCTAGAAAGACTAAAAGGGCCATTAATTCTCTGAATTATGGTCTGAAGCACGTCCTCCAAGGGATGTGGAACAATTTGCTTCTGGCTTCATACAACTTTTCCTGAGCTCTGGCTCTAAGCACTGATCACAGGTGTGCAATCCTGTCACTTCTTAATGAAAATGAAATGGCTGCGATGAAGTTAAGGACAAGTCTGAATGTCCTTGGAAGGAGGAAAGCCCTCCTGAGGAGAGCCAGCTCTGTTGGCTCCTGTCATCTGAGGAAGTCCTCCTAACAGCACTGTTTCTCCCTGTCTTCATTTTCCATCTCTTCTGCCTGATCCTACTCCTCAGCATCCCTTCCCCATCCCCTTGTCCCCTCTTGCATCCTGAGTCACAGATTAAAAAAGAAGCACTGCAGCCGCCCCACTTTTGCTCCCCCATTGCATGTATAACCCCCGTCCTCTCTCAATTAGTTTCCGTAGCCTTCCATCCTGCTCCTGCGCTGCAAACCCCCTTCCCAGGTGGAGATGGTGGTTCATGCTGGCAGCCAGATTCTCCGACAGGGATGCGGCAATGCTGTGCCAGTTAAAACCTTGGCTTTTTAGCAAGGTGCACGGGAGCAGGTCACCTGCGGCCAGTCAGTGTAGTAGGTGTGGAGGAGGAGGAGGGCTTAGTAAGTGTAATTGCTGAATATGGTGTCTATCAGTGAGTTAGTTTTTGCCTTGTGTAATGGATTGAAAATATACTTTATCACAGTTTGATCCTGCAAATTATTTTACTTTTAAGGTCGAGTCAAGTGTAAGGATGTGGCTGATGATCGTACTTCCAAGTGGAAATACTTCAAACCTTGAAGTTCCAGATTTAGTCATGGTCAAAGAATGAGTTGACAGTGAAGTGGTTTTTTTTAAGTGAACACAGTACCGTTGCTTTGACTGTCTTCTGATTTCTTTACAATCCCTGTGTTTTGCTTGGGATGACAAATCTTTCATTATTGTCTATGCATTTGAATTACCTGTTTACATACTCTGTTTTAAAAATTTTTGTGGTGGTCCTCTGTCAACTGGAATTCAGGTAGGAGCTGAGATTTTATTGCCCGCATATACAAATGAATATTATCATGCTTCATGGACTGTGAAGTTTGGATTGTATCTAGTAAATGAGAATAGTTTTTATAAATAATTAGCTTTCTGTTTAATTACAGGACTAGGTTTTCCAGCACGTTTGTCATGTGATCTGTGTATATGGTGATGCTATTTTTAATGGAATGTGGGAAATAAACAGGTTTCTTTAAAAACTTTTGAGTTGATACTGTGTCGTCATACTGTAGCTGGTGGATTTAATTTGCTATTGACTGAGTTGTTGATTAAATGACAGAGTTCCTTGAGAGATGGGAAGTTACCTGGGAACTTATGCTGCTGCTCCTCTTGAATGCACAGGTGACAACAGCTTTCTGAATGTTACAGTTACTTAATAGTTCACTTAGAAATAATAAACCCAGTTTAAATTTAATAGAATGTGGTAGTTCACTATTTGTAACAGACCCTCTCTCTTTTGACTTTGTTTGATTTACTTAAAAAGTAGCTTCTGATTTTGCAGAATATTGGAAAGTTAAGATGTATTATGTTTGCTTATAGATGCTTCATCTCAGTTTTCACGTATTTGACCCAACTTTTTTCCCCTAAGGTTCAGTTAGGAGTTTTTGCTGAAAGATCTGTGGACTGGAAAATGGCTTGGTCTCTTCTTAAAAATACTACCATTTACATTCTGGAAACTCCGGAAAGATTTTCAGTGATGTGTATATCGCAAAAGGACAGGCAGAATTTAAGACCTTTCTTCCTCGAGAAGAAGTTGCTGGTGGAGTCTGTGGCACCTGCTGTTTATAAAGCCTGCCAAAACCCTCTTCTAATTCCTTGTGAAGGGAACCCACAGCAGTAGCTTCACACCCATCCCAGCCTCCTCTTGGTGGCACTGGCACTACCACCCAGTTTCTCCTGTCTTTTGTAAATGATTGAGTGTAATTATTACATCCCCTCGTATGTATTTTGCTCTTTTGTTATGTATTTCTTGTCTTTTGAATGGTGGAGTGTTTGTGGTTTGGATATCTGTTTACATAAAACAGCTAAACCAAGTAGTATTTCAAATTATGAATTAGTAAGTACATCTCCCTGTTTTGCAATGAACACTAAAATAGAGGCCTTTTTTTAAAGGTGTGTTTAAAAATATAATATTTTTAAATATTTTACTAAAATAAAAAATTTAAAATGTAGTTTTATTTTGTACAAGTTCATACTTAAAGTTTGGCGTTTTTTTATTTCTTTTCCAAGGCCACCTGCTGGTATGCTTTGGTAAAATTTGCCTGTCTTTAGAAAATGAGTATATGCTTCTATGGATTGGAACCCCAGTACGGAAAATGCAGAATACTAACTTAATTTTCTTTCTTTTCAAGTTTATTATTTGGATAAACTTGTGTCCTGTTATTGATCTGAATATTCCCTTCTTTTTTTTTCTTTTATGAAAAACATTCATTAGAAGTACGTCCCTATGTTTTTCCCAGTTGTATATATTTTTTTTCTTTACTTGGCAAATGTGCTACTGATCTAATGTACATTTGATCAGAAGGCTGAACTTAACAATTTCAGAGGTGCTTTTTCTAGTAGTGATTTTACAGTTCTGTTTCAACAGCCAATGGAGTTCTGTAGTCCTGTGTTTTCAATTAGTCTGAAGTAGTGATTTTTGCAGGGACTGTTACCAACACCTCAGAAATCACCATTAGAGGAGAGTGAATTACAGCTCCTGCTTCTCTGGCCCGAGCTCGGAGGGAAGCAAAGGCTGCCATCTCTCTCCACTGATGCCCTATCAAACTCTCCAGTGCAAAAGCTGATTGGTTTCACCACCCTTTTTTGTAGATGTGTGTGGCTCTAGCAGATAGGAGAAACCTTGCATTTATTTTCTAGTGTTGTTATTCTGGCTGACTCAGCAGGGTTTGGTACTGAAGTTTTCTTTTTTGTATGGGAGCCTGTGATTTAGGCAAACCTATACTGTTTCTCCTAAATAAATGAATAAATATTTCTATATCCAGAGCTCACAGCATGGACAATAAAGAAATAATAGGATGAGAAAAGAGACTTGTATACCTGAATTTGCACTGCTATATATTCTTCAAAACTCTTGAATTTTCCGCAGACCTTAGTGGTACCACCCATTTTGACTCTCAGGAGGTGTTTGATGTCATTTCTTCCTCCTTTTTTTTTTTTAACTTTTTAAAAAATCTTTCCCCAGTTCTTGACTTCTGATAAATATCTCTATTTCTACCAGTAGCTTTTCAATTGTAATGTTTTCTTTCATCCTCAGTTTGTATTTGGGAAGAATGAATTTTGCTGGTCTGTGCAGAGGTGGGGACAGTTCTCCAGGTGCTGGGATACCTCTGCTTCCTTACAGACACTTCCTGCTCTTTGGAGCATACCTTGCCTATCTTTATCTCCTTCACAGCACTTTCCTTTTGGCACAAATTTTTGGAGTTGAGAAGAAGGAAAAGAAAAAAAAGGAAACTTGAAGTGCATATAGTATTTGCAAAACCAACACATCTGACCTCTTATTTTCTTGAGGCGCAATGCAGTATACGCTTTAAGGCAGCTTGTCCTTGGAGAGTGGCAAAAATACACCTTCAAGAGTGAGACTTTTCCTTCATCTGTGTAGATATTGTATTAAACCAAAGAAAGAAATCCCTCAGCAAATTTAGATTTTTTTAAAAAGTATAATTTTACAGGCATCTGTTTTCTTTTCATCCCATCCATGACATTTCTCAAAAACTTTGAGCTATCATCACCCTGTTATTAAAATGATTCATTAATGAAAATACAGGCAATGAAATAAAATAACAAGACAGCCTTCTGTTTCATGGAATGTGTTGCAGTGTGGAGTTGTTTGAGCACTCTGGGCTAATGATGCCTTGGCAGAGGAGCAGGTGGCCTCTTGTGCTCTGTTGGTAGCCAGCACGAAGGCACAGGTGAAAAGCAGCCTCTGGTCTCTTGGCAAATCTGGGTAAGATGATGAGAATAAGGCTGCAGTACAGTAACCCTGGCTGGAAAGCTGCTTCTGGTTCAGATTAAACTGAGTAATTTTTTCTTCCTTGGTGCCATCCCAAGCACACAGCTTCTCCCTGTTATTTCCTCAGTGTCGTAGGACAAATACGTGCCACCAACCCCTCTCCAGGACCAGTGATAGACTTATACTTTTATATCAATATCCAAATCTTCAAGCATATTAGTTCTTGGCATTTATTTTTACCTGGTAGGTAAAGCTGATAAGTACATTGAAGCAGTTTCTGAACTTACATGTTCTTCACTTTGTGAAAAAATATACTGTTTCCACTTCAAGGAATATAGTGTATTTACAGCTTTTATTCCAGTTTTCTATGTATCATTTGTTTCAGAGCTCTATATCAAATTTCTGTGAGCATCCAGAAACCTGGTTTGCAAAGTTAACCTGTCTTTTCTCTATTAAGTCTGCTTCCCTCTTCTCCATGGTCCAAGATCATCTCTCTGTTTTCACATCTTTCGTATCTGTACCTCAACACCATCAAGGAAATCCTAGCTTTGCTTCTGGGGGATTTCCAGTGCGCTCTATTCTGCCAGCTGCTAGGGAAAAACCCCTGTCTCAATCTCTTCACTCCATTATTCAGCACAGGATGAGACTTTAAGCCCGTCAATCTCTATAATAGGACATACTGACAGCCTCTTTCAGTGATGCTGTCTAGTAGTGGCTAATGGACTCCTTAGTGAAAAAGCAAATGTACAAGAGGTAAATAGCAGTCATAAGGTATAACAGTTGGGTCTCTGAGCACCAAAACTTATGAAGCCTGACTTCATTAATTGTCTGTTGGCCCCTATGTTCCCCCTTGCCAACATCCTGTCCAGAGGAGAGCAAAAACTCCTCCCAGCCACATCCTTAAACCTGTCCCTTGTTACCAGAGGTGGCAGGCGCAGCACCTGGTGATACTGTGCTGAGTCCTCAGCCGCTGCCAAGCAGTGCTGAATGATCTGTGCTGCTGTTCCTGCTTTGCTCTCTGAAGTCATTAGTTGATGATGCTTCCTAGCAGCTGGTTTTTGCTAAATTTGTGGGAGCACAATTATTTTGAAGGGGTTTTATCCCTTCTAAAATTTAGTTAGAATCAGCCAACAGACTTAGAGTGAGTGTGCAGGTAACGTAATAAAATAAGTTGAATTTCCTTAGGAGGCCATATGGATAATTTTTTTTTACATGGAGATTTTAAATGAATAATTCAACTTATGCCACAGCGACAGGAAAAAGTTTTATATTACTTGAAGATCCTAACTCATGGGTGTAGTGAAAATTTGTCCCCAGCGTGAAATTTTTACTTCCTGAGGAGGGATGATTTCATACCTTCTTGGTTGTTTTGCTGGTCTAGAACAGCCAGTGATAGGACTGCCTGTGGGCATGCCCTACTATATGAGGGTAGATTAAGTAACCTTTAAGGGATGATGTTGTACTGTAAAAAAACAAAACAAAACAAAAAAACCCTGTATCCAGCCAAAGATCGCTGGTCCTATCAGTAAGAGGACACTGCTAATTTGTAGCACATCCCTGTAGCCAGTATGTATTTCAGAGTTTTGTCTATGCTTCATCATTAGATGGAAAACTTAACACTGGATACAGGCATGAGATCTGATTAGCAGAACTTTGGAAAGCTTCAGAAATGGGCTGGAGCGGAAACCTTAAAGATCTGTGTGACTCAAGCTTCAGAGGGAGAGAGCGTCTTCCTTTAACATTTCTGTGCTCTGTCTGATAGAAAATGACATAATCTTCCTTTCATCAGCTAGAAGAAGTCAGCCACAATGAAAATGTTTCCCTAGGGAAGTTGTTTTGGGAAAACATACTGACAAAAAAAAATTGCTTTCATGTATATTTATCCTCTACAGTATTCTTGGTGTCCTGATTTGCTCAGTTTGGTAATCACGAGAATTATTCTTTCTACTCTGGTACTTTATTACTTTACAGATATAAATTGCTTAGTTTCCATACAGCTCTTTTCTTACCTATGTGTTAGGACATAGACCCACACTCCCCCCAAGAAGACCCCAAACCAACCAACAAACCTGACCCTTGTGGTAAGTACCTGCATATAATGTAAGAGTTGTGGCAGGCACATTTATGTCACTTTGGTCATTGAGGGCTTTTGCTCGTGATTTCATTTCCGAGCTCCTACTCATTCACTCTTTTCAGGTGAAGGTATGGCCACACAAATAACTTCCCCGTGGGTCTGTCCGTGCTTTGTCGTTTTATAAAGCACTCGCTGGTCCCTGGAAAGTGCGTGTGGGCTCCTGCATTTCTCCTGGAGGCTTTTAGTGCCCAGAGGTAATGCTTGTAGAATCACCAAAGTTGGCTGAGAATATTAACCAAAGTGTTTTGAGGAGTAGTTCACCTGCAACACTCCTGTTTTCATGGCTTTCTCCAGCTGTAGTCTCACACTAAGCCATACATGATTTTGAAATGGTTGACCATGTGAACTTTAAATAAACAGGAGTGTAAGAGGCTGGTTTTAAAATGTCTTTTTTTTTTTGTACACTCCTGTATCTCAGAAATACCATTCTAGTTGCATTGATAAAACTCTTAGCTGTATTTGATGAAGCAACTTGTTTAGGTTTGGAAAACTTGAAGCAGTTTAAGGACCATCAGTGATGTGTCAAAAGCCCATCCTTGAGTTGCCTTTCAGGTCCCTTGGGCTGGAGATACAGTTTGTGGTTCTGAGCGTTTGGTCTGATGGTCTGGTAGCAGAGCCGTTTTTAGAAGGCTTTTACTAACTGACATAGTTTCAAGGAGATGTGGAACTCCTCTGTATTGCATTCAGATGAGCTAAGGGTGGCTTTACAGTGCTGAAAATAAGAAGTAATGCTCGTTTTCTCACTAACGTGTACCCAGAGAAAGGAATAGCAGGATGTGAGAACAGACTGGTATAAATCATCATTCAATTTTGCTTTGATGCTTTTTTTTGTTAGTATTATTTCTGCATGCCATATATTAAATATATGGTAATTACATATTTGGAGGTGAAAAGTGTTTTAATATCCTGTCTGCTGTTATCTCTGGAAAAAAAGAAGGTAATGTTGTTAGCACTTTGCTGATTTGATTTCAGATCTAAAAGTTAGAGATATTGCCAAAGAATCAAAGGTAACCAATAGTGTAGACAACAGTGGAACAAAATATTCAGGATTTTCATATAATGGCTTTCCTCTGCAGAACTGCAGCTTTGCCTCTGTCTTTAAAGAAAGTTATAATTTTCTTTCGGTCCCACCAGGGTAGTCTTTTCACATTTGTTCACTTAAACTGTAAAAGTTTGGGGAAAGACTAGGCATACAGGAAAAGCCAGCTATGCATTCCGAGTCTGTATTGGAGGTTGTTATTGTTGTCCGCATCAATGCTTTGATGAGGGCCTAGGAACTTCTGACAGCTAACAGACATCAAATCATCTTCCAGGCATTTGCTTAAGCTTACAATGTCCCCCTCCATTCCACTCCACATCCCAGCACCCCCATTTAGTCAACACATAAACACTTTTTTTTCATGTAAACGATGCCACCTTCCTTATCAGGTGTAAATATATAAACGTAAGGAGTAGGAAGTTATAAAGGGCTAAATATTTGTACCCTGGTCAATGTTTTCCAGGATTCTCTGTTTAACGGCCTTTTGCTAGTCTTTTCCACAAAACATTGCCTCTCTTTCCCTCATATCTGCTTGGATCCTTTTTAAACTCTGGCAATCTTTTGCCGCTTGCTATATTAAATCTTCATGTATGTGTTAAATTTTCATGTATATTTCAAGTGTGCCCATCTTGATTAGTCTTTTCTTTCTCCTGCAGTGTAGTACATAATTTTCGGTTTCACTGTGCCAGTTACTACCTAAACTTTACAGGAAAATCCCCACACTCTAGTCTTGTTGAGGCAGGCCTGTGCTGGCCTGGTCTTGCATTACTGAAGACTGCAGTCAGTTTTGTCTCAATGATCAGAAAGCATCAGATGGCCTTACTCTAGTTCATTGTTCTTTAGGGTAACAAAGATTTAGCTCAGCTGTAAGAGCTAATGCTGGAATTAGTCAGATCTGAATACTATGCTGACAAACCTGACTTGAGGTGAGATATTTTTCTTACTTGTAATAATGGGAATTTAATTCCCGGTTTTTAATATCTAACTATTTTGCTTTGTTTGTCCAAGTTGAATTCATGACCATGATAAGAGGTAGTGTGTGTTAAGTAAATGATTAATAGTAAGTAGATGGAACACCATGTAACTAATTTGGGAAAATCAAAGTTTCAGTACTAGTGAGCCTTGCATGCAATCATTTACAGCAGCACCCATACCTGCAAGAGGTTAATACGCGTTTAAATTCTATTGCATTGTGTAGGCAGGCACTAGAGGGCCTTCTCTGAGATTTGGAGGAGGGGAAATTCTGGATGCTTTGATCAAAAATATCCGTATACCGTCTAAGATGGTGCTTTCAGTGGTTGGCTCTGTAGTTACCAGTGGAATATCTGAAAGCAGTTGGAAGCCTTTAGGTGATGCTCCAGAGCTAGTAAATGGCCTGTGCATCTCTTGCTTTTTCTTTGAAGTGGTGAGATATCAAACAAAAGAAACACCCACCATCTTCCCCCTCCAAAAAAAAGGAAGAAAGATAATTTAATAGGTTTGTATGTAAATACTGGTTCTGTGATACAGTTAAAAGGGGTTAAGTGATACAGTGTGTGGTGCTGAAAATTGCTTTCCACAGATAAATGTAGACTTACTGTCGTAAGCATAAAATCTTAGGTTAAGCATTTTTGGCAGACTTGTTTGTGTGTTTTGGTGTGTAAGAATAAAAAAGATGGAGAAAACCAGAACCGATATTCCTGTAAAAACGGCATCTCACTGTCCTGAATCCAGTCTCTGTGTTATTGGGTAATCTCAAGGCAGATTTCTTTCCTGCTGATTTCTGTGTTTTGCTGGAAGAGTTTTGCTTTAGGAGGAGGAAGCTCTGAGGCTTCCTCTTTTGAGCTGACCTCGTGGTTGCTGTCGGTCCCTGGAGAGCCCCACTTCTTCCCAGCCCCACTGGGGCTGCCTGGGAAGCCACCTGCAGCAGGTCCTGCTGCGGTGTCAGGAGAGCCTCACTGGCGCTGTTCCTTTGCCACTCCTCTTTCATCCTCCTCCATGAGGAGGAGGAGGAGGGAAGGGACTCCCAGGTGGGCTGGCTGGAAGAAGGAACTTTCCTGCCCATCCCCTGGCAGCGTCTGAACAGCTCAGTCCAGCAGCTGCTCTTCCATCACTTGAGGCTTCTTGAAACACAGTGAGGGGTGGTGACACCCTGAGGGCTGCCCAGAGAAAGTGTTAGGCCAGAGCAGATCTTCCAGAGAAGGGCAGAAAGGCTTTTTTGCTGTCTGTGGTGCAGGTTAGCAGAGCTGGGCTCAAAAGAAAATAAAAAGGCAGCCAGGCCTGGCCGGTGTAGTTTTATATCTTCTGTTTTTCAAAGCTGATACTAACTACAGAAAATCCTTCTAGTCCTATTTGCATATTTGAATATAGGGGTTTCATTTATGTGTATTATTCTCCCTCCCATGTTTTCCTGAAATAATTGAGAAAGTGTCTCATATGTCTGGTGAGGCATTTGACCAAGAGATCTGTTCTGAGAATAAGGTGGGCATCCTTAAGACAGTATGTAGAAGTCTTGAGAGTCTCATCCAGCCCTGGATTACACCTTTTTGGTTTTGATCTGGTTTGTTCTTGGCAATTTCTTAGGAAGGGCCTTTTGTATTTTGTTTGTGCATAATTATCATTAGTGGCAGTGTGAGTGCAACACAAGAATTGTTGGAAAAACAGATCTCTGACCTGAAGAAGTCTACATCATGCACTTAGGAGTACAGAAGGAAATTACTGTGCTCAACTGCTTAATAATATATAAAATATATGTAGAGTATATGGAAATTTATTTTTCAAGTGGAGAAAGGCATTCTGAGTAATAAAATATACATATTTGCCTCTGATTGTAAATTCCTTTAGATGACTTTTTCGCTGAACCGAGACAGAGTAGTTTATGTCATTTGTTACCAAGTAATATGTTCTCCCTTGGTAGAAATCATATCATAAAATCTCAAATTGGGATAATTTGATACAATTGAATCAGAAATAAATTAAAACTGACAAATCTGTCATAAACTGTAAGTTTTAATAGAAACTTAATCCAAGCTTTCATGGCTTTGTCAAAACCAATAATCTATCAGCAGCTAGCTCTGAAACTGGCTGTATCATACTGCAGGACTGCAAAGGATTTTAAGACCCAGCTGTGAAGTTGTATACATTTTAAAATGTCTTTAGCAGAAGGCATATTTTGGATCAATTAATGAAAAGACGATTTTTTTTATGTTTGTTTGAAAATAACGTTCTTTTACTGCTAGCTTAATTCCTTTATTGAAATACACTACTGAATATGTCAGTGGTGAGTGGGTAGAATTTGGACATAAAGCAAGGAACCAACCATATTCTGTTTCTGTCCCTCAAATGTCTGTTGCACTCATCTTAATGTGTGACATGTTTTGTGCCTCATATTGGAGTGGCCTTTCTAAAAGGCAGTGATGATAATACAGGTTTGGGGAGCCTGGATGAATTCCCAAGATTTTAATCAATCATCTTTGATCTTTTCTCCCTGCACATGCTTCTGTCAACTCTCTCCCCTGCGGCAGCACTGTTCCTTTCTTCTCTTCCCTGTGCACCTGTAAAAATTATTACTAATGAAATAAATTCAGTGTCAGTGCACCCTCATAATAGACAAGGCAGAAAAGCATAATTTTAGCAGAATGAGACTTCCAACATTGCACCAGATTTCCTGTTTCATAGATGACACACATGGAATCAAAGGCGTTTGTGAGTGACAACGTATGGAGATGACGGGGATATCACAGCTTTGTAGCAACCAGATTAACAGAAATATTTCTGTTAGAAGAATGCTGTAGAATTGTGAAAGTGCTTCATAAGAACCTTTCTTCCTTAAAATTCAGTGCAATCTACATCACTTCAGGGACAATTATGTTGAGTCAAAGAATAAACTAACAAAGTAAATAATTCTCTGGGGTTTTTTAATTAATTAAATTTTTTACACTGAGACACCTCAAAAGAGGGGGAAAAAAAGCATTCTCCAGAGAGACCAAACAAGGTAAACTCAGGTCTCATCATGACTCAACAGTTATTTGTGGGTTAGGAAGGGGTGGTGAGGGTGGTAATAATTAAAGTTTTGTACCAGGCTGAGTAAATTTGACACGATTTCCTAATTACTGTAGAAGTGTTGTTGGTACTTGGCTCTTTTACACGGGAGGAGTTTTTCAAGTCACGATTCCCTTAAACAAAAATACAAAATAAAATTGTGAATGTATGAATGAGCTCCAACGGCTAGCATGCTTGGATTAAAAAAAAAAAAAAAAAAAAAACCACCAAAAAGTAGGAAAAACCTGAACTTTTCTGCTAGAGTAGAAGTGAAAAAAATACTCCCAACTTTTCTTCTCATAGCAATAAAACTCTTGAGTACCATCAGGAGCAATGTTCATTCATTTCTTCAAACAGCTTAACTTTCCAAACATTGAAACAGCATGGAAATGGTATATATGCTTATGTAATATACATCCTGTTGTTTTTGTGATGTAGGATGACCTGTGGGCCATGTGGGTTCCAAAATGGGTCTGTTCTCCCTGGAAAGCAACTTGCATTATACATCTAGGAGATTTATCTATGAATATCGACTAGATGCATATTTTCTAAGAAGGCTGTAAGGGTTTTTCTCCCTATGCCCCCAGCCATTCAGAAAGGTTTTATTTCTTAACAGTGATCCATTTGCTGAAGGTGAATCAGCAGCAGATGTGGTTATCTCTCTTTGCAAAGGTCACTTCAGCTCTGGGTAAGATCATTTTATGAGACGAGGTGCTATTGTAGGTATGATTTATATGCCCCTCCCCAGTTGATATGTGACCTGAATCCATAATATTTACTCATTTTTTTTTAAAGAAAATTAAATCTGAAGCTCCTCTTCCAAAATACTGCTTTTAGTATATTGAAACAGTGACATAGAATACTTTTCTGGTGGTAACCATGACTTGAGGTAGCACAACAAAGTGTAATTCGCCATTGACCGTAATGAAAATAAGTCTTTATTTAAAAAATCCCAGAAACCTTAAATGGGTTTTTCTTTTTCCTCTCTTTAAAGAAAAGAAGCATCTTAGAACCTTTGACTGTAATCTCTGTCCTGTTTGCCTTGCTACCTTCCACTTCAAGTGGACCACAAGCAACTGTAACTATTAAACTCCCCATTAAATTGGGAAGGTAGGGATGCATATTTCTGGATTTTTTTGGTAGCTCAAACAAATCTGAATTGTATTTCATGTATTTATATGTTCCATATACATTATATTTCATAGTAACTGTTTTAATGGGTCACTGAACCATGGGACGTCTGCTTGTATGTATGCATATTGTGGACATGAGTTATATGATGTCATTTTGGCCATGTATTCCAGTCTTGCTGTGCAGGAGGTGATGTAAAATATCTCTGACAAACCTGGCTCGGTAGCAGCAGGAGGCACTGGTGGGGAAGCAGGCAGGAGAGTGCTCTCTGGCCTGTGGGGCTTCGGCCAGTCGGGGCTGTGGGGAAAGGAAGGGTCTGAAGGCCAAGATGAGCAAGAGCCTGAGGTTCTTCAGAGAAGAACTGCACTTCTTAAAACTGATTTCAGTGCTCAGCTATGAAACACCAGGAGCCTAAAGTGTTTAGATTGTGTGGGTTTTGGGGTTTTTTTAGAGCAAGAGTCTATCTTCTTGAGCAGGTGGGATCAACCCATTGCAGATGTAGGGTTGGGTTTTTTTTTTTTAATGCTAACCACTCACTCATGGATAACAAAGTATTAGAGGAGCTTGTTTTAGACTTAACTCAAGTGATGTTCGTTGTACCTCCCAGATCCTTTCCTGTCTGTCTACCCATTTCCCTTCTCTCCCTGGCCAGCTCTCCACTGCCTGCACCCTGTCTTACCCATGGGAATGTTGTCTCAGAACTATGTGGGAGCTGCATGTGTGCTGCGTGGTAGGACAAGAAAGGAGTATTCCAGGAGAAGAAAACAGACCAAAAGATGGCTTCTTAAGCCAGATTTATTTACTATTTGTAAATGGGTCAAACTATACTAGTTTATATTAGCCTGCAACTTGACCAGTATCTTTGTTCTGAGGTGGAAAACATGATTCAACTTCAGTCACGAAATAGTGATGGAAACAAGAAGTCTGTAACAATGATGTTATGTGGAGTCTAAGACACAGTTTTGGGATTCGTGAGGATAACCTGGTAGTTAATGTTGTTTTGATGGTGGTTGGCTGGGTCTTTCTAGGTATAAAAGGGTAGTGACACATCCATTACTTTAAAAATATGGACACCAGTCCTGGTGTCAGTATAAGAATATAAGGCAAGACAGATGTTGCTTTTGTAACGAGTTCATAAGGATTTTTTTCTTAAGCACATAAATTTAGTTAAACGATTTGTGAAACAAACTGTAAATTTGATGTATGTGAGACATCTGGCTCATGCTTAACTTTTAGTTTGCAGTTGGTATTTTACGCATGAGAGCAAATAGGTGATCATGATTGAGAGTCTTTCAAAAGCATCAGCAAAAATTACTGGTTTCTGAAATCCTAATGGTAAGGGGATGACTTATTTATCATAATTGATGTTTTCTCCAACTCTTTAATGATCGTAATTTCTAACACACATTTTATGTTTTATTTCAGGCCTGTAAATCTGGTAATGCTGAGGTAGAAACTTAAATGCTGAAATGGAAAGGGGTATGAGTGGCAATTGGCTGCTTGATACTTCTCTTGTTTCTCTCTATGAAAGCTTGTGAAATCCCATGAAAATAATGCAGAAATTAATCTGATTTGTCACCCTCCCTGATTACAGAGGGTTTAATCAAAATCTTTCCAATAACTGTGTGACTGAGGGGAGCTGCATGCTGACTGGTCTTGTGCTGGCTTCTTGAGGGGCTTGAACTGGTAGGTTTGTTCTCTCAGTATCTGCTGGTAGCATGAAACATGATAGCTGCAGCCCTTTCCATTGAAAACTTAGGTGATGGCCAGGTCTTATTTTTGTATAGGTTAGACTATATAAGTTATTTGTATAGTGTAGTGATCGGAATACTTGTTCTGAAAGAAGGAACTTTGATTCAATGCTTTTGTCAACCTGAGTGACTCACAAAGGAGATTTTACCCTAAGATGAGATGCTGGTAGCAGAGTCATTCCCTGATAAGTGAAGCTATGCAGGAAAATTCAAGATTCTTAGAACCAGAGAAAATGTGTGGAAGAGCAAAACTCCTCTAATCTGGTGTTGTAGAGAATTCGGCTGGAGGGCAAAAGTCTCCAGTTCTGATATTCAGGGCTTCATTTATTTAAGTGGTAATTGGGTGAATTGTGTAAACAGTATTGGGAATGATGTCAGGTGTCCCCTTTTTCAGTAGACTGCTCCTATTGTTAAGCTACAATTTCTTTGTATTGTTTCTTTGTGGCTCCGTAAATCCTGTGTTCTTCAAAGGATCTGAAAGCCTAGCCTGCTTCTCTGCCTTGTTTGCTTCCATTCCAGTCTTCCTGCCTTCGTCACAGCCCTTTTCTGGAATGGTGCTCTGCTGAGTTGGGGATTGACCTATGTCTTAAGAAGTGCTCTAGCCTTTACACCATTGAATAAAATGTATTAAAAAATTTAAAATGTATTTTAAAAATCCCCCAAGAAAGAAGGAATTTAAAAAAAAATAAATAGCTCAAGCCAACAAAAGAGTCTTGGGCGCCTGAAATCAGGAAGGATGTGGCGTTCTGAAACCCAGGTGTGTGTGGATGCCAAACTGAAGGCTGTAGAGAGTCCATAACCTGAGGCATGTGAGCAGTTTTGGATGCCTCATGATCCTGAAGGTGAGCAGGGTACCCAGCTTGCCTGCCACTCTCTTGATCCTATGACTTAAATGCCTTAATGACTTAAAGGGCTCCTAACTCACCTGGTGTGCTGCTTATGCAATGCAAGGCTGCAGATTTGCTCCTCTCGGAGCCAAGCTATTAGAAGTTTCAGTCCAGTCTTCTGTCAATCAATAGAAGTGTTCCTGTTTCTTTCATTAGGTTTTTAAATAGGCCTGAGAGTCATGTCAAATGAATTACTTGCTGAAGGAGCAGCCTTACCACAGCACTGCTGCATGTGTAGTTTTCTGGAAACCTTGTGAAGCAGTGTTCTCTAGAAGGAGTTATGGTCTGTCTTTATTCTGGTAAACCAAGGATGTGAAGGTGCTTGGCAGATGGGTTTTGCCTTTTGTGCAGAACCAGCCCAGCAGTTATCAAAGCTAACCACTGAACGGCATAGTGCATGTGCTGTGTGTACATATTAATGCTTATATTAAAATCCTCACAATGTTTCATTTTCATCTTACACAAAAAAGCTCTGACACACTTATTTCTTTGGAAGGTTTTCTCCAATTTTAATGTCTGCTATACTTGCATCTGCTGACAAGTGTCCCCAGGAAGAGTGTTATGAAATATCTAGTGATGTTTCCATGACGTGACAGGAAATCAGAGCCTGTGTGGACAGTGGTCTCCGGTGCAGAAGAGGAGTCACAGACAGATGCTAGTATCATCTTTAGCACTGATGGAAAATCAGAGAGTGAACCTTACACACCTGTGAGAATAATATGGGCCAATCCTTTCTCCATAACCTGTGGGGAATGGAAATGGTCCCTGCCCAAGTGCAGTTTAATTGGACTTTCAGTCTGTTGGCTGCTTGGCTCTGTGTGGTTCTCGGCTGGTCTGAGAAAATTCATGTGAAATGAGTGTCCTATAATCAGGCTGACCTTGGTGCTTTGATAGTGTCTCCTTCATCACTCTTCCCTCATTATGTGTGAATGAAGTTTTAAATTATTTTTTTTATTTTCCCGTGGTCTCCTAGGTTAAGAAAGGAAATAATAAGTTCTTGGGTCCTTTCAGGCTCACAGCTTTAGGCATCTTGTCACTGTATCTGGAGTGACTTCCATGGCCAGTTGTATGATTTGGGAGACTCCTGGAAAATCCACAGCTCAAGGTGGAAGTTGGAGTAATCAGTTCTGGATGACACATTGTAATTGCAAACTATACTATGCATTTGGGCAATAGTGATGAAGCTTAACAGTCTTAAGTAGAATTATACAGGTACATAGTAATTGAAGTGGAATTTAGTCTCACAGCTAAGTCAGTTGTGTGAATAATGTATATCACAATAACATCCATCCAGTTTTGGCTCTAAGTGACGGCTGCTCTACTAATCAGAGTAAAAGCATTCCAGTTGCTGAATACTGGAGGCAACAGGTGACTGTGCAGTGGGCAAAACTGATGAAATGAGGACTTTTTTTTTTAATGAACAACCAGTTCTTGGTTTTCTGTGCTGGGATGGGTGGAGGACAAAACTGTCTTCACCCTGGAGTCGCAGGGTATCCTGTGCTGCACTGCTGCTTTGCTCTTCTCTTTGCTTCCTAAAGTTGTCCTCTCTTCACAAATTCCTCTTAGGGTGCTGCCTTAAGGATGAAAACATGCTCTTACAGCACCACTTGCACCCTTCCCTGTCAACCTTACATAGGTTATTCCGTATGTTCCAGTTGCTGTTGCACTTGGTAGCAGAGGGGAGACCCCTCTCACATTTCAAAGTGACAATGATTTCCAGTAACTGTACTGGGAAAAACGAGAAGGGTTTTTTGGGAACTAGGATTTAGTTTGTCTTGTCTTAGTCTGAAGACACTAGTGGGTTATCAGTAATTCAAATGCCTTTTTTTTCCACACTGGTATCTGACAGAATTGAAAATAGAAACTGTCAGCCTCCTGATTGTCTGATTATGTAAAACCATAGCAAACCCAAAACAAAACTGTTATGATAAGATTATGCATGTGCATGTATTTTGCTTGGGGATATTTTTATAAGGTTTACAAAGGAAGAAGTTCACTTTCAGCTTTAGATATTAGTGTTTTGGAGAGTGAGCAAGAAAAATAACAACAGTCTTCCAAACGTAAACTCATTTTTAATGCTGTTACAGGTTGCAGTGGTCATTTTTGAGGCTGATCAAAATACTTAATGGAATACTTAACTAAAAAAAGGACACCTTTGTCAAAATGATTTGATTTATAGGGCAGGAAGATTTTCAGCCTGTTGCCCAAATGAAAACTAAAATATGTATCTTAGGATATCCTCTACTGAAAGTATTTTTGGATTTGGATCAGCTGTTGTCTGTCTGTACAAAATATGTATTAGAAGCAGCTCATCTGGTTAGTGATAGGAAGGTAAGATCTGTGCCACTGTTGTGCTGTAGGGCTGGGGAGTCCTGGTTCCAGTCTAACAGAATGAAGAAATAATTACGAAGCTTACAGGTTCTTGCTATACGTAGTATTAATATACAGCTTATAGTGATAAAAAGATTAAGTTGTTGTTTAGATGTCGGTCAGGTGTCCTTTTGTGCTTATTGTATAAAATTGCAGCTTTGCTTTTGCTGTTGTGTACTCCGTTTAGAGTGAGTGACTTCTCTAGTGTAGGAACCTGGTATTTTATTAGTCTTAAACATCTTCCATTTCTAGGTAAAAGGAAGTTTTCTGAAGAAAAAAGATACAATGTCACTTCTGATGAGTTTATTTGTTGTCTTAAAACACGGCTTTACATTAAAACCAGTAGCTTTTTGAAAGTGAACTAGAGTAAATAAAGTGCATTTAAACACCCCTTATGAAAGTTCTCTGACAGTCAAAAGGAAAAACAGTCTGTGGCATCCATTTCGAATGTGACACTTTGCTTACTTGTAAGTGCAAATGCCTTTTTCACTTATCGATAAAATTGAAACCTGGGCACCCCTGTAATAAAAACACACATTAATAAACCCAGATTACTACTTGGCATGCAGTGAGTGATTGATGCAGAATTACTGATTTAGATAAGTCTGTTTTCCCATAGACTCCATTTTAGTGAATTTTGTGGAAAAGAAAGCGAGTTAACATTTTTGAGACAAAACAGTTTTCACCAATACAGAGCAAGTTTTCCTGGGTATGGTTGTTGGGAGTGAATTTTATTCCTTCTTAATGAAAGCCTAAGCACATGAGACTTTGGGATCCCTACGGAGCTGAGGTGGCTCGTAATTCAGTCCCAGAGCCCCAGAGGCACTGGGGCTGCATCACGACAATCCATTGCAGGTTTATATTCTTGCCTCTGAGCCTGGATGGGCAGCCTTGGTCCCCAGGCCCGTCTGCAGCACAGGTACTCAACACCGACTTGTCAACAGGGTTTGTTTCTGGAGGCTAGGCCTGAAAGACAGATTGCCAAAGTCATGCCAGCTACGTTTGCCTATGCTACTCTGAAAAGTGACTCCTGTTATAATTACATTTTGTGAATGTGACTGAGTAATTCCCCCAAAGTTCATACAGATTTTGGCCTTAAAACATTGAGTTGTCTAATCAGAAGTTGTCATTCAAGTGTATTGGTAAAAAAACCAACACATCAACTTGGTGGACTGAAATTGTACTGGAGAGTTGAAGTTTTACTCTTAACAAAAAACCAACAAAAACAAAAATCCAAAGAAACCCAAACCAAATGAATACCCTCAAACCAAAACTAAAATGCTAAACTCAAAACCCACCCTCTGGTGTGTTAAAGATCTGATTTCTTTAGATTTGATCATGGGGATTTGTCTTTTTTTTTTTTTTCCCTAGCAGCCCTCTTTTAACCAACAGATTTCAGCAAATAATACTGTGTACAGTGAAGAATCATAAATCTTCTGCTTGGACGGTTTTAGCACATCCTCCAGTGAGGGGTTGTTAAGAGTAAGAATCAAAGCAGCAGCTCAGCTAATGCCGTGACAATTTCTCTGAATGTGCTGTGTTGTCCACCAAAGTTTTTTCTGAATGATACAGAGACACCGATTTTTGTTCCTTAGGTCAACTTTTCATGTGTGTTTCCTGCTGAAATTGCTAATGATCTGAACAGAATTAGTTGGCCACATTGTGCTGTCTCCCTTGATTTCAGTAGGGAGAAACAGATCATATGGGGGAAAAAAGGGAAAAACAAACTGCAGAATAAAAGCAGAGTTTGTGATGATCCTTTTTTTTTTTTCTTCCCCCCAAAAGGACCAATGAAGTTTAATATGAGAACCTCAGAAAATCGTAATTCAGCTGTTGGGATGTTTGTGCAAGCTGAAGAGTTTTAGTGGATGTTTTGCAGTGGTGCCTGAGTGGGAACAGTTACGAAAGGTGCCATCTGAAACTGCTTGGGAGTTTTGTATTTACTAGTCTGTCCGCCAGATGAATGATGGAGGTGTGGGTTTAACCTACTGTGCAAAGGATCTGAGAAATTAACTTTCTGAATATACTGCCAACAGCATTCATCAGCAGATTCCTCTACTGCTTGACTTCACAAAGTAATGTTCTTTGTTGACACCAATGGTTAATTATTACGTGCCAGCCATGAAGGAGGGCAATTCAGATTGCTGAATGAATGTGATGCTTTTAGGTGAATCTGTTACAGTCTTTGCAGCTGTCACACTATGTAAGTGTCATTTTCACAGTTTTAGAGTAGAGAGATTTTCGCATGTGAAGTTATTGATTGAAATAAGCTGCTTTTTTTCTAAGAGCTTGAGGGTCAGAATGACTTGCTCATGCTCAAGCCCTGCTAGTGTTCAAAGTCTTACAAGACCAACTACGCTCGGTTCTGTTTTCCTGCAAAGATGAATGGGAACACAGAAGTAAAACCGTAGCTAATAGAGAATATACATGAACTGTGCTGCTGTGGAATCAGTATTTCTCACCTTCACCTTTGAAACTCTTATAAACTGACTTTGGCTCAGAGTAGGGGTAGCTCGGAGGAACAGTCAGCTGAGCAAAATTAGTGTACAGGGGTCTGTCTCGTGCTCATGGCTCTGCTGCAGCCAGTGGCTTTAGGGAGAGGTAGGTGGAAGTCAGAGCCTGTCAATAATGTATCTGTAGCTGAATGACACAAATAAGTGATAGAAATAGGACATCATTATTACTACTATTTTAATCAAAGCAGGACCTTAATTAACAGGAACTTTTGTCTTCTGGATGGAAACAATAATACCTTCTCAACAGATTTACTTGAAAAGTTGTTTTCTCAAGTGAACTGCAATGTATCAATTTCTAAATTTATTTTACAATAATCAGTTTAATTATCAGATTGTGATTCTGAGACCCAAAGGGGATATCAGGGCACAGCTTTGTAAGTGTATCTTTACTCTTCATCATTTCATTTATGGGTGGTGTGTTGGTTTTGGTTGGTTTTTTTTTTTTAGCGTGAAAAAAGTACTCTGTTTTCTGAGGTGGTGATAGTTTCTGGCTATCTTCAAACCTGTGATTGAGTTTCCCTTTGTGGTTGGCATTTGTCTGTGTAACTTCTGCAGATCCTGGCTGAAAAGAGTCATGGAACCTCTGCTTCTTGCTGAGACAATTTATGTCAAGACTTTCAAGACATAACTAATATTTTTTCATCAGAGCAATTTAGGCTTATCTATTTTCCTTGTTTAACTCACAAATTAGCTATTTGAAATGTTTTGCTGCTCTAAAATTCTCTCTGTAGAGAACATTAATTTGCAAGCAGCATCAGTAATTTAGCAGCATACATTTTACGGTTGGCAGGGCTGGTGTGACTCTGGAGGAATATTTGTACCCTTCTATAGTTATTTCTCTGCATGTTTGTTTTGTAATCGATGAAATATCACAGCTGGCAAATCAGATACATTTAATAGGATGGCAGCATCTTTTATCACTCAAGATCTTTTTTCCCATGCCTGCTGCTGTTGTTGTGTGGATTGAAGAAATTCAGCTTCCTCCTCCTTCCAAAACAGACTAGATGCACTTGCTGTTACTGAGATAGTCAAGAGAGTTCAGCTGCAGTGTTATTAACCATCTGCAGTGCTGTCAAACCCAAACATTTGAAAAAGCACAATGCAAAATTAATTTCTTTGCTATTTGAAGTTTACCTTCTAGTTTCTGAGTACAAACAATTTTCTCCATCCTTTTAGCAATCAGAAAAATGAAAACTTGAGGGTCATCTGATCAGACAAGGAATTTGCTTGTGATGAAATTGTAAGTAGTATTTGAAATAGTGAGACGCAGCCTCCAGGGATAACCTCCGTGAAGTGTCCATTTCAGTTCCTATAATAAAGAAACTAAAAACGCATAAAGCAGTGGGTTGAATTCTCTGTCCGTTAATCAAAGGAGTTATGTTTTTAGGAGTTTGTTTCCAGGAGACCGAATGTTACTGAGAATGAGTTCATACATGTAATTTAACATACAAAACAGCATCCACACTATTGTGGTACTCATTTGCATGCATAATAACATCTTGGAGGAAGAGAAGCATGGGCTGATACTTCCAAAAGCGACTCAGGGGTGTAGCCGCAGGGCATGGGAGCTTGCTGCCTGGAGGCTGCCCCTTCGTGCTGGGCGTGCTGCGGGCGCATCCCTGCCCAGGACTGCGCAGAGCTCGATGAGGCACTGCGTTAAAAACCTGGCTGTGTTTCCTTGGCTTTTGCACAGTAGCGATTCATGGGGTTTAGAAGTGCTGTGAGACCTCAAATATCTTTAATGTGTGCTTATATGAATAAGTGCTACCTAGAGGGTGTTTTTCCTGTATTTGCAGCTCTTGCTAGCCAATGCTCTAGTCTTTGTAGCAGCAAGGGCGCGAGGAACACATCTGTTATGTAGGCTAAAGTGAACTTTTTAGCTGCTTGAAAGTCCGGTCTGTTTAGGGTCTCCAAGGAAAGATAAAATAAAGACAGACCTTGAGACTAATTCGTTTAGTAAGTGAGGGATAGAGTAGGACTATCTATAGATAAAGTATCTCATTATATTGTTTATTTCAGTGCAAACTGATGGAGGAATTATGCTGAGATACATTTTCCTGAAGATGTACTGTGAACACACTGTTGGCTGTTTCCAAGAATGCACCGAGTTTTTTTTGCTTCCTATTTTATCCTAAAAAATATTTACAAAAACCCCTAAATCCGGTGTTTATAACAGACGTTGTAAGCTGAAGCAAAGTGAACTCTGAAAATTGGCAGCTTTCTTACAGTCTGTGGCATCATTTGTTGTTAATGAGGGAGTGCAGTTAAAAATGCGTATTAATATTTAATTGAAGATTCATGTAAGGCCCAGCTGTGACCATAAAAATATATTTTTTTTTTCTGAGAGAAATAAAAGCAGTGGTTCCCTACGGTCTCATTTGATTTCTTTATTCAACAGCAACCCATATGTTAGCATACGTCTGGGTAGAGCCTTTTGTATAATTGCAGAATAAAATATGCAGTTCTCTATCTTATTTTTTGTATAAAAGGCTAGCAACAAAATTGCATAATGTGAGACTGCTTATGATCAAAGTTTTTAAATAAGCATCACGTGGGTTTGGCACTTTGGTTGGAAGAATTGTACATAAAGAAATGTACAGCAGATGGCACTATGCCGTAACCATAGGATGAGAGGTCTGGGTAGCAAAAATGTGTTTGAGTTTGTACCTATGTATGGAATTCATATTTTCCTGTAAACAGTGATAGATTAGAAGACCAACGTGTTTTAAAGTAGAACTGCGTAAACTTGTGTATCGTGTGTCAAGTAAAGCTTTGGTGGGTCTCTAGTAATGATGTTCAGTGCCACTTCCAATGATCTTTCTAGCCTTCAGTGAAGCTGTACTGCTAAATGCCTAAGAGCTTAGGTGTTACTGAAAAACAGTGAAACTAAAGTCAAGCAACACACGCAGCTTTCTTCCACTGCACCACAGCAGATCAAAGCGTGTAGAAGTTTTAAACGAGAGAATTTCCCCAGCAGCTGCTTCAGTTGGGTAAGAATTGCCAGGAAAGCGTGGGGAGAACTTAGTGTAAATGGTTAAAAAATGTGCTAGAACTACTTTTAACGTGCAGTTCTGAATTTAATTTTTCTTTCCCTTCAGCTGGTAAACAACATCCCCAGGTAACTTGATGGTATAGTGATCTGTGTGTTAGTTGTCGAAATACCCCACAACAGTTTGTCAAACTTGAGATAAATCTGGATGTACACTATTCCTTCGTCTTGGAGTGAGAGACCTGCCTCTTCAACTAAGTGTAACATTGCCTACCTCTTGTAGTGAGTTGAGTTGACAGTGTTTTGTGATCTGTAGGGCAAAATGACTTGTGAAGGATCTGAAAGGCTTAGTGGGCTAGAGTTGACTTTGTAGTTCTTACGTCAAAATCGGGGAAGCTGGGTCAACATTATGTGCGTCCTGTACAAAAAGCAGAAACTAAAGGGTTTGGGAGGATTTCTGTTTGATCCCTCCTCGGTGACTCTCCTTAAAGTGGATGGCATCTCTGCAAACTTTGAGCTGCAGCCAACAACCACCTTCTTATGGAACTTACTGGTGGTGTGGTTCAGCTACTGACTGGCTCTTCTGCTTCCTGAGTGGTCTTGTGGTCGAGCCATGGACAGGCCTGGATCTTAGGAACTAAAATTGAAAGGAGAGAGAAGGTGTCATTGGCCACTTCAGAACTGATGGACTGTACGTAGAAATAGCCTGTTTGAATGCTGGTGAATTTACCAGTTCACATCCTTTTGGCTCATCAGGAACATGCCTCATGGTTATATTTTTGACTCAGGGATAATCTGGTGTGGAGGACTATAATGCTTAGTGTACTTTATAATGTCCTAGGTTGCTGTAGTTCTTAAATGCACTTTAAAGTGGCAATTCTTACATCCATATTTCTTAGCATCATTATTTAGCATTAGAAGTAGAATTTTAAGTCAGTGGAAGGTGTTTGATCCTTGTATGTTTAAGTATATAGCGGTTAAAAAAGATATTTCAAGATCTATTTGCTTTTCTGCCTTACTGGTATCAGAAGGAGAAATGTGGGAATATGACCAAGAATGTGGTGAATGCAAGGAATTAAGTGTTTATTGTCAGTAATCATGGAGTGGTGCAGATAGGGTCCTCTAAGCATGGCAAGTATTTAGGAATGTTTTCTTCTGTGCATGTTAGCATGCTGCTGAAGAGATCGAATCAGGCTGTATTTACAGTGAGTTTAATGGCCTTTCTTATTAACTGAAGTGGTATGTGATGTTAATCATGAAGCACTTCTAAGAACCCTCTATTAAAAATTGACAGCAATATACCTGGGTAACTTTCATGTGTAAATCTATTAGTAAATTAATCAACTACATGATCCTAAGAAAGGACACTAAAATGCTTTATTGGTTTGCTGTTTGCTGCATTGATTATGGGGGGCTTTTCTGAATATATTCCTCTGACTTCAGCTGTTTGCCAATTCTTCATGGCAATAGTTAAATGACATTTTGCTAGCTCAGTATTCTTCTCCACACTGGATTTGTTGCAATATCTGAAGGTGATTCCCTTTTACAAAGTGGGCATAATTTTCTGGAGAAGGATGATGGCTACAGTATTTTATGTGAACTTGTGTCCACTTGCAATTACTTCTAGTTTAAAATAATAATTCTAGTTTAAAATAATTCCCTGCTTAACCACCCAGACTTCACACTTTATTGGTGGTTAAGCAAACCATTCCAAAGTGAAATCAGATTTTTTTGTATTCATTTATACATTGTGTGTATTTTGTAGCACTCAGAATTTTATAAAAAGTAAATAATTTTTAAGAAACACTTGTTCAAATTCTTTTTCATGTGTTAAGAAGATGGACAGGAGAGGAAAAAATCTTTAAATGATCCAGATACAAGAAACTTAGTTGACTTTTCCCCTCCCCTGTTTGAATCTAAGGAAGTTTTGATCAAGGCAAATAAGTCTGTCGTGTGCTGGTTTGTCTAGTCATGTTGTCTTTATTATTAGTGTCCAGTCTGTATAGGGTAAACCATAGGATGATGTTTATATCCTCTACTAGTATCGAAATTACATGGGATGTAAAGTAGTATTGATTCTGTCTTTGAATGTCCTAGACCACTTGAAGGTAGGATCTTTAGTGCATATTTATATAAATGAATAATAGAAAAGATTTTCCAGCATTTTTTTTTAAATATGTGCATTTCCACTGACAAATTGGTAACCAGAAGTCCTGCCCTCAGCAAGTTCTGTGCTTCCTGAGTCGGGGGGAGCTGATGACTTCCTCACATGGAGAACTTAGCACTGCATGAGATCTTTGGTCTACGGAAATTACACAGGGAACAGAAAAACAGAATAAATATGGAGGAGGAAAAAAGTACCTGTGAACAGTCACTTGTTTTCTTCTAAACCTCCCAACACATCTTCCCATGGAACCAAATGGTGTGATTTTCGTAATTCCTCAAAAGTTTGTGACTGTGCTGTAAAACAGGCCAGAACCAGCTGTGGGTGTCAGAGGGTTTTGAGCAGCTGGCTGTGACCTGTTGTGGGTCCTGAGGGCTCCATGGTTTCATGGGAATCTCTCAAAAGCAAAGCCAAGTCTTGTGGAGAAGGCTTTCTTGAAAGCCCTCTGCTTTCTGTGAGCAGACAACCTCAGCTGTTTTTGTATTAATTACCTGAATTTCATTGTGAGTAGATTATGGAGTTTTTTCCCACCAAGAAAAAACAATAAATATTGAATATCACACTAAAAAAATAGTAAATATAATTTTTTCTGTTAACCATTTAATAGAGACAGGTCATTTATACTGATGTAACTTTAGTTTCTCTTTTTTCAGGGCTGTTCCTCTTTTGAAGTAGCAGTGATACATAATAAATCAGGTCAGTTGCATAGCTAATTGTCTGTGAACCAAGGCATAATTTTCTCAAGCAGGAAAACCAATTTAAAGGACTGGCAGCATTCCTGCTTGTTCTGAGGTGGGGGGGAAGGCAGGCCAGAGTTTTAGTGAAGTTTGATTTAAAAACTCCACAGCATTCCTGTTTCCCTGATGGTGGTCCCCTATCCCTGCCCCCTGCCAAAGATTTTATTACAAATAAAATGACTGTTCAGATGGAAGCCTTAGAGATGCCATATATATTATAGCACATAGTATATAACATATTAATTGAAATTATGGGGTGATTCGAACAAGCCTGGCTCACAACATCAGAACACTTCTCTCCTGCCTTCATTTTCTTTGTGACTTGGATTCAGGTTTGTGAGATTAGCATGACATTGATCCTTTCCTTGGGCAATGCACAATTTCGTAATTCAAGTGCAACAGCTGCTGTAACCATTGCGCCAGCTGTCCCTGCAGATGCTCAAAATTCTACAGCTTCTCAAAGATGCATATATGTCCCTGGGGTAAACCATTTTTCGAAGAGGTAATGTATGAAGTACCTTAAAAGGGTCAGTCACTGTGCTGGCAATTCTGAGCGTGTAGTGCTGCTTTACTTAACTAAAAGCACTTCTCTGTCTCCCCTGTATGGCCCATAGCGCAAAAAAAAAAAAACCAAACCAAAAACCAAAACAAAAAAACCCCAAAACCATCACCACCACCAACAAAAAAAACCCCAAAACCACCTCCCAACCCCGCAACAAAACAAACAAAAAAATCCCTCCTGTCCATCTGTTATTATTATTTACTAAAGGAAAGAAGCTTTTAATAAATAAATAATGTAAATGGTAAAATTTGGCAAGCAGGACACAAATTTCTGTTCAAGGTAGATGCTTACAGACTTGGTTTCCCTGTTTACCAGCCTGCAGAGGATTTACTTGACATAGAAGACATCCTGGATGAACTCTTCTGTCTGCCTGACAAGGGCTCATTCAGGCTGACCCGTGCCTGGATTAGTGGGGCAACCTCTGAGCTCCGCTGCAGTTCACTTGGGGAAGTTTCCAGTTAAGTGTTGTGATTTCAGATCATCACTTTGGGCTGGTTTGGTGCTCATCTGTAATCCCGATTGTGGCGTGGGCAGGCTGAGTACCAGGTTCTGTGCAGACTGCCGTCTGACTGCATGTCCGGCATTGAGAAAGTGAAGTGAGGGTCTCCATTTCCATCCTTGCATTGAGGGCTTTGCTCAGTTGCTGGGCTGCAGTGCTTGGATTCCCTGAGGCAGAGTCGTTGCATTGTTGGTTGTTGGAGCTCCTTGAATGATTCATGGTTTATTGAAGAGGGCGGAAGACTTGTAAGTACAGTGGAGAGTACCTTGCATGCAGAATAGGTCTAGGGACCTAATGGGCCTATATTAATTGAACTGATTATTTTGTATGTATTTAACAAATTGTCTCCTTACCTTAAATCAAAAATATCCAAAAAGACCCCTGAGGAAGGCTATATAGCATCTGTTTTGTCATGAAATAATAACTTGGTAAGTAATAAGCAAGGAATGTTCTTGGTCTGAGTCCATAACCCACATGTTTTACTGCTTCTCTTTCACAACAAAGATAGTCTCAGTTATAGGAATCCATTATTAAGGAATGCCTCTGGGTCTGACGTTCCTCAGGACAAAGACTTGGAACAATTCATAGCTAAAATAAGCCTTTTTTTCTCTCCTACCCCTGCTTACTATGAGGTTGAAAAGAAGTAAATGTAGATTGTATCTAAACTGGTCCTATCTGAAGTGAAGATAATCGTCATGGTTGTGAGGCTTAGCCCAAATCGGAATGGCATCCCTTAAGTTTCCTCGATCCTCCTACAACTTCTAGTATTTTGGTCTTGCTAGTGCCTCTTCTTGGTATGTCCACTTACCTTCTGAGATCCTGGGAACAGCCAGAAATCCTTTTTCTATGCTGTCTGCCATCTCTGCAGTACGAAAAATGTGGTAAGTGGGGAGGTGATTTTAGAGTCTGCGTGACTGTCTGTCTAGAAAACAGAACCAGAGAGAAAGGAGTTTATTTCTAATCAGCCCAAAAATTATAAAAGGATTATTTTGGAAATCTAATTAGAAAATTAATTGCTTTCATGTTTTTCAAAGTGCAGTGCCTAGTCCCAACCATCTGTGCCTTACAAATGTAGAATTTTCATTTGGGCCTTCTTGTAGTTGAAGAAATCATTCATCTAGGGGACAGTTAAAGACATTGGTTATCAAAATCTACTGCTCTTTCAAAAGGGTTTCTGGATGATTCATTTCTTCAGGAAAACACGTTTTCATTTTTTTGCATCATTGAGTGAAGTAATTCAGAGTTCCAAAAAGCAGTAATTTTGCAGGAAAGGGGAGACAGATGTGACAAAACTCAGAGTTTTAATAAGATTTAAAAATACATATTTTATAATATATTCATTATTTAGAATGGGGGCACAACTTGCCAGCCTCAGAGCATGGTCTTTAATAAGTAGGCCTTTGATGTTCTTTTATACTTTATTAGTAAGTTATAGCTGTCAGGTGAAATTTTGCTCATTATTTCAGGAGTAGACATTGATTCTAAATTTAGAAATGATTTCTTAAGATTAGAAGAAAAAAAATCTAGCTGATGAACAGAGGTTAAATTAAGAACAATAAGTCACATCCTCTGAGTGCTTTTAATCTTGAGACCAAGACAGATTAAAGTAGTATTATGAAAGATCATTGTGTCATAAGATAATAATTTTATTAATCAGACTTTGTACTTGTGTCACTTCTGTAGTTGGTGGTGAATGCATAGTAAAACAAGGGTATGAAAAAGTATTTCCCAAACAGAATACAGTATAAAGTGTTGCCTGAACCTCTAAGTACCTTGGAGCAAGAGCTAAAATCCAAATCTAAGTCCCTGAGAGCCATGCTGTTTAGCATTTTGTTGGATGCATTATAGACCTGAGGACCACACCATGAAGTTTGCTTAGCCTAGTCCATCCAAGTTTTCCTTAAAGGTTGGTGGGTGCTCTTATCAAAGGTATACTATAAAAATATATTTCAAATTCTATAGCTCTTGGAATGGAAAGAATCAGTCTTTCATTGTAAATGAGTGTGAAATAAGCAGCTTTTGAGAACAAACACCTCAATTTTATTTCAGTTGATTCTGGTTTGCACCGGCTGTTTATATGTCTAGGCAAAATCATTAAGATTATTCACTTTGATTTCCTGTGCAACGTGTATTTTTGGAGTTATACCATTTGATACCGTCATTACTGTAGGACTCTGTCTGCAATGATACACATTTACCATATGCTCTGAGCTGTAATCTATGGGCCTATGAACTTCTTTGCTCCCTGTGCTCATGGCTTTATAATGGGGGTGTGTGTGCTGCCGAGTTCAAGTACAGGATAGTTGTCTGTCCCAGAGTTGTTCTCCAGAGGATTTGGAATCAGGGTAGAGCAGATGCTTGATCAAATGTGAGCTGGGATCCTGGTGCATGTCTGTCTGTTGTTTATAATTTCCTGCTTGCTGAAAGAACAAACTGACTACAAATAGTACCACTGAGAGTTAGATTTGTAGAGGGAGACTTTGTTGCTGATACGTAGCTAATGGAGGAGCTTCTTGGTTGGACAAAGTTTCTTTTATGGTTTGCTTTCGTAACATGGTATTTTATTTCTGCACTAATCCTTATCTCAGTACCAGAGAGTTGCAGTTTGCTCAAATAATGGCTCATAAAGTGTAAAAACTGTTTCTTAAATCATCTACTTGTTTGCTTTGCTCTGGGTACTTGTTTTATCGCTGTAGCTAACCTTTAAATAGATATTTAAGGCAGTGGGCAAGAAGTCAGCCATGGTATTATTGCCACAGGGATAGAGAAAAAGCCCTTTGATTCTTCATTTGAATTCTGCGTGAAGGAAAGGGAGTGAAAAAACAACAGGGCTGAACCTGTAAAGAGAAATGTATGTTTGTGCGTGTTAGCCCACCACATGACATAAAGGTCAATGGAAGTGATGTAACTTGGTTCCTTAAAAAAAATCATAGCATCACCACCTGCAGCAGTAATTTGTCAACTTGTGAAACCAACACGCCTTTTCTTATAAGCAGTCTTTGTGTCCCCTCATTGAACAAAGAAAAGCGATGCTTCAGGGTGCAGGGGTACATGGTCCATCTCTGAGGAGTTCCCTGTTTTGACGAGTCCCGCAGAGGCTGAATGTGCACCTAAAATCAGGTTTTTGACAAACTGGTAACCTAACATCAGGCTACCTTTGTGTCACATCCTTTAACTTGGATCCTCATCCTGGAGGTCCGATTGTCTGTTAAGCAGATATCCTGTAACACTTTGATTCCCACAAGCTGCATAGCACAGGGGAAAGCATCGTCCCAGGATGCTGCAGCAGGCTTCTCACTGTCTTCAGGGAAAATGCTGCTGCTGATCTGTGGAGAATCCTACCAACAAAGCTGCATAATGACTTCAGTGTTAATTATGTGAAGGTGGTAGGTCCCAGAGGTTCAGTTCTGTTGCTGCTCTCCATGGCTTTCACGAGGAGCCACCTCTGTATTTGCTATTACTTCACAGCTGTCTTAGCATTATTTACTTGCAAAGTCTTTGCTGGGATTTAAGACATTGTGTGGTATCCTTGCCACCCGGTAGGATTGTCTCCTCCTTCTCTAGAATAATTTTCACCTCAGTTCACCTCTGTGTTTGGCACTTATGTCTCTGCCCAAAGTATTAACTGTAGAATTTCTGGGCAAACTTAGATGTGAAAATGTTTTGGTATTGATATTTTCCTCAGCTTACCAAAAGGTGATGGCACAGAGCTCTTTCCTTAGTGGGATGCTCACAGATTTCTCAAAAAACAGTGTATCCAGTGCATTTTAGCCATCATTCCTCTGCAACAAGGAAGTTTAGAGCAAATTTTCTGCACAGCTTATAGCTTGAAGAAACTCTGTGTGGAACACTCTAGTTGCTGGACTGGCATTGTCAGATTTGGGCAATGTCAGTGTGCTTTTGCAGACTTGGAGTCAACTGAAGCAACTGCTTGCTTTCTGGATTTGGTGGCTTGGAAATACCTGACAAGTAAATAGCTTAGACCAGGGTAGGTGAACCTCCTTTAGGGAACGGTTTTGTTTGTAACATGTATTTTCTTCCTTTGCATCCCACACAAAAGATGTTCTCCTTAAACCCTTGAACAAAATATCAATGCTTTCTTTTTTTTTCTGGGAAGCTTAAAACCAGCACGAGCGATTACTGATTTCTCATCGCTGAAGTTTAGTGGAGATGACAGAATAGGCTTGGAGGGTTAAAAATAAGGCATTGCTGATATTGTTCAACTCGCCAAACTCACTTGTTTCTTATGGCTTTGCAGCAGTGCACAGTAGGCTTTCTCTGAAATATTCTGCGAGTTGTGATGAAGCTCACTTAGGAAAACAATTGGGGTGATAATTTGGAATGAGCAAATGGATGTTGAGGTGCTTATTTGAAGGCATGAAGTCCTCTCACACAGGCCTTCAGCCCATCTCTCCCAGGATTTGGTTTCTTCCTGGTTTCTTTCTTCTTGTGAGGACAAGTTTCTGCTGCTGTGCAGGCAGCTTTCCCCACAGCCCCAAGGGGTGTTTTGGAGGGCCTGTGCCTTGGTGATCTTTATCTCCTTTGTGTGGATGGTATCCAGTGTGCCTGTGTCTAGCTGTAAGAGCAAAGCCTTTCTGAGAAACCAAGGTGTCATGAGGCACATCTTCCCAGGGGAAATGGTAGTGTGCTCTCTTCTTTGTTCTGTAAACATCAGGGTGGCTTCTGCCCCACATTGTTTGCATCCTATGCTTTCCTCAATTGCACCTTCTTTCCTCCCCACATGGGCAACTCCCCCCCACAGTCCCTGGGCAGATGTTCATTCTACTTCCCCAGGTGACAGCTGACCTCTGGATGTGGATGTGTTTTTACCTTCCCTGTTTTATGTTTTTTCCCTGCACTACTGATGATATGAGTGAATAAAGTGCCTGAGTCCAAAAGGCACTGGGGACCAGCCAGACACAAGCTCCTGTCTGCCTGCAGAGTGCTTTTGCAGTGACACGAGCTTCTATTTATTTGATTTGAGCCAGATGCTTCGACTTGCCTTGATGCCGCACTTGAAGTGCTTTGTGCGGTCCTGGCCGAGGGCTTTTGGCAAGTGCAAACCAGAGGCAAAGTGGGCACCAACTGAATACAGACACGGAAGTTGGTTGACAGCTCACCAAAAATGCTCTGAGTAATGGCACTCGTTGAGAAGCTATCTAAATTAACTCCATCAGCCAATTCTCATTCAGTGCAAACCAACTCCAAACACATAACTTAGGACATCATTTTGCATCTGTACATTCTTTTTCTTAATTTATTCCCGGAATCTCTCATAATCAAATTGATATTTGGTATTGTATGTGGCCTCGCTGGCTGGGGTTGATTGTGATGGCCCCTTGCTCTAAAATCTGGACAGTAATTCTGTTGTTCAGGCCACATCTTCAGCTACTGCTTCAGACAGACTTCTTTATTCTTAACAGATCCTTAACCTGAAACTTCTGTCCCAAAAATCCAGAGGCTTTTAATATAACCCTTTGCCAGTTCTTAGCCATCAAGAAAGTTGCAAAGTAACCTTTTTTTTTTTAATCTCTTCTCTTTTGGAGGTGTTGTTATATAAGTATCAAGGACAGGATGGATGTGCACATGTGATAGAATTACAGTTACAAGATGAAAAACAGCAAATCATGCCTGAAAGCTTGAAATAGTCTGTGGAAAGAGGAAAAATAGCAGTATAACTTTCAAACATATTTTTTTCCTATACTATACCCTTTTTTGCTGACAAGTTAATTCTTTCTGACAGACTTGGCAAGTGAGCAAGTGTCTCCAAGGCAGACACCAAAGCTGCTTCATGAATTCATCTTATAGTTTCTCTGATATTGTTGCTCTGCTCAAATGGTATTTTTAGCTTTATTCACACCTTGCTTTAACATTTTTGTGCGTGAGGATCGTTAAGTCGTGGGCTAGTGTTTCTCATTATTATTGTTGTCATGTTGAAGAAATGGTTGCTGGATGTAGGCTCCCTGGAAGGGATCTCTCTGGCTTTGTGAACACTTAGCCCAGAATCTTACTCCAAAAGTCAGACCTCTCACATTGTGATTTTATGATTTAAAAAGAAGGAATATTTTCTTCAGGGATGTGTAAAATACTCAAATTCCTAATAGTAAAAATACTGTACCTCATTGTATATTTACTTCCCCAGCAAGAGCCGAGGAAGAAGAGGAATCTGCTTCAAAGTTGACAGTGAAAACAATTTGAGAGATCTGCATCGGGCAGCCTTTACAGAGCTTTAGGAAGAAAAAAGTCTACTCAAGAGCATGTGGAAATGGAGAATTTCAGGCCCTTTTTGCAAAGAGTAGGTTGAATTACGTATGTCAGCTCCATCAGCAATGGAGAAAAATAAGAAAATTAATTTGATATTGTAGGTTTCAATGTTCCTTCCAAAATAACTACAGTCTAATGATGGAGAATGTCTTTTCAAGTGGCAGATGGCTACATTAAAGCTACAGCTGTGCCACCATTTCAGAATTTCTATAAGGCACACGAGGAGGGGACAGCTGCCTATAGTGTAGGTGGTAGACTCTCCTAAGAAAGCTTATTTTTAAAGTGGATTTGATCCTTGACCTCGTTCATGATTTGATCTCCTGGATAGCTCTCCCAGTTCAGCGAAGGGGGCAGCATAGAGGGTGTGGGACAGGAGCTGCCAAGGTAGTTTGGGGAGAGGGTGTTGGTGTGGGAACCTGGGGCTGCTTGCCTCGACCTGGAGCTGGCAGAACCATCTCTGGAGTCAGGGAGCCTGGTTCAGCAGGAGTCAGGACCTGCTGTCTTGTGGTGAGGTGAGATGGGATGCTCAGCAGCATCTCTCAGTTCCTGTTGGGTTTTCATCAGCATACTTAACCTTTAACTTGAAAAATAAGAGCAGAGCTGCCTGTCACCCTGCTTTGAAAGTTTGCTAGCCTTGGCACTAAAGGAATCTGAAGATTTCGAGCTGGAGATCCAGTTTTCTTGGACTCAGCTGTAATTACTATTTCAGAAGCCATGCTTTCTTCTAAGGAGTACGGTTGTTGTAATATATGGATTATTTAACTAGGAGTTAGAGTCTGGCCATGTAAATTTTACTAGCTTGTAAGAAAAGTAAGCTTAGCCTGTGCTTCTTGAGTTTGATCTACCATGAGGCTTCTTGAGGGGAAAAAAGATACTTGCAGATGTAAAGTTAATAAGGAAAATCAGAGACGTTATCTTTTTATAAAGATATATGTCAATACACAGACAAATGTGTGTATATATATATAAAAATCTGAGTATTGTGACGTTAGGGGAAAATGCATATATGGGCCATAGCAGAAAGCAGGAGTCAGCGGAGGGTGTAGGGAGGCGGTGGCACAACAGAAAGAAACAGATGGGAGAGCTGGGGTGCAGTGAGTCAGGGCAGGTGCTGAAGGAGGTGGCTGAAATGCTGTTTGGCTAGAAGAGCCTCCAGCTTTTCTTGCACAGAGGTAGCTCTTCTCTGTTCCTGCTGTGTTTCTGCTGGCATGTTTAATCTCAGTGGGACAGAAAAGCGGCGGCTGTATGGTCATTGAAAACAGTATGGGCAACTACAAGAGTAAAGGTGAGTTTGATAGGGAAGAAAGATTGTTGGAGGGTAAGAAAAAGATAAGCATGGCTGAGAGCCTGAAGAATCGAAAAAAAGAAAAAAAAAAAAAAGGCAAGACCATAAGAAACATCATCAGTAGTCAAGCAAAAGACAAGTGGGATGAACGACCCAAGGAAGCACAGACTGATTTAATGTATGAAATGTGAAACATTGGAATGGAGACTGGAAAGGCAACTGGAGACCATGACAATTCACATGACTGTTTCTAAATGGGACAAAAATGTGTTTTCCAGCACATGTGCTTACTGTTTATATTTGAGTGTGTTTGTAACTAGGAGGGTTAACTTCTAATGCTTTCTTTTTCTAGCCTCTTAGGTAGCTTTTAAGTTTTTTGCCTTTTGAATACTCCAAGTGGGTAGGCATTTATTTTGATGTTATTCCAGAACCTTTTATTTTCCATGCAAAATGATTTGATACTTTCTAGGTTGTTTAAAAGATACTTTTCAATGATTTTGAAGTTGCAAGTGTTTGAAGTCATTAGAATAGCTCTGCAGAATATAAAAACTGATGGATTGAGATTCTTGTGTCTAAGAAATGAAAACAACAACAAACGCTCTGATCTGTTTCCTACCTCTGCAATGCAGAGCTTCCCACAAAGCACCTCTGTCTGATCGAGCTTCTGGTTTTACACTTAGACTATCTAGTTAGTAGTCCAGGCAGTTTCTTGACATTTTCTAGGTGTAAGTAATCCACCTAAGTTTTACAGCTGTATATTTAATCCCTCCACTGTTTTCGTAGCACTCTTCCTCTAGTAACAAGTTTAGCCCAGACACGAAAACTCATAAATTAACAAAGATATATAATTGAAGCGTGTAAAATGCAGTGTTCAGAAGAGAAGTGGTATTAGCTTAATCCCTTTCCTGAGTCAGTGCATCAAAATCCTCTCTTGCATGTCTTAGATACTGTATTTTATGAGATCACGTTACACCAGTTTTTCCAGCAGCAATTATTCTTGAGTTTCTTGTTTGCTAAGGAATATACTTCAAAAAATAAGGTAGTCATTGCATTCTGGAAAGCAAACTGATTTCATTAGAAAGAACAGTGTGAAAAACGAGGTTTTCTTTTTGTCAGATGTACAATAGTTTATTAATGTATAAAACATAAAAATAAAAAAAAAAAAAAAAACCCTAAACCCCAGCTGAACAGCATTTATGGGAGAAGAATCATTATTGACAAAGACTGCTGTCTGGCTATGTGCGTTGTTCTGTCAGTACCTAAATGTCATGTTCAGATAACGCACAAAGATGTTGTGACAATTTCTTCTTGTCATGGGAGATCTATAGTACAAAGAAAGCCAGCTCTGGAACTTTACACCTGCAAGGAGTAGATTTCCCTTGTAAACTGAAGCAGAAATCCCTTTTCTTGTAGGGAGCCATTCGTGCTAGAGAGCGAGCTTCTTCCAAACATCTTTGTATTTCTCTCAAATTGTCACATTTGGGATAATCTATTTTGTTTTCTGTGAACTTATGAGGGTTATGTTGTGCTCTTGTAACATTAATTTAAATTCTTTGTAACAGGATGCCCGTTGTTTTTGAAGAGTAAAACTTCCAGCAAAGATAGCTGAAAAAGGTATAAGAAGTATAAAATAATAAAATACATTTTTTTCCTGCTAATTAGGAAGGTTAACACTTCTGGGTTTTTTCACTATTCAGTTATTATTGAGGTCATGAATCCATTGTTTATAGCAGTGATTAAATCTTGGACTCATATGGAGGGAAGTAAGAGAAAAATTACTTATTTTTAGTACATGTAGTTTCAACCAAGGATTTTAAATTTTTATTTGTATTGCACGTGCGTTCTTGTTTCCTAGGTAACAGCGTGTTTTACAAAAGCAAATTTTTACCATGGTAGAAGGAAGAAAAGTTAATCTCAGATAAGTATGGAACTATCAAAATCTTACTAAATCTTAAGCTTCTAACATCTAGATTTCATATTTCAATCAAAGGTCTCTGTGCATATATAAATTCTCTAATATATGGGTATATATACTTGCTTAATTTTAAATTGTAGCATAATTGATAATTTCATTCAAGTTGTACATACACACTTCCACGTTTAAAGATCATACCAGTTTCTGCCATTATTCTCTGCAAGTAATATGTATTTTTTATAGCTGAATCACCAAACATAGTGAGAATTACTGTAAAAGGAGATATATACACACATACATATATTAGATGTGTATAGACATATATATGTATATTAGATGTGTATATATGCAGGTTGAGATTTCAAGTTTCTCGGGAAAAGAGCATTCTACGGTTTTCTGCATATGTGAAAATAAGGGGTTTGTTTTTTTTTTTTTGGCCTGCCTGTGAGGTGCAGCTAAAGAGCTTTCTTCACAGACTTTGGGAGCCTTCGATCTAAATTGAACTGTAGTGTTGAAAGACTTACAGGTTTAGTTGGAGGAAGGAGAATAATGCCCTCTAAAAGAGTTATGAAAAACAGTCTCAAAATAAAAAGGTACTGGTGGCCAATATTACACCTGGCAGTCGTGTTTTTGTTACACAAAATGTGACAAAAACTGTGGAGATCAATCATGCAAGCAATATTTATTCGGTTAAGCTCATAAAATCAGTCACATTAGGTAATTGGTACTACTGTGGTCTCTCATACCACTAATGGATTAAATGTAAGCAGTTCGAAGCTCCTTTTTTATTTTTTGGTGATACATTTATCAACAGCTTTATAGTGAGGACAAAGCATTACATCTGCATCTTAAAGGAAATCAGTGTTGGTCTTAAGTTTAAAGACACACTTTTTTTTTTTTGCTTCTGAACATTTAAACCAGTATCCAGATAAGAGAGGATGTTACAGAACTTTCTGACTTTATAATATTTTCAATTCTTAGAAGGTATCAGCTTAAGGTTTAGTTCTCCTCCATGACCTGCATACATCACCAGTGACTGTGAGACGCTGCACATACAGTAAATAGGGCTGTATGATCATACTTCCAGTGTGAAATTAGTTTTAAAAAGCTTATAAGTGGTCAGCTGAAGGGGTTTTGTTCCTTCCTTGAATCACTTTGTAAGACCCATAGGTAAATTCCCTGTTCGATACAGCTGATCTCCCTTTGTCTTTTGTGCTGCGAAGGCCTGGAAAGTTAAAAAGGGATTTTAAAGTTGCTTGCAATGGTTGCGTGCTGGGTATTTCTCTGTCACTACACACCGTCAGTACACAATGGAAGTTCCAGCTTTGGCTGTCAGCAAAGTGACTGTGAGGCTCTCTGGGAATTGCAGAGGGGATATGGAAGTATTTGAAAATGTTATTTTATATGCTGACTATAGTAACTTCCTCCACTGTAATTTCTCACCTCCCCCCACCGCCCGCCTTTGTTTTTCAGGCAGTCTGGTATCTAAAATTAATTTCCAAGTTTATCAGTATTGAATTTATAAGAATGGAATATTGTGTATTTATTTATGGTGTTAACCTGTTAGCTAAAATAAATGAGGTGCTGTTCATGCAAAGAGGAGAAAACACATATTCTGTCTGAAGATTTATTAGTAGCTTTCAGTCTTCAGCACTGCAGGAAAAAAAGCTGGAATGAACCTCTAGAGATTGTGTAGTCAGTCTCCTAGCCCAAGGCACTATCTTTGTCATTCCTCACAGACACCGTATCACAAAGAATTATAGAATAATTTAGATAACAAGGAACTTGTGGAGGTCATCTGATCCAGCCTACTGTTTGAGGTGGGGCCACCTTCGAAGTTGGGTCAGGTTGCTCAGGGCCCTGTTCAGCTGAATTTTGAGTAACTCTAAGGATGGTAGGTCTTCTCTGAGCAACACACTGAAATGTTTTATCACCCTTATGAGGGTTTTTCCTCCCCCCTTCTATCTGATTGGAATAATTGGAGTTTCCCTTTCTGCAACTAGTGTCTGTTGCCTTTTGCACATTCATGGTGAACCTCTGAGAAAGTGCCTGGCTCTCTCTCCTCCATAATCTTGAAAAAAACCAGCACTTAGATTCTCCCTTAATCTTCTTGTAAAGATCAGTAACTAAACAAGCTTGTGCCCCTCCACCTCTCTCCATAAATTGTGTGCTCCATCCCTTGATCACTGTGATGGCCCTCCACCAGATGGGCTTCAATATGACTATCTTTTTCTCTACTGGTGGGACAACATGCTGTAGATTCAGTCTCACGAGTGCCTAATTATGGAGAATGATCACTTCACTTTATCTGCTGCCTGTGCTTTTACTGATTCAGCCCAGTGTAGAGTTGGTCTTAATTTCTAGAAGGATGCACTGCGAGCTAATTTTCAATGGGTTATCCACCAGGACTGCCTGGTCCTTTCCTGCAGAGCTGGAAAGGAAAACTTTCCAGTTGATACCTGGACTGTTGAGTGTGTGTGCTGGTTTTGGCTGGGATAGCGTTCATTTTCTTCACAGTAGCTAGTATGAGGCTGTGTTTTGGATTTGTGCTGAGAAGAATGTTGATAACACTAATGTGTTAGTTGTTGCCAAGCAATGTTTACATTAAACCAGGAACTTTTTCATTTTCTCATGCTACCCCTGTGTTCTCAGCTGCTTTTCTCCAAGAAGCTGTGAGGAGACATAGCTAGGACAGCTGACCCATGCTGACCCAAGGTTTGCCATATGATGTCATGCTCAGTATATATATGGCCGTGAGGGATTACTGCTCAGGGACTGGCTGGTCTTTGGTTGGCAGGTAGTGAGCGGTTTTATCGCGTTGTTGTTGTTGTTTTCCTTTTCATTACATATTATTATTAGTACTAGTATTTTCATTACACATAGTTATCAGTATTATTAGTATCATTATTTTATTTCAGTTGTTAAACTGTTCTTATCTTAACCCACAAGTTTTATTACCTTCTTTCCTCCAATTTTCTCTGCCATCCCACTGGGGGAGGGGAGAAGTGAGCGAGTGGCTGTGTGGTGCTTAGTTGCTATCTGAGGTTAAACTGTGACAGTGGGATTATTCCATCTCAGCTGCAGAACTTGGCATTTACTTTTGTTGAATTTCTTGGGGTTTCTGGCAGACCATCACAGAATTCACTGCCCTTATTTGCAAAGTGTTTTACCTTGTGTTCCACCCAGATCTTCCAGATATGTCTGTAAATAGTGGAAAATAAGTTTTCTTTCTTTTTCATGGTCTTGGACATTTCTGTACTCTGATTGTTCTGTTTCTACCTCAGTCTTCTCTGCTTTTTTTGTTTCTTTTTATATTAAATTTCACATCACTTTAATCCAAGCATGCTTCTTTTTTGGAGCCATAACATATTAACTGTGGACAGAAACATCCAGTTGAGACCTTAGCAGTGTAGAAGGGACCAGAGAAATAACTTTGTATCTACTATAATCCTATTAAATATATTTCTACGTTTGCCTAGTTTGCAAATAGTGGATGTTATGGAGCTGAATTCAACTTCTGAATGACTATGGTCATCAGGTGCTTTTCAGGGTAATATCTACCTAATCACTTGCTCTTCATCTTTACGTAGTTGAATTTTCTTGCTTACTGGAATATCTTTCATTCCTCCCTATTTAAAGGCATCCTGTTTCTTTTGGATGATTACTTCAGCCTGTTTATTTTATATTCTAATCTGCTCATCCAGAGTGCTTGCAGTTGGTCTAAGATGGGTGATGTGTTGGGATTTATTCATGACCTAGATAGATAAGTACTGAAATTGCACATAAAGGTTTGAATATGTATAATGTATAAAAAGCAAAATACTAAATAGCAGTGAATCCAAAAAGTTTGAAATCATTTGCTTTTCTCTTTTTATGCATTATAGTTTTCCAATCAGTTTTGCATTCACCCTGAGATAGGCAAACATTCTTTAAGAGCGTGGCATATGTTATATTATTGTTAAAATATTTAGTTAGCACATATGGCATCTATTGTATTCTCATTGACTACATGGTTTGCTGTTTTGCTGCTGATGTGACATGATTTAATCATGAGAAATTCAGGTGGGCTGTTTTTTTCCCAGGTGCCTTCAAACTGTTCTGTTTCATTTTTAATTCCATTATTTCCTTGAATGAATGTTTAATGTCAACTGTATAAAGATCTTCCTCTCCCTCTTCCTCATCTCTGCCTTTTTTTTTAAAGCCTGAAGATGACCTTTTGTAGTTGTCTCGCATCTCCATGAGTTCTCAAAGATGACTACTAATGGCTCTGAGACTGCTGAATTATTACAAGCCAAGCCATAGTTTCTGTAGTTGCAATAGTGAATAAAATCTCTCTCATGCAAATGAATTACCAACAGTTGCTGAGACTTTGTCCAGGACATCAGCAGTAGTCACTTATCTTATGGGAAGGTGCCATGGACTCTTCTAATGACTGCGAATGACTGGTCCTCAGTTTTAGGTCCAGTTTTAAAGTAACAGAAGACTCTGAGTCATATTAAACTTAATTGTGACTGGGCAAAACAAATTAATTCTTTTTGTGCTTAATGGATGTTGATGTGCCTGTTAAAAATAAATACACATGAGCTTGGAAGAAGGCCTGCATGTGGCTTGAATATTGTATTTCTTCACTCGCAGTCAGGCCATTAACATAATTTAAACATTGTTCTGTGTAAATTTTTAAGCAAATGTACACAGACATTAGCATAACCCCATTTCTAGACAACCCCCTGCAACTCTGTGCTGCCAATTTAATCTTGTTTCGAATACTGTGACTTCATCTGTTGGAACATCCACTACCTACTAACTTGCTGAGAGCATCAAACAACACTTGATAGTGTTTTGCCTTGGTGAATACTTGTGGGTCCATGTATAACCCCTGATGTTGGTGTTACTGTGATTTGTGTCCCTTTGAGCTCAGACTGCCCGTCTAGGTTCAAAAGAGAGTGGATGAGTGAGAAATGGAGAGAAGCTGGCAAGATGAGGTGGTGGTTAAGCCATATGCATGATTTTATGGTTTCAAGGTGCTGGTACTTGCTGTGGCCCCATGGATTGCTGTGATGCTTGACTCAAAGTCAGCAGTGCTCTGCCCCGTGTGAAAAGCATAGCCCAACTCTAATATCTCAGTCCTGAGCTGATTTCTCACAGAAATACCAAATGTTTTTTTCACCTTGTATTTTGTGAGTGGGTTTGTATTTTGGTTTTCTCGTGTATTTTACATCCTCCCCAGCTGTAGACATTATTTGGAATGGTAGCCTACTCTATAGGTTGGCTTCTCATTGCACTAAGATTGAAGGCCTCTGAACTCAAGACAGGTACTTGATGAACTGAACAATATTGCCAGTATAGGACTTCACAATGTTGTAGAAGTGGGGGGAGGATAAGTTCAAAGAGTTTATAGGGAAGAGTCTGGTTTTATTTGGATTTTGCCTTTTACCTTGAAGAATGTCTTTAAATTACATTTTCAAGCTTTTCACCTCAATTTTGTTTGCTTTAAACTTGGAACTGCAAGTTGAAATTTCTTTTAGTCCAGGAGTTTGGTGTCAAAGCATCTTATCAAATAATTGGTAGGCACACAATGTTTTCAACAATGTAGTTTTTGGAAACAATGCTGCCAAGTCAATACTCAGTGTCATGTTTTCCCTTTCACCTCTTGGAAGTGGCATCAGAAGGGATTCTGGGAAGACTGCACTGTCAGGCAGCAGCCATCTTATTAAATTGAGTTTAAATCCTCCTTTGGTAAACTTAAATGTGACTCATAATTTTTTATTTTTCTTCTCAAGATGTTATTAAATACACTAGGTAAAATAAAAGACAGAACTGCTCATAGATCATTAATGTATCCATTAGTACAGGACTTGATTTTAACCCTCCTAGAATACATACTATTAAAGAGTATAAACCACTGTTCCCAAACCAGATGTTTAGTCTTTTTTTCCAAAATTATTGACAAATTCTTCCATTCCTATGTTCTTCTTACAAAAAAAAAAAAAAAAAAAGGCACTGTGACAATCGTCAGTTCTGTGGCACAGATACTGTATTAAAGAGCCATCACTTTTTAAGTCCAGATTGCAAGTGCCTTTTCTCCCCAAACTCTTGTAGGCTTTATTTTTAGCATTACCTGCCAGGTTTCAGTTTCTGGACTCTGTGCCTGCATGTAACAGTTGATGACATCAAGAACATAAGCAGCAAAATAAAGGATCTTCCCCCACTTGCCCTTCCATGCAATTTCCTTTAGGTTGTTATAGAGGAACCCCTAAAATAAATAAATAAACCAATCTTTTTTTTTTTTTTATTACTGACCAAGGGTCTGACCCAAATATTTTGCATTTTATGTCTAAAATTGATCCATGGACAACTTGGGTGGAAGCCACGGCTGTGGGAATAATGGGCAGTATGAGTCAACATGCTGGGCAGTAGTCTTGTTTTTCTCTATGTGAGAATAGAGGCAGGAAGGAAAGAAAGTGCAAGAGAGGCTGTTTCCAGATATGGGCAGGATGGAGCTTAATTTTATTGTCTAAAGAGGCTTTCTATTTTAAGAGTAGCTCTATGCTATGTAGGGAATCAGTTACTGGAATGTGTTGGTGGGATGGAGATGGTGGGCCTGTAAGAAGGGGGTCATTTGGGACAAAGAAGAACAAACTTAGAAGCAACTAAGCAGGACTTCAAACTAACTTCTGGTTGCTTTTTGTTCTCTTTTTTTCTTGGAAGATACAAAATGCTTAACTTTCAGCTTCCTTGTCTATTTACAGTAGTTTACAACTTATTGAAGATCCTAAAGCCTTTGGAGAGATTTGCAATTCTTGTTCAATTTGTTGTCTAATTTAGCAATTAAACTGGAATGAATTTTTATTCTTGGGGGGATCGGGAAGTGATTTAATGTATTCACTGAGAGTTGTAGTGGCAATGAGTTATGACATCTTGTAACTGAACAGGCTTTTTTAGCTAACAAAAGTTAGCAGTTATATATATTTGGGTTTGTTCTGTATATCAATGCTGGTGTAGTACATCAAATGCAGCTGGAGTATCAGAAAATAATAGCTATCACTTGAGTAAACAGTCAGAATTTTCCTTTAATTTTCCCTTTAAAATATACATCAGTGTAAACTCAGCCCATATTAAAAGAAATGACAAACAATTTTGTCTGCCTACTGTAACAGATAGTCATCACTTCACACAAGGTCATCTAGTAGTTTTGTCCATGTAGCAGAATCACCACAAAAACAGTGATGGGTTTGATTTTCATGTTTTTTCACTAAAAATAATTCTAGGAGTACTAAAGAAAATTATCTTCAGCCCCTGGATTTTCTCAGCATTTTTAATTTCAAAACTGAATTTTTCATGACAGTTCAGACACATGGCACACTAACGTACTTTTAGTGACTCTTAATGACAATACAGTTTGTAAAGTTATTGTAAAGTGAAATTAGAGTAAATGTGACCAAACTTTGCCGTTCTGCAAAATCTGTAACAAAGTGACTAGCAAATTAAGTGACTTCATCCATCTGTGAAATATTTCAAGGTCAAATCTTTATTGGCCACAAGATTTCTAACTAAAAAGACTGAGGATGACAGTACATAAGAGTTTGGTAATGTTTGCCTACTGAGCGTGAAATGAAATTTAACAGTGTGGCATGTCTACATTTGTAAATTTATTGTGGTTGTTTAGACTTCTTGGGAAAATGAACTGTCAAGCTATCACCCTCAGCTTCTGGACTGTGATCTGTAGGCCCAACGAAAAAGTTCACTGTTTTTCCCCTAAATTCTTTAGACCAGTGTGAGATTATTTTCATTTCACTTGTATTTTTCCTAGGTAAAGCAGAACTTGTGGCACACCTGCATCTGAAGTTAGGATGCGGCGATACCAGTGCAGCTGCCAACGTCTGATGCAGCCACTGTTCATTATCATAGCACTCGCTACCACTGGGCATCGTGTTCCTCTGAGCGGGACAGTGTGTGTGGTCAAACTCTTAGAAGACTTGTAAATTCAGATCCTGTCTTACAGAAGTACTAAAAGGCTGTGATCTCCACCTGACTAGGTAGTTCATGGAATAATTTACAGGCAAACCAATTCCAAGAGTAGAGAGTAGGATGGTAAATTTTAAATACCTGAAACTTGTTTGTTTTAAGGCGTTAAACTCAGACCTAAGGCTTTTTTTAAGAAAAAAAGAGTTTCAAATGCCAAAAGAGTTTGTTAAAGAATCTTAAATGTCAGTCAATACCACATAATACTCTGCACAATATCATATAAAACCAGGGAGAGTGCGTGAGCATTTCTCAAATTTAGTGCTTCTAAGCAAAATTTTAATGTTTAAGTAATCAAAATACTGATAATTAACAAGTTAGTTGGTAAAATCTGAGTCTGAATTTTCAGCTTTTAGAACTGTTATCTATATATATACTGACCATATAAAATGGTGAAAATGTTTCTTAGCTGGGATATTTGCAATAAATTACAAAACTCTTTAGGATAGTGAGGTTAACTGTGTCAGTTCTGTACACTGATAATAATTATCTGACCTGATGTAAATGTCCTTATTTTTTTTCTTATATTATTTGGTTAGCGTTGCCAAAAACTGAAGTCTTCAAGTATCTTGATTTCTTGAATCTTGGGGTGATTAATTATGAGCTGTGCTACTTCATGCACGTGTTAGGAAATATGGAACTTGCTCTTTGAAGAGTGTGTTCATCTTCCGTGCCTTTCATATTTAACCAAGAGAAATGCTATGCGTTTCTTGATACGCATATTTATTACTTGGGTGTTCAAATAGATCATGGTGAGAAAAAATTGCGATAGTTGCAGCAGCAGATTCCTGCGATGTAGCCTGTAGACCAAGAAAGAAATAACACCTGTAGGTGCAGATCTGATTGAAGAGAACAGGGAAGAAAGAGAGCGTGAGGAGGAAAATGTGTGTTATGCAAGGGAATGAAGTGGATGTGTATGACTTCCTGAGAACACCTGGATAAGCTTTTGTATTTGCAATGATGGGGAGGGTCACAAGAGAGGAATGAAGTAAATCCTGAAGTAAAAAGCATCATCAAAGAGGAGTTTGAAAAATTAGGCTATTTTGTCTCTGCTAAGTAGGATGTAAATTCTAAGTACTCTTTTGTTTGGTAACTGTCAACTTTCAGAGAGAAGAAACCTCAATAATCCTATCACTTCTGGAATGTATGCTAAGGTCAATCATCTTACAGTCTTTTACAAACAAAAATAGATGTATTTGCTTTACCCTGTACCATTTACTGTGTGAAGGGTAAAGCACTGAACAAGTCATCACTTTAGACTTAATCCTACAATTTTGTATGGCAAAGCTGTTGTTTTAAGAGTGAATTTCCAGCAGAAAATGTCAAAACTTGTGGCAGAAGTGGATGAGTTTCACAAGCCCAGGATGTAATGCATTTTTATCCCTGTGGTTTGGCTCTTAACATTCAAACCCAAGAACACCAGTCTCTTGGAGGAGAGTGGAGCAGACAGTTTTGAAGCCTATATATTTGCTTTGTCTGTATTTTCTTTGTTAAACTCAGAGCAACAGTGTAAAGCATGTTTTCTCTTTTAGTGTGGGTTTTTTTTTTCCCTGGAAGGAAGGAGGAGGGATTGCACTAGGAAACTAATTACAATCTGAATGGCAGAACCTGCTCTGTTCCCTTTGGTTGGGGACAGGAGGAAAGTCAAACCTTATCCATAAATAGGTGTCAGCAGCTCTCATTTCCCAAACTGCCAGTTGGTGTGAGAGAGATGAAGTACCACACTCCTGTTCAATGGGCCTTGCTATTGCACAGAGGGAGGGCTTGTGGATGGAAACTGTGATCCTTCAGTTCTGTGCACATGTAGTACTCGGGCCTCATTAATGTGAGGTTACATGTGTAGTCGTCCTTTCGCCTTTCAAGTCTTGTGTTCTTTCACTTGGTATGCTTTGCGGTTTCAGATTGTGCGAGGACAACGGGTATTACTTAAACCTCAGGATTTGAAAAGAAAAAGGGAACAACTGGGTGTGGAGGGTATTGAGTGAGAAGAAGGGTTAATCCATCTGAACAACTGTATTCTTCATTGCCATCGTGTTGGCCTGTGCCTCTGGGGCAAGGTACTCCAGATGGATGGTTTAATTTGCATATATATTTACATAGTCTTTAATCATAAATTCACATGATCATAATAGAGAATTTGTCTGTAGTTGTCTTTTTTTGACTGTTGAGCAGAATTTTCTTCTTGTCAGAGCTCACCTGCAATAAAATCTTTCTATTTAACCACCATACCTTGACCCTGTTAAAACATACAGAGCCGAGGATACAAATTACTTTCTGAATGCCTGTGTTTTTTCCCAGAGGGACTTTTTCATTGCTCCAGTTTCCTAGTTGCAGTCTTCCCTGTCAGATTTCTTTCCTGTTGCCCATCCTTAGTACTTCTAACAGCTCGTTCAATTTATTAAACAGATTACTAAACTTTCTTGTTGCAACAATTCTTTGATCAGGGAAATGCACAATACGTGCCTGGTGGATGTTTTCAATAATAAAACATAACAAGGTTTTCAGTGCTCCCAAATGGCTACTGTTACTAAGTATTAGTAAGAGAAGCAGAAGAACACCCACCATGGTGCTGCTGGGGAGTACAGACATTCCTCTGAACCAAAGAGTTTGTAAATCTAAATCTTTCTTATATCTCTGATACAGAGAATTGATACCAGACAGAAGATGGGCAGAGAGGGGGATTTATATGAAATGGCACGTGGAGGTTGCTTTTTTCTACTGTCCATATCATGCTGTTCCTTTGTGTTTTGCGATGAAACCTCTTAATGCCCATGGAAGTAAGGTGGGATAATCTATGGGAATATGTAAGTGTGTGTGTATTTAGAGCTCAGTGAGGCTGTGACTACGGATGGTGGGGAAGAGTCTCAGTGAGTAGGGTAGGATGCATCTATGGGTGGATGAGCAGGAGGCTTTTCCACTGCCATTTTTGGTAATCTTCTGAGGTAAAAGAAACTAAATATATTTAATGTCGAATAGTAAAATGTCTCTTGCATAAAATTTTACATGGAGAGATGTTCAGCAATGGTTTCTTCTGTAGCCTACCTTAAATCTCACACATCACATTCAGGTCTTCCACAGCCAATTAACTGAAATCACACCTACTTCAACCTTGTTTGGTGGTACCCTATAGCTCCTGTAGTCTATGGTATACAGCCTAAGAAAATACTTTGATGCTTTTGGGTAAGAATTTAATCTATTTGCTAGGTATTTTTTTCTAGTGATGCAGTTCAATTAACTAATTAATTCATCTTTCTTTCCCATGCTCTATGTACATTTTAATTATGGTTAGAATTGAAATGTGCCATTTCTGAAGACGTGAAAATTAGGGAAATATAATTTTTCTTACTCAGTGAGGAGTAAAAACCATATCCATGTTCCAAACCACTTCTCCATATGTATTTCACAGTTGATTTGAGATATAATTTGTGCATAAAACAGACACAGTATGCAAAACCTTGGTAGTGTTCCTTCTAGCCATTTGCTACGTTTCTTTAGAAAGATGAAAACACCTTTACTTCAGATTTCTCAAAGAATTATGTTCCAGTTTTAGTATTTTAAAATATCAGCCTACTGCTTCAACCCTTGAGGGGTTTTAAATATGGGTAGAGTAGTACTATGGTTAGCTTTTCTTGTAGAATGATTATTGGTGTCACAAAATATTAAACAAACTCAAACTTTCCTTGTACTTAATTTTACTTAAGCTGTATTTCCTTGGTGGTGGTCAAGTTAACATTTGTTTCTGCATATTCGCGTATTCTAATTAGTCACTTATTTAGAGCCAAATAGACTAGAAATAGAAGAAGAAAAATAGAATGTATGCAAACTGTTTCAGCTGAATTGAAGGGGAAAAAAAAAGCCTCTTTTCCCTGAAGCATACATTCTGCATGAAATTCAACTTGACAAGTGACCCTTTCAGAACAGTGCTACAAAGATTTCTCAGCATTCTCCATATACAAGAGGCAGCGGTCTTGTATTAAACCCACAAGCAGCCCCCCAGTTCCCTGTAAATGAATGTAGCCTCTTCCTCTATCCTTTGTGTTCTACTTTATCTTCATTCACTGCATTGGCATTCACAGTTTTGTGTGCACACTTATATGTGAGAAAATATTGCAGAAAGCACAACCATTGGTTAATATGGAATAATATATATATGATAAAATGCAATAAGGAACTCTTCTAAGTATTTGCTGGCAGTTGAAAGTCTCCTTGAGTGTGTGTTCACTTGCAAAAAATGAAAAATAAAACAGCTTTGCCAGTTAATTTACAGCTAGGTGACAGAAAAGCTGAACTCCAGCTCTTAAGTTTTTTGCATTCTTTAATTCAGTCGCAGGAAACAATGATCTGTGATTGTATGTGAGCAAAGATTAGCAAGAATATATGAATGACTTGTGAAACTGAGTGTCATTAAAATCTGATTAAAATCAGAGCAAACTGGTAATTTAAAAATACATAAAAAGTATCAAGTCTTAAGAATAACATTTTTAGTGGATCAGTAGTATTTCATCACCATCCAGTTCTCAGGCAGCAATATTTCAGAGATAATGCACTGGTTATCCTGCCTTCTTTTAAATTTTAATTGTCAAAGGAGAGGGATGTGCTGTGTAATATTTAGTGTGTCCCATGCTTTTGTCCGTCTCTCCAGGAGTCTTTGAGAAGAGCACAGATCTTGGGTTGAGAAGCTTGCTTCAGGCAGAGGGGTTCCAGGTGGTACTGTGGTACCCCAGGGCGAGGTGGGCTGCTCCTCCTCACACACGATATTGACTTAGTACATGACACTGCTTCTGCATGTATGGACCATGTGTTCTTACAGTGCTTAATAGATGGGAAATTGTAGGCACTTATAACTTTAAAATAGGTAGGCTCACATTTTACACCAAGATATTTAGGGCAAATTCTGAGTGGAAAATTGCAGCCTTTACATGCCATAATTGCTCATGTTTACAGACATCTGCTTTAGAAAAACTAGAAGGTCAGGCAAGATCTTACTGTAAGACGAATAAGGAGAATAGTTCCTTTGTCTGCTACAGCTGGTCTCCAGGGTTTGCAGCAGCTTTATGATCAGGGGCTTAACGGAGGAGGGAAAAGAAATATTTTCTGTATTCAGCCAACCTCCAAGAACTGTTTATATTAATTTTAATTTTGTATTGTGCATTTATAATTTTGTGGGTTTTTTCTAAGAGTAACTTCTGTGTGCTCTCGTGCATGGTTGTCTCCCAACGGAAGCATTCCTTCCCCCGGCAGAAGGCTTTCAGGGGCTGCCCAGAGAAGCAGAGTGAGACAGAGGAGGGCTTTTGCATCTAAATACTCAAACATGCTGATGAACAGGATGCAAAATACCTGCTTAGAACTGTTAATATTTGGGGCCAGTTCCATTCTGTATTTATGATACAAAACATTATACACAGGCTCTGGTTTCAAAGCATTGTGTTTGCAAGCCCACTCAAATGGAAATCCTTGTTAAATATTTACTACCTTAGCAGCTTATCCTTGGATACCAAAATGTTTTCCCTAAATACTGGGAAAAGTGCGATAGAAAATAGGTATGTCCCCTGTGAAAGTTTACCAAGGTAACTCAATAGGCTAATTTTATGCAAGTAAAATTTTAAATGCAGATATTTTGCATGATGAGAGACCTAATCTTTGCTATGGGTACAAAGGCAAACTAAAACCTGAATGCTGATATCTGTCTTCTAGAGTATTGTCCATGGCTGCAAAACCATCTAAGCCTCAGCTCAACTATTTGAAAAGGACAGTGTCTTAATGGTATACTTGTTTTATTACTGCCATGATTTTTTTCCCATAAGCACTCACCTGAATCAGATCTAGTTTGATGAAACTTCTTGGTGCCTGAAATTTGTTATCAGAATGGAGAATGTAAATATAACCTAGTTGGTGTCACTTGGCCAATTTTTTTATTGTCATGCTGGAGACAAGATGATGATCCTTGTTGCTTCTAAGGAACTAGAAGAACTAGCAATAGAGCACTTGCTTTGATTGGAGTAGGTGTATTCACAGAGAAAGGATGAGCCAAAGAGCTTGAGACGTATTTACATGGTAACTCTTCTGTTGTGGCATTATTACACCAGAAAATTGATTCTCCAAATTCTGCTTGAGAGAGAGCCTCAGAATACTGACAGACACCTAATTTTATGACCTCTGGGCATAATTTTCCTATTCTTTTTGTCATTAAGGGATGAAACTCACTGTTATCTCTCATGTTTTGCCTTTTAAAAATCTGAAAGCAAATGTTTGTTTCTTTCTCTGCTCCTCCCAACAACTCAACATGCCTTTCTGGAACTGTGGTATGTGTCTATTATGTTTCTGCCTCACCTCCCGTGCCCCCCCCCCCCCCCCCCCCCCCCCCCATTTTCAAGCAGAAAGTTGCAAGAGCGGTGTTCATTTCCGTGAAGGAATAAGTAGTTCATCACAAGATGCTGCAGAAAGGTGAATCCTGAGCAATGGGGAAAGCAGTAATTAGCTGTTTGGGGTTTTCTTTGTTTTAACTACAGTAAACTCTGTTTGTGAAACCGAATTCTCTGTGTATACCTTTGAAAGTAGGACTAGCATAAAATATTTACAGGTATGGCATGAGGAGTAGCTAATGAACGTCTCCAGTGTTCTCAGCAAAGCAGTGGAGGTAGTATGTAATGCATATGAAATACAAGGTTTGTTCAGAAGTCATTATAGTGAAACACTTAATACTCTGACTCCTATTAATACTTAACAATATTGACCTCAGTTAAGGCATTTCCTTGTCTTTAAATTGCCCTGAATACCAAAAAATTTTAGGGCAGGGAAAACCCTATCGAAAGTTCAGCTTGTTCTAGGTTTGAAAAAAGAAAAAAGCGGAAACTGTTTCTCTGCTGTTTATGTTCATGTGAAACAAGTCTATAATTTACATGCTGGCAAGACTGTCAGCTTGTGTGTTAGAAACGATGGGCAATGCCTGCTCCTGCACCTTCGGCGTGGGAGATGGAGCCTGTTTTTGTAGGCAGTAGTAGTTAGTGGGATATAGTGAAGAGCAGTAGAGCTTGAACCCCCTGTGCTTATCTGAAGAGTGCTAGTGCTCCTCTCCTACCCCTTCATGCTTTAAATACAAGAAAGGTGGGAGCATTACCTTGAGCTCTGATCAGTAACACCATTTAGTGCATTTTTTTCTGCTTTACTGAATTAGCCATATATGTGTGTGACACACCTGGGCGATGCACTTCAAGAGCCCAGGGAAGAGAAGGGAAGGTCCGTTGTGCAAGGTAATGACGCGCTTTCCAAAGCTCAAAATTCGCCCCAGTTCAGATCAGTTCTCCCTAGAAAACGGTCAGACAGTTGGTGAACTACATCTGGTGCTTACTCTGCTAGCTGAGATCGTTTGGTTGCTCCCTCGTCTGCTTATTTGCTGTGTTGTGTCTTGTTCCGGAAAGGACCAAAGTCTCCCTGGGGTGCCCTGAGGACCGGGAAGCCGCTTCCCCAGCAGGAGCTTCTGCTGCAGCAGCGTGTTTAGCAGCTGCGGCGCTCAAGAAGGTTGTATTGATGAAAGCCAAGTGCCTGCTCGATTTCAGTTTTCAGCTCTCATTTAGGGGGCAGTTTAAAAGTGAGAGAGTTTTACATTTTCTCCTTTTTAAAAAGTAGTTGTATCGTTTTTGAGTTGAACTTCATAATTTAACTTTAGGGAATTGTGATGGCTGCATGACTTCAGTCTTCAAGATGAATGTTTCTGACACCTACAAATAACTTTTTGCACATCTGTCGGGGAGAGCACTCTACAGGAGCAAACACAGCATCAAAACAACATTTTCCTCTCTGGAAAGAGGGAGTCCTGCCTCTGCTGTAAGCTAAGTCTTTGGTTTTCATGTTTCATGATACTAATGTAATGTTTTTGCTGCTTGGTGGAAGAGCACAGAAAAGACACGGGAGTTGAAACCTTCAGAACATAGTGATCCCTTTATAAAGATACGTATAAAAAGTTTTATTGGCTTTTTTATTTTTGATAATATGCCTGTAATATACCTCTAAGGTCTTTATCCTTTGAAAATTGAAAGCTGTGTGATAAAACCAGACTTGTAATAAAACACAACCTCCTTACAGAAGTTACACTAAAAATAATTCTGGTAGTGCCCTCAGGGTGTTCATCAGCTAAGCAACAGCCGCTGCATTTTCACAGTGGAAAAGCAGGGGCTGGTAAGGTCAAGGAGGATGAGTCTCTATTCCTTTGGGAAGCTTGGTAGGTGTGTCCAGGGTTTTTTGAGCTTTTATGGGTAAAATGGGTGTCTTTTTGTGACAATACAGTTTTAAAATGTCTGGGAAGCTGGAACAAGCCAAAAGAGTTCCAGTGCTTGCTTTCAGCATGCATTGGTTTTAAGAGCCTCAGGTAGCAGCAGGTCTGGCTGACCTCTGCTAGTGTATTTGGTATGTTTCAGAACTAGAAAATCCCAACTTATTTCTGATCACACTCTGCATACTTCTGTTGAACCGATAAGTTGCCGTCCTGGCTTTTGCTTTACTACTTTTACGCTTTTGAAGCCACTGCCCTGGTTTGCTCTTTGCGAAGTAATGACTCACTGAAATGTCTGCATCACCAGGAACTAATCCCACCTCTGCGCGCTCTTCATTTTCTAGGTGATGATCCTGTAAAATCTCTTTTACAGGAAGACTCTCTGACTTTCTCATGCTTGTAGGTGCAAAATGATGTATCTCCTGCTAGCATGGGTGCAGGTGGTTGTGTTTGGCATGTGGTTTGACTAAGGTGACCGACTGATCCCGGAAATGTGCCAGAGACAGGAGAGATCCTGATGGACTAGAGACCTCATTTGGCTTGTGGAACTGCGGTTAGAAAAAAAACCCACAACCCCGTGGCAGATGTCAGTGTGATAGGATTCAAGCAGACGCTGCTTTTGTTCTTGTGCAGGAGGGAAACTTCATCAGAAGCATGGGTGAAATTCCAACCTTATCTTAGGGAATGCGTGTGGGATTCAGGCACACAGCAAGAGAAAAAAGCCAGCAGCTTCTCAGGCTTTTTGCTCCTGTCATCCTGTGCAAAGGGTAGTCTGCCATACCTCAATTTTAAAGTTTTCCAAACTCTGCTGGGATTTTAACCAAGTACTGTTGTGGTGTGCTCGTGATGTCTCTTCCTTTGTTTGCCTATTGCCACGTAGCCTGGCCAGCTCTATAGGAGACCTGTCAGTGGAGTGCCTTTTAATGTTTAGATCTAGCAGTGATTAGAATACACTAATGCCCAGTGGGTATATGTGTCATTTTTTAACAGCTGCCGAGCTTTCTCCCTGCTGCTCCAATTAACACATTCAGCGTACACTTGCCGGTGAGTGGGCTGTGTACACGGGTTAAACCACTTTGCTATTTATTCATCCAGTATACGTGATGCCAGAAAAGGATTGACATGTTCCCTCCTCTTACAACAAATGAAATCAAACAGGCTCCTGAGCCTGTGCCCTGGTAAATATGAGGGCAGTGTTTCACTTGCAAATGAAAACCTGTTTTGCCTTGAGATATGGTTCAGTCCATTGACTAACATCTATCCCCGCCTCCCAGCCCCTCTTCAAATGATGGAGACACAGGATAGGGAGCTTTCGGTGCTGGGCTTCCCCTTGCTGGCAGGCAGGTCTCTTCAACTTTGTCCTCTGCTGTTTAATAACCACTTGAAATCCTGACTTTCTCTTTTTGCTTCAATATTTTCCTCCTTTGTCTATTTTCATGTTGAAATATTCCAGTCAGTAGCTTTGATAAAGTCCAACCCCACTGTTTTTTTTAAGTGAAAACAATATGCTTTCTAGTCCCAGCTGAGATAAGGGAGGGTTTTTTTTAATGGTACCAGAGTGGCTGGTCAGAGACTGCAGCTTTGCTCCGGTGCTTGTGGTTGATTCATGCTGGGACAGCTCTTTGTGAAGCAGAGGGCGAAGGGGGCTGCCAGCAGGTGCTGCTGAGGAAGGAGATGGAGCGCTTCTTGGGCTTTGTCAGGCAGATAAGGAGATCGAGAAGAAGAAAAGGCAAAAAGTACCGTCCAGAGGAGGATTACCACGAGGGCTATGAGGATGTCTACTATTATGCCTCAGAGCATTTTCGGAGTAAGTATTTTGCATAACCTCATTTTCCTTTGGCTGTGAGGAATGCTATGCTTTTAAGATTTTAAAAAAAAAATAACCCTAACCCCCCAAAATGCAAGCAATATTCCTTGCTTGCTAGAATCCGAGCATCATTTATGTATTAAAATGTTGGTTCCTGTTAGGGCTCTGTCTGGCTGTGACTGCTGATGAACAATACAAAGCAGCTGAAGTGGCACAGCTGCTCTCAAAGTAAGGGGGATGTCTGTCTGCAAACCTGGGTAAGGTTTCAGTTAATTGAGTCTGACTGCTGGAAACCTTTCCTTAAAAGAATTTGTGATGAGAAGCGATGATGTGGATGTAGCCCTTGTAGAGTGCCTTCGGAAAGCTGCGTGGATATTTTTAAAGCACTATAATGGCAGCGATCACTCATTTGTAAGTTGGAGTTGATGATTAATGTTTGTTGCTGAGGGAAAGTCGGTCCTCTGAGCCTCCGCTTGACCTGCCCTTTTCAGTAGTGAGTACCTCAAAGTGGGCTGCTTCCTCGCTGAAGGTCCAGGACCACTCATGAAGGCTTAAGCAGTGGGTTTTGGTTGCTTGCGCTCATGTGCAGCAGCTTGCCCGCACCCTAAATAAACCCCCTGCTTGGAAGTCCCTGTGCAAACCATGCGTTGTTCCCTGCAGCTCGTCAGGGTTTGTTCCCTGTGCCTGTCAGGCTTCAGGGCTGCCCATCTGCCTTGGGCATCTCCAGACGGAGGGGATGTGCCCTGCGGTGCCTGCAGGGACAGTGGGGGGGAAAGCCACACTCAGCCCCTGCCCGGGGTATTGTGCAGCGCTGTCAGGGTAAGATGTTGACAGTAGAACCAGTCATGCACAGAAATTACCTTTTTAAAAGGTTTCTGCTGTTCTGTCCAGTGGTTTGGGAGCTTTGCAATGAAGCTGTGCCTTTTGTTGAGCAGCTGAACTTTGATGCACCTTTTTTGTTGTTCTGTACTGTGTGAGTTGCTGTTGGTATCTTTTTGCATCATTTGGCTTTATTTCCACTTAGCTGGAATAAACTATAAGAATGTTACACTTGTTTTAAGACAAAACGGATGTGGTTGCGCCTTACAGCACCAGAGTACTGCTATCCTGTGGAAAATTAGGAAGTAGGAGATTTTCCTCTTGGTTTTCTCCCAGTGCACCATGCTTGCCTATCTCTGAAAGTAAACTAATTGTGCTAGTTTTAGTAGAGTGTTTGACTGTTTACTGGGTTTCTTCTTAATATACAATCTTGATCTCTTTCCATTTTTAATAAAATTGACCATGCTAATAATCTTATTTATCTATGTTGCAAAGACGGAGTTCTTATAAGAAAAAGACCTATTTTGTGGGCAGCGCAGTCGTAACAGGTAACATATTGACATAAAATTTTCTACACAAGAACTAAAAATCTTAAATCTACTTAGCACTGAAAAATGTGAAAATGATGCATCGTAGTGAAAGCACGTAAGTTTTTCTTGCTTTAACATGTAAATCAAAAGAATGTGCCAAAGCCGTGTGTCAAAATATTTCCCTTGCGGATGGTTGTTGTTGAAGGTCTTTTAAATAAGAAAGCAAAATCCCTCCACAAACTGTCACATGTAATAAGGATTTCTTGAATGCTGATTAATAAATTATTAACTCTTGACTTAATGTAAGGTGCTGAGATTGAGCCAACTGTCTAATAGCTTTTTTCCTTTTATTCTACTTAGAAAATAAAAAGGGTAGTACACACTTCAGCCCATGGAGGTCATAAGTATTTCAGATGGGATGAATGTGTGTCAGATTTTGAAGTGGTGTTTACATCAGAGGTGTTAATACTCAGGTTGAATGGTGATAACAGTGCACAGTCTTACGGAGCTGGATGCACAAGGCATTTGCGACTTCTTAACAGTTACTTCTACCAAACGTATCACAGGAGATTTGAGACACGTGTCACTTTGGTTGGGTAGGTGTGGTAGCTACATAAAGCAACGTACAGAATGTGGAAAGATGCTGCTGGTGCTACTATAAATGCTCGCTTGAAATGGAATTTCACGTAATGGCAACAATGAAATGTTTCATATGTAATTTAATTATGGTCTGGTGCTACGCTGTTTACACTGCAAATTTAGAGTAACTGCAGAGCTTCTATTAGCCATTCTTTCTGCACTCATATGCTTAGAAGAATGCGTGCTTGAAAATAAGATCATATTTATTGGTATAATTTTCAGAATATCAGAGCTAATGAAATCAAAGATCTGTTGTTCATTCAGCTGAATGGAGTTTGAGCTTTTTTAGGTTGTTTCCTCTCCTTGATTTGTTATCCATCCGTCCTTCATTGTCATTTATGAGTTATATATCCAATTAACCAGTGCATTTGAAGATTGTCTGAGCCAGTCACTTTATGAGCTTGTTACTCTCTCTTTCCCCCATTTGTAGTATTGCTTAGAGTGTCGTATGGAGGCAGAATTAATAGAAAAATGCAGAAACTACATTAGAATAATCTAAGGACCAAACAGTGAAAACAGTTAAAAATAGAATAGGCCTCTGGGAATCACAGGAAAAAGGTGACTTTAGTTTGTCCTCAGCCCAGCTATGCCTGGATACTGGGATATTGTATCTCCTGCTGACAGGTATATTGTCTTTACTCCTCTGAAGTTTCGTCACGGAAAACCCTATTAGCTGTGATATCAGGACATGGATGAAAGGAAGGTGCAGGAGTCAGAGCTTGGACATTTCATCCATTTGAGTTCCGTTAAATGGATATCCTTGTTTTGACATGCAACATCAGCTCTCTTATCTTTCGGATAGTCTCTGTCTGTGCTACATAATGCTAGAAAAAATGAAATAATAAACTTGGCACACAGACACATATTGCCATTAGTAGTGCAGGCATCGTACCCATTTCAGTGAGACTTTGCAGTGTGAACATAATGGGTGATGAAATTGCTGCCCTACTCAAGCTGGTGCTTATTGCATAAAATGCTTTAAAAAGCGTGTATTTTATCTTGCACAGCATTATGGCACTGCCATTCAACCTGTTCCTTTCAATAAGGCTTTGCGTGAAAAAGACCCTTGTTATATTATTACCGAGACTGATAGCAAACATCAGGAATGCTGTGCATCCGAGCTGTGTGGAACGCTCCCAAAATGACATACGGCCTTTCACTGAAGTCAGGGTGTTTTACCAAGACCTTTGAGTTTCAGCCTAGTCTTGGGCAGGAAGGTGTTTTGGGGATTCAGCCTGATTTGCTCACCTCTGACTGAAACAAACACAAACCCCTCCTCTCCCCACTCCAACCTGAATTCAACACTACGTCTTTTATTTTTTCACAATGCTTGGAAGGGTTTGAGTTTGTTCTGACCTATTTTGGAGCCTCTCATGTAGCACAACATGTGGTTGTCATGATCTGCCCATGCAGCCCCAGAGGGCGTTGCTGTAAACACTTCCTGTTAAATTTTGCCGATTTTATGTTGCTTCTTGTTTCTGTCATCCATCTCTTCCTGAGCGAGGCTCTGTTTTCATTGGTGGTTCTTCCTCTGTTTCTTCCAACATGATATCAGCAGAATAGTCCACTTGCATAAAGGTTTTATTTTCTGTGTTGGTTCAATGGAAATATTAAGGAATGGTCCCAAAAAACAATGTTTAAAAAATTCAACTAGTAAAATCCCACTAGCCCAAATGTTCCATTTAGTCACTCGGCGTCCCACAAATAATTTTCTTTTAGCCTTTTTCAAGGCCTAGTATATATTGTTTGAAAAGAGTATTGATATTTTAGACAAAGTAGTCTGCCATGGTGTGTCTGCAGTAGTCATGCATCATTTTTATCTGTGATGCCTTTTATTAATTCTTCCTCAGCTCTTGTGTGAGAATCATCTGTTTCCTCAGTTTTAGGACATCAACCTCTTTGAATTTGCGTCTAAAATGCGTGTGATGATCTTTGCCTTCTTTCTGTTAATTGTCCCATCTCTTTCCCTGTGTCATCACTGGAAAGCGAAGGTAAGGTATTTGACTCCCAGCCTAGCAGATAAGACAAAAAAGAAAAACTGAACATTTTGTATAACTCCAAGTTGAAGATATCCTCTTCGTTGACTGAAATCTGGGAATAATTAGTAGGATGAATATGGTGCACTATTTGGGATGATGTCAGCAGAAAAACTCCGCTTGGGCATTATTCTCTGACACGACTCAATGTTATGGTGCAGAAACTCCCTCAGCTGCCAAAATCTTACTAACAAATGTCTTTGCATTTCATACCCTGGGTGGCTTTAAAGCTCTATTAAATATTGATAGAAGTGACTCGCTACTGAAATACCATGAAGACAAAACACCGAGGAAAGTGATAGGCCTATGGCTTCTTAATGCTACGGTCAGTAGCAGCATCTCTCTCATCACAGTTTTCTCCATTTCATAAATTGGTACAAATAGTTCTTGTAAGCTGCAATGTCATAGATTCGATTGGGGTTGTAAAAGAGTTAATGGTTTTATGAGTAATGTGGTGACAAGGACACTGAATATTTCTAGCTCAGGTTGCAGAGATGTTAATTGATCCTAAGGGTGAGGAACGCAGGACCAACTGCTTTCCATTTTAGAGAGTGGATGTGTCTAGTCTGCAGTTTAATTGGGCGGTGAGTGGGGGGGCTGTTTCTCCTCCCATCCCAGATCTTGTCACATCAGTACAGTAAAATACAAGCTTTCACTGAATGTAAAGGTAATACAATTGTTGCAGGCTACAAGGAAAAAAGGCTTGGTAACCTGAGCAGAGAATCTGGCAGGCCTTGAAGACACAAATAAAATAAATTTTAGTTATTTTTAAAAAGTTTATTAAAGCTTCTTATTCCCTTCTCATTAATGACTCAATCGTGGTTGTTGGACCCTGGAGATTTTTGTTAATGTGTTATAGTTCTTCAGTATTTCTGTCTTTTCCATAGTCACTTTTTTCCCTGTGGGCTGGATAACCCCAACACCACCAGTTCAGCAGGAATAAGATGTGGTGCCCATGTCCAGAGAGGCTCTGTCATCACAGGTCTACTGTCCAGTGTCAGTTTGCAAGCCAGACACAGTGATAAAGGCGACAACTGTATTTGAGCTTCACTGCTGGGCAGACAGTATCAATTTTCACATTCAGAGATTTCTGAATGAGACAAAAGTGGTATCAAGTGACTTGTCTCTGCATCCACTTCCAGGCTGGAACTTCCCCTGATCAGCTGCCAATTATTACATTTTCCATTTTGGATTAAATTCAGGCACCCATTACATAAAGCTGTTGTACCCTCATGATGTTTCAGTTGCTTTTCATCTTCATGCATGTTAGATTCTGGGGTTTTTTTAAACAGTTGGTCATTGCATGAAGTGCAGTTTCATAGTTCATGACAGCCATCCTCTCTTGCACAGGGTTGCTTTACTTCTGATGAGCTACGTGTGTGTTTTGGAGGTGACCCTGTTTATCTACATCATGGTTATTAGTGAATGTATCCTTTCTAGAAGAACACGAGGTGGAGAAGAATTACACATTATTGTCATTTTACAGATAGCAAACTAGTAGGAATGGGTTATAAAAAGGAAAATATTAGTAGCTCTTGGGCATCCCATGAAATTATTTAGGTCTATCAAACCCGGAAGAAGTATGCATATGTTAAAATCTCATTTTACTCCTGTTTTATGTTAGTTAAAAGCTTGTAAGTTGTGGGCTGGAGGCTGTTTGTAGATGCTTAAGCTGTTTGGATAATGGCTTTACCTGCATTATGTTTATACCAATTGAAGATCATTAGATTGTTACAAGTGCACTAGTGTGATACCCAGTCACAGGGTCTGTCAGTGAGGCACCTGAGACTGTGGGGTTCCCCACAGGACTGGAGCAATGTGTTTCTTCTCACCAGGCAGGGGTGGGCTGGTTTTGGCGAAACATTTTCATTATCCATGAAACAGGTCATGGAAATTTTACATTTTCTTTTTCGTAAAGCAGTGATGCAACAGCCCATTTAAGTTTGTCAGGAATAGGATTACTTTTTTATATGATCCTTTGTGGCTTTCTGCAAGTGGCCCTTAGGCTCCTGGGGCATCGCAGAGCATGGACAGTAAAACACTGCGTTAGAGTTACTTCAGGGAAGCCAGCTTATTTATTTTAAGTCACTAAAATAATGAGCCCTGAGTTATATAATTCTTTGCATGAAGTGTAAACACTTATCCCTGCTAGCAATTATGAGTGTGCAATTTCTGTGCTAGTTTTCCTTCATTTACTTTCTGGTTTTTACAGATTTATTAAAGATCGTTGCTCGAGAAATTTATTCATTAGAGGTCCTTCTCTTATAATAGCTACTGGTGTGAGGTTGTAGTTTAGTGTTTTAGAGAATTTGGCACCCTTTATATTTTAGAATACCTAGAATAGATGATATTCAGTTTCAAACAACGAAATTTAGTGATACCTGGACTTTGTTTCCTGAAATGTGTAAGTTCATGCTTTTAATCATGACTTCATCAATTTACATCATGAACATGTAGCAATGCGATTGTTTTTTCCCCATGGATAGTGTGAAGTGAATGAAATATCAGTTTTTATGAACTAAGATTAGACAGAGGTAAAAGCAACTACTGAGGTGTCAGTTTTAATATTGGCCTTCACTTCCAATGGAAAACTTAAAGCAATTAGTGGAACAAGGAAGGAAACAACAATATAAGCCCCTTGCTAATGAAATGATAAACATTTACTGAATGATTGCTGTGTTTTTTCAGGGCATGCCAGCGGCTATAATTAATCATCAGCATGAATATAAACACCTGTTTACCATAGATAGTATTTGTATAAGGCAAATTTGGTAGTTCTCACTGTATACGCAGAAATTACTAGGCAACTCTGTTTCAGTGTTTTTCAGCAGAAAAGAGCAGGGGTAGTGCTGTGGCTGGGCACAGGAGTCCACGATGACCAGGCTGCTGATGACCTGGGCACAGGAACACTACCGAGGTTGTTTTCCGAGGATTTTCTCCTTTCCGTCTGAAACCCAGGGCATTGCATACAAACCAGCATGCAGGACCATTGCAGTTCTGAGGGCATCTACTCAAAATTTAAAAGGCAGTAGAACTAAGGGTGCCTATAGGACCTCAGTGTGGTCTCTCTTTAATGAGTCCTTAATGAAGGACAATTTGCTTTTTTTTCCATGGCTCATCTTGGCGGAGGCTGCACTGAGCCCTGATGCAGCATTGTGCCTGGTCTTCCCATCACCATTCCTGTTGGGGCTCAGCCCTCGTTTCCATGACCTCAGAGCTTGAATTTGCAGATGTCTGGCACAAGTTGCTGTAGCATGACAGGGGAAATATGGTTTGTATATATACAAAAAATCATATAAGCCTAACTAGTCTGAAAAACCAGCCGTAAGGCATCTCAGGCTGCAACCTTTAAATTGTTGCATACCTTTGATGATAATCTCTCTGTGCTCTAGTTCTCCACTTGTGAAATGAGGTTAATGGTACCTCTCCTTCACTGATATGCTATGAAAGTAAATTAGTGTTTGCTAAGCTCTCAAATGCTACAGGGATGAGCACCATGGAATTGCTCAGGAAGAAATTAACGTCTGTCTGGAGAAAAGGGCTTGCATAATGTGTGGGAACTAAGGCATGGAATTACACTTGGAGCAATGAGGGGAAAACAAGGTCTTAAATACCTTTTTTGGTAGTTAAAATAATGTATTCTGGGCATTAAATGACACAAGGTCTGGTGAAAATGTAGGAGAACAAGTAATTAAAGAATGAGTTATGCATATGCGAAAGGAGGCCAAATTGAGGCTTGCTAGGAATTCCTAAATCTGGCACTTGCAACTTTAGCAAGTTTTGCTTTTTCAGTGGTGGGCGTGTGTATGTGCATGTAGTAGAGAATGTGGAACAGCAGTGTCTTGGGCCTTAGCATGCAGTGGAAATTCCATACTGGCAGGTTATGGGCATCGTACTTGCTATAAATGAACTAAAATCTCCTTGGTGTTGGTCTTGACAGAAGCAAATTTTGGTGGGTGGCTGTAGGATCTGACCACACATGTAGCAGCACTTCAGTGCATTTTCTCATGCACCATGGCAGCTCTGGGACAGAGGAGGGAGGAGTGGGGTTTATTTTCCTGCAGTCCCTGGGCATGTCAAACAGATGATGAGAGCTGCATTCAGGAATAACTATCCATGGAAAAGGTGGCCAAGGGAAGAGCCGAACTGAATGGGAGTGGCAGGGTGCAGGAAGGGGTGTGAGATCCCACCACCCTGCAGGAATCTCCAGGGTTTGGAGGACCTTGCTGCTCTGCTTGTCTAGCTCCACAGAGGGAAAGCAAGGAATGAACCCTTCAGATTTGCCCAGCCTGTTCTGTACTTGCTAAACACAATATAAAATCTGGAGCCCCTGTGTAAGGCACACGGACACCAGCTTCTGCATAAAGCTGAGACTGGAGATGGGCCATCGGAGATGGTTTTTCAGATGTCAAAATTAGGCTTGTAGGTGTAGCCCTGGTGCTTGTAAGGCCTGTGTGTACATGTTTGGGTGTGGAGTTGAGGAAGATGAAGATGGAAGGGAAGAAATTTGTGGGATGATGTGAAATTTCCTTGGAGATATTCAAAACTTAACTGGATAATGCTGCAGTCACCCTGGTTTAGGTTAGACCTGACTCCAGAGCTGGCTGGGCTCTGAGCAGGGGCACTGGGCCAGGGGACTTCCAGAGGGACCTTCCCACCCCAATTATTGTGTGCTTTTATGAAAGGGAAATTTGGATGGAGAAGAAAGGAGGAGTGTGGAAAGCAGAGAGGAGAAAAGAGAGATTAAAGACAGGTGTGGGGGAAATACTGTTTGAAATTATGAAAAAGAAAGTGAAACTGAAACTACACAGATACCATGTGAAGTATTAACTCAGTAAATTGTGTTTTCAAATTTGCTTGCAAATGCTTCCTCTGTGTATGTTTAACAAGCTCTGTGGCTGCTCAAGATCTGTGTTATTTTGATAACATTGACCCTCTCCCAGAGGGGGAAACTCCTTGCTCAACAATGCACCTTACTGCTATTCCATCAGCTGGTATCATCTCTCTTAAGGGGGGGGAAAAAAAAAAAGGACTCCCAATGTATTACAAATAAATGCAGTAAAAAATGAATGCTACACAAGTACATATTTTACATACAGAGTGATATTAGCTTTTTGCCCTTGCTTTTGGCAGGTTAGAGTAGGAAATAAGGTAAATCCCTAATGACCTGCTCTACCTGGGCCCCAGTTGTGGGAGCCAAGTTGAAGTGATGGGGTCCATCACTTTGTGAGTGGCAGGAGCTGCAGGCTGTGGTGCCGGCTGTGTCAGCGCTGAATGCTCAGACATGAGTAGGGACGTTCGACATGCTGCCTGATAGGGATGTTACATCTGACATTGTATTTTAGGCGAGATGAGAAGATGCCTGTGAAGGAAAGTTGGGAGAGAGCCTGGACCTTTGGCAGAGTGCTGCCAGCAGCAGCAGCAGCAGCGCTCAGGTCAGTTGTTAGTAAATCTAAATATGTCCGGTGGCATTTACAATATGGAAAGCAGGAACACGGATTTGCCATTGGGCGGTGGTAGAATTTCACATGGCTTGTAATGAAAATGCTACATTCCATTTCGTTGCTAAAAGGAGATGGGAGTCACTTCTGAAATGGAGAGACCAGAGCTGTTCAGACTGGAGAGTTATAACTGCCCATCAATAATTAAATGAAGTGGAGTGCAGCAAGACAGTGGATCCACTAGCCTCTCTGCAGTCCTTATTAATTTAGCGATGCTTTGGTAGTGTCTGAAATTCTCACTTTCTAACTTGACCCATATTTCACCTGGGCTTCCCAGAAGATTTCCAGAGGAGTTATGCAGGCATCCCCAAAACTTCTAAATCTGTTGCTGTTCACTTATGCCATACCCTGCCTGGAAAAAAGAAATAAACCTTCTTAAGCTTAGGGCATTAATGGTTTGCTTACATATTTCTTGTTATACTCTAAAAGTAATTACAGAAATGTAAGAAATGTAGTGGCTTTGACAACATTCCTCTGCTCTCCCAGTGGTCTTGTGTATCTTTGCTGGCTCATTTGGGCAGGGAATACCCAGCTCTGCGGTGCAAACAGTGGAGGAGGGCAGGGAGGGAGGAGTTTGTCTACTTGAAAGAATGTGGCCATCCCTTTAAAATGCCATGACTCCTCAGCATATCACAAGGGATGGAGAAAGCACTGAACATTATCATTTTGTAACCACTACTTGATTTGTGTGCTGCAAATCAGTGGTTGCTGTTTGTTCTCAGGTGGGTACACAACAGTGCTCCTTTCTAGTTTCTTTTGGGTTTGGTTTTTTTTTTTTTTCCACGACTTCTCTGCACTTGGGCTCTCACAACGAATCTGAATGGCTGTGGATTTTGTAGGGCAGATTGTGTCATGCAAATTGTTTCCAGAGACTGAGCAAAACTGTTGAAGGCCATTCTAGTAACAGCCCAGAGTTGGTGGTCCTTTGTGCTGTACAGATAATTGGGCTTTTTACAGCCACACGTCAGTTCACAGTAGGTTGTTTTCTTCCTCTCAGACAACAACAGAAGTTTATTAGCTGTTGGTTTGTCTCTTACAAAAATGTAGTGCTGGTGGAATTATTATTCAGGAGGTTACATCAATGTGAGTAGAGAAAGCGGCCAAGGAAAAACACTGCTCCATTGTATGAAAAGAGCTTTAATACATGAAAAATGCTCAAACCCTGTATCTTTCCCACATTTCATCAAGACAATTTTTAAAATTCTGTGAAAGTAATTGCTTAGAATGAATTCTTACATAGCTTCAATATGTTCGCATTTTAGGCACTGGTAAATTGTCAGTGGGTTTGCAGGTAAGGAAAACGTAGTTTTGATCAGTGATTTCTTATTTTGTGATAAAATATCTTTCAAGTCTTGATGACTTGGTAAGTATGTCTTCTATAAATAATTAATGGATGATAAGTAGCAGCAGCTTTATGGCCTTAGATATATGTAAACTACCCTGAACTGATATGGGGACATATACAAATAAGGAGAAACATTTAACTTGATTTTGAGTAACCTACAGAAGGTAATTAATAAACCCACATGATCATTTCATAGATTCATAGGATGGTTTGGGTTAGAAGGGACTTTAGAGATCATCTAGTTCCAACACCCCTGCCATGGACAGGGACACCTTCCACTAGACCAGGTTGATCAAAGCCCCATCCAGCCTGGCCTTGAACACTTCCAGGGATGGAGCATCCACAGCTTCTCTGGGCAACCTGTGCCAGTGCCTCACCACCCTCTCCGGGAAGAACTCTTCTAAATCTAAATCTCCACGCTTCCAATTTAAACCCATTACCCCTTGTCCTGTCACTACAGGCCCTTGTAGAAAGTCCCCCCTCCAGCTTCCTTGTTAGGCCCCTTCAGGTACTGGAAGGTGCTATAAGGTCTCCCTGGAGCCTTCTCTTCTCCAGGCTGAACAAGCCCAATTCTCTCAGCCTTTCTTCATTGGAGAGGTGCTCCAGTCCTCTGATCATCTTCGTGGCCCTCCTCTGGACTCGCTCCATCTTGTCAATGTCCTCCTTATGTTGAGGGGTCCACAGCTGGACACAGTACTGCAGGTGGGGTCTCACGAGAGCAGAGCGGAGGGGGAGAATCCCCTTCCTCAACCTGCTGGCCACGTTTCTCTGGATACAGCCCAGGATATGGTTGGCTTTCTGGGCTGCCAGCACACACTGCCGGCTCATGTCCATTTTTTCATGGAGCTTTACAATCCAAATCCTTCTCCTCAGGGCTGCTCTCAATCCATTTCTGCTCATTTTAGCTGTGTCTCTAAACAGTTGAAATTGTTCCTGTAATTACTGTTCACATTTTCTTCATAGCAATTTATATTTTTTAAATGCACAGCTAAATTAAACTTAAGGGTTCTGGGAAACCAGCAATAATTAAAAATCTGTAGTAGTTTAATAGGTGAGTTGTCCTGAATTTTTCTTTTGATTGCTATAGTGATGGGAAATGATGAGTGCTTCTCAGAAGATACTGGATGGTTTATCTGTCTGCACACTCCTAATTTCAGCTTGTGGAATCTGGAAAATTTGTCCATTTTTGAAGTTCAGTCTTACCAAGTAACAAGGACCACAGTGTGGAGGGAGTTGTTAAGTGGTGATATATAAATGAGAGAACACACGTTTTGGTATTTTGTTGCAGTGGGTTGACCCTGAGTTGGAAGTAGGTGCCTACCAAAGCTGCTCCATCACTCCCCTCCTCAGTTGGGCAGGGAGAGGAAAATATGACAAAAAGCTTGTGGGTTGAAATAAGGTCAGGGAGAGATCATTCAGCAATTACTGTCATGGGCAAAACAGACTTGACTTGTGGAAAATTAATTTAATTTATTACCAATTATATCAGAGTAGGGTAATGAGAACTAAACCCAAATCTCAAAACACCTTCCCCCCACCCCCTCCCTTTTTCCTGGGCTCAGCTTTGCTCCCGATTTCTCTACCTCCTCCCCTCCAGCGGTGCAGGGGGACGGGGAATGGGGTTTGTGGTCAGTCCATCACACATTGTCTCTGCTGCTCCTTCCTCCTCAGGGGGAGGGATCCTCACATTCTGCCCCTGCTCCAGTGTGGGGTCCCTCCCACAGGAGACAGTCCTCCATGGACTTATCCAATGTGAGTCCTTCCCACGGGCTGCAGTTCCTCACAAACTGCTCCTGCGTGGGTCCTTCCCACGGGGTTCTGTCCTTCAGGAGCAGCCTGCTCCAGCCTGAGTCCCTCCTGGGGTCACAAGTCCTGCCAGCAAACCTGCTCCAGCCTGGGCTCCACTCTCTATGGGGCCACAGCTCTTGCCAGGAGCCTGCTCCAGTGTGGGCTTCTCACAGGGTCACAGCCTCCTGTGGGCATCCTCCTGCTCTGGCGTGGGGCCCTCCCCAGGCTGCAGGTGGATCTTTGCCCCCCCATGACCCTCCATGGCTGCAGGGGCACAGACAGCCTCACCATGGTCTGCACCACGGGCCGCTGGGGAATCTCTGCTCTGGCACCTGCAGCATCTCCTCTGCCTCCTTCTCTGCTGACCCGAGTGTCTGCAGAGCTGTTTCCCTCACATTTCACTCTCTCTCTCCAGCTGCAATTTCTTTTGCCCTGACTTTTTTCCTCTTAACCATGTTATCCTAGAGGTGCTACCACCATTGCTGATGGGCTCCCCTTTGGCCAGTGGTCCATTGAGGTCCTGGATGGCATTGGCTCTACTGGACATGGGGGAAGCTTCCAGCAGATTTTCACAGAAGCCACTGTGGCAGCCCCCCGGCTACCAAAACCTTGCCACATAAATCCAATACACTTGGTATTACATTCAGCCTGCTATGCACTGTGGCAAGGGGTTTTTTTTATTCTTTCCCCTCCTCCCCCACCCCCACTTTGTTCATGTATATAGTTCTTTAAATCTTCAGCTGGGCTTTGGACAATTGGGTGAACCTGTTTTATTAGTTTGTTTTCCCAAAGTGGAAATTTCAATAAGTTTTTGAATTACAAGCCTGCAACCACTTTGTCATCAGATATCCTCAAGTCCTTTAAAGTACTTGAAAGATGCAATTATGGTACACAGTATCTCCTGAATTTGCAATCTAAGAAAGCTTTTTCTTGCAGTTTTGTCAACAAATCGAATCATATAGCAAAGGAGAGGAAGGAAACACATCTCACCTGCAGTCACTTAAACCCTCATGCAAGCAAGGGCTTTCTAGTCACATTTGGAATAGAAAGGATGGATACGTGGCTGTGTGTGTTGTAGTAATACAAAGTGGAAAACTCCTACTCATGTATGTGTTTTTCTTTTTAAAAGTACACGTTACCAGTGTTGTGACTGCCAGTTGCTCTTTCTACTTACTTATTTATTTAAACAGAATTGTATGTGCTGCTCAGCAAACCAGGGGGATGGTCAGTTGTTGATGTGACAGCATAGTTGAGAGCTCGAGGTGTATATGTCCTGCCTTTAGGCTTGACCTAAGGCCATTAGGGATGCCTTAAGGCTGTGTCAAAAAAACCCATGGGAATAGGAAGCTGGCTGGGGAAGGAGCAAAGGAAGTGAAGTTGAAATAGCTTTTGTATCTGCAAATTCAGCTGTTTAGAGATGGTGGTCTTGGATTTTAATGTGTTTTTCTGTGCATCTTAAAATGCATGGGAAGATTTATTTGTTTGTTTATTTATAGCTGCTGCACGGGAAACAAAGCGCTTAAAAACCTGTCTGCAGTGATTGCAATTTTCCTGGTTGGTGTTTATTTTATCAGGCAGATTCGTGAAGTTGACAGTGTGGATTTTGTATTGTCTCGGCTGTGTCTTGCTGTAAGCCAGCCAATGATTTGGTCCTGCAAAAGCTAGGCATGTGAGTAACTCCATTAGTGTGAGCAGGCAGAGGTTAGGTGTGAGGGTCTGTAGCAGTGAACCCTAAAGAAAATGGTGTATGGGTAGAATAAAATAGTAATTCTGAGACTTTCTTCCAAATGTTTGTTGTTTGTCTTTCTGTGTTCTGTCCCACTTCCCGGTGGAAATAACAGGAACACTGAGAGATCAGCATCATCAAATTGTTTCCTCTGAGGTGATTTGTAAGCGTGGCATAGTTTTATTTCATTTTGGCTTGCAAGTGAAATTGTTCAGACTTCAAAAACAAAGCCAGTTGATTAGTTCTGCATTATTTCATTTCAGTGCATGATTTCAACCTTGTTCATTAAAGCTGAAGTGGAAAACCTTGGTCTGAAGGACCACTGTTGACAGGAACCACTAGCCTGGAGCACAGAATTCAATAATCGTTGATTAATACAGTTTACTGTGGATATCTTTTCTTTGAAAAAGCCAATTATTCTTGCCAATATCTTTTATACATGAACCTTTGCTTAGAATTTAAAATTGTAACCTGTATTAATAATAACATTTTAAATTGTAATGCTGCTGGGAGGGAGGCAGGGGAAGAGAAAAAAGTGAGGCTTATTTAACACTGACCCCAAAATGCTGTTCCACTGAAGCAAAAACTGAAGTAGATAGATGTATTGTGGTAAATACTAAATAAGTTAAATTGCCTGTCAAGTACAGTGATTTATTTGTTTATTTATTTTATTCACTTGGGGGAAAATGGTTTCAGGTGGAGCTTTAGAGAAGACCTGATGGCTGCTCTTTTCTGCATGAAATCCAATTACTGTTACAGAATCCAAGCAATCGAATGAGTGTGGACCGTCCTTTGGCGTATGGAGGCCAGTGGGGATGCTGAAGTTGTAGACTTGAGTGTTGCACCAGAGTTAGGCATGTCTGTACATGTATATAGAAAGTGCGTGTGGGGTAAGTGACAGCTTGAGGTTTCTCGGTAGGGTGTAAGAGATGGGAAGTGGCAAAAGGTTAGCTGTGTGTTTATATTGATCTCTCTGCTAGAGCAGCTCTGTGTTGCTTCTTCAGGTGTGTGAAAAGCCAGACCAGAAGACTTTGCAACAAAGCAGACTTCTGAGTTAAAGTCACTCTGGAATAAATCATTCCAGTGTGGAGCTTAGGGTTGCAGTGCAGATAACAAAGACACAAAGCTTTGGTCTCTGTGTCTGTGGTTAAGACTTAAGTAGTTCGCAGAACTGAGCAAGCCCTTGCTGTGTGAATGTCCTGGTGGTGTTAGGGGGGAAAGCATGGGCACTCCTTCCTCTGAGCTTCTCCTGTGAGAGCAGCTATTATGGGGAAAAAAACACTTGATGTTGAAATTTCGATGCAAATGTGTGCGTGTGTGTATATATAGTTCAGGAATCATTACTTCTGAGCAGAAACTTACTTTAAGAACAGCGTGTACAAAATCCTATTATGCTGCTCTTCAAGTGTAGATAAGCTGCAAATATTTCCATGCAGCGAGACGGTTTGATTTGTTGAGGGGAAAAATGAGCAACCTCTGTAACAGGCAAAGAGTCCTTGTATCGTCAAGGGTTATGACCACTTCAAACATCTTTGAGTTTCTATCTGTAAATTATTTCCCCAGCTCTGTATTCTTGCTGTAGGGAATAGGAAAATAAACGTTTCATTGACATGAAGGCATTCTTCTGTATTGTGTGTGCTGGGGGCACCCCCCTCCCAGGCCTGTCCCCCAGCAGGCTGCCTGTCTGTCCCCTGGGGTGGATGCTTCTGTGCTGCTCATGATCTGATGGCCAGCACTTGGCACCTGGGGATACCAGCAATTTCTTTTACCAATATTTACTAATTGCTGATAAATAGTAAAACAAATTGTATCTTGTCATCTCTTCAGGAATGATTGACATACAGGAGAAAACTGGGGTTTTGGTTGTTTTTCTCTTTATTGGTGTTACTTTTAAAATTTGTATCGATGGTCTACATATTTTTGCTCATTACAGTGGGAATTGGGAGCAGGGGCACTGGATGAGCAGGTGCCAGTGACAGGACACTGTGGCCCACACTGAGCAGGGCAGAGGGTCACTATCACTTCTGCCCTCAACCCTGCCAGGAGGATCCCCAAACTTGATTCTGTAACTGAATTCTACTTTTTCCTTATCTGGTGTGAGGCTTCATTTTCACAGAAGCAAGGGGAGACACCTTGAAACATCCTTTGCTGCCTGAGACTTTCCACTGGGTTTTGGAAGAGGTTTTTGTAGGATGCTTATTCCATTCCCATCTTGCTCGTTAGCAGGCTTAAATACTGTTTTTCTAGATGTACTTTAGCACCAAGTCTGGCCTCAGGCCACCTTCTCCTTGGGTACATCAAATACAATCCTAGTGAAGAGTAAATGCTTTGTGGTTTGTATAGGTGCTTTGGTTTATCTTCACCTGCGGATAAGTTTGAAGGCTAAAAAGTTTTGTCTAAATAGAATTTTATGAAGTGTGCAAATGAATGCAAATAGATGGGCTTTCCCCCCCCCGTGTATTGTTTTCTGTGTAGGACGGTGTGTCAATCTCAAGAGTGTTAGTCTACTCTGGGGAAAAGATTTGTGACTTTTGGATAACCTTTAACTCTAGGAACTATTCAGAGACACAATTACAAAATTATTTAAAAATGTCAGCCTGTCTACACCTTGTTTTTCAAAGATCTAAAGCTGCCTAAAAATAATGTGTCAGGAAACCTTTTTTTTTTCCACTGTTACCAGTGGGTCCACCACTGTTGTAGAGAAGGAAGACTACTTATTTTCAGTTCCTCACTTTATTTAATTTGAAGCCACACTGTCAAAAAATGCCCTCACATGAGATTTGTTTCTATAAAAATTACGCTATCTGGCCCACTTACACCCTGAAGAAGGTTGATGAATGGTATAAAATTAAATAACAGGTTTGGGGCACTGCTATAGCAGACACAACCAGTGCCCAGTAGAAGGCCAGAGCTTCCTTCTGACATCTCAGCCACATCATATCTTGGTCTGCTGAGGGACTCTGTTGGGCCAAGAATTAGACCTGGGTTTTTCCTGGCTTTTCTTCCTGCTTGAAGCACAAGGTCCATGCTCATCGGTTGTATGCTGAACTGCTGCTGATCGAGTCGTGGTAGGGACTGGTGGGGCTTCCTGGCTTTGCTCTCAAAGTGAAGGCTGAAGGTGGTGTCCCAGCTGCTGGGGTGGCCATGAGCAGGCACCTGTTTTGTGCCATGGTGGCTTTCTCTGCCCAGCCCAATTCTCCCTCGTCTCCTTTCTTAAAAGCCCCATTGGTGGGTACCGGCTGTGCAGCGGCTCCCATTTTTAGCCTTTTTGGGCCAGATCAGATCCCACGCTTATTCACTCACAGTACTTTCTCAAGAATTAGGGAAAAGTGTCTTTTAAAATGTTTATAGGAAAAATAGAATTTCACTGAAAATGGTGAGGAAGAAGACCAAAAATAGTTAATTCTTCTTGTCAGCAAGATATATTTACACTTTGTTTGCAGTTTAAAATACTCATAGCTCTGAGTTCTTACTTGTCTAATTAATACTGGTGAGAAATTGGCTATATATATGAAATTACTTTCTTTGTTTCCCTTAATTCAGTAGGTGAAAAAAAAGAAACTTTGCAATTATTATCTTTTTACCTTAGATGCATTTGGCGTTTTGGTTCACTACCTTTTCCTGTACTGACTGATGGGCTGACTTGAATAATTTACATGCATCTGCGTGTATTTGTGCCTGAGTAGAGTTTTTTTCTGTGAGAGAGATATATCAATGTTTATATATAATTGTATATTTTTTAATATATGTAATATGTAACATTTGAATTGTCTTTTTGAGCAATCTTCATGCTTATTACTTTCGGCTTTGAAAACAGCTGAGTGTAGTGAATGAAATTAAGTGTAGGTTCAGTGATTGCAAAGATGCTGGTTTTGAAAAATTAATTTCAGGCCATGTAGGGAATTCCAAAAATACGTAAATCTGTTGAACTGGGAATGACTGTCAGTTTTGGGGAAACCAGTTTAGGGGTTGGTGGATTAAATGAAGTGTGTTTTGATGTTCTAAATAATGTAATTGTTTCCAAGCAACTAATGCCAACTGTTGGGAGTAAAGTTAATTTGCTAATGAGAATACTGGACTCTTAGAAAATCCATTTCAAGCACCAAGTTCATTTCAGAGATTTAATAATTAATCAAAGTGACTATATTAAATGTCAGTGAATATATCTGTGCGTTGCTATCATACCTCTCTCTCTACATGAGTTTCCAGGCTCTTAATGATTAACACAGTGAGATCTGTAATGTAATAGTAATGCTGGTACACTGGAAGGTGAGGTACCTCTTAAACATTCTTGTTGCAAATTCTCCAGTTTGGACTTGTTACAAGGAGTGGTTATAAGGAGTGCTTTAAACAGATTAACCCATACTCACATGTTGCTTGGAGACTGCTTTTCTTTTCAGAATTCAGCCCAAACATATAGGGACAGATCTTTAGCACCTGCTGTCACACCTCCCCGCCCCCCTTCCCCCCTTCCTCCCTTCCCTGTGCTGCTGCAATGGCATAGCAGATGTTGCAAGGAAGATGTGGAGAGCTGTGTTTAGCATACTGAGGTTGGCTGATAGAATTTGCTTTGGTGGTTTCTGCGTACTTTTGTGTATTAGTTGTGTGTTACTAATAGGGCATTAAAATAGTCCAGTATCTTTTTTATACACGTGTGCAGAAGCATGTGTGGATTGTTTGAGGCAGCAGACATGGTCGTGCGAGAAATTTCTGCTGGCTACATGTGATTGAAATAATCTGAAATTGTAACTTGCAGTATATCTTTACATGCTGGTGGTCATGGCAAAGAAGCAAATCTTTGGCACTAACACAGGTCTCTGTAGTAGTGTCCTGTGTACTGCAGTGAATTACTTTGTGTGTGGGTGTACACGCATGCATACACTTGAGATATTTTAAGAAAAGTCTTACAGCCTTCTGGGAAGAAACAAATCGCTCCGTTCCTAAAAACCCACTTACACACAGGACAGAGTGCTGTCGAGAGTGGCTTGCAGTGCTCTCTAGAGCAACATTAAATCACTGAACATTTATTCCAGCTTCTCCATAATAATGCCCTGTTTTTGAGAGGCACATACTTGGTGCGTTATGATAAAGCAGTCATGTTAGTAGTGAATCTTTGCGTAAGGAAGCTGGCTTATAATCATGGGGTAGACAGGTCAGAAAGGGCTCTAGAACGTGAGGTTTGGTACTGGGCTTCCCACAAGCTTGCGGCTCAACCTTCTGCTCAAGGGAAGATGCTCTGGGCAGCAGGGATACTACGTTGAGAGGATCTATGTTGTAGTTCTCTTTATGCCCTAACTAATGCCTTGAGAACTCGAGTCACTCAAGGTAAGCTGCCATGTCATATCCATTTGTTATTTCCCATAGTTTCTCATGTCAGAGATGGCAGTTGTGTCACACAGCTTGAAAAGTCTGGGGGAGAAAAAAAAACCCCAGAAGTTCTAAATGGCCGAAATTTTCAAAGGTCCAGCATCAAAAAAGACAGCGACCTTAAAAAGGCAAATTATAAGGCAGTAGGATCTGTGGGGGCAGTGATTGTTTTCTGACCTACATTTTAAGCTCTCGGAAGCTGTATACTTCTTTAGAAACATCTGCCTGTGTGTGGTTGCCCATAACCTTATGTGAGTAGTGTACGAAAATCTTTGCAACATAAACATTGATTAGACTTGGTGGAAACATGGCATGAATAAGAGACCTTTGAGGTAGGCAAGAGTTATTGCATTGCATTCTGCAAAGATCATGGTTAATCCAGTTGGTCAATATACTAATGAAGGACTTCCTTTTATTGTACAGCTGCATGTCCCCTATCTCCCCATGAGTTTTGTTCATAACGATGAGTTTCCAGGGATTCACAAAATTATTGCTTCAGTCTAATAAAATTATAGAGGCTCTTACAGCTAAAAAAAAAAAGCAAAAAAAAAAAAACCCAAAAAACAAACCACAAAAACCAGCTCCAAACAAAACCAAAACATTGGGATTTGTATTTGCATGCAATGAAGTAGCAGGTTTTGTCCTTGTATTCTCTATGGTCTTAAAGTTCAGCTCTTAGATATGTTGAGTCATAGTGATGGACACTGTAAATGGGTTTGCAGAAATCAAAGCTTTGTGTGGTAATAAGGAAATCTTGCTAGCTGGAGTGGGAATGTTCAGTGCTTCTTGAACACTAATTTAAATAAAATTATCCAATAAAAGACTAAGAACCAGGAGCTTGGTATGTGTATATGTAACTAATTAAAAGCAGACTCTGGAGAGGTTTATTAAAATACAAACAATGCAGACTGTGATTGTAATGTCAGTGGGCAAGAATTAATAGAGTGCTGTAGAGGCAGTTGTGTGCTACAAAACTATTGTTTTATCACTAAAACTGTGCTGTCACTTGAGGCTTTGACAGTGTTTTGTGACTGTGGGAAATATTTTTCTTCTTTTACTGAGTAATGTCTCAACTCTGGATGCAGCAAGAAAATAACATTTCATTGCATTTTTTAAAATGTATAATGTGACTGTTTAACAAAGCTAAAGTGGAAATAACAGTGACTTTTTTTTTTTTTTAAAGCCTTACTCTGCTAGGATTTCCCATAATGTGAAGATGCTGAAAATCATCTAATTTTGCTCTGCTAAAATCTGGGGATAGCATCCATATTTATACACATTTTCCTCTTTATACAGGATTTTCAGAGTGGTAAAGCAGAGATTAAAATATTAAAGTTCATTGTTTTCGTCTGTTTCTCCTCATAATATTTACTATATATATAGTGTTCTTTTATAACCACTTAATTAGTTGTCCTTTTTCTTTCTGTCAACCTTTGCTGTAAAATTAGGAGAGGGCTAAAAATACTGTTAAAAAGTAGCAAAAAAAGTAGTTCCATCCACTACAGCACGTAGAGCAGAGTGAGCTTGGGTCTGTTTGCTCTCATTCATGCAGCTGTACACTGGTTTTCCCTTGAAGTCTGACCCTTCCCTGTCACTTTTCCTTCTTATATGTATAAAATATATAATTATATATGTATTTAATGTATGTGCATGTCAGCACACACATGTATGAAATATATAAAAAGCATAAGTACATAAGAAGGCAATGTGTCCCTTTTCCCTCTGTGAGGAGAGGGAGAAGGCCGAGCTGGAGCAGTGCCGGCCGCGTGCCCAGGCCCTAAGAAGCACAGCGATGCGTTCCACTGAAGCATGAAGGAACGCCAAGGCATCGCTTGAGCGTGACTGCCAGGCGTGACAGTGGTTTTGCCCTGAGAACATGTCAGTGTGCCTTGAAAGACTCTTCTGTCAGGAAATCCCCTGGGATTAATTTCAGTACCTCAGAGCACTTTTCCTTTCAGTCACCTTCGTCCCTACTTCCCAAACTTCAGGTATAGGAACCGAGAGGGGAGGTGAATTGCCAGAGTTGATTAAGCTGCAGGAGAGCACAGTATTAACCTGTGGACTAGAAAGAGCTTCCTCCCCACAGCACATGGGAACAGCTCCACCTCCACAGGGTCATGTTTTGCTTTTGCCAGGTCAAATGGTGAAGTAAACCTTCAAACCGCAGTCAATTCCCACCCTGCTGTCCTTTACTACTGAGTGTAAGAAACTGACAGGCATCATTTTTTTCCTTATCCCCTTTAAAGATCTTCCTGTCTACCTGATTTTATACCGGCCCTGTTGAGCAGCAGTTTTAGAAATGGTCTGAATGGGAATGATGCTTCCAAAGGTGGCCATTCCTTTGTGCTGTGTGTTCTGGAATCACACCTGCTGCTGCCCAAAACTGCTGTTATGGGGGGACCCTGTCCCCCCATGTAAGTGATGTGGACAGGAGACGGATGGATACACACAAGCATACACATACAGTGTTGGTATGTAAATATGAAGCAGATTTTCAGTTCTCTGGAGGATTAAAATAGTTTCCAAGTACTCCCCATGAAAGTTACAAAACGTGTGAGTTGTATCTTTGCTCTCAAGGTTTTTAACTCAGTCACATATCCCAGTGCAAGTGTAGTGCTGGGCTCGTATCGTTCAGTGCGTTGTTTTATAGGTTGTGGAAAGCAGTCGGTTTTGGAGAACCAATTCTTGTTAAAATGCACATGCTTTTGGTTGTTAAATAGGGACAGTAGCACTGAACTTCTGTGATTGCTTGTAAAATACAAATGCAGATAGTAGAGACTAACACAGATAAATTCCTCTGTGGCTAGAAGGGGGGGTTACTTGTTTGCTTTTGTTTGCTTTCCCCCCACTGTAATGTTTGGATGCCACAGCTGCCAAAGCCCCCATTCACACGTGCTTGGAAGAACTGGATTCCCTCTTGAACATCCTCCTTTCCCTTCTCTGACCTTTTTACTTGACCTACTTTTGGGGATTTCCCACCAGTAACAAACATCCTCCCTAATTTACCAGCCTATGAGGAACAGCTGAATGACCATGACCACCACCCACTTTCAAGACAGTGCATAGCTGATAATCGCAGAAGGTACACCCCAGTAGTTCTTGTTGAATAAAAAAGTCTGTCCCTGATGAGTAGTGGTCATTTCCTAGTTCCTGTTGCTTTTAACAGCAGAGCCCATAACGGAGATCACTACAGTTACCTTCAGGTAGAGGAACTGTCCACAAGCTTCGCAATCAGCTCTACGAATATTGAAGATTGTAAGGCTGTTAGTTTCCTCAGCTTTTCCCCTTACAATCAGCTGAAATCTTTGTAACTTTTATTTTTGGGAAGTATTGCAAGCTAGAGCTTTGACAAGATGTTATGAGAAAAAACTCAAATGGCGGTGGACACCAAATCAAATGAAATTTTGACATTTTGAGTTGACACTGAGAGTCAGAACAAATGGTGTTGTGAACTAGGTGCAAATGTCAAAGGATTTCCCAGATATATTTTTGAAAGAAACTTCTCATGCGTACACCTCCTAGTGTGGTGGTTGGCCTGGAAACAGGGCTGGATCCTTTGCCCTGTTGAATTTTGTCCGGTTTGTAAGCACAGATGAGCTTCTTAAAGAGAGCACTCATCTAGTCTGAAATTGCCTTCATACTCTAGGTATATGTGGGACTCAAGCTGTTTTCATGCCATGAAACATTTGGTTAGCCAAATGGTGGACTGTTACATGCTTGACATCAGTAGATTTTGAAATAGATCATCCCCAAATGAAAGTCTAATGGATGCTGTATGTGAGCCTGTGCTTTCTCTGTCATCTTTTCATTTGAGGCTCAGAAATACAGTGCAAGTAATAAGCCTGCTATTGTTGAAAAACTCCTGCAGGTTTGCTGTCCATGAATATTAAATTTCAAGACAAAGCTGTTGCAACCCAGTGGAATTTAAGCTTTTAAGTGAATCCAGTGAAGAAAAATTCCTCAAGGTATCCCCAGTAGAGCTGTCTTAGCTGAATTTAAGCAACAAAGAAAGGTAAGATTATATGTAAACTTTATGAGATAGTTTGTGTGATGTGACACTTCAGGTTGTCTGTCAGAGACACCATAAAGTATGAAAGCATACTTTTATCCAGCTTTCATCCAGTTGTAGCAGGACCCTTTTTAGTAAAAATATTCATTTGCTTGTGTTTTCTGGACCTTGCCTGCAAAGATGGAACATCATGTGGAGTTCTGCTCTGGTGATCCCCGGCTCTTTCTAGTCACTGGTCGCAGTAGAGGGTTGTACTGAAGAAATGCAGTCATTTGGCAAATGATGGGATGTGGCAAATTACACTGAAATGCACAGGGTTTCCAGTATCATATCAGAACCTGTCCTAAAAAGCATGGGCAATTGATGCTGTTTTCTCCCTTCTCTAACAGTCGAGAGGTGTTTTGAGTATTACTCAAGTGTGTTGAGTATTTTTGGTGAGAAAGGGTCCAAACCTGTTTCTAAATGTCTCTGTCCAAAGGCCTTCATTGGAAAAGGGAAATGCTCATGTACAGGTATTTTCAGCCTTGTTCTTTTGGGCCATAAGCTGCAAGTTGAGAGAAGCCCTTTTCAAGACACTGCCAGGCATCTCAGTTGTGGCTCACTAACTTTTCACAAATGTTGCACCAAGGACATGGCTCAGAAGTAAGTTAACTGGGAAGCCAGTATCAGAAATGGAAATAGTCTGTTTGAAATGCAGAGCAAAACAGACTTTTTCCCCTTATTCTCTCTAGACCAGTCAACCTTAGACAATGTTGTGTTGTAGTGTGTTGCCCTTAAGATCTAAATGTGTTACTTAAAAGAAAAAGGATATTAAATATTTAAAACTGAGGCTGACAGAGAAATAGAAGTATGATTTTTGTATATAGGATGTGACTTGTAATGTGGTGTTGCTCAAAGATGAGTGAAAATGGGGAACATCAGCCTTAGTGTACAGAATGTCTTATTTGTGACATAAATTAAAATCTGCTCTTCTGACTTTCAGAGGAGCAGTGGGAAATAATTGGAACACCTGCTGGCTCAGGTGCTAGAACTACTTACCAGTTCCCCAAAATGTTAAGCCCACTTAGCACTTACTGCCTTGTTTTTTTTCTGAGGAGGGGAGGCATGCTACAGCTGTCTGTGGTTAACCTTATCCCCTTCTCCCTTGGTGCTGCAGCCCATTACAGGTGTTAGCTGTGATTTGGTTATGAATACTGAAGCATCTACTAGCATCACAAGGGTACTTTAAAAATTACTAATTTAGTAACTACTCCAGATGAAATACATTTGGGATCAATTTATCACAGGAGAAATTGCTGACTCAGTTGCAAAGCACTACAGGCTGGGAAGGTGAGGAGAGGCTGTTGCTTTTCATGTGCAGAGATGTATGGAGCTCTGCCTTCGGAGAGATAATCAGTCAACTGAAAGCTTATGGGTCAGTGGTAGAGTGCAGACCAGTAAGGGTGACATTGTTATGGGTGTCTGCTAGCCCATCAGGAAGTGGCAGTATATGATGCCTTCTTCAAGCAGCTGGAAGAAACCTCATGTTTCCAGGGCCTGGTCCCCAGAGGGACTTAAACCACCGTGGTATCTACCGGAAAAGCAACGAGGCAGTGCACAAGTAATCCAGGAGGTTTCTGAAGTGAACTGATGATAACTTCCTATCACAGGTGATCAATAAAGTGATGAAAGGAGGTGCTTTCTTAGACCTCATACTTACAAACAAGGAAGAACTGACCAAAGATGTGAAGGTTGGGGCTGTTTTGGCTGCAGTTTCCCTGATATGGTGGATTCGGGACCCTGTAAGGAGGGAACAAGACAAATAGCAGCATCACAGCCTTGGACATAAGGAGAGCAGGCTTGGCATGTTAAAGGACTGTTTGGAAAAGTCCCTTGAAATGTGATCCTGGAGAGAAGGGAGCTGGTAGATTTTCAAGGATTACTTCCTCCAAGCTCAAACATGCTCCATCCTGATGTACAGGAAACCAAGCAGAGGTGATGGGAGGCCTGCATGAATAAGCAAGGAGCTCATGAGAAGGAGTATCCAGGGAACTACAGGCTGGTTAGCCTCACCTTTTTCAATGGAAAGGTGATGTAGCAAATAATCCTGGAAAGCATTTCCAGGACCTGAGGGAAAAGGTAGTGACTGGGAGTAGTCTGCATGGATTTAAGGAGGGGAAGTCAGGCCTGACCAATCTTGGTAGCTTTCTACAGTGACATGACAGCTGAAGGGATGAGTAGAGAGCAGTGGATGTTCCTTATCTTGAGTTTTGAAATCTCCATATCATTCCCGCAGATGGATGGAGATGGACTACATAAATGGAAGGTGAGCTGGCTTGAAAATTGGCTCAGCTGTCAGGCTTAGAGGGTTGTAATCAGCAGCACTAAGTCCAGCTGAAGGCCAGTCACTAGTAGTGTACCCTAGGGATTGATACTGGGACCAATACTGTTTACATCTTTAATGACCTGGAAGATGGCACAGAGTGTACCCTCAGCATGTTTGCTGGTGATACAAAACTGGGAGGGGTGGCGGGTACACCAGATGGTTGTGTTCCATTTAGAGGGACTTTGACAGGCTGGAGAAATGGGCAAACAGGAATCTCCATAACTTCAGAGGCGTGCTGGTTTTGGCTGGGATAGAGTTAATTTTCTTCACAGTAGCTAGTGTGGTGCTGTGTTTGGATTTGTGCTTGAAACAGCATTGATAACGCAAGGATGTTTTAGCTGTTGCTGAGCAGTGCTTGCACAGAGTCAAGGCCTTTTGTGCTCCTCACACCACCCCACCAGTGAGTGGGCTGGGGGTGCACAAGAAGTTGGGAGGGGACACAGCTAGAACAGCTGTTCCCAACTGACCAGAGGGATATTCCATGATGTCCTGCTCAGCAGTAAAACTAGGGGGAAGGTTGGCAGGAGGGCTGCTGCTAGAGGACTGGCTGGGCATCAGTTGATTGGTGGTGAGCAATTGCTTTCATTTGCATCACTTGTCTTTCTTGGGTTTTATTTCTCTCTTTCCTTTTTATTGCAATTTATTACATTTTTATTTTAGTTATTGAGCTGTTCTTATCTCAAACCATGAGTTTTCTCACTTCTACCCTTAGAATTCTCTTTCCCCCTCCCCTGCTGGGATGGGAGTGAGTGAGTGGCTGTGTGGTGCTTAGTTGCTGGCTGGGCTTTAACCATGACAAAAGGGAAATGTTAAGTCCTGCACTTGGGGAGGAGCTGCCTCAGGCACCAGTGTATGTTTGGGACCATCCAGTCAGAAAGTAGCTTTGCAGAGAAAGACCTGGGAGTCTTTGTTGACACCACATTGACCATGAGGCGTCAATGTGCCCTTGTGGCACAGGTGGCCAGGAGCCTCCTGGGCTGCATCAGGCAGAGCACTGCTGGCCAGCCGAGGGAGGTGATCCTTCCCATCTGCTCAGTGCTGGGGAGACACACCTGGAGTGCTGGGTCCAGCCTGGGCTCCCCAGTGCCATTGAGACAGGGACATACTGGAGCAGGTCCAGCAGAAGGCCACAAAGATGATTATGGGCTTGGAACACCTTCATATGGGGCGTGAGGGTGAGAGAGCTGGGGCTGTTCAGCCTGAAGAAGAGAAAGCTCAAGGAGCTCTTATCAATGTGTGTAGGTACCTGAAGAGAGCGAGTAAAGAAGATGACTCTTCTCACTCATGCCCAGTGACAGGAGAAAGGGCAGTGGGAACAAATATGAGAAATTCCACTTCAAAATAAGAAAAATGTTTCAGAAGTATAAAATGAGAGATTGCCACAATAAAATATTAACAAATACACTGTAAGTAGACACCTTAACAGTACTGCTTTGTGCTATTGTGCCTGTAACAATTTATAGAGTGCCTTGTCAAGGACAAGGAAGTTATTAATCATTATAAGTAGCAAATTGATCTTGGTTTTACAGACCAACAGAAAATAAATGTTCAGCAGAAAATGAGTTGATATTCCACCCCCACCCCCCGTTTTGCTGTTGTGCCAATTTCTGCTAAGAATGCTGTCATGATTTTAGCAGTGTTTGTCAAAAAAGAAATGATTACATCCTAAGTACTGTCTGGAAGAATACAAAATTCAGCAGTCTTGTGAGTGAAGTCAGTGAAAGTATCTTGTGCTTGTGTGTTGCTAGCAGAAAAGGCATACTAACATCCAGTCAAAAGTCTTACGTTCATTCAGCTTGTCCAATAAATTCCACATACTTACTTGCTACCCTAATTATTATTTAGTTTTTATTTGTGGTGATTATTTATTCTTCTTTAACGTAACCCTTTCTATTAAATAGCATATACGCACTTTAAAATTATGGTTGTGTCGTAATATAGATAGGAAGGTTGTAATCTTTACGGGACAGAGGAAATAATTCATAGGTCGTGCAATAAAATGTAAGGAAGACAGATTAATGTACCTGCATACCTACAGACTACAAAAATGATCGTAGCAGTTTCTAAGAAAAGATGTACAACAGAAAGCAATTCTCTAGTGCAGGTCGTAAAGTGGTCTGTCTGTTTCTAGTATCTTGACTGCATAATGCAAACTGTTGTTGTGTCCATTCAGTAATAAAGTCTCATCCAACTGACAGATTGGATGCAGATGATAAACTCCTGGATATGGTGTAACATCAGTAGAAGTTCACATTTCTGGATGCTTTATTTTTATGTATTGTGTTGGGTCTTGTCTTCATGGTACTGGATTTTTAATTACATTCCTTTGGTAAATAGCTTGCTTTGAAGCTATCTGGTGCTTGTCTTCAGTTACATCTTCAAGGTATGAACTTGAGTAAAAAGGATCAGAGTAGAAGAAGTTACTAGTTCAAAAGTCGTGGTACTGGATCTTATATTCTGTCTTTGGAAGATAAGTAGTGATTATAAAAAAGGCACGTAATGCAATCAGAAGAATACAATCAAAACAGGATTTTACATGCCAAGCTCCTCTTGGCTGAGGTTGGGAGGGCATGTATTTAGTGAATTTGGCTGTTGTGTGTTTGAATTGTAGTGCAACATCAGTGGTTAGAGCATGCATAAGCGCAAGCTCTAAGAAGTAAGGGAGACACTTGAAAAAATTATGGAGCATTGTTAGTAAATGCTTCAGAAAAGGAAAACTGCACATTTACGCAACTTATAAACCGGTTTCTGTGTTTTGACTCATAAAAGCCATTTTCTGTTTCCAGCCTCCACTGCATATCTGCACCTTCGTCTCGGCACAATGAGTAGGTAGAGCTGTAAGCAGCAAGCTACCCAATGGCACCAGCATTTGTCTTCCTAGGGAATGCAAGTGCCTGCTCTGCTGCTTTATAATTTATGTCACTTGAATAGAAAAGGAAGACTTAGCAAGTTTTAGGGAAAAAACGGAAAACAAACCCTTTGGTAATCTGAGAGAATAATGTGTGCTTAGCAGCTGGCAATGTAATTTTTGATTTGTATGGAATTATTATTCAGTTTTAGGTGGTGCTTATGTTCCTTGCTCCTGATGAGAAGATTCATTTATACGCATCATTATCTCTTTTGACATGTGCATTAGTAACATTAATCTGTGTTTTATTTTCTGCAGCGGTAATAATGGGGTTGTCTTTCCCTAGCTTTATTAGGGTGTCGTGCTTTCTGAAGTTGTCCTTGTAACACAAAGGAAAAGTATAGCGTAGGGATCCAGTGGGAACAAGTAACGTTTAGCATCGGGGGAGGCGGCTCCTTTCATCTTTCCTGCTTCCTCCTTGCCAAGCGGTGATGTGCTTTCCTTACTGGTGGGCAGGCAAGCAAACACTCCCATTTTAAGTTGTGCAGTTGAAAAATAGTTTATTAAATCTCTCCAGAAAGAGTGCAACAATAGAAGCTTTATTCTCTGGATGGGAACATTTCAATTGCTTTTGCAGTTTATTCTAGAAATGCAGAAGATTGTTGGGGGCAGTTAGATTTATTCACTTTTAGCTGGATTAAAATAGCCTCATTACTTTCAAAATATGAGCTGATAAAATGACTCACTCATCTGAAATCACCCAACTGGTGTTTTTCAGGAGTCTTGTGATACTCTTTGCCTTATTACAAGATGCTAATTGTTCTTGTCAGGCTGCTGAAGAAACGTGGGGTCCACCGTGTGTGACAGGACGTGGCTAGCACAGTGTTGTACACACTTTCTCCTGTTGTCATCTTGGTTTCTTTTACTTTCCTACACTTTATATACCTTTCGTATTGACATCTTTGTCTCTAGCCAGAACCTATTTGGGGAATTTCTATGAATAAATAATATTCAAGCTTACCCATCTGATTATAATATATTAACAAAACCCACGAGGTGAAACACGAATGATGGAGGTTTCACCTGCAGCACTTCTCCTCTCACGTTCTTTGTCTTCCTCCTGTTTTGATTAATGCTGTGTTTGAGGAAGATATTGCAATATATGCACAGTAGTCATATAAAATAAATGTATCAGTATTAAAAGCTGAAGGATTAAAATTAGTTATTTTGCTTTTATTTCCAGCCTGCTCACTGTCCTTCTTTTCTCTTTTTGCCTCTGTGGTAGTACTTGGAATTTATTCCCCACTATATAAAGTCTCCATCTTTACATATGACTTTACATATGATGGATGAATTTTGGGAGAAAATGAGGATTTTTCCCTTTCTTTGGCATGTTCATAGAATCACAGAACGGTTTGTGTTGGAAGGGACCTTAAAGACCATCTAGTTCCAGCCCCCATGCCATGGGCAGGGACACCCTCCACTAGACCAGGTCGCTCAAAGCCTCATCCAGCCTGGCCTTGAACACTTCCAGGGATGGGGCATCCACAGCTTCTCTGGGCAACCTGTGCCAGTGCCTCCCCACCCTCTGTGTGAAGAACTTCTTCCTGATATCCAATCTAAATCTCCCCACTTTCAGTTTAAACCCATTACCCTTTGTCCAATCTTGCTGGAAACGTTATCCGTTACTTACTGGAATTGGAAAAATGAAGGCTTGAAGGTTGCGACTCTGAGCTGCCACTGAGAGCTGAAGGTTGTCCTTTTGTGTTGATAGCTAGAAGTGTGTGGATAGGGGTTAAGCAGGAGGTCATATGTGGTCTCAGATTATGTTTTTCTTACCTTTAAGAAAGGAAGTCATGGAATAGTATCTTTTGGTCTACTCATTAGTACTTTCACATGACCTGGCAAGGAGAAGGTGTTGCAGTTAAAATGCAATATACCTTTTCACTGAAGACACTGAGGACAAACCCTCTTTTAAAATTGAAATGATGTGGAGGTTTTCCCAGAGTTTAAAGGACTCCTGAAAATACAGTCCAGTATGCTTTTTCTTGTGTTGACACACTGCTTTTTTGCTGTTCTCTAAGGTTCCCAAAATCCTCCAGGCATGGCTGTATTGAAAATTAAAGTATAATCTCATTATTCTTTATTTTTTGTAGCGTAGAGTGCAAATATGATAAAAAAGGGGTTTTAATTTTTTTCCTTTTCTTTTCTCAGACTGAACAAAAAGCTTTTGTTTTGCCATCATTTAATCCACAAACAAGTACATCTAATTACTTGTTCATCCATGTGTTAAACTATGCAGCACACTCTAATGTGTCTGCAGTTCTGAATTTACATGACTCTTTCAAAATTGTGATAAACACCTCTTTATACTGTGACTACTTAGGAGTAAAGACACTGGACTATATCTGTTACGGCAAAACTCTTATTTTGTCACACCAGCAGCAGTATCTCCTTAGGTTTTGCATAACCTCAATTACCAGTGTCTTTGCTTGATAACATTTATTACAGTCATTACTACCTTTACTTATCTTTTATCATTAGTGCTTCACTTTACTGGAACAATAATTGGATTTCTTGGAGGCGTAAGCGGTTCACGTTTAGTGAAATAACACCAGTTTCTAAAAAAAAAAAAAAAAAAAAAAATTAAAATGGTTGATAGCTTTGTAGTGTAAAAGAATGTTATTGCCATTGTATAGAATGGATCCATCAAAACCTTCTGCAAAAAACCCTTGACAACCAGCTGCAAACAAGAGCAGTAAGGCTCGGTGTTGTGTGGAGAATTGCATATTATGACCTTAAAGGTAGAATATCATTCGATGTCCTCTAGATGAAAATATGTTTTTTGGTATTGTGTATCTAGAAAGCTATTTTAAGCAATTGCCTTAAAGATCACTCTGCGTGTTTTTTTCATACAGTGCGCTTGAATAGCTAACAGCATCATTCATCTGTTTTTTTTCAGTCTTTTGGTAGGAAAAACACTGCTGTTGCCAAAGATTACAGCCGACCATATCATTTTGCTGTAATTCTCAATGTGTACAAGCGTTCAGGTACTGAAAACATTGTCAGAAGTAAGACATTGTAATGAGTTTTTCCTCATGAAAAATAAAATGTACACTGTCACGTGAATGCAAGTGAAGTAAGCCAACCTTATCCTGGGCTGTATCCAGAGAAATGTGGCCAGCAGGTTGAGGGAGGTGCTTCTCCCCCTCCACTCTGCTCTCGTGAGACCCCACCTGCAGTACTGTGGGCCCCAACTCTGGGGCCCTCAACATAAGGAGGATATCGACCGTTTCAGTGAGTCCAGAGGAGGCCACGAAGATGCTCAGAGGACTGGAGCACCTCTGCTATGGGGACGGGCTGAGAGAATTGGGCTTGTTCAGCCTGGAGAAGAGAAGGCTCCGGGGAGACCTTATAGCACCTTCCAGTACCTGAAGGGGGCCTACAAGAAAGCTGGGGGAGACTTTTTACAAGGGCCTGTACTGACAGGACAAGGGGTAATGGGTTTAAACTGTAAATGGTGAGATTATATTGGATATCAGGAAGAAGTTCTTCACAGGGAGGGTGGTGAGGCACTGGCACAGGTTGCCCAGAGCAGCTGTGGATGCCCCATCCCTGGAAGTGTTCAAGGCCAGGCTGGATGAGGCTTTGAGCAACCTGGTCTAGTGGAGGGTGTCCCTGCCCATGGCAGGGGGGCTGGAACTAGGTGATCTTTAAGGTCCCTTCCAGTGCAAACCTTTCTATGGTTCTCTGATTATGGAAGTATATATAAGACAGTCATTTTGGGTAGCATATGAAAACCAGGCCAAACACAAGTCAAAAGGTTTCCTCTTGGGAATAAGAGGGTGAGAGGCCTTGCAAGGTAAATTTTCAGTGGTTGAAAGGAACATACGTAAGTTCCTCAGGGAAAGGTCCTGTGTAGTTGGTCCACTGCTTGGAGAAGAGTAGTTGGGTGCATGTGTTGCGTAGAGCTTGGTTGAGGTGCACCCATGTGGGATGACTGTGCGGTGTAGCAGTCCTGGATGTACCCAACCTTTAACCTTAGACTGCATCTTGATAAGCATGTATGTGTGGGAGAAAGCCTGGTCAGAAATACAGGCAGACACTGTTGTCTTTATTGTTTCTGGTATGTGTTAGAGGAGAATGTGTGTCCCAAGAAGGCAAGGGCCCTGCACTGATAAACGCTGTGTATGTAATTACAAGACAATTTCTGCCCCAAAGAGGTCCTTAATATAGCCAGTGGCACAGAGGGATAAAAAACAAAAGGAGGATGACAAAGAACCACTGTTCTGATGGCCCTATATCATCTAAAGTTTTCAGCTGTACTTCTGGTACAATTCATGGATGACTGCTTTTGTGGTGAGATGGGAATTTCCAACCATCACTACATGCTTTTATAAGGACAGACTGCAGTCTTAATATAGAATTGCTGTTGAAGGCTGCCCATGAACTTGTCTATCATTAGTTATAATGGTACTGACAATCAGTCTTTATAAAATCTTTCATTTTTGTAGGAAATCTGTTGAGCAAATTCTGGCAAAGCCACTCAGGTAACCTGAGATTTCCACAACTAAGAGATTTGATGGGAGACAGAAGTCTAACAGATAAAAATTAACTCTTCTTAACAGTAATAGGAAATATGACCTGTTTTTGAGAAATACTTTCTCCTAAGTAGTATATCTCATTGCTGTAAAATCTATTGCCCAGCCCTCCAGCCTACCCCCAAACATCATGGAAATCTGTGTTAACTGAAGATTCTCTGTGTCCTTGATACTCAGGCTGCTTGGGCTTTAACAACTAGATTTAACACCCCCGATTTTAGTCACCTAAAACTTACAACCTGAGCAATATTTCCTCACCTAAATATCTACTCTCATGTTTTTTGGCTAATAACAGTATTTTAATTACGACCTGATAATAAAGTAAAACCTCTTCTTGGCACAGTATTCCCCTATGCCCTATTTCTCCCATTGTTTAAAATGAATGGGCTGCCTCTCCCCCTCTGCCCTTGCTGACTAAGCCATTGGCTCCACTGCACTTCTTATGGATTGCTTCTGCTGAAGGGCACACTTCCCCCAGCTGTCTCTTGGAAGAGAATAAAGGGGGTTTTGTTGATAAGATAAACTTGTATGTAGTCCATGATTTCTTTATTTGAACACACCTTCAGTTGTGCTACTCATAAATGGCCAAAGTTAGTCTGTGGACTGAATCTGGGTAGACCTTACTGCAGCCTCCAGTACCTGAAGGGGCCTACAAGGAAGCTGGGCGGGGGCCTTTTTACAAGAGCCTGTAGTGTCAGGACAAGGAGTAATGGGTTTAAACTGTAAATGGTGAGATTATATTGGATATCAGGAAAAAATTCTTCCTGGAGAGGGTGGTGAGGCACTGGAACAGGTTGCCCAGAGAAGCTGTGGATGCCCCATCCCTGGAAGTGTTCAAGGCCAGGCTGGATGAGGCTTTGAGCAACCTGGTCTAGTGGAGGGTGTCCCTGCCCATGGCAGGGGGGTTGGAACTAGGAGATCTTTAAGGTCCCTTCCAACCCAAACCATTCTGTGATTCTAAGAATCTGGCTCACAAGGCAGTATCAAGCCATAGTAATACAAGGTGGCCAAGCCAAACACAGCCATCATCTAGTGTGAGCAGTGGCATGGGGGGGTGATCCAGTAGGTTCATGAAACATCCAGTGTGGCCCACTTTTCTGGGTAGATTCCTTGTTTGAAGATAGAGGTTCAGTGTGAAGGAGAGGTCAGGCAAGACTGAGTCTCATGGCGAAGCTCCTTTGAGAGGTGTGATCCGCATCGTGGGCAGAGGCCTCAGTCTGGCCCTGTTTGGGTTTGCACCATGCAGAAAGCTGAAGAGCTTTGGGGATGTGTATTACAGCAGGTTCCCTGCTGGGACTCCATGCTGAAGTGAGGAGATACAGACCAGGGTGAGGGGCAGTGCCACTTTGTCAGAAGTTTGAAGTACACTTTGGTTGCTGTAGCAGGACTTGGGGATATGTGATGGGCATGGTTTGGACCTCTGTTTGTGTTGAGGATCACAATCACTCCTAAGCAGTCTGGGTGAAAGAAATCGCAGATATGTTAGGAGGCGCTGAGACACTGGCTATGGTGTGCCTGAACTATTGTCCAAGATAACAGTAGGCAAGGCAGGGATGGCACCATGACCTCTAGAAAAATTAAGGGGATATTTTAATACTAGGGGTCTTAAAGACTGTAAGACTATGTCCTTAGGAATAACCATAGTGTCTTACTCTCCTGTTGCCACATGTAAGTAAATGCCTATGGAGAGCAAGAACAGAGTGTGCAAGCATAGACAATACTTTGCTTTCCCAGCCTCAATTATTTTTTCTGGTTTAGTACCTTTGAAGGAGTGGCTTTGTACTTCATAACTGCAGCATGTCTTTGTTTTATGGTCTCACTCATTCTTCTCTTGAAAAACTTCAAGCACCTACAGTGTCCTTTGGCAATGAGTTCCCCAGGTCTGCTGCTCACGGTGGGAAGGGCAGCCTTCTGTTCACATGTTCTCCTTTTGCTTTTATTGTTGGGATAGGGGGCTTGCTGTTTTGGGGTAGGAGGGGAAGGGTGAATTCTGGTAAAGCCACTCAGGCAGCCTGAGATTATGGAGTGTGAACCTGCCTCTTAATCTGTGTTGAGATCTTTCTAGAAGGTCAGAGTGACCAGTCTGACCATGTCTCAGCAGCTGGCTTTGATCCATCACTGATCCAGACCTAATAAATAAACTCCAGTGAATGTAGGATGGCTGTTTGCAGCCGAGCATTTCTTCACTGTGTTTCTTACCAGTGGTTTGTACTGTACAGAACTTTCCACTGTTCAAGACCTCCCATTACTTTCAATTAGAAAAACATCTCAGTGTGTTGGGCTGGATGCAGGCAAAAGAAAGGTGACACAATTTCTGCAGCTTCCCTACGGTCCTGTAAAAATAATGATTTTTATAGAATATATGAAGATGTAGTGTGGATGTTGTATTTCATGCTATTTTCAGACTTTTGGTTAGGTTTTTGTAATGCACCAATATCCTCCTGCACAATTAATTTTTAGAAAGAAATTCAGTAGTGGTTGGATGTTTCTAAAGATGTTATGTGGAGCAGTATTTAAAAGGAAAACCGGCCTTAATGGAGAAAGAAATACTGAGCATAGAAAGCCTCTAACTATTTTGGCTATCCAATATTCTGACTTAGAAGAGCTATCATGGAGTTCTGCTGTGCATAAGGCAAAGTTAAACATAGCTGTAGCAAAAAGCTTGTTTTCCTGAAGCAATTGTAGAAAGCCCACAGTGATAAGACATTTCATTTTTTATTTGCTGTTTTCAGCACAGTAGAAAGTGTCATTTAAGCAACTGAAAATCATTTTAGGCTTAGCAACATGTTGAGACAAATTATAAAGTATTTAAAAGCCTCATTTTACTGAAGAAAAACCATCCATAACAATTAAAGGTACTAAACCAAAGCTTTCAGAGATGCATAACAGAAATTTAGTTTACAAAATCGATGATACGTTGGGATTTTGGGGTATATATAGTTTTGTACTGATGGTCTCACTGAAACTTCAAAAATACAATGAACATCAGATAATATTGAAGATGTTGGCAGGTTTTTTTCTCTTTTGTTACTGTTCCTTTCCTTGCCTGGCATTTCAAATATGAATTATACCTTCCTGTCCCTATTATTTGTTGTTTTCCATACTTACTAAGATATAAATATCATAGTTCATTTGATTTTAAGCTTGAATGTCTTATAACTCTTAATATAGTGTTCATGTTGTTTCTCCAAGAAAAAAAAAAGGAAAATAACATGATTCATTGGGTTATGTAAACACCAAATAGAGATTTGAAATAAATGCATTTGTTTCTGTATTGCGACAAGTGTCGTGCTCATTGCACCTGGCCTGTGCTTGGCCTAACAGTTTGCTTTTTCTACTACTTGTATTTCACTGTGCTAAAATGTATTTGTAACTATTCTTACTGATTTGCTAAATAGCTATTTCTATACATATACTTTGATATTTTAATGAATTCCGTGGTTTTGGGTCAGCCCACAGCTGCTGGCTAAGCCATTCTGATTCATAACTGATGCTGTCTGGAAATGCAGTCATGGTACATCGTTGTGGCCAGGTAATAGCTTGTATCTGAGTCTGCCTTGAGAAGCACAAATACGTGGAAGTGTCCACTTTTTAGCCTGTACTTTTCTTCAGTTTTCACTGTGCTTTCTACAGTTTCTCTCCAATTCATGGTTTTGCTTGGTCCTACAGTCAACAGAAGCTTTTCCAGATCCATCCTTTAGCATTGCTTATGCTTACTAATTAAAAGGTTCTGTTGCATTGTTTTTATTCATAACAAGTAATCTTTATTACCAGGCCAAATGATGGCATAGATTTTATGATGAGTGCTTTATCTCTGTAAATGCTCAATTCAGCCCAAGTTAAATCTGAGGTCACCTTGAGTTTTCATCTTTTTTTACCCTCTTTCCATTTTAGAGGGTTTGATAGTTTGAACAGCTATTGCTTCAGTGCAAATGGCACAGATGTAGACTATGTGTTTGTATGCAATTTCTATCCTGTAATATTAATACAATTGCATATTTTTGTTGTCTGGTGTAATAATTCACCAAAATTTGATTTCTGTTGTGTGTCCCTGTCCCCCTGGCCTTTCCTTCTCTACCCCCTCATCTGGACTCTTATACACTTCTCTCATTTCTTTCAATTTATGTCTGAATTTTTTTAAAAAAACTTTTTAATTCAAGTTTGTGGGTTTTTTTTATTGAGACTTACAGTTTCTATGAATAGTTCCAAAGTGTTCCCAGTTACACTTACTGAACTCCTACACATTGCAACTTTACTTGGATTTATGATAATACATATTCACAATTTTGAATTTTTGATCCTTTTTCACAGTTATAAAAAAAAAATAGTTCTTGTTTACTCTTCACATAACACAGCCCTTTCCCCTTTCCTCTCACAGTTCCTTGTAAGGTATTTGCTTTATTCAAAACTCATCTTGTTTACCAGATATCCCAGTCACCTTGATGAGATTATTAAATTGAATTTTTTTAATATCCTGTCAGCTGAAAAAATATTTGTACTTTACTGGTTTTTATGTCACTATCAGATCAGGAAAACTAACTACGCATATTAGGGTGGTTTTTAATGCTTTGAAAATTAGGATTTTCATAGCAGACACTGCTGGAGATCTTCTGTATCTCTGTGTTGTATTTTATCGTGGAAGTAAATCAGTTCCTTTTTTAAGCCATCTAGTTTGTTTTATTCAGTGTAACTGCAAATGTCTAAATTCTGCTACAGTTTTTCAGAGCGCTTGATCTTTGTAAATAAAGCTTTAATGGAGTTTTTGTCTCCTCTTTTTGCAAAAGGGAACTACTTTGATTTTGTATCTTAACTTTGGGAAGCCTAGAGCTCCTATCCAGAGTTCTAGAATAGTTTTTTGATTTTGTTTATTATTTAACTCACTGAATGCTTAAATTATTTCTTAAATTATGTCCTGTTAGGGGAAAAAAAAAATTAGAAACACATAAGTAAAGAGACGTGAAAGTAAAACCTCCTTGTATTTCACTTCGGAAAGGCAGTATCTGTGATGTGCTGGTTTGGTTGGTGGTGAGCTTCCAACAGTGTGTTTGGGCTCTGGATGTGCTCAGCCCAGAGCTGTCTGGTCATTTTCTCATCCTTTTTTGCCTGTGTCCTGCCCATCATCTTAAGTTCTCTTGGGCTTGTACACACGTACGCTCTGTGCCACGCTTACTGTTTTCTCAGCATAATAGGGTTTGAAACATAATTTGGTTTCCTAGCTATTATGGTTAACAACTATCAACAATTTAAAATGGGGGTAGGAGTATAGTCTCAGCAGGTGTACTCAGCCTTTAGGTGTGGCTTCCCAGAACTCACCATAATGTGTATCCTGACTTGCTTGTCTGAGAAGTGATTGAGAATGTGCTCAGGATAGCCTGGATTGTATGCGTCTGGCTGGGCGTCTGCCCCCAGAATCTGCCCTTGCTAGTTGGTGAGGACATCATGGGACTGTGGGCACAGAGCCCACCAGGAATGCAGCTGTCAGGAGCAGGCTGTGTGATTTCTCTAGACGTAATATATCATTATGTCTTGGAGCTCTCCCTAAGTGATTTGCTAATGGTCACACAGCTGTGGTGGATGCAGGAATGGAGCTCAGCTCTGTATCAGCTAGTGAATCTTACTCATTTGCCTTTAACATACAGAAATAAGAAAATTTTAAAATATTCAGAAATTGGAGCGAGGAGGATGACACAAATTTAGGCTGGTTGGTATAGGAGCAGTATGTCTTGAGAGAGAGAGATGAGATGCAGAAAATGTAGAAGATGGGTATGAAATGAGGATGGGGCATGCATTGTGGAGTCAGAGCAGGCACAGGGACAGAGCTTAGAGACCACGGTGGCTGGAGCAATCAGTGGCATTCGAATGGCACCTCAGAAGCTCGGTATCTTTTTCATGGAGGGCAGTGTATGTAAAATCTTTATAAATGAATAATAAGCACACAGTTTGTGTGTGCTGTGAGTGAGAACCTTTCATTTCAGGTGGCAGTGTACTATCTCTAGAGCTGTCTGAAAGGGGCCATGCACCAGATTCTGAGCTGAATGACAACCGTAATTATAGGCTATCTCAGAAGCAGAAAAATATCCACAGTCTACATATTTCAGCAGATGTATGACTGGAAGAGAAATATTGGTATTCCAAGGTCTTACAGTATAGGATAAGATTTTGTTTATGATGTGCCACAATAGTTTAGATCTGTGTGGTAGTGGGATGGCTCATGGTGTATCCACCAAGCTTGCAAGAAAGTAAATAGACTGCGCACTATGTATGACAGATAGCTGAGCTGTTCTGGGACATTACTCCTAAGAATTATGTTTTCTTGTTTGTGTTTTGTTTGTTTGTGTTTTAACTATACAATTTGTTTCTATAATGAATCCTTGGTGCTTACAAATTAAATACTCAACACTTGTTATTTTAAGGTAGGGATAGACTTTAAGCTCCTAAATGATGTCAGACTGACCTCTTGTATCATTCTTATAGGGAGCTGTAAGATTTATGTTTCCATTTATAAATCCCAGGTCCTAACACTGCCAAGTTTGCAAAAGGAGAATTACAGCATTCCCAAAGAAAAAAACAAAACAAAACACTGGACATACAAGTTGGCATTTTTTCATTAGTAGTTGTTTAGCATTTTATAGTGTAGTAGTGTCTAAAGGCATGAAAAGGTGGAGATGTCTGGGGCTTAAGGGCTCTACTGAGTTAAGAAATAGCAGTCTACACTCCAGACAGTTGGTTATATAGAGGCTCCAAAAACCTACTCTGTACTTGGTTTGAGGAGTCATTCAAAGTGAGGTGCTTCGGTTTTGCTAGATTGACGTTTTCTAACTGAATATACTCCATTATGAAGTCTCCAATCAGATATAATTGTTAACTTACTCTTTCCCCATCTTACCTTCATAGAAAATTGAGAAATGCCCTTGTACCGAAGGCACTCTGGGCACAGTGGCAGGGCTACTGCAACCTGTGCGATGCTTTGCTCCTCCGTCATCTCCATGTCTCAAGAGAGAGTGAGGGGAACAATGTTTTTTCATTGGCTGTAGTAGAAGATATTTCCTTCTCACCATTGATATTGCAAAGTGTATTTTCACCTCTGCATGCTGGTTTTAGTTTGGCCATCATGATGAGCATAGGATAGGTTTAGGAAACAGGTCTGTGCAGTGAGAGATGCGATGGCTTGGGGGAGAAAAAGAGATGAGAAAAGAGACTGCATTTCAAAGGTAAGTGCACATGATGGAGAGAAGTGAAAAGAAATAAAATGAGAAATTCTTGCTGAATTCACATAGGAAAAGATGTGGCATGAAGAGCAAAGGTGGTTATGGGGAAATAATAAACTAAGAAATGCTACATTACCAAAAAAAAAAAAAGTTGCTGATGAGTGTAACAGTGGTGCACTACAAATACAAGATCTTGAAGAGAAAGAATGCAAGTTATGCATTCTAAATTTTATCTTTTTTTATTATTACTATTTTTTTCAGACAAATTATATTATTTGACCAGAAATAAAAAGCTTCTTTCAGGCTGAGGCTTGTGTGTCAGTTTTCACCACAAAGACATTTTTAGAGTTGGGTTATAATCTTCTGGAAATATATGAAAATGCTGATACAGTCTAGAGTGTGGTAATGAGAATATGACTCAAAAATAAATGAGAGGGTTTTTTTTTGCACTAAGTCGTAGGATCTTCATGTATCATGCTTGTTTGTTGAATAATAATTCCCCATTCATATCAGTTCTGTTCTTCCGTCCTCTTCTTCCCACTCTTCCTCCCAGCTTGAGAGGCCTTACCCAGCACTGCAAGCTTCTGTTTTGTAGGAGCATCCTCCAGTGTACTTCACTATAATAGTGAAAGTGCTGCAGTGCCTGGGCTAATTGCTCTTGAGCTGGCATGTAGGTCATCACCTCATCGTTCACTTTGTCTGCTGTCCAAAGAGATGAAACCCACACATTGCTGCGCTGTGCCTTTCCTGTGGCTATGTCGAAGGTTTGTCGCAAATCAGTGTCATCTTTCTGCACCTGCAGCACGGCTTTTTGCTCTTTGCCAGGCATAAATAGCAGGTGGTCCCCTTATAGGAATATTTTATGTGAGCAAAGCTTTTCTGTGTTTATCTTTGCTCCTGCCTCATAAATCCAAGTTTGGGCAATAGGCGGCAGCTCCTCTAACCCATCTGCTGGGAAGGGTTCTCAGAAACTCATCGTGGTGACACAGCTTTCTGCAACTGCTGAAGAGTAAAAATTGTTTTAAAATCAAAACTCAGATGCAAAAGAGCTTTGTATATTTGGGCACTAGAGCTCAGCTGAATCAGGGCATGTATAACTGAACATACTTTTTTTTCTTTTTATTTCAGCCGCGTGCTCTCTCACTTGAGAGGAAGCTGCATCTCTCATCCCTCATTCAGCAGTCTGAGTGTTCCTGTGTCACGTACTCCTGAATGAAAGAACTGAAATAATACAAATTTTCCTATTTTAACCTGCTTTTATGAAAATCACTGGCCAGTAATGCTAGACTGGCATTTGCTTTCCTACCGCTAGAAGGGACTTGCAGGATGAGTTTTGTTCACCACAGTGGTGTAAGTCAAGCAGCGCAGGGGCTCTGTGCATACATAGCTGCTGTGCCACTTCTTCAGCCGTTTCCACCAATTTCACACAACATTCCCTACCACTCTCTAGGTTTTTCCTGGTTCTCATTAGCTTCTGCAGAAAGGCAGTGAAAGTCAGCTTTCACGTGCTCTTAACACTGATTTAATAGCAGAGATAATACTGTGCTCAACCTGCAACAGTGCTTTTAGAATGTGAACACTGTTTCTATCACCATCTCAGTGCCGGGTTTGCGCAGCCAGGGCCTGGATGCAGCCCTTAGGGCCCTTCCAGAAGCACAGAGACATCTGCAGAAGTGCCTGGTCAGGGAAGTGGATGATGTGCTGATTCAGAGCTTATGGCTGCCCATCCCCTGCTTGCTCCCCACGGGAAGGCAGCGGCGTTGCCACCATTGCCCTTCCTCAGGGAGGAATTGCGCCTGCTCTGAAATGGCTGGCTGCAGCCAGCTCCAGGGAAAATGAGCATCTCTCAGCCTTTCTACCCACTGAGGTATCTCTGTGGCATTGCCATAAAATGTCTTATGAGCAAGGTGGAGTGCAGCAGCAGTTATGCCCAGCTGTCAAATTTCTGTTAAATATAACCAGACTTTATGGTAGGGTGAGATCTAGCAGGATTGTAAAGCTTTTTACTTGAAGAAAAGAGATGTTGGGGTGGGAAGGAGGAAAACAGCAGGAAGGACTTTATGGTCAGTGCTCAGGGCTTTCTAGGAAGGAAACCAAAAGTGTGGGCAAGGATGAAGAAGAGGAGGCTAAAGGTATAGGTGGTTTCAAGTCAGAAGCATCTGTTGGAACTCACTTCAGGGTACTTAAGGCGTTAGCTAAAGTTATCTTGGAATCATTAATGCTGTATTTTTTAAGAGCTCATAGAGTGGGAGAGAGAGGGTGTGAGAGGACTAGGCAGCAGCAGAGATGGATTTGAGCTCTAACAGGGAAAGAAGAAAAGTTATTGATGATTGCAGACCAGGTGTTAAACCTGGAATAAATTATTAAATAATTTGCAGGTACTCGGCAAGTAGCAAGGGAATACCCAAATGGAATTGTCAAGAACAAATCACACTGAGCTAGTCCGATTTCCAACATTGATGGAGTAGCTGTCAGAAAGGCTAAGAAAGAAACATTAGGCGTGATCCATTCTGACTTCAGGAAGGCTTTTGACACTATTTCACTTGACATTGTACTGTATAAACCAGGGCAGTAGTCTAAATGAGGTCTCTTTAAAATGACTTCTGCGATGATTGAAAGCCTGTAGCAGAGGTATGGCTTGGTAGTCCAAGTGGTGGGAATCAGTTTTCTGAAGGGCTCTGTCATGTGCCTTGTGCTCTTCAATATTTCTTTTGTGATTAGCATAATAAATTTGAAAGTACTTAAGAAAATTGAAAGGGGTTATGAACGCTTTGAAGACAGGACAGGATCAGACTTTAAAATACTCTGGATAAATTAGGGTAAGGGTCTGAAATGAGTAAGATGGTATTCAGAGGAAGCCACAGCTGAGAAGGAAAAATCAAATGTAAAACGGGAAATAAGAAGCTAAGCAGCTGTGCTGCAGAGCGGAATCAGTGTTTGTTTTTAGTGGATGGCAAATTAAGCAGCTTAGTGGTGTGATGCCATTGCAAAGAGCGTGAGTCATGTTGAGTTTTATAAAGACTGTATCCCCCAGGTGAAGCCTTTGTGGATGTCCTCTGTGGTATTTGGGTACCACACTAGGAAAGAGGTAGGTGAACTGAACACAGGAGCAGGAAGGAAGATTGTTTTAGAGAACAATGTGAGACAGGGCAGAAGGAATTACTTTTTTTTTTACCTGAATTCAGGAATTCTCTCTTTTTCTAGACTCATTAGTTCACCAAACACAGCAATTCCAGATCCACTGGACTAGATCCAAGATGAAGCAGAATTAGCTCCATCTGAAATTACAGACTATGGAGCTGAAGAGAACGAAAAATACTTCAAAGAGCTGTACAATTCATGGAAAAACTTTGAAGAGCTATGGGGCTTGACTGTTTTCTTAGCAAGGGAATTTAAATTCTTAATGCAACTTTGCTACTCCTACCACTTCTCCCCCACTGGATTTAATAGCACTGCAGATAACCTTACTATTTAAACAACCCCTAATTAGGATGTCAGCAAGAGTTCGCCTTCCAGGCTCTCCTACAAGTTGATGCAGTGCTGCCTTTTCCTCTTTTTTGCAGAGGAGCTGGTCCCAACCTTTGCGTTGCCAGTTACACTCCCTTCAGACACCTCCTACTTCTTTCCAAACCCTCTTTTGGTACTTTTCCCCTTTTCTCATAGGAAAAATTCCAACTCAAATTCCCTAAAGTTGCCATCTTGTTCGTGTTATTTAGAAGAACTTGGTCAGTAAGCAGTTTTCCTCCAAGGATGGGCCTAGGTTGCCCCTTGATGCACTTTTCTTGGGCAGTAGTGCTGCTTCTTTCCAGTCTCTGGTTTGCTCTGGAAGACGTGGGCATTATCTGCCAGATCCATAGGCCAATCTATGAAGGTGAGGTCAGCAAACTGCCGACTTTGACTGGTCAGCCTGTCAGGACATCTCTGTTGCTTTACGGGCTGGTGGTAGAAAGTCTCCGTCTGACATATGATTTCAATCCCACGTGCAAGTCTGCCTTGCAGAGGAGCATTGCAAGCACAGGAACTTTGCACATCTCAGTTCTGCTATGAGGTGCGTGGAAAACTGTCATCTGATAATTATTGAGCCTTTGATCATATTAATTGGCTATGCATTGTGCAGCTTCCTGGGGTTTTTACTTCTACTGGGTCTAGTGTCTCGGAAGATTTTTCCTTCTGAGACCGGAACGATAGTTTATCCCATGTTGAAACTTCTATATGACATTATAATGCATTGCAGTAGTTAAGTGAAGAATGTGTAGGGGAAAAAACCCTATAAATGTATCTAGCAAGAAAGAACTGGAGTGACTTAATGTAATGACTTGAAAAGGCAGAATGAGAATGTGTGTACTGTGTAATATCTAAGCAGATTTCCCCCCAGTATTCCTAATAAAGTCTACTCCTTCAGTATCTGCTCTATTTGCAGAATTTCTTTTTCTGTTCCAAACAACGCTTTGCTGTGTATGAAATAACTGCAGCACATTTTGTAGCCCTCAGATGGCTAGAAACTGTTTACGAACGATAGTAACAGTTATGTTCTGTAACAGAGCATAAGGGTGAGTATTTTAAATATCTGTTCACTGGACTGAAGGAATGCTTCTGAACCAGGTGTGACTGAAGTCACTGCAATTGTGCTTTCCAAAAAAATGGTATCCCTTTCATCTGCCAGAGCACTGGGGTTTGGTTCAAAACCTCCTGATGCTGCTGATGCACATGAAATCACACAGCAGTAAGATATCTCCTGATGCTGGGAGGGGTGGAAGCAGAGGGCTCTCCCTTACACTGTGCAATGTGCATGAGGGGGGAGGAGAAAGCACAAGAGAGACTTTTTTACTTGCTCTAAGCATCCCCTATTCTTTAATAGCACACAGCTTAGTTCTCCGTTTTTAAATTTCTGGGCTAGCGGCAGGCTGCAGTTGTAGAGTGTTTGCACAGGTTAATGATGTGAGCGAGGTCCCACTGAAGCACTTGTGGTATGGGTGGGGGGTGGTGGTGGTGGTGGTAAACTTGTTTGGCATTTCTTTCCGGGTGTAAATGGCAGTCTGTTTCAGGAGCTGGGCACAGTTAGTGAGGGTGGGGAGATGGGTTCAGTGGATGATTTTCCAGCAGGCACTCTGTTGTGCTTTTCATGCAGGTGGCATTTGGCCATGCACGACATCAGAGTGGCAGGTGAGTCGCCTGCCAGGCTCTGCAGTTCCCCTTGTTTTCACGCAGAGGTATTGCTTGCTTTTGAAGTGAACTTCCTCCAAACATTAATAAACCAATATAACACGGACCGATTCTTTCCAGTGCTAACAGTGGTGTTCAGTCTGTCCTAGCCAGGGAGAGCTGTGCCAGCTTTCGAGCTGCAGAGGGGTTGAGCGGCATTTCACGTGCCCTGCAGTCTTGCTACAAACTGCATGGGACAGGAGGGGAAGGGGCAAAGCCTGGTGTTCACACCTAGAAAACGTTGGAAAATGAGCATATTTGAGACAAAAATGGAGAACCAATAAACACAGATTCCTTGTGGTGTCATTTTACAGTCCATTTCAGAATACAAGCTTCTATTAGATAGCATTTGACAAATATATTCTGCTGCTTAAACTGCCCTTGAGATGCTTACTCTTTACCAATGTAGTTTGTTATAGCTAATGGTAATGCAGGTGGGTGGGGTTTGTTTGGTTTTTTGTTTTGTTTTGTTTTTTTTTTTAGAAAAAAGCGTTACACAGAATTTTTATTTTCATTCTTAGATCAGATTTCTTCAGATTATCATCTGCAGGGTTGTAGACCCATTTTCCTGTGAACTAATTGCCTAAATCATAGTCTTAAATAATGACTTAATATTTAATACTTAAATACCAAGTATTTAAGTGAGACGGATCTGTCCCTAACTGAGAAGGATCTGTCCCTCAGCTTCAGGCATAGCCAAACCGAAGATGATAAAGATGCTCTGTACAGCGGATGGCTCTCGAATACTCTGTTACAGGATCCAGGTCAGGCAGAGGCACTGCTGAAGGTTTTGCTGGTTTAGGAATGATGTCTTTTAACTTAAAAGGTGAGACTTCCGTGGAAATTCTTCCCCCCAAAATTTCCTCCTTCTGTCTTCTGCAGCCGGTCTGCTGCTCTCTGTTTTTCCAAGGGATGCATTAGTATGTCTTGAGGGTGAGTGACTTTGGTGTGATCACCTTTGGCTTTCTTTGCATCCCCTGGGAGAGGCCGTGACCACAAGTCTCGCTGAGCAGAGTCTTGGCAGAGATGTTGAAGTTTTCCTGCTGGGGCTGTTGCAGTACCAGCCAATACAGAATGTAAAGCTTGAACTTTCAAACTCCAGTTCCTAGGGAGTGCTTGTGCAGGGAAGGTCAAGCTGATGGACTGTCAGCTTTAGTCAGTCCCATGGGGAACGGCATAGCCTGAAATGTTCAAAGTTCACTCCATACTATACTGCCCTTGCACATCTTTGTTTTTTGATGCTGGAGTTTCTTGCTGCATGTAACTGGCTGACTGAAAAGATAACTTCTTTCAAGTCCTTGTGACTAAGTTGGCTACATCCCAGGGATTGCCTCGAGATGTTTGGGGTGTGTTGTCAATCCAACATTTCCTGTTAGCTTCTCTTAAACTTAGTCTTGGACTTGACTCTGGATTGTAGTCTACTGGTGCTGCTTTCAGGGCTAGTCCTTGCCTACCTATGAAAGGCGACAGCTGTTGACCTGTGTATTTTTAAATTACTGGTATAGCTAATAATGTAACCTAGAATAGTTTTTACTTATTAAATTACCTCCTTGAACTAAACATAAATTAGGGATGTTTTATGGATCTTGGATGACCTCCCTCCCCTCTGTTCCCAGTCCCCAGGTTGCCTTTCCCTGTTCACTACTGATCCTCCCTTTGCTTGGGGATGCTCACAGGGTCTGCAGAGGTTTCACAGGGCTGATGTGTCAGTGTTTCCCCTCTTTGTGATCAAGTGGACTTTTCAAATCCTGGATAAAGCTATGTGAGAAATCATTTTCCATCATTAGTAAAAAGGGCAAAGCAGCGTTAGTAATTTCATTTTCATTAAAGAGGATGGATTTCATACGCTCTTGGACATGAGTAGAAAGAGGAGGGGAGTTTTGGTGTAGTGTGCAGTTCTCCTGATTCTAAAATTGATGTTTGCATCTCTTTCCCCCTAAACTACTCAGACTTAATTACATTCTTCAATTAGGAACATAGGATTTATTTGCATTATCAGTCATAATTAAAGTCCATGGTAATTATCACCTAATATGCCTTATCATTACATGTTACTGTCAAACTCTTGCAGACAGCCTTATAGAGTCAATTAAAAAAATTATCTGCTTAAGATTAAATTCTTCAGACTTGTTCAGTTCCACAAATATGAATCATTTTGGCAATATGTTTCTTAGATTTAAAAGATGGCTGAGCTTGACGAGACAAGTTGTCATTTATAATGCATGTTCTGTTTTCCCCACACTGTGGTTTTCATCGTTCCTATGTGTTCTTTCTGCAAAACTGCAGTGACATTTTGGTGCACGGTTTTTATTGATTTGAGAAGATTAACACTTACTACGACCACAGCCTAATTTCTTATATGCTACACAGAGATGCCATCTGTAATAAAAGCACGTTGTTGAAATCATAAACATGTATGTAGTCAGCTTCCTTTTTAAATGACTAAGTGTCCTCAGGTTTCAGAGTCACCATTAAACAAAGATGATGTTCTCTTTGTGAGAGTGAGATGTTAATTAACACTGCAGGCAGCACTGGGACAGCGCTGATGGCTGGAGCATGCTGCCCTCTGCCTACAGAACTGGAGAAATGTATTTTGCTCTTCTATCTTCAGCATTAAATCTGTATCAGTGCAAAATTTACCATGGCATATTTTAGGAGTTCCCTCCCATTATAAGTTTCTTTGCAGTATATTTTAAAATCCCTGCTTTTAAGATGATTTCGATTGTTGTCATGTTGCTGAGACTGCAATGAAATATTACAGCTATAGTTTCTGTGAGTAGAACCATCTTTTGGTTATGATAGATGGGAGCACCCCATACTCGCCTGTAGCATCTGTCTGTGTAGAAATTGAAGAGCCCTTTGTACTTCCTGAAAGTAATTTGAAAATAACCTTAGCATTGCAGCCAGTATTCCCTTTCTCTCAGTTATCAGGTTCGTGCCTGTAGAAGCCGTTATTGATCACGCAGTGTGTGCTGTGTTTGCCTAAATAATACACGTGTCAGCACTTCTGCTTTTTATTTTAGATATAAAGCCTTCTGGGTTAACTGGCATTGTATAACATCCAGTTATTTTCAGATTTTTCTGATAAGACCTTTATGAAGAAACGTGAAGTGTTCAGAGTTTCGATTGAAAATGTGTATTTTTCTGGAAATAAATTGTTAATCAAGGAAAAAACCAAAAGTAATTTAATATTTTTATGACTATTGAAATGGTGGTTGCAGTGTTAGGCTCGTGATTTGAAGAAGTTGATAATATTTACGTCTAAATACCATTTTTACTATGTGTGCAAATCACCAAGTGAACAGATGAAAGTTTGTGTGTTTAGATGTGAGGGATGTTATATAAACAGTGTGAAACTAGTGATTCCTTGGGTGTTGGTGGTAGTAGAGGCCTGTGGATAGTTGTTAACTATATAATTACTTTAGCATACTAAATAAATTTTTCAGAAAGATACTTTGGGAAACACTGAAAGAGAGCTTTAAAACAGCTTACTGAAAATAGCCATAAAATATTTCAGTTTCTTTATCATCTTAATGTCTGTCTTCTTATGTACCTCTGTTGCTACCTCAAAGTTTATCTTCTAATAAGTAGAGGCTTGTAGAACTCTTAGACAGGTCTAGCACTTGGACTCCTGTCTTTACACAGAGTCTGTTTTTACTTCAAAAGAGAAGGTAATTTTCCATCCTTTAGGGATGGTGGGGTTGTTGCAGCAGCATGGCAGTGCACATGCAGCTTTGTAGCTGTAGGCGTGGTCCCAGGTCAGTGTGTCTGGCAGAGGCTTGTGCCCCTGACAGGGAGGTGTACGCATCTAGACGTGGTGGTCTGGTAGCTGCAGGGGTTGGCAGTCTCCAGATCTCACGCACTCGGCCAGCCTGCACATTTCCAGACGTGGTTGTTGGCCATCCTTGTACAGCCAATCCAACACATAATCTGTTGGGATGAAGGAAGATGTCCCTCTGTTTGACATACTTTGCAATGCCTTCAGTTGGTGACTTGTTACCTCTTGACCCACAAGAAGTGGTGACTTTGGAACGTCTTTTGGAATGTTTAACAGTCATGCTTATAGGAACACCTCTCCACGAGGACATCACTCACACATCCCCACACGTGCTTCTTTGGCCCACACTCACCGCATTTGAAGTGTAGAGAGGCTACACTCTTTTGCCTGTGGAAGTTGGATTTATTTTTGCTCAAGAAACTTACAGGGTCTCTCTTTTTTTTCCCGTGCATTTGTCTTGAAGCAGCTGGGTGCTGTGTGGGAGTGATAAAGGGGTTGGGGGCTATGGGGCTCCTCCTCAAGCTTGTAGCGATTGCCCAGGAAGGGTCCCTGTCCTTTCTGATTTCCGACAGCTGTTTTGTGCCACTTTCCCTGTAGTACTGTCGGTACAACAGGATGCAGTTGTGTCTCTGGAGACCCTGGCAAGGCACCTCAGCTACCAGGTCTCCTGTACGCTGCATGCTGTGCCTCATGCTAGCAGCCGAGTGCAGGGGATGTGAGTGGATGGGAAGCATTAAAAGAGGCTTTCATGCACGTTCGCCTTCTCTCCCCAAACTTTTCTAAATTTGTCTATAACGGGTTTTGTTGGATGCTCATATTTTTGGAAATAGTGTGAGCCTGTCAAATTTCCATGAAATGTTGCGATGTCAGCCAGAAAAAAAACTCCAATAGATCAACAATTCACATGTTTAAAATGAGAGGCAGGTTGCAAGAATTTTGTTTGTTTGTTAAAGAGCAGAGATGGAGTAAATAACAGGCCTGTCTCTGTAATTCACCTAGCCAAAAATATAACAGGCTGGTCACCCCTCTCAGCTGTTCCCTTAATCCACGGGAGAGTAAAGGCAGGCTGGGGGTAGGGCTGGGGGAGGCTTTGCAGCCCTTCAGGCTCACTCATGCATATGCAGCCTCTCGCCTTTCAAGTTTCAGGGTAAAGCACAACTAGTGATTTTCTTTTTTTAGAGAATTCCATAAATATTTTAAATGCAATGTACTTATTTCATGAATCTTACATTATTTGTTTTAAGGCTGGCTTTAATAAGAAAATCTGAAAGTTTTCATGGAGCAAAGAGCAAATAGAGTTTTCATTTCCATGGATGTTACTGTGCAAACTGCAATTAAAATGAATACTGGATACTTATTCTGGGCCTATTTGGAATTTGGTAGGAAGCTGCTTAGTTTCTAAGTTCTCTTGGTGGCCAATGTGCACTGCAAAGTGGTATTCATGTTCTGGATTGCCTTTTGGAGTACTTTACTGCTTTTATGTCTTCCCCCACCCCACCTTTCAAAGTAGTTTAACGAGCGTAAGCCTCTCATTTTGCAGTTTTGGACAGAAGTTACAAAGCCAGTAAAAATGTAGTTATTTTTTTGGAAGAGGAAAGTGGCAGCTCTTGCCAGGAGAGGGAGTCAATGGACACTGATCTGGGACTCAGCACAGGGAGTTCTTGTGCTTATGTGCGGGCCTAGAGGTGCGTGTGCTCTACTATATGTGCGTACGTACTCATCCTTTCCTTTGCTGCAGACATGTATTTTCTATTGAGAAAATCCTGATAGGGATTTGTGCATACAGATTTAAAAAAAGATGAATATACGCACCAGTGTTACCACGTTTCACTTTTGAATAGGAGGGGAGTATTTGAATAAATATCACCTTGTTGCAGACACATCAGGCAAGGTGACTGTTTTCACCGTTTTGCTGTAATTTTGGTAATATCTAAGGATTTAGCAAAATAGAGACTTTTTTCTTTGTTACTCAATTCTGTTTGTAGAAAAGCTTTTTTAAACCATGCAGGAAACTCCACTTAACAAAAAACAAAAACAGAAACAAAAAAAACCCCACAAAAAACAACCAAACATGCCCATCCTGGTCTTTAAAAGAACATTGTCACAGTAAGCCCCGATGCCGAACCCCTAAGCATTTAAATTGCCTTTTCTAACATTTCTGCCAATTTTCTTCTCTCTAGTAGTATTTGTGAACTTAATGAGGCGGCCATTATTAATTATTGTTTTACGAGTCCTAAGTGCTTGTTGTTCTGCCACTTAAAACAACCTCTCGGTGCTGCAGTAGGTAAGGCAGAATGACAGGTTATGACAATTAAGGGTAAAAGCTTGTTTTTGCCATTGCCACTGAATCTGATGCTCTGCAGAGCAATGGAGAAGTGCGTGGTGCAGCATAAGGGAGGATCCTGAGTTTCGGCTCAGGAAGCGGAAGGCAGCAGTGGGCTGCAGGGGTGGGGCATGGTGTGTGGTGGCCAGCTCTTACTAATCTGCCCTAGGGACTTTGGTGGGAAGATGAAGGGGTTGGTGGTGAGGTAGCCAGTCCCAGGGGCTGGATCTTTGTTCTCCAGTCTTGGGGGCAGGGGGCTGGAGGCAGCTCCATTCCCTTGGCTCTGAAGCTCTGGTAGGAGCAAATGGTAAGGAGGAAAGCTGTGTCTCTCTCATTTTTTTTCACGCTATTTAAGACTTGAAACAGAGCTTGGGGCATGTGTATGGGAGCAGATACATTTCTGGAAGCATCTATGAAGGGTTGGCTATGGGAGGACATCCCATGGCAGAGGAAGAGCCGCTGCAGCCAGTGGCACCGTATCTGTGCCTCCCAGTCTGTGAGGTGCCTGTAAAGGAAGGACAAGACAGAGGTTGCTCGGTGCATTGGCCGAAGCAGGTGGCTAGATCTTGGGACCAAGGAGGTTGTGGCACGTCTTACATGTTCCTAACGCCCAGACTGAACATCTCTTGCTCTTCACAAGTTGGAAGATCTTTCAGATTGAACAGAGGAGGGAGACTGTTCCCTGTCTGCTGAGCAGATCTGGCTTTAAACTCCCAGACAACATCATCTCTTCTCCACCTTCTGGTTGAGAGAGGAGCATGGTCATCTTAGGGCCAAAAGGTTGCAGTTGTTCCACATTTGTGACTTTGTCTTCTGGGGGTTTTGTGGGTTGTTTTTTTTCCTCTTTTTCCAGAGGTATTTGGGAACAAGCTGTCTAATTTCAAAAAGACCACCTAAGTGCTGCTTTAGCATAAGTAAAATAGTCTCCATTATGTTTTCATAGAATTGTTTAGGTTGGAAAAGACATTTAAGAGCATTGAGTCCAACCAACACTGCAAAGTCCACCACTAAACCATGTCCCTAAGCACCACATCTACATGCCTCTTAAATATCTCCAGAGATGGTGACCCAATCGGTTCCCTGGGCTGCCTGTTTCAATGCCTGATAACCATTTTATTGGAAAAAAATTCCTGTTAATCTTTATGCAATTTAAACCAATGGGTTTGTTTTTGGTTTTGTTTTTGGTTTTTTTGTGTGTATTGGTTACTCGTTTTGTCTCCCAGTCACTGCTTTGCCATCTGATGGCAGTGTCACTTCAAACCCAGCAGTGCTGTTGCCGAGCACACCATGTCTTAGGCCTGGGGGAGGTAAAACATGAGCTCATCACAGGCCTTCAAGCCAGGGTAAGGAACCCATCCTGTGGCAGTTATTCACCAGTCTGTGCCAGGAGAGAAACAGTGTGTTTGGCAGTGACAGAGCCGTCTCTGAGGGGTTTTCAAAAGCCAGTTCACAATTAGAGAGGATTTCCAGCCTTCTCCATTTCTGTTTTCAAACGTGGAGCGTCCTTGGGTTTATTCAGTCTTTCTGCTAAACGCTCAGTGCCGAAACATCCAGGTGTGTTTTCCTCCAGTGCTCCTTCAATGAACTGAAAGTGAGGAGAAGAGAGATGTGACACTGGAGGAGGACAGCTTCATTTAAGCAAGTCCAAAAGATGTAAGGACCTGACTAAACTTAAAATGACTAGGTGTTGCCCCAAAATTGTTCATGATGCATGAAATAAAATACAGCTGCCTTCCCTGAAAGCTTGCCTCTTGTACCCTGCACGGAGCGAAGAAAGCTGCTGCATCATCAGGGATTTTAGTTTGCGTCAGGTTCACCAATACTCTAATGTTGAGTGTATATACTGTAGCACGTCGAGTGTTAAAGGTATGAAAGGAAACTTCCTTTTAATCTCTTACAAAATCAAAACCTTCTTTTATGACACTTGTTTAATAATCTTAAGGTAGCAGAGGAGCCTGGGAAACAGCTCTTAACCTTGAAAACCAGGAAAAAATGCTGTGAAGAGGATTTATACGGTGATAAATTTAACAATCCACTGAATTGCTTTTTCTCCTGAGATGTGAGCTATTATAACTCTTCAATAGAGACAAGTGTAAAAAACAAAAAAAAGTATGCTTTCAGTCTTAGAAAAAACTTTTTGTGGCCAAGTTTAAAAAGTAGTGAGAGACTCATTTTTGGTATAGTAAAATTTACAAGAGCTACTTTTACGTAACTCTTTTTTTTGAGTTTCATATTGGGTCTTACTCAGTTCCTTATTGTTTTGTGGCTGCTTTTTTTAAAAGTTGGTTCATTATTGACTAAACTAACATGTTCTTCCCACTCATGAATGAAACATGGTTTCCAAGCAGGTAGATGAAGAAAGGAAAGAAAGAACTGTAGATTTTGTCACCTATGCAGGGAGATGTTTTAAATATTATGCAAAAAATGGAACCAAAAAAACACTCGTAAAAACAAATTTTAAAAAAAACTTAAACCCAAAACACCTTTTCATAGTATTAAAAAAGAACCCCAAACCAAAACCAAATAGAGCAATTTCCTAAAACACCACAGCCTTTTGTGAAGTCTATATGATATGGGTCTTCTGCTTAATTGCAATTCTTAGATCCTATTGATCAAAGGCATGACCTTTCCATGTTAACTAAATGATTCATTAGCTTTTTCAGAAGATGACTTCCTGTGTCTAAAACAGCTCTGTACTGAGATTTTGAGAAGGTGATTAGTGTGCATCATATTGTATCTTAGCCTTCATTGTTATTGTGACTTTAAATTGAGGCTGTTGTTCATTACATTAATTCTTACTGCCATTTTGCTCTAACTCATTTCCTTGCAATTGTATACGTCCCATCCCTGAAATGCAATTTTCTTTGTGCTGGTAAATGCACAGCACAAGCTTTACATGAGTCCTTCCATGGAACTTTGTTGTTCAATAAAAAATAAGGATCAGAAACTGGTGCCACCTAGGATGGATATTTCAATGCTTGAAGCACTTATGGCAGGTAAACTGTGGCTAAGGCAGAGCTGGCATGAATTAAAATAGGAGACAATTCTTCACAAGAGACTGAGGGTGAGGTTGTGGGTGTCTGTCATTCCTACTCATCACTCACTGTGCAACCAGTGCAACGGGGAAAGAAAAGGGGGAGAGAAAAAGCCTTATTCTTTTTTGGCAGTCTCTGTTTGTTGGATGGGACTGAAATGAGCTTGTTGGCCTCAGCATAACGTTAAGTGGAGAGGAAGGGATGTGATATGAGACATCATTCAAAACCATTGCTAATGGCAGAGTTTTCTTTCAGAGCCAAAGGTGGGCCTTGCTCCCAGCTGGAACTATCTTGTCCAGGGAGCCAGGAGGAGGTGAGCCTCACACTAGCCATGGCTCAGTGCCTTCCTGCAGGACCTTGTCCTTAGTCCTGCTTAGCATACGACTGTGCTTATTGATTGGGATGATGGACTTGAGAAGGAGCCTGTCCACCAAAGTGCTATTTTAAATAAAAGGCAAACTTCTCAACACTGGTAGGATTTTTCAGCGAACAAAAAGTGACTTTTTGTTAGTCAGGCATCATATAAGTATACTAAATGTACTGTTCCAGTAAAAACGTAACAAGGGTATTGAAGGATGCATGACGATGTAGCTTGTAACTGTTATTTATTTCTATGCTGAAACTTAAAGGTGTTTAGATCAGTTGTGATTTGTTTGTGATATCTGGGCAGAAGTTTCCGAGCCGCCTTACACAAAGGGTGTTGAGTTGCCTCTTAATTAGTATTGAACCTTCTGGGAAAGGACTGCTGACTCACTATATAACTCACTCTGCAACTGCTTTGTCATTTGTCATGCGCCGCTAAGCAACTCTCAGATATTAGAAACCATCCATCAGTACCTCCCTCAGCTGGATCCAAACTGACAGCTTACGAATGAAAGCCTCCCAAAATCAAAGTCAATCTTCTGAGCTATTCAGTCCCTTGAAACGAATGTTTCATGTGGAATAAACTGAATATTAATGACTCTGATAAAAAAGCGAATCTTTATAGTCCTTTCTGCCATTTTCTCTTCTGTCTTTGTTTCTGCTCAGGGTGAGTGGGTAGTCGTCTTTTGGTTTGCAGCTCTCTGTGGGGTTGAACACCAGACTCCATGCAGGCATTTCAATATGGTCCTACCCCTGTTCCAGCTCCATTTTTGGCTTAAAGAGCTGAAAGAGAGAACAAGGGCCTTTAGGCTTTGGATCCTACCAAGGATCCAAACTACAAATTCTGGATGAGACATCTGTTGTGCTTCTGATCATCACAGCACTGGAGCCTATTGCATGACAGCTTTATGTTGTAAACTCAAGCCTTTAAGAGAAGATATCAGTGAATAGGTTTATTCATACAGGCTTCCAGATGTTACGTCAGAGAGTAAGGCCAGGAGTTCCGATGAGAGTACTTGAGTTTACCTCTGCTCAGATCTTAAAGCGATACTGTTAATATAGGGTTTGTACCCAGGCTTTATTTTTTTAAAATATATGTAGTGTTGACAGGGGACCCAGATGCTTTATGTAAAGGGTTTTGTATTTTGCAGTTGAGGTTATATATGTGCGTTTATCAGAAAAGTCAGAACCGACTAGTAGAGAACAGACAAAATGCATATAAATGAAGTACTTCGAAATTTATGAAAATTGCTTAGTTTTCCTCTCTGCTTTTGGTGATAGCATCTTGAAGTAGTAAATTCAATATGTAGTCCTTCTAATATCTGCAGGGAAAAGATTTGCCTACATCTGTGCAGGCTCAGCTCAAACGTGTCAATTTAAAATGCCTGGGCAGAGGCCAGCGGCAAATGCAGCACCATGCCCCCCACAAAAGGCAGTTACGCACCCCTCAGAGACCCACCGAGTGAGGAGTCCTTGGTCATCACCTTTTCATAGGTCAACGGCCTTAAAATCCACAGCCTGAAATAAGCATGTCAGTGGAAGATGTGCTGCCTCTGTGTGGGGGTGTGTAAACACGGATTATTATTTTTAGAGTTTGGGGGATTTTTTTTAACATTTTGGAGAAAATTTAGCGTCCTCACTGAAGCCTCGTGTGAAAATGTAGCTGTAGGCTTGTCTTCATGCCAGTAAGATGTGAATTGGCATAAATGAAACACCTCTTAGGAGAATGCTGTGCTTCTAATTAAAAGCAAAAAATGAAGACACTGGCACGTTGTCTGGTGGGGAGTGCAGTGGGCACCTGCGTTACGTACAACTTAAGGAAGATATTTCCTTTTTCAGCGGTTTTTCGTATCAGAATGAAAGCAAGCAGAGGTTTGCTATTTATGTATTTCTTTTACACTCCGTTTCTTTATACTACACTAGGATTGTGCGTCTTAACTTCCTGCAGCCTCACCCGTTTCCTCTAGTGTGCATCTGGCGTTAATGCAGGATTCGGCATCCTTGTTGCTCGACTGCAGTACCAGCAGAGCTTCTCTGACCTGGAGCCCAGTAGTCAGCGACAGCAATTGCTGGGCTGTCTCGGTTGCATTTGCTCTAGGTAGGGCTTCTTCCTCCCAAAGAGTAACTTTACCACTCAGTCGGCTCTGGTGGCCTGAATTCTCTGTTAACAGCCTGCACTATTAGGGTTTATTCCCCATGACCTGAAGGTGAGCCTCAGGTGCAGTAGGCGATGTTGACACAAGCAGCTTGAAGCCCCAGTTCTGACCAAGTCGAGGATGAATCTTTAATGCCTTCTGCTTGAGCTGCATTGCGTCTTCATGCATCACGGAAAGTGCTGCATTCAATCTTTATTTAGGTTTTCGTATCAGGTATGAAACGAGCTGATGGCAAAATCTGCAGTTACTTCAGATTTTTAAATGATGGAGACGGATGGCTGTAATCTTCTGTCATTTGACATGATTTTTACCCCTGCGATTCTGCGCCCTGGCAGAAGTGATATGAATTCAGATGGTAATGAGGTGGCATCCAGATGCATGGCACACACGTATGTGCACAAAAACCTGATTTAAATATGTCCTGACAAGCTGGTCAGGCAACACTCTGAAGGGAAGCAAACTTGTGAAGTGAAAGAGAAATAATGACAATAATGAAGAGGCAGAACGTTGATTTTAATACATAGCAGCAGTATAAATATCTGGGTCTCATGAATCAGAAGGGGGAAGCTGGCACATGAGCCCACTGTGATTTGTTGCATACATTTGTTTCCATTTTTATCCATTAGCAGCAGCGTGAGTGTTCGGATGCAGATGAGAAATCGGGAATGGGGAGCAGGGGGAGGGGAACTTGGGCTGTTAAAGCTTTGATAGGTAGTGAATTTATATCAGCTAGCTTTCTAATTTCCTGTTAAAATGCCTGGGCCCCTTTCTCCTTGCCTTGTTTTTAAAATAAATAAATAAATAGCACGGTTACTATCCTGTTTCTGCATTCCAAGCAGCAGTTAGGGAGCATTTCCATCAACTCAACAGTTTTATGGACCTTTCCGCCAAGGCAGTGGGTCTTGGAGGTTGGTGCAGTACCATTAGCATATGCCTCTGCAAAATATTTCATCCTTTTGTGACTCCCTTTTGATCAATTAAGTTTATGCATCTCTTTCCAAGGAAGTTCATAGAGAGAATCTGTACACAGCCCTCTCTTTGTGGTACTAAGTTTATTTTCATTGCTGAAGTGCAGCAGCTGGTGTGATGCAAACCTAAACGTATGTTGGGGGGCAAAACACCCAAGTGCTTTACAGTGATTGCTGTGTGAGCTGGTTTTCATTAAGCCTGTGACACATGAACAAATTCAAAGAAACGTAAGCGTACAGTATTGCTAACTTTCTGTTTCTGGCTGTGAACACACAGATCTCTGGAATCTATAGGTGCAGCCTGTTTGCACTGCCCTAGGTAGAGTTTGACCTTAATATAAATGGAAAGCTAGCGACATGCCATGGAATATGTTAGTATGTGCATTTAGGAGGGGGGGTGGGGGGAAGAGGTAAGCACCTTTGGCTATGATCTTCTCTTTAATTTAGTGCTGGTTTCTGTGAAATTTCAGTAATGAAATAAATATTGAATAAACATTAAAGAGGGAGAGGGTTTTTATGTTTTGAAGATAACATGACCATAGTTAACAAGCAGTATAGATTTAAATAATAAACTCTGTCACAGTTTGGAATATAATACAAAGTGAATGGGAGAAATAGTAGTACTTGATGCAATACTTCAGGACATTTGTGGGCCTTTTGAAGTGTATGGTGAATTTTAAATGCTCATGATCTAACAAGGAAAAATACCTCTGAATGAGTTGCTTGAGAAGAAACCCTAGGAGTTGACTCAAGGAAAACAAAGGCAGTAGTGACTTAACAACCTCCTTAACTGTTAAGAAACTTAGCGGATTAGATCAGGAGAGCTACATCATAATGATGTGTTTAACTAGTCTCTAAAACAGCTAGAAATGTGTAATATGTAGAAGAATATCATATGATTTGAGAAGTATATGCATTTATGGGGAAATAATCCAAGCTATGCTGATATACTGTGAGTGGAAAGCTAGGAAGGCAGTGGTACATAGAGGGACCAGCACGTGTGGACAAATGGCAGTTAGGTTTTCTATACGCTAATAGCAGTAATACTTGCAAAAAGGCGTTCCTAATGCTGTAGTAAGAAAGGGCATGTCACAGACACAGGAAAGTAACTGCCCCTACTTAAATGTCTGTTGGACTGCACCAAGACTATTTAATTAAATTACAGCTGCTTCTCTTATTGAAACGTAAGAGCAAACAGAAAGGATTTCAGGCCTGGGTTATGAGAAAAGATAAAAATGTGTGTGTATAGCATATTTGTATCCAATGGATAATTAGAAGAAGACCCCTGATACCTATGGAGAGCAGAGACAAGTTTTAAGGGAAAAAGAAATTTTCCCTGAGAGTCATTGAATCATGCGAAACATCTTCAGAAAGATGTTTGCCTGTGTGACAAGATGGAGCGAAGTGGCAGCTGGGGTGGCAGAGCTGGGCTGCGGCTGAGGCATCCCATGGTCAGCTGGTGCCAGGGGCATTCGGACCTGCCCGGGCTGTAACTCTTCTCAAGCCCCTAAAGCCAGCCTGAGAGCTTTGAACTTGTCAGGAATTCAAGGTGGGGTTGTTTTTAAAAAATATACGCAAGTTCCAGGCAAAATTGCAAGTTGGTTAGTGGAAATGTAATACAGAACTTGAAGTTTGATATCTGTTGATAAGTTGTTAATTGATGCCTGACGGTGCAAAAGAAATGTGTGAGAGGGTTTTTGTATAAAAATGTTGGAGTATTAGATAAATAATTAAAGCAGTGATACTCTGATTTAAGACAAGCAAACAAACAAAAGGCACATAGGAAAAAAGCCTGCTAAGTATTGTATACAGTCTTCTAAGTGTTAATGTTATCTGGCCAAACTTCTAACTTCTTGAAGAGTATTTTAGAAGGAGCCATTAAAAGTGTGATGAATAGCAGTAGGGCAGCACTAAAGCACTAATGATCCATGGAGGAGAGACACCAAAACAAGCTTGAGGTTATCAACCTTTAGCTTTTGAGACTCACATGACAAACTTCAACCTCTTGCCTAGGAACCTTTCTTTCATTTGTTTTGTTAACTGTTCCCGATGGCAAAATACCACGATAATTTCTTGAGTCATACATGTTACAGATTTTCTTCTTTCCTGAGGTAAATAACATATTTTACGTTACTTTGTGTGTGCATTTTTGCCGGATTCTGTCCTTTCTTTTACAGCACAAGACAAAGGATGTGGGGTGAGAATGTTGCACGGAAGGGTTTTCCTGCTCTTGAAGTGTTGGCAGTTGGAGAAGGTGGAGCAGTTTCAGAGCATAATGGTGCAGTTTTTCTAACACATAAGGAATTCTGCTTATAAAAGATTGTTTTAAGAGTCTTAATTACGTATTTGATAAAACATGTTTTGTAACTAGTCCTATATCTGTATAACTTCTTATTTGTATAGATTTCACTGTTGTGCAAATCTGCTTAATATTTTAAGGATGAAAATACTCTGAGGACTCTTCCAGTCCATTTTTTTAATAGTGTCCATTTCTTTTACTCAAAGCAGTACTTTAAAGTAGATATAACCAGCAGGAGGCCATCACAGTCTCCTCTTTTGCTTCGTATACTTTCTAAGGCAAGACAAGACAGGCAAGATGTTTGGTTATCCCCCCGTGTAAGCACGATGCAGCATCCATCCTGTTATTGTTACAGCAAGTCCAGTAATTGATGTTTTCTGAAAATGCGTTTTCCAGAAAGCCAGGCAGACGGTGCTCTTCCGGGAACTGTTTTGCTAGTTTTATCTATCAGTACATCGTCCCGTCAGAAGGTGGTTGATTAGTTTGAATTTCACTGGCTTTGAGTTCCAACCCTTTGATTTTCTTGTGCAGCTTTTCTTTTGCGTTTTTTATCCATGAAGTGATGGAGAAGCTCTTGAACACTCAATGTGTCCTTTCTATGACAGCTCTTAAGCACTGTGTAATCAAGTCACAGTGCAAAGCTCTTCCACTATGATATTATGCTTGCTGAGTCTTTCACTGCACAGGGCATTTTTAATGCTCAAATCACTCCTGGTACTCTTCTCTGCACCTTGCCCAGTTTTTCAGCCTTTTGAAAATGAACAAATCCAAACCAAGCAAAGCCCAGCATAAATACAGGGGTTGAATATTGGATTTTAGTGTAGGTGTCCCTGGAGAAGGCAGGTAACAGTCTTTTCGGTACTTGTACTTGGGCTTCCTCTATTTGTACAAGCAATGATTGCATTAAACCTGTTGTTGTAGTTGCTGTTCATTTACTTGCCTTGAATGATCTGCTCACTCATTTTTAGAGTCATCATATTCTGGGGTATGCTCCCTGGTACTGCAGGTGTGGTCTTGTGTTCTTTGTATTTGGACATTTAATTGTATGACTTCTTGCTAAACTATGATGATAATATTTGGTAAGCCATGCCTGGGGTTTTTACGGTGTGCAGCACTGGGGGATACCCAAACTAGCTCTCATTTAGCTGCCGGAGTCTGGTCATAGTAACACAGGATTAATTCAGACTAACTTGCTTTATTTCCAAGCTTTGAGCTAGGCTGGTGAATTCAAAGCGTACTGGGTTGTGCAGTGCAGCAGTCCCCGGTCGGATGTAAGTGTCTGCAGTGGAAAAGCACACGTCTCACGACAAGTAGACGTTGTCTTATTTTTTATTTCTGATTGTCGTTCAGAGGTTTAAATACCATTTAAACAGTTATAGTTCAAATGGTGACCCAAAATGTCTGAACTATTCATTAATCCCACTTTAAAAATGGGATCACCTAAAACAAAGGATTTAAAGGCTGTACAGTGGTGTCAGGGACACTGGCCATACGCAGTGATATGCTGATGTATAATGATATGACACTCTTCCTGAGACTATGAATGCCAACGTATTTGCACAGAAACTTGAGAGATGTGCCTTCTCAAATAGGTGCTATAGTTTCAGAAGGTGCCAGAGAAGACCTGGTGTGGATGTTAGGCTTCGAATTTGAGGCTAGGTAAAACCATGTTTTTATCACAAAGTTTATTTCAGAACACAAAACCAGAGGAAATAACTTGGTCATTAAGTTACAGGTCACCATGCAGTAGAAATCGAGTCCAGGGCAGTCTATAGGATATTGACGTTGCTGGTGTCAGGAGGCCACAGAATATGTGGCACTAATCTTGTAAGATGCCAGCAGCCACAGCTGTAGCAGCACTGGTGAGGTGTAGCTGTGCTCCCAGGTGACGGTAGGAGAGCAGACCATGTTCATGCTGCACAGGGATTCAGGGAGGCCCAGAAAGACCATCTTCTCACTTGGCAGGAGAATTTCCTTCCTCATCCCAAGTCTGCTATGCCTTTCTTGTTCCTTGTGCGTTAAACCAGACCGCGGTAACAGAGCACTGCGATTTTCATTCTTCTGTAATGGTGGCTGATTGTCAGTCCTCAGAAGATGGCAAAATTTCCCAATGAGTTAAATTTTGTGTTGCAGAATGAAAAAATCCTGGAAGGTAAACATGAGAAGCCTGGGACGTGCTGTAGTGTGACCTCCAGGCTTTTGCAGAGTCTGCACACACAGACCTAGCATGCAAGTATGCTGCAGACGAGTGGATCAGAAGGTAGTGATCATTTCTTCTGGCAGAGATCAGCAAACTGCAGGGTTCATGCCACAAGGCTACATCATCAACAGGATCACACCCTTCCCGTTAAGGAATTGTCAGACTTCATCCGAAGGTTGCTCAGGACCTACCTGGCTGATTCTAGGGTGGTACCCCTTTGTGGGCCTGGTGTCACTGTGTAGCATGGCTTGCACAGGGACAGCAGGACAGAGCCGCACAACTTTGGGGATAGGAGTAAAATGTGAACCTGCTAGGAAGTTAACGGCTCTCTCCAACAAACATGTCATAATCAGGACAGTCAGCACCCGTTGTTCAAACTGGAATGATTTTTTTTTTTTCCTTTCCCCTGTTGTTTGTTTTTCCCTGTCGTGTATATTGGACAGTTTTCCTGTATTTTGCATTTATCTTTGGTTTTCAAGCACACTGATTCTGCTTCTGGGGTGAAATAGTCGATGAGGCTTAGGAAGGTGCAGTGGTTGTTGCCAGCTGTCTGGCTGTTGCTCATACCGTAGGCTAGCATACGCTATGTGACCTAATTTCAGTATAGAAACCCACTCTGCGTTGGAAAAGCAGCTGCTCCCGTGTCTTCCTGCAGCTTGCACATAGGTAGGAATACAGCTGTGTCAGTGAACCGGCATTTCCCTTCGTCTTGCAAGGCTTGGAGGTGTTGCTGGTTCAAACTCTGCTTGTTCCATCCCTTCTTTGTGCTGCATCTCTACAGCTATAATCTTCCCTTGCCATCCTTTTTGGCTGTATCTTGAATATAAAGGCTTGCCCTTAAAAGCGTACTGAGTTAATGTCTAAAATTCTTCTGTAGTAGATTAAATGATTTTATGTTATGTGCTGGACTCATCCCTCCAAATACACATTTTCTAGTGCAATATTCCAATTTCACGGCTGCTAAATATGTTGATAAAAATATGGAAACAAAGCAGTATAGCTAGAGAGAGTTATAATTATTCCACTTTTGTTTGAGTGGTTTCGGTGGAGTCATAATCTTTTTTTTTTTTTTTTTTAAATGAGTAAAAACAGCTGTTTTCTGCTAAGTGTAAGAGATTGTCCCCGCTTCCAGTATGGTAATTCTGAGGAAATGCTTAGCTGTGTTTTGTTAAAGATTGATGTAGCAATAGGAAGGTCATCATTTTAACTAATTGAAAAAGCCACTACAAAGTACAAAGCCTTACAGAAATTGTAATTACAGGAGTCTTTAACCATGTAGTGCAGCATGTGGAAGCTACTTGTAAGACAGTTATCCTTTAGTTTTGAGATTACATTAAATCCCAGAGGCTGTAATTATATGTGTGTTGCTGGCGGGAGCCCATGCTGGGCTGATTGTGTTCATTGAACGGGGTCGGTACTTGTTGTTCCTCTCCATGAGATCTACAAGCATCCTGGAAGGCGCAGGGCCGTTTGTGGTACCTGGTCCTTCCACTGCTGCTTCTGCAGGGAGGGCAGACACACTACCTTGGTTGTGGCTTATTTCAGTACGTTTTGAAAAATGATAGGTTTTTCTACTAATTGTTGGTTCGGAAGGTACAAGGACAAATCTTAGTAATTCTCCTGAAAGCAAGCACTCTCTTCTGCTGTCATAAACCCAAGCAAAGGAAGGGTACAGACACATATACCTACTAGAATTGGAGCAGTATCTGAAATGGTTCACAAGCTGTTGGTTTCATGAAGAGCCTTCTTCCTGGATTCTCAAGTAGTTGTGGCTATGCTTGAAATTACCTTTGAGAGACTGCAATGTACTTGCGCTACTAAAGGTTTCTAATTTTTATAGTACTTGTGGTATCTTCATACTTTAAATTCTCCTAAGTCCCTAATTATTTTTAAACAAAGATTTGCAGCTAGGAAAGCCTGGAAAAAGCCAAACAGCCAGCAACCGAAACGAGATTAGGAATGAAAAAACAGCATTGTGCTACATATCTCAAAGGTCTTCTGAGGACAGTTTCTGCAGTAAGAAACATCTGTCAACCTTTGCATATCAACATGGTTTCACTAAAAAGGACAGTTTTAATTTTTGCCAGTAATTGATATGGACTGATAAGATAAAGCATTTTTGTGAAGCTCTGGTGTGGGATTGCTGTGATGGATAATGTAGGGAATGCTGTTCCTTATGTTATGCGTAGAGGGTGGTGTGTACTGTAGAGTACATTTTACATTTTCATATATAAAAGACGTATCTTTTCTGTTTCTTTTAATACTACATTATACGTTTTACAAAACATAACAATAAATCAGACTTTTAAAAAAATCAATTACCATGTAATTTTTTGCTGTATTATAAAATGCGTCAACAAAAAGCCATCCCAGAACGTGGCAACGCTGACTGATTTTACCACCAGTTGTTTAATACCTGCCTATTCAAAAAGGCAAACACTGCTTGGAGCCCATAAGTTAAGATTTTTTGCTATCCAGAAAGCCCCTGCATTATTTTTTCGCTAATCTATTCCTAGGCAATGGAGCTGCCATATTGGTATGGTGCCACAGCAGTGGTGTGTTGGCACCAGCTCAGATCTTTGACAGATTTATTCGTGTCATCCATTGCCAGTTGCAGAGCACACAGATATCCTTGCTTTCCAACGTGTGGCACCTTCTACATGAAACGTTCTCCAGCAACGATTGCATGTATCCAGAGCACCTTTTGTGGCTTTGAGTGGACCAGTAAAGCATCCTGCTCCACTGTCTGCATGAAATTGCAAAGGTGGTTAACACCACTAGAAAATAGCTGCTGTAGTTGATTTAATAAAAATGTAAATTTACAAGACCCTCCAAATTATGCAAAGCTGACAAGTTGTCTGTGTTGATAATGTCAGCACTGGGGAATAACAGGGTGGTTTTACTGCGCTTTCCTTTTTATTCCCTCTCTCTGTAGTGAAGGGGAATCTTTGTAGTAGAGCGGTATCCACTGCAAAATGCTGGATCGACTGGCTGCTGATGCATGGGAATACAGCTCTTTGAGATGAAAAACGTTCAAATTTCGTTCTGTTCAGATTGAGATTCTTGGTTTTGTTTCTTGCTCTTGATTGATATAATGATGTATCAAATACAGTAGTGGAAATGTTTCAGTTTTCAAAACAGAAGTATCCATACAGTCATTTGTTATTTTCAGGGCTAAATTAATTCTCCTTTTCCGCATAAATCTGACTTCTGATTTGAATAATGTGGTAGGTGCCAGCAGTATCTTTTAAAATGATGGAACAAAATATTGAGTTGTACAAAATCTTAATGCATTCAGACTTCATAATATTTCATTTCGGTTTTCCTTTGTGGGTGGAACCACTAGGTATCATTGTGTCTTCATGAGGCATTTGATATCTGTATGTCTTTCTCATTGCCTTGATGTTTTACTGGCGCTGTGATTTGTGCACATTGCTGCCTCCACTGAACCCGTTGGGTTGGTGTTCTTTAAAGGTCTAGGTCTTCGGTGTGAGCAGTCTGTCGTGCATCCCCTTTGGGCTGCAGACACACAAACTTGACCCGTAAAGCAAAATAGGAGCATGCGACATCCAAAAACAGTTATGGCAGCACATGTGGACAAATCCCCTTTAAAGCGAAAGAGGGGCGAGGGGTGTAACTGGTTTTGAGACGCTGCTCAATCAGTGTGTGAAAGGAAATGTTTGATGCAGCGTGTGAGTGGAATTTGACCAAGAACTGCCTTTGGGTGTATATATTTCTGTGAAATGGAAGGGTGTGAATAGTAGAGTTATGTTTTCTGGATCGACTTTGGCAAACTTAATTTTTATTTCCCCAAACACAATACGATATTTTGCAGAATTTTATTCTTCATTGAATACTCTGTTTTCACAGAAATTTGCCTGGTTGAATCTAAATGTTGTACTATATGAAGATTATAATCTTCAATTTCATTTAGAGAAACTTCATTATATTTCTTTTTAATCCCGCAGACATGTAACAGATCGTAACCTTTTTGATTCATTTATTTCAGCTAATGTGATCTGATAAGATTAATCAGAAGATGGTGTTAAATAGGATACATATATTATACTGCCTGTCTTATATGGAAATACAAGCTTCTTTCATCTAGTGACCTTCTACTGAGTATTTATGAATACAAATTCAGCTGAGAAAATATTTGTGTTCTATATATCCCAGAGTTCATAAATAACCTTTCAGACTCCTGAAGATAGGAATGAGTGCAGCAGTAAAACTGAGACAAATTCATGCTGCTGTCCAAAAGGATCGAATTGAAAACAGATTTTTACAGATGAGCCCAGAGAAAATAGTAATAAAAACTGTAGCTATTAATAATGAAGAAATTTAATTAGTACATACTTTAAGCTATGTCATACAGAATGTAAGTTTTCTGTATGACTGAAGGGTTTTGATCTCTTAATATTGCATCATCTACCCTTCTTCCCACCCCACCTCTTTTTTTTTTTTTTTTTAACCTCCTCCCCCATATTTTCTCCTGAACAACCAGTTCTATCTGCAGAGTTAAAGGACTGACAACTCAGAAAATGATGGCTGACTCATGGAAGGTTGAGACATTTCATAATCACAAAATCCTTAATTTGGTAAAACTTTGGGCAAGAACAGTTCTGGCTGTCCCAGTGATCGCTGTCCTGCAAGAAGGTGGTAAACCCATGAATATCATGGTGAATGTTTTGGAAATTGTTCCAATAACTGGATTAATTTTCTTGAACTACCAAAAAACCAGGAAAACCCCCTGCAGTAAATACAATATATCATTACATTCAGTGCTGTACTTGAAGTATGAAATTTTTGTCTTACAAAATGTTTTTGAGGCATTCAGATCTGCACATGACCTCCTTTGGCAAGGAGAGAAAAATTGTCTGAAGAAACATAAGCAAAACATAATCCTATTGACTTGGTTGGAATTGGCTGTTGCTGTGCTTCAGAGCCTATTTAGCATACACATCAGTAATCTAGAAGAAGTAGTAAACAATAAAATAAGCTTTTCAAATGAAGGACTACATCTTTTCGCTGTGAGTAAAGCCTTATCTGACCAGGTCTGCAGCTGGTTTTGCATATATATGACAGTTTCTCTATCGTTATTACAGTTGTGTATGTTTTTACATAATCCCAGTGGGGTTCAGCATGGCCTTATGCAAAGGCCACATTTTTCTTCTGTCTGAAGTCTGTATTTCGCAGCCTCTTTGTTCTGTAAGTGTGCTCTCTTCTGCCACCTGCACCAAGGGGGCTGAACCAGGGTACATCGTGGATTCAGATCACCAAGCAGTTCCTTCTCACCATGTAGATACAACCTCTTGCCATGGTCTGAACAGCACAGATCCTCAAGGGTGTGAAAATTGCACTCTAAAGGAGACAAGACAAAAGCGGACTCTCGAGAGCTGCTCCTCAAAACCACCTTCTCGGGGGGAGGGGCACTGCAGGCTCCCCTGGCTCAGATGCTGGCAAGTGATCCCAGGGTCTGTTTCCAAAGAGCTGGGAGTGGAGTCTGCCTGATGTAGACAGTGCTCACCCCACACTTTACGCAGTCTTCCCTATCCGTACTGACTGGGAAGGATCAAAGAACGTACGTCAGGGCAGCTAAAGGATCATCTCGCAGTATGTTCTGGTTACCCTTGAGGTAAGGGGAGGTGTTCACATGGGTCTGTCTGGGCGTGACAAGGTTTATGGCATCAAGGACAGGTACCTGGCAGATGAGAAGACAGCAATATGGTTTCTGGATGCTGAGGGAGCAGCAAGTTCAGGGCAGCTGTGACATCTCAAGCCTGAAAGAGCTGCTGGCTGGGGCTGCTTGCTGAGGCTTTAGCTGTGTGATGGTCTCTGGAACAGCTTTTCTGGTAGAGTAGAGAGAAAGGAAATCATATACAGGGTGGTATTGATCAGTGTTACTTATGTCAAGTCCTGTTACCTCACCAGGAGGTGGGAAGAAAGAATGGGGGCTAATTTTCACCTCCAGCCTATTGGCAGCATTAACAGAGAGCCACTTACTCCTTTCTCAGTTTCAGCTTTTGGGTGTGTGAGAATACACAACTCTTCTCCCCTTCTGTGAGAGTCCAAGATTTGCTATTTTCTTCCCATTCCACTGAATTACACTGGCTTAAACTTCCACGTTCTTCACCTGGTTTCACCCTTCTTTGCACAACCTATCCATCCCTGGTCTGTGGTTACGGGGCTGGAGTGATCAGCCCAGGGCTTCAGGTGTGTCTGCTTTTCCACTGGCTGGATTTTACAGCTGTATGGAACAACAGCCACTACAAGAAGTGATAACAAGGTTGGTGAAGAGATGACTTGATTACCCCTATCTGGTTTTAATGACAATGAAATAAAATCAATTTTCACTGGGCCTGTCTGGGCAATTGCAATTGTGTTGATGGAATGTTTCACCTTGGCCTTGGAAATACGGCTGTTGCTATAACCAGTAAAACAAAAATAAGAAAAACAATTACTGTAATAGTGAGCTGGAATATAGGAAGCATGGAGCTGCTGATGCAGCACAGAGTGGGCAGGGAGAAACGGCTCCAAGCGTGAAAGCTGTCCATACCTCCTCCTGGTCTTCTGTCCCTGGTGGTAGAAGACACGCGCCCTAATGCTGGACTGTAACATTAAATATAGTGATGGATAAAAGGCAGTAGAAGATAAACTGAGCAATTTTGTAATCAAAACGAGTGAATGGGACAGAATATATGAAGGCAGTTTTAAATACATCACCCAAGTGAAGCAGGTGTCTTGGCAAAGAAATAGTTATCTTGTTTTAAAGGAGAGTATCTGATGCAGCACTTGGTTTCTGTGTGTAAATCTGACTTGACCAACTTCATATGGCTTATTTTTCTTTGCTTGCTTGCTTGGTTTTTAAGAATTTCTGTGGAATTTTGTCCTTTAGTAAATTTTTGCTCCATAGAGGTGTGGGATGGAGCTCTTAAGTGGTGTGCTCCACTTCATTCTTTCCTGAATGAGTTGTAAAGGCAGGTTAATTTGCTGTCTGCATAGGCATCAGAGGACTTAAAAACTCCAGGTGGGATGAAGAAATCTTACAAAATCTTACAAATGATGCAATATTTGGTGAAATAAATTCTCAGGGGCACTAAAAGCTGGTATCTTCTCTAGCGAGGGGAGAAACCCTGATTCGCTGTGTGTTTTCTATGCAGCATCTTCTTATTTATTTTGGTGTGATCAAATGCTCGGCCGTCCTGCCCACACACAACAATCCATCACTTCCTTTCAACTCTCGCCCTCCCCCTGTGGTCTATGCTTCACCCGCTGTAATATACTTGTCTACAATTGTCAAAAACCTTTCCTGGTGCTTAAATCAGGCTTTTTCTTTTATTCTTGCCTACAGATCTGTATGATTAAATCTTTAATATGCTTTGATTAGAATATTTTCCATTTGAAACAGGCTCCATCTCCCCTGAAGTAGGTTTCCTTCTATTTTTGCCCCATTTATGCAGCGGGAACCATAAGGGAAAGGAAAGATTTGACGAAAGAGAAGAGAAAAATCGCCACGTCTGCTGAAACGCGGGGCCCTTTGCCTGGCACAGCATCCATCGCGCTCCCTGCACGGTTGGGGAGTGAGAGGCTGGGGAACGGCTCCCTCCAGTATCTGCGTCCGCGTGTGCAGTTGGATGCTTTCAGGCTTTTAAAGAAATACTGCTTTTTAAGCCCTTCATCTCCCCGTGCAGGTGGTGGTGGTGGTGGTGGTGGTGGTAGAGAATGACACAGCTTTGCTGGATGACACGGAGCTGATCTCTGCATCAGCCAAGAGGAATTAAGCTTTGTCACTCCCCGCCGGGGCTACCTTTCGCCTGGTATGTGCGGGGGGAGGAATTCAGAGCCGTCTGCTGCATTCGCCCGAGCAGAGCCCTGCGCACGCTTGGCCGGGGGAGGCAGGCAGCGAGAATGATAGCTGTCTCTTTTAAATGCCGCTGCCAGATCCTGAGGAGACTTGCTAAAGGTAACGTGCCTTCCTTCTTACTCGTTCAGGGGCTCCCTTGCAGCCTTCCAGAGACACAACCTGATGGTTTTACTTTTGAGTACGGCCGTCCTTCCACTCTGCTGTCAGGCAACAAAGAACTCTGGACACGGAAAGGTGTAGGGGGCTCTTTCAGTTAGAATCCTTACATGTCCCACGCTGTGCTCCTGCTAGGAGGAGAGATTCCTCTTTTCTTTTTCCCTTTTTCTTTTAGTTGTTAAAAGGAGGATTGTTTTCTAATTCAAGTGCTAAAGTTATTGTGGGGTGTCATTGTTTTGTGTTTCTGCTCTGGGTCGGTGCCTGCTCTGCCTTACTGGGAGCAACTGGCAGTGGTGTTCAGGACTGGATATAGTATCCAGAAAGAGTTTCTGTTGTTTAATGTTTTTCATAAGCTTTGTCTATCTGTGCTTTAGATGCCAAAGACTGTTTCCGTGTAATGAAGTATGGCTAGGAGGGTGTGTTCTCTTCGGGGCTCCACTCGCATGTCACACCTGTGAAGTTAATCTGCCTGTAAGAGCAGTGTGAATTTTTATGTTACTGTAAATCTTTGTGATCACCGGTTTTATCACTCTGAACTTTAAAATACTACATGCATCTTACTCTGAGTCCTCTGTGGTTATTAAAGCAGCTGTGTGAAAATCTCTCCGGATAACACACCTTCCTTCTTCAGGAATTACCATACCTTCGTTATTTTTAAAAGTAACTTGATTTTTAAAACAATATTTTATGTTTGGTATTTTCTCCTTCTCTATGTGAAAAGATTTGTTTGGGGATTTTTGGCTTGTTCTTTTGTGAAAACTTCCAACACTGTAATAGTGTGATGTGTTTGCAAATAAGAAGCTTCTGTTTTTTACCTTGGGTACTGTGAAATGGTTAATGGCCATTACTGTGCAGCTGGAAACACATCGGTATGTAAATGAAACTATTCGTACCAGCTGAGCTTGAAAAATCGGAAATCTTTGATTATTAATCAGTACAGCTCAAAGTCAATTAGTATTTTATTTTGCAGAAGCTTGAAAGGGTAAAATGCTAATACAATGAGGTCAGTAATGGGAAAAGAGAGGAGTATCGTAATCAAACTTATATAATGCATTTTCCTGTTCTTTAAATTGCTGTATGGGACCACATTGTTCAAAACGTGAACTCAAAAATTTATTAATTGTTCCTTCCTCTGTAGATTTGCTTCTCTTTTAAACCTGTGTTGGGTAATGCCATTTTTTCTTGTATGTGTAAAATGTTTCTATTTTGGTAGCTTTATTGCACATTTATCAGGTTGGAAGTGAGCGTTTTCTCTTTCCCTGGTTAGAGTAGAGGAGCCTTTTTGTCGTCGGATGTCTTTATACGATAGATCTGGGCATTAATTTAGTCTCTCCCTGATAAGAGTTGTTGTTCCACTTAAATACAGTTTCTCAGGGAATAATCAATATTCTTCTACATCATAGCCATCTTAATTCTTTCATGCTTCCATCTTTCAGGAGAACTCAGGCTGGTGGTTTTTTCTCCTCTGAAATAATCTTAACTTCCTCTGAGATGCCTTGCTCCTCCCACTCCCTCCCAATAGGAACTGGCATGATACTATTGATTTTTTGCATTAGTGTGCCTTACGCTTGTCTTACTGTTAACAGTCCTTTCAAAAAATAGAAAAGCAGGCTAGAGGTATGTTCATATATTTTCCTGTAAGCTTCATTCATGCTGGACCGGAGTTGCTGTCCTAATTGGCAGGCTCCTGAATTTTCACCAGTTTGAGTAAAACCTTTGTTGTTTTAGCCAACTCTCCTGCTTTCTACAGCCTTGGCTTTTGCATCTCAGACCCGGTTATGGACTGCTCAACAGAACCAGTGTAGCTGGGGACAGGGGTGGAACCTTGCGTTGTTCATGTGGAGAGGACTCTTGCCAGCAGCTGGCAATCTCCTCCTGCTGCATCAGCTGGGAGATGCCCTTCCCTTCTTGCTTGCTAGGCCTGGGATTTGGCTCTTTCATTTCATTCCTTTGCTCTAAAATCAATTTTCCTTGCTTTAATATTTGCCCCAGCCTGTCTCTGCTAGGGTCTTCGTCTTCTGCACTAAACCCATACCTTTGTGCAGTCCCCCAAAATAATTTCTTAGCTATCTTTCTGGCCCTGCTGTGGTGTAAAGAAATAGGTATGTTGCACACTTGATTAGTGTCCTGTGTTTTTAAGAAGTGATACATGTGCAGTTAATTGTACCTCAAAAAATGGAAATCTCTGCTTTTCATTGTGTATGTCATTTTTCATGCCTCCTTGACAAAGTAAGCTTGTAACTTCATTTCTTGTTATTTCAGATAAGGATATAAACGGAAATGCCTCATCTGGGCAGCCGGAGACTCTCCAAAAGCAATTCTTCCCAACAGGGAGATGTTCAGGCAATATTGCGTTTTACAGCGATTACACTCCTCCTTTCCTGTGCTTCATCTTAACCTTTCAAAGCAAAAAGCAGTGCTGTGTCTCTTTGGATTGCTACGCTTGCTTAGTTTGTCGTTTAAAAGCCTCTTACAGGAGAGTCTTCAAGTGTTTGGAGTGAATTTCAAGGCAAAAATACCATATAGTTGTGGGCATCCTCTCCAAAACCTTGTCAGTGACCCACTGCATCTCTTCCTTCCCATGGCCATGAGTCAGACGCTGCAGTGTGACAACCCATACCTCTCTTGTCCTCAACTCCATCCTGCCATCTCCAGATGGGAGCATCGGTCTTTGTCCTCCACCCTCCAACTCATGGCAGTCATAGAACAGGCACAAATGTACCATCACAGAATGGTTTGGGTTGGAAGGGACATTCAGAGATCATCTCCTACCACTGGTCCTTCTTCCCCACTTCCCCTGGCCGGTGCATTCCTTATGTACCTGTCGCCTCATCTGCTGAGGCTGCTCTACAACGGGCCTTTTTTCCCCTTTTTACCCCCCACTTAGGGTAAAATTTGCAGCAAACAAGAAGTGCACAGTAACTATTCATGCAGGAAATTTAAAATACTATGAGTTTCTTTAATAGGCATTATACTTCAATTTTGTGAGTCTTTATTTTGGAGGTCAGTACATTTCCAGTAATGAAATTGCATGTTACCAAGCTTAGGCGAAGCACCGTATTTGTGTCCATTAAGAAGCAACCATGGAAGAAAAGTATTATTTTATTTGATGATGCAGTTTGCAGGAAGGATGCTGTGTGAGACTGTTGTCTCATACATGCTGAGACATGATTTGAATTTAGATCTAGTCTGTCTAGTGAAGAACCAAAACAGCATTCCTGGTTTTCTCCACCAGTGTGTTGTTTCTATGCTATGTTTCAGTTCCTTTTTTTTTTTTAAATAGCTTCAATAATAGTTAATAGTAATAGTTAACATGTTTATGGTGGATGGAAGTTTGTACTGTGGTTATCATTTTTCTTTCATGTGTAAATCTGTCATGCTTTTACCTTTGAGCTGAAAATCTGCTGTCTCAGTCTCTTTTTAGTTGTGATTATCTAATGTATTTGGATGTCTATGAATGTATATATCTATTTTAAGCAGTGTTGAGGTAAAAGTGGTTAAGTAGTTCTGAAAAGAGAAAAGGTATCTCCTCTACCATATTAGCAGTGAGATTTTTTTTTTAATTTTTTATATATTACTTAAATTTTTTATCTCTTTCCCATCCCAAAAGAGCAAGGTAAGCTGGAAGCTATATTAAGAATCTGAAGTAGTAGCCATTTTTGTAGATCTCTCTATGAAAAGTACTGGGCTCTGGGAGAATGGTAGCTTGTATTTGGACCAGTTAAATATAAGGAAATGCCACATTTGAGATAGTAAGCACAACACAAATCTGTTCTTCGTACTGCTGCATGTATTGTAGAATGGTTTTCTTTTGTGCAGTGGAGAAGTACCAGGTTTTCTTCCCCTAAATTTATTTCTGGAAGACCTTGGGCACTGAGCAGTGTGCTGTGCATACCAAAGAGTCTGTGGTAATCACTTACGTTGAATATACATGCTAAATCAAAATTGCACAATTTACAATAATTACGTTAAGTGTAACAGTGTAGTACAATAGTGAAAAGTTGCTGAAATGTGTAAGCTGGTCAGGTTTACAGCTAAATTAACTACTTTATAGTTTAAAAATTGCCTTTCAAGCAGTGCATTACAAAGCCTTTGCTGTGGTTAATTTATGTATAGACATGTTCGTTTTTTTCCTTTATTAGCCCCAAGAACAGGTCTTTTAGGAAGCTGTGTCTACTGCATAAAGTCAGTTACATGTATCTCTGTTAGAGGCAGGAATGCATATTTTAACATACAGCGTTATTTCAGTGTATATCAGTGAAGTTATTCTGGATATTATTATAATGGAAACAGAATAAGAGCACTCTGATAAAGATGTCAGCTGCTGTTATACAGCACATAGCGTAACGTAAGGAGCTGAGTGGTCTGCCTTTTACCTATCAAAGCTTTATAGTGTATCTTCAAGATAATTTATCACCTACTGCGCATACAAATCCTTTCTGCAGACATAGATTTTTATGCTCCCAGTATGTTTCCAATACAGTGAGATAAAACAAACCTAGAAGGCAGGATGGTGCACTCCAGTTTACAAGACGATCAATTATCGAAAAATTGGTTAGGGGCCTAAAGCATCCAAGGATAAACTCTGAATGGAGCTGGATGTAGGTTATACTTTGGGTTGTGCACAAGCAACTACAAGAAGAGCAACCCCAGAAATCGTTTTTCTAAAAAAACGTGGAATCGAAACAGTGTTAAGGACTGTATAGTATCCTATTACAAACTTTTCCCTGTTCCAGAGTATCAACCATGGTTGCGACAGAAAGTTAACAGCCTGTACGTTATTTTAATAGTAATTCTAACTGTGTCGTCTCTTTTTGTCATTAAGTTGCTTATAAAATTACTAGTTTACAGTACTGGAACTGAGTCAACAGCTTGCTTTCAATGAAGTAATAATTACAAGTAAGAATATCTGTAAGAACTTTTGGACATAGGTTAATTTCCAAAGATTCTAAAAATAAGTTTCTAAAATTATTTCTGAATATTCAGAAAACTTAAGTGCACTGACAGGTTCTATATATAGGCAGGCAGTGTAGATTTGCTGGCTTTGTGCATCTGGTGGGATTTTGGAAATGTGCTTCGAGGTTTTTCATACTCAACATGTGTTTATCGAAGTTATCCACATCTCTAATTTTTTTCCATTATATTTCTAAAGGTATTTCCTGTGTTTCTTCTGACTTAGTAAACTGCAGTGAAAGAATAAAGGGTGGAAGCAAGATCTGGAAACTGTTTTTTGCTGGCGTGTGGGAACATGAGGGCCACCTCTAGCATTGCAGCCCTTCCTCAGCAGCATCTCTTGGTGTGTTCTTTGTGAGAAGGTAGGAGAGAGTCCACAGGGAAGAGCTTTAGTCAAGGCTTTCTGCAAGGGAAGTTTAATTTTTCCCATCTCTCTTAGTGTTTGTAATGAAGTAAAAAAAAAAACATTCCTTGGGACCTGTATTTTTTTGGGTTGGTTTGGGTTTTTTAATAATAAAACCCCTGAGTTATGGAGAGGCTGTTTGGCAGCTAAGAAAATGAAGCCAGAATGACTGTGACCTCCCCTGTGTAACCCAGCTGGTCCCTGACAGTCTGGGATACAGCCTCACCATGGAACTGGTTCAGAATGGTTACTGAAGTTGTCAGACTATGAGAGAAAGGATAGGATAGAATAGAATAGGATACAGTATTTCCTGACCAATTCAGGGCTGACCAGGTTAAAGCATGTTGTTGAGGGCATAGTCCAAATGCCTCTTAAACACTGCCAGGTGTTTAAGAAGAGGGCATGACTTCTTCCCCTTTATATTTTTCACCCATTCTGTCTCTTTTATTTGCACCTTTAGCCAGGATTGTTTTAAGATTGCTTTGAAATGGTAAGTGCCTGCATTATCGTCTCTGAAGGAGAGGGAGAGAGATTAATTTTTGTTAAGAAGATGTTACTTCTGTAATTGCTGTCTAGGCTTTCCAGTGCCATGTATGTGTAGAACAAAAAAGGCAGATTTATTATATTTAATGAATATTAGTTGTTTATAACATTGTCTTTTTGTTCAAAAGAATTCTGTGAACACATTGTTGCAATGGAGGAGGAAAGACTCTCTTCTGCAGCAAGCTGATCACAGTTCACAAGTTCAAGCAATATTTCTTCACCACTACTATATTCAAGAACTGGCAAACTCTTTATTAATTATTCAGGATGATCTAAAATACAGTGGCATACTAACCAATCTGTGTGAAACTTTGACAGAAAAGAAAGACGTTCAAATACTTCCCATATCAAGCATGTACTACTTAAAGTAGGAGCGCTGCTGCAGCCCTGATGGTCTGAGAATGTGTGTGGGGCAGAGTTCTGCAGGGGAATTCTCTCTGGCTTAGATAAACTGATACAATTGCGTGCAGGCGCCTGTAAGGTGTGAAAAGAAAGCTGTAAACAGTCACATAAAGAGAAGCTAAGTGGCCATTAGCTATCTGATCTCTGTCAGCTATTAGTAGCTGATATCAGATATGGCAGCCCTGATGTCTGTTGCACATGTAAGATGTAGGGAGTGTTTTACCCAGCAGTTTGGATTTGCAGGAGCTGGGTGGGTTATACAAGTTCATGGCTAATACCTGCTGAACTTACTGCGCAGGTGTTCGACAAATGTCTTGCTTGGGCTTTGTCCCTAGCTGTGTGATGGGGATAGCAGCACTTCTCAAAAGTATTCGGAGGAAAATAATAATAATAAAAAAAATATATGGCAGTTTGTAGGCTCTCTAAATATTAAAGATAAATTGAAGTTATTTTAAAAATAGTTTATTGATAGGTGTTGCCAGTTTCAATATGAATGCAGGTGAGACATTTGAGCGGTAAATAATAGATCCCCAGGCTGGCTCATGGATGGGGTGTGGCACAAATGTCTTTGCAAGTATCATCATTGCTGCGGGATAGTAGTGCCTTGCAAATGTTTCCTGAGTTTATCTTTGATGCCATTATTGTTTCAAATAGTTCTAGGAGCCGTCAGGGGGCAGAGACTGAAAAATACTCCAGCATTGTGTTTCTGTCAGGAGCTCAAATCTGGATGAGCATCCCAGAGCCGCACAGAAGGTGCGAGGCAGGCAGGAGCAGAGCGCTAGGCGGGAGCATGTACTGGCTACGGTGGGATAGACATGGCAAATTTTGCCAGCGTGCAAAAACATAGGCCTAACCATGCATTCTCACAAGAGCACTGGATTTTACCTTGCAATCAAATTCACTCTGTACCTGCGCTTATCTGGTGCCCACGGGACTTTTTATTACTTTGAATGAAGTATCTGAATTCCACAGCATTATGTGAATGGAGGTGAAGCCGGAGGAAACATGGAAAGGAGAAGGGTGACATGGAGTAGGAGAAAAGAGAGAGTACTTTTTGTAGGCCTTTGCTTTGTGGTCAGCTGGTGGGGCCATGGACCCAAGTGCGCTGGGGAGCTGTGGATTCCGCCGGTGGCAAGTGAAGGAAAGCTGAGGTATGACCAAAGGAATGGGAGGCAGGACTGCGAGATGCAGCGCTGCCAGGAGCTCTGCAGAGCCAACGGGAAGGAGGAGGACAGGAAAAAAAGAGGAAAGAGGTGAGGGGTAAGAGAAAAGTCAGAGATGGAGCAGATGCGGCTCGTGCTGAGGGCACAGTGCTTGCTGCTGAAAAGGTGTGCGTGATCTGAGGACAAACAGGAGAAATCCCCAAGCTGCTAAGGGTTAAATCAGTAAGGATTAAAACCTGCTCATTTAATGAAAATGTTCATGCCATACAAAGTTAAAGTCTACAATTCTTTAGTAATACTTGCCTACAAGTTTTAGGAACATATTGAAAGGTGAGGCTTTGGGTGGAAATGGGCTCGGCTCTGGTTCTTCATGCCCAGGTGCGACAGGAAAGGATGGACTTAGTCTCTTGTGGGCTTTATAAATACTTCGTTTGGTGATCTGCTAAATCTGTGCAACAGGGATAAGAGCATACCTGCATTTTTAGGCAGAGTACCGCATTTTCTCCAGCTTGATCTGTTTCCCAGCATGACTACTGGGAGTAGCGCCCATCTGCATGTCAGTCTCTGCTGCCATGGTATTGCTGACCTGTTTCTGCCACCAGAAAGTCCTCCGCTGTAGGCACGGGCCCTAAGCGGGCAAGTGTCTGTCAGCATAGGTTACAGCATCTCTCCAAACAGCTGGAAGTAAATCGACAGAAGGTAACCCCATTTTCTGCTGCCCTGTCTGCATTCCCTGTGGGGGTTTTGTCAGCCAGTGGAGAGGGCTGCTCGGGGAACACATAGGGGGGATTGCCCTGGGTGAAGGCTATCCCGATCTTGTGAGTTGCAAGCAAAAAAATGTTTTCATAACTTTTTTTTTCTTCTCAAGAGACCATCTGATTGTTAACTTTGGAAGTAATTAAAAGTTTTATATTAAAATTATTAAGAATATAAATGAATGGGACCTTCTGCGTCATTGAATTGAGTTACCACAGGCACCGTGTCATTCCCTTGCTGTTATGAGTGTATGAAGTTTTAAAGATGCTCATCCTTTTTGTCTTCATTTATCTTTTAGGGGTTTGCTTTAGAGCATCACTCCTCTAATATTTAGAAACCTTTTAAGACTTTGTCTTCAACATACTCAGCCCTGGGTGAAGGTTGAAAGGAAACTTCAGCCCAGGGAGTTGCTATTACACAGCAAGGGGAAGAATTATGTAAGTCTCCACTGCAACCTCTGTATCTTATCCCTTGAACTGCTCATCTGCAGCTTTTATTAATGCTGTTGGGTATGATGCCTTTAGTGGAAAAGGGGCCTTCCCTGAAGTTGTACTGCAGCCAAAAAGTTACTCCAGACTGGACTGATTAGGAAGAGGCAAACATTAAGCATATTTTTTGGGGGGAAAAAAGCATTACTGGAAATAGCGTTTCATCTAGCAGGCTTACTCTGCCTGAGCTTCTCAGCAGCAAGTAGAGAAAGATGTCTAGCAAAGAAATACCAACTATTCAAGTGACTTGAATTATCATAGTGCATTGGTAAATGTCACCAATAAAATACTGTTTAAATCCACAGTACTCTCAAAGAAACATTTATGCTTTTAATGAACTAGAATTTGACAGCCCTGTCTGGCAGAATAAATTGTTTCCGACATTTAAATTTCTTTTTCAGGCATCCAGCATGTGTTGTGACCTGTCAGAGACCAGTGCAGCTTTGCAAAGATATTGTGGGCATGTTGTTTTCAGCTCTAGCACAAGCCAGTCATGAATAACAAAGATGTAATTTCCTACCACGTTATGAGGCTTAAGCTGATCTATCACTGCCTTCTCCCCAGCAGTCAGAAGGACAGCTCCTTTTGAGTACTTTAAGTTTTCCATTGATGGGGTGAACGGTTTTTTCCTTTAGTGACATGCTTGTGTCCATGTCCATATAAATTTCTGTAGACCTAAGATATTTTGATGTTATTGTTGCACCTGCAGGTCAGGACTCTGTTTTGCTGAGCCTAAGCATAAATTATCACAAATCTTGTTCCATTGAGCTAAGAGCAGTTAGTAATTGAGAGAAAACATGTCAAGCTGAGCAAATATATAGTATGAGTAGTTCTTTTTTACCAGGAAAAAAAAAATACTTGAAAGAAAAAGAAACTGCATGCTTCAGAAAGAAATAAACATAAACCTTGGAATTAATAGCCGTTTTCTCAAAGAAAGAGAAGGAACATAGGAAAAAGAGAATCAGTATTTGGTTTTGTTTTACCAGTTTTAAAAAATTACAGAGAAGTGCGATGATGGTGAGGAAATTCTTTGGGAAGTGTAGCAGTCTGGAATATTGTCTGGTTGCATCTCTTCTCCGTTTTCACTCTGGAGCTGTGTAACGCAGTGATGGATGTGCCTGACGGCCACTTTTACGTGACATTACTGATCTCCCAGGGCAGCAGGGAGCTCTTCCAAATGCCAGCAGGCAGGAGCAAGGGGAAGGTAAGTTACATGTTAGGAAGCGCTTCAGCTCCCTTTGTTGAAGAACACAGTTCCCTCTTCTATGCTGTTAATGGGCCATGTCAGGATGGTTGAGGCAAGGCCACCAAACCAGCAGCAGCAGGAGCTCTGCAAACATGAGTCAGAGAGCCGCCTCTTATGGCATATGCTATGTAATATTGAACAGCATCTGCTCTGTGTTGGCTGACAGCTGCATTGAGGTAGTAACTTTAGCCCCAGGGAGTAAGACTGACTTCTCAGTCTGACTAGCAGCACAGTGTGGAGGTCTCCTTTGTCCAGTGTAACAGAAAATCTACATCCAGTTTTCACTTAGCCCTCACAGAGATGTGGGTAATTTTTCTGGTCACAGTATAGACTCTGCCGTTATTCTTCATGGGATTCACATCCTCACCGTTTACCTGGGCTGAGAGCGTGGAGTGGTTGGTCTGGGATGTGGTATGTTCAGTACTGAGCTTTGCAGCTGTCTTCAAGATTTCATCTCTCAATTCAGCCATATGTCAAACGGTGGTTAACAGTTTTAGCCAAGCCTGTTTGATTTCCAGTGCATGTTTCAGACCTGCTGTGGTATTCCACACTACTGTGTGTTTTGGATGTTTTATTTTTTCTTCTGGCTGTCAAAAGTGCTTCTACTTTTGCAAATAAGTGGCTGGGTAGAGGAGGTCACAAAGGCAGTAGTGAATCGAAGCTATTTCTTTTTCATGGTTCCCTAACGAATTAGGGAACTGACTTCCAAGCTTTTTCCTGATTTCTGATTTCATTTTCTCAGGAGTTGAAGTGATGCCCTGGGCAGCAAAAAAAAAGGGGGATTTAAGTGCATCTGTGGGACACCAAGTGTGTATAGATAGCTTTGAATTTACTTTTACAGTCTTCTTTCTGCTACACTTACTTTTAAGACAGAGAATTTTATAGTTGGTTATAACAAGAAGAAAGAACTAAAAAAAAAAAAAAAAAAAAAAGCCAGGCATATAAAAAGGAAAAATATATTAACATTTGGGTTTTTTTTTTTCTGGATTGTGGTGATTTTATGTTTAGTGAAAGCTTGGAGCCTGATAGCTAAATATCCATTATGAATCAAAGAATCTGGATTCTTTGTGTGTGAATTCTTATTTCTTGCAATTTTAAACCTATATGGTCTTGATAGTGCTGAAAGATGATGGAGCGCTGCCAAAGAAGGCCTTAGGGCCAAAGTTAACATTTCCAGTGTATTATCCCACTGAAGGTATCATTCAGCACACCCATGTGTCCTCTTGTCATGCTTGCTCACTGTGTGAGAGGTTTCTCTGCTTTTCGTATTACACAGGAATTACTTGGGAGCCAAAAAATTACTCTTAATGAGCTCCCCTCTCCATCTATGTAATCATAATTAGTCATAGAGTAATGAAGTAAGTGACACTTCTTCTGATCTTTTCACAGCAAATGCTACTATCTGTTACCATAAAAAGGAAATAGCAGAGGGATGATATTGGAAAGAGCAAAGCAGGCTTGTATGTAGGGTTAGTCGTCTTAATTTCCCTTGTCTGTCCCACAGTGACACTATAAGCTTGGAAACATTGTGCTTTCAGGTGTTAGTGATTTATGGTTAGCTGAAAGAATTTTCATGTTTTCTTTATCAATAAGGTTTTCTACTTATTTTCTCAAGCTGATCAGTAATTGTATTTCCAGTTATTTTGTTGATCAAGATCTCACTGCATGCCCGAGTTTGAGGATCAGAGTGTGATTTCATTCTACTGCTTTACTTTGTTAACACTTGATGTTCATTGTGATTGGTTGTGAAGAAAGAAGAAAACTAGTAATTTGAACTGAACTCATTATGTTGCTTAACTGCTAACAAAGTATCTTTCTCTCTTAATGTGTTGTATATACACCACTTGTCTTTGAGACATCTACTGCTATGGTGTCTGGAGCTTTCACCATAGCAGATGGAGAAAGGTGTCAAAATATTATGATGAATAGCAAAAGAATAAAGACACTTATTGTTTTGAAACAAACTTTAGGATTGGCAAATGTAGGTAAACATTGACTACAAAACTGAAGACACTTGGTGTGATAAATCTTGCAAAGTTATCAACAGTTTACAAAATCAGATGGAAAATTTGTATATCATTCCACCAAAACTGAATTATGTAGTGACTCTTGACATCAGGAAAATTCTTTGCATAAGCTGAATGTGGTGAAAAAGGTCAGCTTTGCAAAGCTGCAGTAACTTGGAACACTAAATTTAGAGATCTGAATGGTTTAACTGAGTTTAACTATTTTGATTTAAAATAGTTTAGCCAAGCTTCAGACAGAACTCATATTACTCAGTGTGTGGCCCATGGACTACTCACAGTCTGTACACTACTTTCAAGGGATCTGTAAATGAAATCAAGAAAAGCAAACTTAAATTCAGTGTTTAATTTTCACTGTTGTGAAGAATATTAAAGCATCTGAAAATCATAAAAAGTGGACATGTGTTTATGTAATACATGTGTCTGTATACACATGTATGTGGACACAAGTTATTGTACTACTGAAACCAGAGATTACAGCTAATGCAATAGTTCAAGTCCCAAATAATTAGAATAGAAGATTTGCACAATATAGGAAGGAGTAATTCTAAATTTTAATACCCTTAGAGTGAGATAAATATGAAATCTTGGACAGTCATGTTCTCTGCAACCAGTCACATTTGGGTTGTGGCATATCTGTGTGCAAAAAGATTGAAATTTGATCTCTCTGGATAGATGAATTTTTAATACTTATATTAATCCATAGTTAAAAAAATACTGTAATTTGATAAAGAGTGTAGCTCTTAGTCTCAAATTCCTGATTTTTCCTTGAGGTGTGAAGTTACGAGAGTAAAGAAAGTAACCACTGTTCTTGTGATTTGGATGATAATAAAATAGGTAAAATAGTAGTTTAGAAGGTAACATTACAACATGTAGCAAAAGATAAATAAAGTTGCATTCACTCCATAAACATCTTAAAGACTTGGAAAATGATAGCTACTGGTCTTTCTTCAAGAGAATATTCTGGAAAACATATCTGAGATGTATTTTATGAATTCTGTATCTGGAAAATTCAGTCACGTAGGAAAGAAGCTCAAAATCTTTTCCTGAAAATGTAAAGATGGGGGGAGACGTGTACACACCATCAAGGTTGGTTTATATTAGGTGTTAAGATAAACAAAATTGGACCTACTATTTCAAGATCAACTTTGTCTTAAATAGGAAGAACAGCAAACATGGATTGTGTGAGTGAAAAAGAGAGTGTGGTTGGATTAAAGCTTCTGCATCCTTGCTTGTGATCAGGGTGTCATCAGGAGATTCAGGAATGTTCAGAGCGTGAAGCTCATACCCACGTTATTATCTGTGTGGCTGAAATACAAAGAATTTATGGTAATTTATTCTCTGCAGGTTTTCATTACAAGGCTTTTTATTCTTGGTAAGCTTTTCCTGAAAGAGGAATAGTCTTCCTGTAAATGTAGATTCTGTGACATGAATCCGTGGGGACTGTCTGTCTGATTTGGAGTTGCTAATGGATTCATCATATTACTGCAACATTTGCTCATCTAATACCACCTCCTTGAATTGTGAACTACATTAAAGTTTTGTTCTTGGCCCTCTTCAGCTTTTGCCGTGCCAGTGAGCACATCCAAATGTATTTCTCTGTTTCTGGTCTTACTGTTTCAGAACTTGATTTTGAAAGCATTCTGTGTAGTTTTTCCAAACTAAGTTTGGAGAACCGAAATTGTAGGTGGAAGTGCTGGAAATCTGAATACACACTGCATTCCAGCTCCAGATATCAGATGTAAGAAGGAAGAGATAATGTGCTGAATCCTTTTAGTAAGGAGAAGCTGTCAAGGTTCTGATTGTGAAGCTTTTCAAATGCTAGAGAGATGCATATGTGATGGCCATATTCTGTATGCAGTAGCTGGACCTGCTCTGTATTTGATCAGCAGTGTAGCTGTGCTGAACCACAGCTTTTGTGACGAAACGATGCAGCATGGTGTAATGAAATGGGTGTCCCTGGATTGCCTTGGGAATGAGCTCTCTGCACGGCCTACTCCTCCTCTACACCAATGAAGCAGGACTCCTGGGAAGCCACTAGGGTGTCCCCGCTTTCCTCAGTCTCCCAACATCGATGGTGCCCGTGCTGTCCTCCTTGCAGTGGTTTTATTTGTACAGGAGTATGTCCATGTAGGCTGGTCATCTCCAACAGAAAGACTTGCTTTAGTGGCTTACACAGATGCAGCCACTGACCACAGCTGCTAATTGTTTCTGTGGCTGGGAATCCTAGATTTGTTTCAGGATTTTTATTTTTCCCCTGGGATGGTATTAGCAAGGGACCTGTAGACCAAATCAGGACTCTGTTAAATTTGTCTGTTGCCCATGAAATAGCATCCTACTCTAATAGAAATCCCTGTGATTAAACATTATTGCATTTCAAGGAAAAACAGTAGTCCATGTGAAAAGAACAAAAAGGCCTTTTTAATTCATCTGCCTCTTACGTGCCTCTCAACACTTTTGTGTCTGTAGCGTTCCTTACCAAAGCTGCTGTCGTAATGAAGGGTTTAGAGAAGAGAGACGAGACCAGGGCTGGTGAGGCTTAGAAAGAGGTCTGAGGAGGACAAAAGCTGAGGAGTGCGAGTGGCCTAAGCCAGCTGCCTCACTTGAAGCTTGGGAACATGTAGATGGGTGGGGAAACTTGGGATGGGATGGCTTGTGAGAAAGGCAGATGAAAGCAAAGCCTGGTGGGATGAAAGCTCTTATCTGAAAGGCACATCAAACTTTTCGGTGATGACTTGGCAGGGGCAATTATATATGCCAGTGCAAATATATGCTGCTCAGTATGGTGGGAAACTTGGGATGGAGTGACAGGAAAGGCTGTGAAACATTTAGGAGAATAATGTATCCGCTGGAAGAGATAATCTGGGTGCAGAGACCGTAAGAAGAAATTATCTTTAAACTGCAGGAGCACCTGAAGTAGCTGGAAAATACAGCAAAGAAACAGTCCTTGCAGCATTGCGAAACATGAGAAAAGGATAAGAGATATTTGGGAGGCTACCTACCTCTGAGGAGGTAGCTGTGAATGTGGGTGTACTAGTTTTGTATAGGTTCTCTTCAGGAGATTCTCAAGCATCACGTAAAACTACAAAAAATAAGCACAAATGAGCTCCTGCATCACCAGAAGGAAAGCATGCCAGGGAAGCTAGTTTGATACTGTAATCCAAATGCTGGGAGATTAAGCACAACAATTTTCCTGAGGCAGATGTCTGGGGAAGTTGACTGAAAGTTACTAGTCCAGAAATGTGGAGAAAACTGTTGGCCAAATGTGTCTGGAACAGTTTCTGCAAGATCCTCTGGTGGAAGTCTTGATCTGGGTCTGGACTGACTGAAACGGGAGAGAGAACAATGGCCTTTCCAGGGGACGAAGAGGCCAGGTGAGGTTTGGAAGGGATTTTGAGTCAGTGATCCTCACCTGAAATGGAGCCAAACTTCAGTAATGGTTTGACTGAAGAGCCATACCATTATCTGCAGTGGAGATAGACTGGGGATCCAGTAGCTACCTGACAGTTAACGCTGGGAGAATATTTCTGTAACTGCTGTCAAATCTATTGCATTCAGGATAGGTCAAAAATCATACCTTGGAGTTTTGAGAGGTGGCTGACTGTCTCTGGATGATCCTTAGATCATTTCCAGCTATAATGCTGCAGGAGCACTATAATGTAGACATGATGATCTATCACACAGCCTTAGCTGGAGAAATACATCAGCTCTTGTATAGCATTCTGTTGACTTAATTCTTTAAGTGATCCTTGGTCACTTAAAGTACTTGTCCTAATGTCTTTGTCCCAAGGACTAGAAGTCCTTGGTCTTTTAATGCCTCTATGTTCTCTAGCATGCCACATTCTTAAGGTCAAATCCGTATCTGGCTGTAATTTATTAAGACTTAATATTAAGCACTCAGAGGGCTGGAGCCACTTCTCCTAAGGGGAGAGGCTGAGAGAGTTGGGCTTGTTCAGCCTGGAGAAGGCTCTGGGGACACCTTATTGCAGCCTTCCACTACCTCAAGGGGCCGACAAGGAAGCGGGGGGGTACTTTTTAAAAGGGCCTGTAGTGACAGGACAAGGGATAATGGGTTTAAACTGAAAGTGGGGAGCTTTAAATTGGACATCAGGAAGAAGTTCTTCCTGGGGAGGGTGGTGAGGCACTGGAACAGGTTGCCCAGAGAAGCTGTGGGTGCCTCATCCCTGGCAGTGTTCAAGGCCAGGCTGGATGAGGCTTTGGGCAACCTGGTCTAGTGGAGGGTGTCCCTGCCCATGGCAGGGGAGTTGGAACTAGATGATCTTTAAGGTCCCGTCCAACCCAAACCATTCTGTGATTCTATGATTAGTGGATATTTTAATAAGTTGGTAATACATAGTTAGTTGATCAAGAGTCAGAAAGCTTCTTTGTAACAATGGTTTATAATGCTTTAAAACAGTTTTACTGATGTAGTGTGTATCTTGTGATCTAGTTGTACTACTTGGCTGTTTTAGAAACTTAGTTAAAATGTTAACTGCTTGAGAAATGTTTGCCGTAATTTAATTTCTGAATTTATATTCTGGCAAATGATGGCTTGCTTCAACTATTTCTTAAGTAATCATCTTAATACCACTGTAGTACGGTATTTTCAGGAGTGGAAGACACTGTGGAACAAAATTCATACCATTCACACTTCAGCTGCTGGGAAAATTTTATATCTATATACTTATATAGACACATTTCTATAAATATGTTTTTCACTCTATACAAATCAAGTGCCTTTCTGACTGAACTCTTAAACTGTCAGCTTTCAAACCTTAGCAGTTATACTGTTTCATATATTTTTATTCAGAACATCTTCTAGCACTTTGTGATAGCTGTATTTTGGATTGTTAATGTTTTTACAAGGTAGTAGTTTGGGCTACCACTGAGGATTGGTAGTCGTCACTATGCACTGAAGTTGTACAGAGTTTATCCTTCTGTTATGAGGAGGTTTTTGGCTGAAGTCATGTTTTTTTGACTGAAACTCTCTGGTTATAGAAAACGGGTTACATCACTTCTGAGGCAGATCCATAGCCATGTCTACAATGCTCTATTGAGTTGACTCTATTTTATCTTCAAACTTGATTTTACAGATCCCTTGGAAAAAAAAAGTAGTTTTAATCTGTGTTACATCCTGTAATATGTTTTTTGGTTTCCTGGTTTTGACTGGTATTCTTGCTTATGTTATGGGTGGAGAATGGTGAGGGACTCATGAGGTTTAACTTTGTGAACGTTCATTCTTACAACAGTAGATAATTACGGCTCTTTGTTTTGAGTGAGGAACAATTAAGAGGATGGTGGCAATATTTCAATCCAAGGAAAGACAAGAATATTCTGAATTACCTGAAAGTAGTTTCAATTCCTCAAGTGTATGTGGCATCAGGCCTGCCAAACATCACTCACTGCTGGACCCTAATCCAGGTCAGTCATTTGACAGAGAGCTGCTGGGGTTTGTATGCTTGTAGCACTTGGCAGTTCTGTTTCCCTGTCTCTTCTATGTCTGAGATCATCTCTGTTTTGTAAGAGTTTTTTGGAAATTACCTGTTCCTTTGTTACTTGAGGGAACATCTTCAGAGTAAAATGTGTCCTGTAACTGATTTTGCAAACCCTAAAGTAATGTAACGGCAATAATTAATTTAAAATGGGAGTTTTCTTGGATTTTTGTGAAGATGCCAGCGTCTACAGCGGTCAGCATTTTGTCTTGTAAATTGCTGTGCAGACAATAGCTCAAATTAGCAGATACTTCTCTTACAGTGTAAAACTGGTGAATATTCATCCTTTAAGGCAAATATAGTTATGTATTGAAGAAGTTAAAAGGCAACAGCTTCTGTGTACACTGCGTACTCATTTCTTCTCTATAGCCATTTTCTCCCTTCTCAAAACAGCCCTGTCTTAAGGAGCAGGAGTGGCTTCTGTTTGCATGTGCAAATTGTGAAACCTTATGTATTGGACAAAATTCAAAGAAAACATGATCAACAGCTGTTGTCCAGCTAAGCCCTGACTTCATCCTCAGCCATTCTCTTGGGCTCTGACTGAGTTTCCAGTCTCTTCTCATCCTCTCTCTAGGGATGTTAGACAAAGATATGGATACAACCCCAGACAAAGGTAGGGCATGGCAAAAACCATTTGATGCTTCTCCTTCTTATAATTTATTTTCTTAGAACCTTATAAAGGTTACGGTTGAAATATCGTGCTTCGTGGTAGTTTGCTTGTGAAACGGTGTTCCATGATTTCACCTCAGGGCTTGAGTTTGAGGCTTCTGCGCTTTAATTCTCACCTAATGCCCGTAGGGCTTTCTGGTTTTACACCATCACAGGAAACAAACACAGTGAGGATGAACCTGATGGGGATGAGCAGAGACTCATGTTGCCTGACCACACTGCTTGCTTAACATTTTGGGAGCCAAGGAAGGGTAAATAACCCCGGACTCTGGGTCCTGACGTTTAAGTATGAGCAGGCAAATGAGCTTTCCAGAAGCAGCTGTAAGGAGAAGGAATTTGAGTGACATGTTAACTGAGAAGACATCAGTGTATCTCCAGACTCGCGATTTTTTCCTGCATAAACCACTAGGAATTGTCTCTGTGTAAACTCACCTTTGCCATTGAATTTGGCTTTGACCTCATTTAAGTTGCCTCTTTTCACTAGATATCTCTGTTGCTTCTCACTAGATATCTTATTTGTGGAAGTTAAATGTTTCAGGAATTAGTCTTGCGGCTGTTGGGAGTAGCCAATCAATATCCACACATCACACAGTATAAAATAATATCATTTTCACACATATGCTGAATAATTCATGTTATATGTATAAATTTTGAAGTTTCATGTTGGCATATGATATTCAGGAGAACGGTGTTTCAAGTTATATCTTTTCCCAAGCAGAAAAAAGTCATGCTGGCTGTCGCCAATCTCACCTTTTTATTTTCCATGTGCCTTAGCATAGTTTCCAGGAGGATCTGCTCCATGATCTTGCCAGGCACAGAGGTGAGACTGATTGGCCTGTAGTTCCCTGGGTCTTCTTTTTTTACCTTTTTAAAAATGGTGGTTACGTTTCCCCTTTTCCAATCAGCGGGAACTTCACCAGACTGCAATGACTTCTCGAATATAATGGATAGCGGCTTGGTAACTGCATCTGTGGTTCCCTCAGGACCTGTGGATGCATCTCATCAGATCCCATGGACTTGTGCATCTTCAGGTTCCTTAGATGGTCTTGAACTTGATCTCCTACAGTGGGCAGTTCGTCATTCTCCCACATCCTGCCTTTGCATTTTGCAACGGGGTGGTGTGGCTTGAACAGTTGCCGGGGAAGACTGATACAAAAAAGTCCTTGACTACCTCAGCCTTCTCCATTCCATGGGATACATTTCCTGGGAAACCAGCTCTGCCGTTTCCTTCCGCAGAGGGGCCCCCATTTTCCCTCGTCTTCCTTTTGTCACTGACATACCTGTAGAGGCTTTACTTGTTGCCTTTGACGTCCCTGGCCAGATTTAATTCTGTCAGCGCTTTAGCTTTCCTAACCTGATCCCTGGCTGCTCAGATAACTTCTCTGTGCTCCTCCCAGGCTACCTGTCCCTGATTCCACTCACTGCAGGCTTCCTTTTTGTGTTTGAGTTTTGTCCAGGAGCTCCTTGTTTATCCACGTGAGCCTGCTGGCATTTTTGCCTCACTTTGTGTTTGTTGGGATGCATCCATCACTTCCAATCTTGGAGGTGATCCTTGAATATTAATGAGCTTTCTTAGGCCCCTCTTCCCTCCTGGGCTTCATCCCATGGAACTCTGCCAGTCAGTTCCCTGAAGAAGCCAAAGTCTGCTCTCCTGAAGTCCAGGGTAGCGAGTTTGCTGCGTACCCTTCTCGTCTCCTTAAGGATCTCAAACTCCACCGTTTCATGGTTGCTGCAGCCAGGGCTGCCCTTGAGCTTCACCTTCCCCACCAGCCCCTCCCTGTTGTTCAGAACAAGGTCCAGCATGGCACCCTTCCTTGTTGGCTCCTCTATCACTTGGAGAAGGAAGTTGTCATCAACGCATTCCAGGAACCTCCTGGCCTGCTTGAACCCTGCTGTGCTGTCCCTCCAACAGATAGCAGGGTGGTGGAAGTCCCCCATGAGTACCTGGGTTTGTGACTGTGAGACTGCTCCTATCTGTCTGTAAAGGGTGCTTTCTGGTCTGGGGGCCCTTAGCAGACCCCCAGTAGCAATAAATAGCGATATATGAAAGCAATTGAAAAATCATATCAAATGTATCTGTATTTTGTGTAGTTTTGTAAATAACTTCGTAAAAAGAAACAATCATTTAGTATTTTAAAGCCTGCAAATCTAATTTCTTGGTGGAAAAAAAATTGATGGATGCTATGATGTATGCTGCTGCACTTTCTTCATCTTCACATTAAAATATGTATTTTCACTTTGCATTGTATAAAAAACCATTTCAGAGAATAAAAGTTAAATTAGGTGTGACAGTTGATCATGATTAATCACGTTATTTGCTGAAATAGTTTTATTTCTCAGTGTTGAAAAATAGGATTCTGCAAGGAATTATACATAGGGAGGAACATCAACCATATTTTTATAAAGTCTGAACGATGGGTATCATGTCATGTTAATGGATGCTTGTGTATTTTACTTGGAGGTTACAGTGACCTTTATTTTGTTACCTTAAAAACAGGTAGTGAGGTGGAGAGAGAATCATAAAGGAATTTTGGTTGAAAGATGACTGGCAAGTCAGACTGCCCAGAAAACATCGTGTCTGAGAGAGTTTTTATGGCCTCCCGTCATTGCTTGGTGTAGATACCAAGGGTACAGGAGAAACATTAAGTTGGGTGCAGATGTGGTTTGATACAGGCTTCTATGAAAGGAACTGTTGTGTGTTTCTGAGCATCCTGAGAGCTATAAAACTTGTTAGAGGTAAAATGGGTCCCAAGAGACATGAAAGAACCTTGAAAAACTTATTTTATGCCCCCCTCAGCTTTAACTTCAGAATGAACAATATAGTAGGTGAAGTACTAAGTGGATCAGTCTACCAGCCTGGACCTTGATGTTGGAGTTGAAATTGGAAGACCTTTCCTACTTCTGTGGCTCCCAAGTTTGTAAGGACTTAAAAACATTACATATATTCAGTGTTTCTGTACAAGCACAAGTAGTGCTCGGGCATGGATTAAGTACAGCATTCATTTTTAAGGAACTTATTAAACCATAAAATATAAAATTCTGACATTTTACTTGCTAACAGTTTTTAACACAGCAATCTTTATTACACCACAGGAGTAGGAATGCTCTATGTATGTAAGACATTCAGCTGAACTTCTTTATGTGGGTTAAATAATTCCCAGCCTTATAAAGAAGCTGAATTCCTTGGGATGAGGAAAGGGTTTGAAGATTGAGATGGAAGATTTGAAATAAGACCACATTCTCTTTTATAGCTGGTTCTTAATGGGTTTTACTTTATCAGTCTCTGTGTTAATTATCTTCTGTGTATTAGCATGAGCCATCCATTATGTTTGCATGTGCTAATTCGTTAAAAAGTTATTTTGATACAAATAATTTTACCAGAATTTTGTGCATAATAATGAGTCTTGTAGCGTTTGATTCTTCTAGCATCTGCATAAGAATTGGAAAAAAACACACCACAGTGAAAATACTGCTGCAGCTTGCATCTTAATATAAATAGTAAAACTCATTGGGAAAAAAGCACTTTAAAATGAGTACTGAGAATATTATTAAAGGAAAAATTTCAGGTAGTTTCTGAGGTTTTTGCCTCCCCACCCCATTTGCTGTCACTCCCACATTTTCTTTAAAATTATGGTGATAGTGTGACTCTGATAACTGTGTTAACAACTGTGAAATGCAGGTCATTACGGAGATCAGGCTGGCAGCCAGTTGCATCGTTACTGCCTGTCAATCTTATGTGCTTGGTAAATTATGAAGTACTGCAAGAAATGTAGCCGTATGTTTTAATATTTCTTGAAGACTTCTCAAGGATATTGTAATAAGGTAAAACAAACATTTCTAATTCTGCAGTAGGGATCTCAATTGGATAGAATATGTAACCATGCAACCGTAGATTTCCATCTCCAGAAATTATAAATTATAGTGGTTGGAGTCATTCTCATGCAAATGTAATTACTGGCAGGAAAAAAAGTATTTCATTATGCATTCTGCTTTTGTCTTCTCAGGCTTGGCAGCATTATGCTTACACACTCCTGTGATCATCTTTTGTATTTGTTACAGACCTGTGTACCATATTTATGTGGATATTAAGACAGTGAACATGTATTTGTAGGATAGACATTTGGATGGATGTACATGTATATGCAGACACGAACACACAGGTGGTGTGCACGTACGTACTGCTTTGTGTTCCTGCATATCCTAAGAGATAGGAAATTTGTTAAAAGCACAATCAGTCCTGGGGGAATCGAACTAGAATGTGAGAATCTTGAAAAACGTCTTTTATGACACCCGTGTTACTCTGAGTTGCTGTTGCAGAAGCATGTGCTGAGCACTAGATCAATGTTTGACATACAGCAAGTGTCTTATTTCTCAGACCTCACAAATGCCCATCCTACATCTAAGTATGTGTATCCAGTCTAATTGCAATAGCTCAGGCACTACTACAACTTCAGGTTCTTATAATAGAAAACATTTTCATCATATAGATCATGGCAAGATTTGGCAAAAGTATTTAATTAGCAGTTAGGGGCTTCTGCAAGTCATCCTTCAACTTGAAAATATTCTGTGATTTTTAGTTTTTCCTACTTTCTTGAAGCAAATTCCTTTTGAAACAAGTAGTAGAATTTTTAGTGTAAGTTTTATGAATTCAGGTTTTCAAAATACTTCTCAGATGAGCTCAAGTTTCACAGTTCTGTCTCCTCTGCAAAACTTCAGGCAGCTAGGACAGATTTCACATCAGATTTCTGTTTGCTTTTCTTTGAGACTGACAGTTGTGTGAATGCCAAAAAAAAAAAAAAAACTTGGTGTATTCTTGTTTTTTAACAGTGTTGAGGTTTCATTATCTATCACCTTTTCAAGTGCTGTATAAGAATTTTCATACTTTTTCTGGTGATTCAAACTTCTCTAAGGGTTGGTTTCCAGAGAGGAAGCTTATTTGTAAGACTTATAGACCTTTGAGCCTGTGCTCTGACTTTAAGTCTTTTTTAGTACAACATTCTGGAAATTTTGTTGATAAATGGCAGTGATTAAAATTTTTCTGTATTCCATAGTATGTTTAATTAATAAATTCCTTTTAACAGATTTAGCTATTCACCAGTTCTGAAAATATGGCGCATCTCCAAGTATTTACTTGAAGGAGTAACTTGAAGCATCTTTGCCTTCCTTATTAAATAACTTGGAATAATAAATGTAATATTAGAAATCCATAGCATGTGTAAGATTTATACATGCAACTGCTATTGTTTAATTAGCTGTACATCTAAAATTTCTGAGCGGTCTTTTAAAAATTCTCTTTCTGAAGGAACTACTCAACACAATATGATAAATGCTAGTGAAAAGTTCTTAAACCAGGCATACTACTACTTTTAATAAAAAGTATTTGAAAGCTGGCACATGAAACCTAATAGGGTTTTTCATTGAGGCATAAGTGCCCATATTACTTTTGACAGTGTTTCTTGTGTCATTTAGGGCTAGATCTACGCTTTGATGCTGAGAAAAGTAGGTAAATCTCTAGTATGCTTGACCCTGGACAAGACCTCAGACCTTGTGTTAGATGCCCATGTTCCCTACACAGTGTATGAGGACAATTGACCGTCACAAGGTAAGACGTGGTACAGGCAAGGAAGCTAGCAAGAGCTTACTTGTCACTGTCATGCTGCTTGCATTTACCTTAAACTAGCCTGTAGGTAACTGGGAGTGAGGTGAGGTGAGTCGGGAAGAAGTTCTTCATGGAGAGGGTGGTGAGGCACTGGAACAGGTTTCCCAGAGAAGCTGTGGATGCCCCATCCCTGGAAGTGTTCAAGGTCAGGCTGGATGAGGCTTTGAGCAACCTGGTCTAGTGGAGGGTGTCCCTGCCCATGGCAGGGGGTTGGAACTAGATGGTCTTTAAGGTCCCTTCCAACCCAAACCATTCTATGATTCTCTTGGGTCTGCAGGAATATGGTATTTTTCCATCCCAGCTCCTCAGTTCGTGCATTCCTCTTCTGAAGGCACCTGCCCATACGCTTTCTTATAAAACTTCACTGGGACAGGGAATGGAAGAAGTCATTCTTTTCTTTGAAAATCTCTCTGTATGGTAGTCCATTTCACTAGTATGTGGGGACATAGATTTAATCATAAAAGATTCAAGCCTATACCTTCCACCCACACATCACAAAAGAAGTACCTGAGCCACTCCATTGCAAGCTTGGCTGTGACAGTACACAATCTTCTCATGGTACACAGCGTTGGCACGAGTACTGACAAAGTAGTGGACAAAGAGGAGAGAAAGCAGAAGAGAAATTGTGCCCTTGCAGCTTACAGAAACTTGCCTTCTTGGGGAAGGGCCTTCTTGCCTTCTCCTTCTGGGAGTATTTCACTGTTCTACATAAAAGGGATTACAAACAAAACCATCTCCTGAGACACTGCCCTACCAGTGGGTCACATTTCCTCTAGTATGCAGTTTGTCAAATCAACGACAAATGTTTTTCTTAAAATCCTTTAAGAACTGCTTCAATTAAATTTCCAGGCAGAAAAAACCAAACCAAACAAAAACCCAACCAAACAACAAAAACTCAAAAAAAACCCCAAAACAACAAAAAACACCCCAAAAAACCCCACACAAAACCCAAACCAACCTGTGAGTAAACCCAGAGATATGGTAGACTTACTTAGGCAGAGGGATACCCAGTTTCTGCTTTCTGATCCAGTGTCTCCAGCTGCTTTCTCTTGCCAAAAAGAAGATGCAGAAATTCCCCTTTCAGGTATTATGGGACTTCTCTTGACATGGAATCAATGGTTTGCTCCCTCTGTGGAGTGTGTCATGGCTTCAGAGGCTCGTGACAGCTAGGCAAGGATTTTTAGGGTTACATTTGGGGAATTTGGTGATCTAAAGGCCATTAAGAAGTCTCAGTATAGGTACCCGAGATCATTGTTGAATCTATCCCTTAGGCTGTTTTGAATCTTACTGCCGATATTTCATATTTATGTGGTACAATAGAAATAAATGTGGTTTCCGTTGGCATTTGTCTTTGTAGAACATGGCAGATGCAAACTGCGTCTCTCAGTGGTTTGAAGTTTTGTTGCTGTTTTTCTTCTTTTTAAATGTTGTGTGGAAATTTAGCTGCCAACATTCAGCTGTCTGAGATAAAGTATTACGGAAATTGTATCCTTGCCAATTTGAGAATCCCTGCGAGGCATCTCTGAGTATATATTTGCATAATGAAGCATAGAGGTATTTCTGTGGAATGTTTTTGAAATAATTTTGCTGTAACGTATTAGAGTTGATATTTATATACTGAATTTAGACCTTCCCCCTGCAACTCAGGATAGCATTAACATAAAACTTAACTTTACATGCTTGCTTAAATCTCACTGACTTTAGTATGTTGAAATACTATGCTAAAATACAAAATTCCTCAACAAGTTCTTTTGGAAATAATATCTATGTTGTTACAGTTTTATGGTTCTGGTAGATTTTGAGATATTTCAGTGAAAAGGGGAACCTAGCACTGAAGAAGCTTTTTTAACCTCATTGCTCTCTAACGTCTTCTTTAAATGTTGGACACTTAAGGTGTGATAAGACAGTTACAATTTTCACTGTGCTATATTCTATTAATGCACATTAGCCTCAAGAGAGGACAAACTCAAATGTTGCACGTCAGAAAAAAATGTAGTATTAAATGATGCACCCTAACTATCAGAACTCTTCAATGCATGCATTCCTGGGTGCGAAATTGCATCCTTGACCTCTTAGTATCCACAAACAGAGGCAACAGTCAAAGAGCATTAGAAACATCTCGCAGGTATTATTGGAAGAGCAGTTGGATGCCTTCCTCAGTGCAGGTGGGTCAACATAGGAGTTGCAGAATCCAAAACATGAATGTGTCACATGGTGTTCCGTTTTTAATGCACAACTCTCTACCGACTGGCATTTCGGACCATGGCTTTAAAGATGACTAGGAATAATGTCAAACTACTGTAAAGAGCTCAAATCAGTGAAAAGAAGAGGAAATATTTGTGTGCTTTATAAATGTATTCATTACATACAGTGTATTTTCTTTCAGTTGAAAAATTCTAGCGCTCAATCTTGCAGCAGTGGTGAATCAACAAAAGTGAAATTATGTTTTCTAAGGAACAGTAGTACTTTTGCACCTTCCAGAGTTAGCAAATGCCCATCTTGCTGGGTATAAAAAAAAATTTCCATCTCTGAAGGTATTAATCAACCTATTCTTACACCTTTGCAAAGACATTGATCGCTTGCAGCTCCTTTTATTGGCCATCAATGACACTTGGCATTTACGGAAAATGGTGCCTCTGATGCGCATATTAGTAACAGTCATTTCAAATTAGCCTTCTGGGTATAACTACAGATGCTGGAAAATACCAACTCAGCCAACTGTGGTATTTAAATGGTTGAGGTCAGATTGCTTGAAAACAGACATGAGATAACAAACACAACTCACCCACCCACATCACCCCTCTTAGCATCAGTTAGGACACTATGCTGTCAGATTTGTGATGGTGTTGCAGGATATGACCCTTACGTTTGTTGGTGGAAAAAACAGTATTTTGTTCCTTTTTCTCTGATAGTTTGTGTCATGCGTGATTTCTTTTTTTCATTTAGGTTTGGAGAGGGATCATACCACTACTGCTGAAAGTGATGCTCTAATATAATTTACAATTCACTGGTATAATTGTGAGAGTTGTGCAAACTGCTTTGTACGTCTTCTTATTCCCACCGGCTTGATTAGCAACACATTTGCTTTTATATGAGCTGAAAATGTGATAATTACCTCTGACTTCATGAATAAAGCTGAGAAAATTCTTTTTTGACAAGTTATAAATTTGCTGAGAAGCAGAGTTAGATAGGGATCAGAAATATTTGCATTTTCAAGGATGATTATTGCCAGTAGTTTTGACTGAAGAAGAAAGATGATTTCCCCAGATGCTGCACTGTCTTGTTTCAGCATTTTCAAAATTAGATTTTTACTCCTTCCCCCCACCCCCCAAAAAAAAATTTGGCACTTTTTACTTTTAAAATGATTATTCTTTAAAGAAAGAATGCTTTTAAGGATTGAATAGCTTGAAAATACAAGGTAGCATTTCATTTTTGGGTTGAAGGTAGCATTTCAGGTTGACCCAAAATTAGATTTATTATTATTATTGTATTATTTTTCAGCAATATCTGTTTTATTTAAATTCAGATTCTTCTTCCCTTTTTAAAACTTTTTTCTTTACTTTGAGTGTTCAAATCTGTCATCAGCCCAGCTCTTATCTAGAGTTTGTATGAAAAATCACTTGAAAGTTTCCAGCAAAATGCATCTAATTTATGTTTCAGAATATGTACAATATCTCCACATAAACCAGACAATCCCATCAGAATCTGTTATGGGAATATTACCCGTTACCAAACAGCTGGTTTATGTTGGCAGCTTTACAAACACTTTCTATAAAAGCCAGATCTGAGAGAAGATTCGTTTGCTTCCTCCAGTTTCCCACAGAGTTGCAACCTGGGAATCAGTGGTCCCCATCAAAGTTGCATTTTCAGAAGAGGTAGGCTCAGCCTTGTGAGATGGTGTGTTCAATCCCTTTTCCTGCTCCATCACAGGCAGCCAAGCTGGGATGGCAGCAGTTGTGGGGTTCAGGGAAGCCTCTTGGTCTCTACAATGTTGTGGAAACAGAGAATCAGCCACATCCATTGTGAATGAAAGCCCACATAATTGTTCTAATCTGCTGCAGAGTAGTTTCTATTCATTTGGTTGAGTAGTAATTCTGAAGGCTAAAATGGTCACACTGAATATCAGTTTCACTTGTATCCCTTCTGATCAGAGAGCCTCTGAAAGAAAAGGGACTGTTGGCTTGCACAGGTCCATGCAATGGCCTGTGAGTGTAACTTCATCGTGTTGTTGAGTGAATTGTAGATGTGGAGATGCTGAAATGGGTGCTTCCTTCTCTGCCCTCGTTGGAGCTCTTCCTGCCTGTGAGGGCATCCTCAGAGCTTCTGTGAGTAAGGCAGGGACTGGTTGTCTTGGTCAACCTCTTCACTGGTACCATTGAAATTACCAGGTTTTCTTCCCACTGTTTGATTAGGTGGACACAATTTCTCTTCTGGTTAATAGAGGTTCTTGTGTACCTTGACAGCTCACGTGAAATGCAGAATACTGACTTTCCAATAAATAACGTTCTGTTTAACAGCCTCTACACGCAACACAGTTCAGATCTCCCCCAGGAACAGGCAAATGAAGCTATTACTAGGTACACTTCCGATAAATTCTCCTGTCTATTCTGTTTTCCTGTTGTCTAACGTAATCTTTTGTGCCTGTATGTGCTTGTTAGGTCAAGTATTCTGCATTTGAGAACTCATGAAAATATTTAATTTAAAAAATAAAAAAAAAGTGCTATTGCATATCAATAGAGACCTGCCAAATGACTGCGTGGCAGCTCTGTGTGTTTGGAGATTGCCCGTGAGCAACCGTGCGGGCAATGCGATTTGTGTTCTTGCCCATTTGTTACGTTTCATCTGCCACCTCACATCCCAAGATGCAAAACCCGTGTTTCAAACTCCAGGTTTTCATTAGCATCTTCAGGGTACAACAAGAATGTAGTGCAACCTTGGGAGGTGACGTGGATTGTTTATTTTTTGCAGTTAAGAGAGGTAAAAGTGTAGTAAATATTTTATAATGTTCCTGTGAGCACCAGGAAACTCCTACCACCTACAGAAATAGATTTCATGAAACAAAAATAGTTGTGTGTCAAGTTTTAATGCACAGTTTTTTTGTACATGCCTCTTCCATGTATCTTTGTTGCGTATGCCTGGAGTTGGGCAACTTCAGACAACTTAATTCTGCTAGACATTGAAACGGCTGAGAACCCAGGTGGGGAAAAACACAGAGTCGTTGTGCTGTGGCCTCTCCAAGACCTGTGCTTCGAACCAGTTGTACCAGCAGTTGTTCAATTTGGTAGCATAAGATAAACGTGCTTCTGCACACGCAGCGGGTTGTGTAACCCTGTTCATATAAACTGTTAGTCATTTGGAAACACTGCAGAAGACGGAGCTTCTGGCTTGCCCTGCCTTTTCCTGAAGACAGCAGGAGATTTTCATCTCCCTCTGTGTTGAGGGCTGGTGGAGGGGGATAGGATAGGATAGACTATTTCAGTTGGAAGAGACCTACAGCACTCATCTACTCCAACTAACATGACCAATTGAGGCTGAACATTCTCCAAATGCCTTTTAAACACTGCCAGGCTTGGGGCACCGACCACCTCTCAAGGAATCCTGTTCCAGTGTTTGAGCACTCTGTCAGTAAAGAAATGCTTCCTAATGTCCAGTCTAAACTTCCCCTGGCACAGCTTTGAACCATTCCCATGCATCCTATCACTGGATACCAGTGAGATCAGTACATCCCTCTCTGTGTCCCCTCCCCAATAAGTCGTAGAGAGCAATGAGCTCTGTTTCCCAGGGGACAAGAAAGTGTTTGCCAGGTACTACAACCATGCTTTGTCCCTTCTCCCCAGGGACACTGCCTTTTCCCAGTGGTGGGAGCAGCCTCATTCCTGTGTGTTTTCAGAGGTAAGATCTGCTTTTTCCAGCCTCTTTCTCTGCTTTGGTCTTGGTCTCTAACCGTGGTCATGGCTCTCCCTTATTTGAGGGTTCATTGGGAAAACGCTGTCAGTTTATTCATGTGTTACACCCGAATTACACACATGCTCATTCGTGTCCCACAGCAGGCCAGCATAGGCCTGTGTCTGCTTATATGGAGGTAAGCGTGGCATAGGTAGCAAAATACAGCACTAGTTTCTTTATCACACCTCTGCCTTTCAGGACAGTGCAGGAATGTCTTTTATGTTTGTGAAGCTCCTGTCCTTAAATGTGAACTGCTTTAGGATGGGTATTTTTCCATAACTCATTTGGAACTTTACAGAGGTTTCAGGAGGGGCTTTGTAGACTCTCCATCTGTGATACTTACTCTTTGTGCACTTACTGCAAATTAGTGTCTTTGCTTGTTTGGGTGTTCCTGGCTGACCATGCAGCCCATGCTTTCCCAAACTGAGATGCATATCTCTTTCACTCAGGCATTTGGTAAACCCATGATAACTCCCCAACACCTCTCTGGACAAATCTCATTGTTTACACACAGCTCATCTACTTGTCTGGTACCATGTAGGAGACTGGCCCCTCTCATCTACCCAGCCTGGAAGCACAAGTGCTGCTGCCCTTTGGTTCCTTGCTGGCTTAAGGTTGAGCTCCTTTAGGCCACGGACATCATCTCCAGCCTTGCTGAGGGTGTCTGCAGTCCTGGTGATGCTGAGCCATGGTGGTCCTTCACGATGCTCTCAAATGGCTCATGGACAGTTGGCACCACAGCTCGCTGCTGGAGGTGACCTGGCCAAAGGACTGTGCCCTGGCTGCACACCCAGGGCCGTCTCCTCTGCCTGATCTTGTCCCCTTGCTGTCCCTCAGCAGGGGCTGACTGTGCCTCCCTGCACTCCCAGGGCTCCAGCCCTGACCTTCAGGTAACCACCTCAGCTCTTCAGCGTCTGGTCTGGGGCCTTGGGCAATTCCTGCCTGGCACTGTTGGTGGCTTTCACAGTGCTGCGGATCAGCAGTGATGATTACCTGTGTACATTTTGATTTCTTTTCGTGGGTCATGCCCGGTGTGTATCCCTGGAACGGGTCACCTGATTGCTGTTCATCAGTGTTTGCTGTAGTTACCTTCAGTAGTTCAGTCACTTAAAAAAAAGAAAGAATAAAAAAAAAAGGTCTACAGTGATCCCATGGTATGACTTGTGTAACACAAGCCCCCGATTTCTCTAAATTAAGGAATTAATCCTGTTTAAATCTGAGCAGCCTGTAGATAAAAATTGATCTTTATTTTTAAAAATGTTTAGTAATGGAAAACTGACATTCTTAGAAAAACGTTACTGAAAATCAATATTAATGATCCAGAGAACTTTTTGGCATAGCTGTTGAATCGAAGTCATCCAGACTTGCTGATACTGGACTGCTTATTTTGCTAACATTGTTTAACATCGTTCTAAGTTACCATTGGATTAGAAATACACTGCTATCGTTATCATGATATATTATGTCATCCAGAGTTTTCTCAGCTATAGAACAAAAATATTGTATTTACAACTTCTTTTTTTGCATTATACTTGGTGAGCCATATGACAATTGTGATTCTTTATCCTAAAATACTGCGGAGAGATTTATTGTTTTTTAATTCTGGTAATGGCAGACTTTTTCTTGTGTCCTTTTAACTCTTACCGCGGTTGTAGCTGACAGCTTGTGGTTTCTGGGCATCACCATCTACTTCCATTTTCTCTCATATCAATGAAATATCAGTGTCTTATACGCTAGTAATGGCATTTCTAGATGGCGTCTCACCCTTTACCTGCTCTCTCTCACGCATTCTTGCCCACAAAATTTTTAATTACTCATTTAATTATCTAATCATGTTTTTCTTCCCACTCCAGTAGTTTTTATTATTCTCAGCTTGAATTTTTTCCAATAAATGAATTGTTTGAGCATCTCCTATTCACCATCCAGGTTTCTAGTTGTGTGATGCAGACAAAATATATTCTCTTCCCACCTTCAGGAATTTCAATTACATTTGTTTTGAAAATCTTCATTGTGCTAGATAAATATTAATTTGTTCTTTTTAGCCATTCTCCTTTTTGTTCTTAGTTTTATCATGCTATTAGCATCCTGATTGACCTATTTCTTGCAAGGTTGGCTCCCCTTTTGCTGAGTTGGAGGGCATCTCTATCATCAGCCTTTTTCCTTAAGACGATGGGCAATAGTCCTGCACAACCAAACTATTCTGCCTTTGAAGGTTGCTGACACATCTGTTCGCTGGGTTAATCTTAGACCAGAGGGAAGCCTAATAATGTTTCAAGATCAATGATGATTTGGGAGGATGTGCAATAGGGAACAGATGTTGAGCTTGGATTTTTGTCCCAGTGTTTCCCTGTGCTGACCGACATTTCCAGTTTATCCGAGTTGGGTCCACACCAGCTGGCTCTTACCCAGATGCCAGACATTTGTCTAAGTAAGGGATAGAAGCGCTGGGCATATATGAGAGTTGACATACCACACCAGAGGCGCTGCAGCCCAGACTTTGCCTGCAACTTCCCATGGGAGTGGTGCTGGGAAGAAGCAGCCGGGTGTGGACACCCTGTCTTTGCCCATTGCCCTGTGGACCTCAGCAGCCTCAATGATTTCATCCAAGTCAAAAGCTTGAATCTGCATGAACTCCAAACTGGTAAATATCTAGAAAAATGAGAGGTGAGATGGTGCTCAAAGTGGCTGACCACTGCGTTTTGGACTCGCTGTACCCAGAATGGGCAGGCTGGAGCTTAGCTGTTATTTCACAAGATTTGGTTTACACAAAAATGTGTTTGCTTCTGCAGCATGGTGTTTTGCATTAAAGCAATGAGTACTTCTGTGGCGGTCTGCATGGCATGTGAGTGGGTGGTAACTTCCCGCGGCAGTGATTTTTTTTTTTATTGTAATTCCCTGATTGCTATAAATTCTGCAGTGTCACTCCTGCCCTTGAGTGGTTTGTCTGCTGGCTTAAAGAGGACCCCCATCAAAAAGATCCTCAGTGTGCCAGGCTTTCCTATCAAGCAGATACCAGAAAATGGTGCATTTCTGGTCTCAGTTTCAAGAAAATCTGTGTTTTGTGGCTGAAGGAGGTGTGCTGTTGAACCGTTGTGTCCCTTGGCCTGCTGTAGGCTGGAGCAGTACGGCTGAGCAGGGTGGAGACAAAGGGAAGGGTGGCTTAGCACACGGCTCTAACAGTTACAGCCCTGGGTTGGGAGGGGGTTACACACCGGTGTAACAGAAACAGAGGAAAGAGGAACCATCAAAACCTAAGTTGCTGCCTGTGAATGCCACTGATTCTGTAAAACTCCAGCAGGGACAGCTCAGGGGCTCTGCTCGCTCCAAGCTTGCAAGGGCCCAGGTGCAGTGGGAGACACGGCGTGCACTACAGGGTATGGAGTGGTGTAGCTTAGTGCAAAGTGAGCGTCATCTTTTCCTGGCCATGCTGTTTTCTCTTGGATCTGAATTAAAGTTGGCTCTGGCAACCTCTGTGCCCTCAGAACCTGACTTCAGCATAGACTGAAGCCTACAGCTCAAAAGACATTGTAGGTGATTTAATTTCTTTTTGCTTCAGAGAAAGCAACCTGAATGACTTGATTGTTTAATTAAAAATAGTGATAGTCCTTTTATGCCACTCCTTGCCTGCTGTGTTTTGTAATAAGCCTTCCTTGCTTTGATTGTGAGACCTGATGCTGCCAGAGGCTGAAGGATCAGTACAGCCTTTGGGAACATGCGTGTTGGCAATCCTCAGCTTGAGGAGTAAGTCTGGAGAGGGGCCACCACCCTGACTGAGGGCAAAGTTAGATGGCCCCAAGCCCCGTGGCGAGGCCAGGAGGTGACCTGCATCTGTACAGTATGTTGTTTGAAACCTTATAGCACATGAAAAGACTAAATCTGCCATTGCAGTGCTTGGGGATAGGGGGTAAAATCATGGAGACTGCTGTGCATGAGAACAGAGTAGAAGCAGCCAAAAAAAAGTGGGAAGAGACTGTCTGTAACAGCATGAGTAGGTGCAGGCTTTCTGGTTTTGTTTTGTTTGGGGATTTTTGTTATTATTGCAGATAAACATCAGATCTGTCTTTAAATTAACTATAGAAACCTTTAGTTGGTCTCCACACCCAAAGCAAATGGAAGCTTTAAACTTAATAGTTTTGTAAAAAGCCAGTAGAGAAATTAGCAGATTGACTCCAGTGCCACGTCATCTTCTAGCACCTTCCCTTGTCCACCCTACCCCAGGGCAAGGACAGAGCCTGGCCTTGAATGATCTGAGAAGCAAATGCTTCTTATCTGAAGATAATGCAATCATGTTTCTCCTATTTCTCCTACCTCCCAAACTTTTGGTCTTATGTCAGGGGAGGACCTTGGCTCAAGTCCTCCCCTGAGCACAGAGTCAACGGGCAGCACAAAGCATCGTGCTCAGCATGATGTCCATGATCTCTCTGCAGGGCCCCTTCACCAGATAGGTTTAAGGTATGTAGTTTCGCTGTCAAAGAAGAGCACTGCTCTCTGCCAAATTTCTAAGCACATAGCCGGCTTGCACACTGGCATACACACCCGTTCACTGGGTCTGCATTCAGGCTGGACTCGTCTGTGTTGCTTGCTAGGAAGTCTGCGGTAGATGAACAGGAGAGAAGTAGAATAGACACATTTGATCTGGGTAAAGAAAGATCTAATAATACAGATCTAAGAATACAGTTTTGTATTTTATTTTATGACTTTGTTGGTCTAGTGTGAATAGTACTCAGCATGGTTGGCTGGGGAACTGCATCAAAAGCCAAGCCAGGGAATGGGGGCAGTCTCCTTCCCTGCTTCATGGTCTCCTTTCTGGGGAGAGATGGTAGCTAGATGCCAGGGATGAAGGCAGGCTAATGAGGAGCATATTTGAAAAGACCAGGGTGAAGTTAAACATACAGTTACCTCTGGTAGTTTTACTGTCCCTGCCATGGGGCTGGGGAGGATGAAGTCGCCTGCCATGGAGGGAAAACGGTGCTTCTGGGTGGCAGTTACAGTTCTAGTCCCAGTAGGACATAAGCTTGATCTCTTGCATGGCTGCAAATATTAAAAAAATATATATAATCTCCAAATAGCATCCAGTGTAGGAGTCCAAATGAAACATGGGTCACTACGTAGTTGTACTTCATTCTGCACAGGGTCTTCTCTTACAATGTAGTTCAAGATCTCTCTCCTGTTTGAAGCCCTTCTGGGAGGACATATGTAATTGCCTGCAGGATCATTTCTCCTTCTTGCTGACTGTTCCCAGCAGCCGTGTCTGACAGCGGGGCAATGCTCTGTGACAAGCGGAGCCGGGCCAGTGCCGGCCATCAGGCTGGGATGAATTGAACCTAGATTAACTGAACGTGTTCCTGCAAGAGCTGGAAATGATCATAGATTGGACTTCATGAAGTTCTTCCATGTAGGATTTAATTTCTCCAGAGTAGCTTTCCCCAGATACATTCTTGATAAACTCAAATTGCTTGATAAATGGTTGATAAACTCAAATTAAAAAAATGTATTTTACAGAAATCATACTATTATCCTTGCACAATGTGTTAGAAGAAAGAAAAGAAGAGTAATTGTTGTTTTGTGAAACCCTAATGACAGATCAGATGATATGCTATTTGGGGGGCATTTCTGAGGCCAACTGAAGTGAAGATGTACTTTACGCAGGGTTCATTTTTTCAGTTGTTCTCATAACTGGAATTAACTGTGTAGTCCTTTCCAAGGGAAAAATGTGAATTTGAACTGTGAGTATAGGTCTGTAGACTGTTATTATTTAAATGCTTTGTTTTTATGTTTAGTTGGCTTTTATGCCAGTGTTGATACCACAATTTATTTCCTGATTTTAGCCAGTTCGTATAGAATGTTTTAAAAAAGCACAACCCCCAAAGCCACAAATCTTGCTGTTCACTGAGTAGCTAATATTAATGTTTTCTGTTTATGTATAATCTCACCAAATTTAGATCTTAATGTTAAAAGTGATCTTTAGCAAAATCCTGTAGCTAGAACTTGAGAGAAGCAGCTGTTATATTTAAAATTAGCACATAAAGTGTCATTAAAATAATGATAGAGGTTCACGGAGTTGCATTCTAAGTGCTAATCATCCTGTCTTACGGATGAGTTGACTGCTGTGCCTAACTCCATGGTGCTTCATGGGTTTGGATGATTGGCCTAAATTAATTGATAACAGGCTGGAGGTGGTGGAAAAGAGCACAGATATGGATAATGTGTCACATCTGCCAAATATCTGCATGCTGAACCCATCAGCTAAATTAAAATGTCGTTCTCTGTTCTTGATCTTTGCCAGTGTCACTGTTAGGTGTAAAATATTATACTCTGTGGGGTGTCCTGAGGATTTTCAATGTAGTGACTTGAATTGGCAGTGGAAAAAAAATTTACATTGGACTAGGGATGTTATAAATCATACAAGGAGCTAGAAAACTACCAAGGTTGGGGGATTTTTGGCAAGCTGAAATAGCTACATGAAGAAATGATGATTGAATACGACTGTCCAGTGGAGCTGTAAGTATAATTGTAGTTCATGATGACTCTTCTCTGCGCATTTAGCCGAGATTTCATAAAAGGACTCAGTCAAGTCAGCATCCATACCTTTACGAATGCGCACTATGTTGGTTTTCCGCTTGCAAATTCACGTTTTCCATACTACACTAGAAAAGGCTAAAATTCCTGTGAGTCTGGAAATTAATTGCAGAGAATGTGTAAATGGTTGGGAAGTGTTGAAATGTCAGATTAAATTAGGGCAGTGAAGCGAAGTTAAGGAAGTAAAGTTGAGTGTATTTTTTAAATAGAAAGTCACTACAGTGGTAGTATTTGTCCGTAGCTCGCTGTCCGTACGCACAAATAGATCGCAGCCTCTTCTCTTTCAGGCCTTTGATGCACTTTAATAGACCTTTGTCTGTTTTGAAGTGTATATGAGCACACATCAGATAAAATCTTTCAAGAAAAGGATGGTAGCCCACACATCTGGGAATTAGAAAATAGTGTGTTTATACCAAAATGCTGGATGATCTTTCATAGCCTTTGTATATCCAAGTACTGTTGTACTGAAATTGGTATTGTTTTGTATCGTAAATCTTTGGAGTATTTGTTTTTATGAGCTTTATGAGAACAGAAGTTACAGCATTCTTTTTAAAGTAGACTAAAATGATGAATGTATGACTTTCAGTATCCATTTTTGGATTCTTGCATAGAAATTCCATGTCAGACTTGCACACAGCTATGCTCACGGCAATTTTCCGGTATGTTGAGTGGGAACCCACTACAGTAGCAGCCTGTTTTGTCATAGCTGCATTTAGGGGATTAATATTAAAGTTTCAGGTTTTAGAAATGTGTTTAGAAATGACAGTGCATGACTTGTGATGGATTTTTGCATGCTTACATTACAAAACATGATATTATTGCATTATAATTACGTTATAAAACATGATATGACATAACCCCACAGAAAAATGTATTCTTAGTGAGTGCATCTTGATTTTCACGGTGCACTTAGAGAGCAAAAAGCCATGCATGTGCCTGAATATCTGCCAAACCAGGGCATGTAATCCCACTTGAGGAAAGCAGCCCCAGTCAGGACAACATCCAACACATGTTTGAATCTAAAGCACCTTGATAACTTCAAAATCCTGCTGTCTTTTTGCTGGGCTTTAATAGCCACAAATGATCCCTTAAACTGACATACTTTTCAGAGCAGAGGCTTAAAGAAATAGTAGCCAATCTGACTGAACTGAAGCTATTACCTTGGCAATGTCAATGAACAGAATAATCCTTTTGTGTTTAACTTACTTGTTTTAACTTCTGGTTTACTTTGAATAAACCTATTATTGAAGAATAATGGGAACATTTTATTCTTAATCATCATTTTTATTGAAAAGAACATCATGAAATAGATTGTTTGTGTGAAATGTTACATGTATATGGATCTTGGCATGAACTTGGGGAATAGACATTGTTTGATGTCTGTAGTCATTTTATTCAAGTTTTAATTGGCGTTTTACATGCAAGTCTCAAGTCTTATTTTGTACTTGAAGTGATAGGAGCAGTGCTGAAGCTAATCCAATGCCTGAAAAATATACTAGAAAAGGAAAATGGTACAGAATGGTGGTGGTTAAAGAAATAATTTCTGGCCAAGACTTTATGTTCCCTTTGGTTTGTCTTTAGGTTGTCATTGACAGTTTTATATTTTTATTCCATCCATATAATGCTAGAAGTAACACTGTCATTGTTGAATGTGCTTCTCTGCTCAGTGGAATATGACCAAAATGATCTGAACCAAAAACTCCTGCATGTTTATTCAGTTTTGTTTCTTAAACTTCATACCTTTTTTTCAGTTCCCACTCAGTTTCTGTGAGCTAGTGATGGTGATAGCATATACAGCTCTTGTTAGGTCCCTTACTCATTTGCTTCTCACAGGAGGAGTGTTAGCCCATAAGCAGAGGAGACAGCTCGGGAAAGGAAAGCAGCTAAGTAGTAATTCCCACTATGATAATGATGTCCTGGTGTCTTATGTCAAATCAGCTTCTCCAGTGTTTTCTAATTTGGTCTTTTGGTATTGGCTGAGAAACTCAAAGCTGAGGACTTTTAACTTCTGCGTTATTTCAAATCAAACTGCTTCTGTTCTACTGTGTAATTAGCAAAGGAAATAGAGCTTGTTAGAGGAGCTTGGGAAGGGATTGAGGAGTTGAGAAGGGGGATTCGTCTCTTCCCATTCATCCCACCATATTCTTCCTTCCTTTCTTTTCCCTCTACAAGCTGATTTAGGTTTGTTTTGCTCTTCTCTCCCCCTTCCTTATCTGACACACAGCATCCTACGCGTTCCATATATTTATTTTGTTACGTTTGTTATGTTTTCAGACATCCTCTCCTTTTTTATTCCTTCTATTCCTCATATGCTGTTAAAGTGTAATGCCCCTACGAGGGGAGTAGTGTGGACGCAAGGAAGCGGGCAGAATGAAGGCTGCCGTGGAACACACAGAAGCACAGTTCCGTTACTTGGCATCCTTTGCCTCTAGTCTGACTTTATACAGGAGTATGTATGGGGCCTGGGAGCTGATTTCACGGAGCTGTACAGTGGAAGCTTCTTTTGACAGAAAGAGCAACATTTTTATGGTAAGCTCTGAGACGGTATGGGTTCGGAAAGCCTAGGGTCAATACCACCAGCTCAGCTGCCACCAACCCCCTCAAGGGTAAGTCTCCTTGGGTTTATACTGTGCTTGGAAATGGCAGGTGACTGGTAACTTTGAACACCCATAAACCTCGTAGACAGTGAGCTTATTATTATTTATTATCTAAAGGCAAGAAGACAGGAATAGTAATGGAATTTTTGCAGAGTATAGGAGACAAGGGAAGTGTTAGCAAGATATTTTATAAGCCTCACAAAGAATAATTTAAGCAAGTCCTATATTATGCACAGTGAAAGGCAGTTCTTTCTGCTGGAAGACCTCTTTTGGTGTGTTTTAATGTGTTTATTTTTCAAATTGACTGATGGGAATCCAGGTTATTTTTAAAATAAATCTCCCTAGACCTTTAATTTATGCTAAGCAGTCTCCCTTGCTGCCCCACCCCAAGCAAGATACTTTGGACTAAATGTGTTCTAGTTATGTATTTACTGCAAACTCTACAAGGGCTTTCTGGGCACCCAGGAGGTCCTCCTTCTATTCAGTGCTCGTGCAGCACATTCACCAGAGATTCTTGTTATCAGCCTTTACTTTCTGCTCTCTTCCATCCACTGTGCCCTGCCCTGCTGATGATTCCATGCAGCGATGTGCTAGTACACTCCCATAGTAGAAGCAAGGCTGCCTTCCTCCAAGGGACTGCAGCTCCTCCCCATGCTGTCTTCTCAAAGGATGCACCAGGGAAGCTGAAAGTCCATCAGAGGAATTAATAATACTTGTTCTGTGACCAGCAGTTGACCTAACTCCTGTTTTCTGAAGCATTTACATTTCTAGCCAACTAAAAACCAGTGCATGTCTTTGAGCCTTTCTACTATGTGGAAGGCAGAGTGTTTTACCTGTGGAGTGCAGAAACTTGCTTTTCTCAGGCTCGTTGGGCAGCTCGAGGCAGCTGACTGTGCCTGTTTTTCTTAGTGGCTTCTTTCTTCTTTGTTTACATACTCGGTGGTGTTGCACACCTTGATAGGTATGTTCCATAACTAGAGTGCAGTGCAGAATAAAGGTGTCTTTTTTCCTAGGGAACTTTCAAGAGATGCAGCACAAGTAGCCTGTGATCTTTCAGGGCTTGACAGAACAAGTTAAAACCCACTGCCTTAACCAGCAATTCTTGCGGATCTCAGTGGCTTGCTTTGCTGTTCTTGTGGCCTTAATGAGTGTATTCAGCTCTGACTCTGCAGCAAAGCGCTTGTTTCATGCAATACAGAAATCATAGCTTGGAATCGCTGGCATTGTTTCTTAAATACCAGTTATTTCTTGAAATTCCTTAAAGATCAAACTTCTGCTGTCATCCATGAGAAATCTTGCCCCAGTTATTGATATAGATCCTCACCTCTGTGTTTTCTTGTTGATTTGGTCAATAAAATTCCAGCTGTGCCTGCAGTTGTATCTTCTGGTTGATAGGGGGGGTGGTGCAGGCTATACGGATGCTTCCTGACATGATTAATAAGATACTGTTGTCTTCTGGATTTCAAAGCTACAGCAACTAGTTGAAAGCATTTTGCTCTGTTTTTGCTTGCGAACTTCAGTTTTAGTATTTTCTGTCCTTTCTTCTCTTGACTGTTTCTCCCTTTCTTCCCAAGTTTTCATCACTGTGTACTGTACTCTGCACCACCCTCTCCTTTTAGAACTTCAGCTAATGAAGAATGTAGCATCTTTATGAAATAATGGTGTGGCCTGATTGATTGACTTAACGTGTTTTTATTTTTTTTTCCAGGAGCTTACTACAGATAAATTTCATTGGCTGCATAGCGTGGAGATGTTAATATACAGCACTTGCTTGGGTTTGAAGCCTTATATACCATGTCTTATTAATTGCCTGTGTTCTATTCAGGATCCTAAAATCAGCTTAGTTTCCCTTAGTCCTTCATTATAAAAACCTGGACAGGGCACAGACTGTCCATGACAGAGTGATCTGGACTCTGGCATTCATCATGCTTTTGGTCTGCCAAAACCAGGGATTCTTTGACCTTCAGAACGTGGCAAGCCTGAACAGTTTGTTTGAGCTTCTGCCTTAAACATTGTGTTTCTGCAAAGTCCTTTATCTGATACTCTGCCAGGTTGCTCTGAGCTATTTTTAATGTGTGAGGCTTCCTGTTACTTTTAATTGCTTTCTGCTGTCTGTTTTGAAATTATTTTATGAATTGAATAAACCTGTCATAAGCATTAAGTGCGTGTGCACACACACACACAGAGTACTATGGTGGATCTGAAAGTGCTGGCAGTACAGTGGTGATACAGAGAAAGATTTAATAATTACCTCACCCTTACCGTAGTTACTGGACAAAAAGTTTAAACAGATTTCAAGGTCTGAAAAAAACAAAATCTGTGTTTACTCTTCCTGCAGTTGTGATAGACAATATGTTGCTGCTGTCTTTGTATCTAGGAGCTTCAGAGCCAAAGACATTGTGAATGTGCAGCAGTGAATTCCTAAAGGAGGAAGAGTCCTACTTAAAAAGCTGGGGGGATCAGTGCATGGAAAGACTGAAAATTACTTGCCTGTCTTCTTGAAGGTTATGGGAATGTAATTTTTCTTGAATGTCACACATCCATCTGTATCTGTTTCTTTATTGTTGTATTTTCCATAGGATTGCAAAAAGCTGACCCAGACATGGCTAAGTTGCACATAGGTAAAGATGTGGGCAAACAGTTCTAATAATTACCACTTTTCAAAATTTGAAGAATACTGCAGATGCTTGCCTTAAATACGCTTTGAGTTTTAGTAGGACTCAGGAAGGAGACACTGGCAGATAAAGAGCATTTGACAGGTTAAAAGGCTTGCTGTAAAGATCAGGGTGCATAGATGCTGTCTGGAGCACAGAAGGTGGCCCAGGCTTTATGTGAGCTTTAAGTAAAACAAATGTGTATATGTTGTTTTGTCAACTTGACATCCCTTTTGTTCCTATGCTTTGTTCCCATTCCTAAAAGTACGCAGCACTTTATTTCAAAAGACTCTTACTCTGCACTGTGTTCAAACTTGTCACAACTTCCAAAAACAGTGAAGTTTTGCTGACAACTAAACTCTAAGTTACTGCACAGTCTTTGTAGATATATAGGGTAAACTCTTCCAGGGTAGGGGCTGATAGTATAAGAGTATTTCACTAGGGCATGAGGAAGGTGACAGATTTACAGCCTGACTCCTGAAAGATCAGGTTTTCGCTGAGCCTGAGCTGTGCCAGTTCAGACTAATCTGTGTCGTTTGGACTATAAATATAGCGAGGCAATCCCACTGGCACGCCAATATAAATATGCTGCTACTGGTGTAACGTTTATGCAGCTCCTAGTGGCAGTGTTAGAACTGTTTGATGAATGAAATAAACCTTGTTAGTGGGATTAAAAAGGATTATAATGATGCAAGTTTATATAGCATATTACTAACATGCAAAAGCATGCTTTACTCTTAACATTGTCCACTCCAGAGTTATACTTGTGCAAAATTTTTAGTTGAAAGACATAATTTCACTCTTCACCAAACAGAGATCCCAGTACGTATTCAGCATGTACATCACGCTCACTGACATAATCTAGCCTATCTTTGTGGTAAATCATGCCCAGTAAGAACTGGTGGGACCCAAGCCTGAAGCAGTAAGCACTAATCTGTGTGCTTTCTGGAATGAACACTTCATGAGAGATATTTTTTATAAGATCTACTGAAGAGGGGAAGAATGTTATTAGGAGTAATAGAATGACAGTTAAAGCAAGAAAACAAAATTGTAGACTGATGGAATGAACTATTTTCCAGCTGTGAGATAGGATGCATCCTGTGGAGGCATCTCCAAAGAACGCGATGGAGATATCATCACTAGAGACACTTAATAACACAAGTAGGCTGAAAAATACATGATATAATTTACTGCAAATAGTGTTAGTGCAGCCCTGGAATGGAGGTGGGATAAATAACCTTGTAAAAGAAATTATCATTCCTAACTTCTTGTCTTTGAACGTAGTGTGACTTTGCTTATTCCTATTTTTCCTGAAGCAAACTAAATGCCTGTTTTCTAAACAGTTTAATGTATTTCACATACTTGTTATGCAACTTAGGTAACAGTTTCACTGTCTCAGCTATTACCTCTTTCTTTGCCTTCCTGCAGCACACACAACACCAGCTTCTCTTTTCCCTGGCATGCAGTGGAGAAGTTCCTAGTTGACATCCACTCTTCCCCAGTCTCTGCCAGCTGCAATGACAGCAGCCTGGGCAGATGTTCCTGATCTGCTTTGTGTGATGGTCTGCTCAGGTGGAAGGTGTCTTCCCCACGGGTACTGATAGATGATTACCCACATACATACTGATAGGAAGGGGAATATAGAATTTTATTTCCTCCACTGGAAAAATCAGAAAAGCTTTTAAAGAACCTGACAGCAGTTTTAAACATCACTTCTAGCTTTCAAATTTCAGGCAGTCAGACTCTGCCAAGGCTGGGGATTTCCCTGCATAAAAGGGGAAAGCATAGGAACAGTTTTGGCACACAAGAAGTTGCTGTTTACGTCTGCTGGTAGAGTGGAGGTGCGATGCAGGATATGCACAGCTCGAATGGCCAGTGTTTATTTCTTCTGTTGCATTTTATCCACAAATGTAGTATCAGATCATACATGTTGTCTTTTTTCAATACACTGTGAAATGCTGCCCTCCAGGAAGCCGACTGCCTTTTGCCCAGGGCGGCATGGTGGCGGGCAGCCGTGGCAGTCAGGAGCCATGGCTTAGCTTGAGGGCATCATCTGAGAGCCATGCGGTATGGCTTGGCTCCTTTTCCCCTAGGCAGCGGTCGCTCTCTTCCCAGCCCAGCAAAATCCCATCTGGAAGAGGTAGCTGAACCAACGGTGGAGAATAACAAGTAACATGAATGTCATTGATGTATTTTTGAAGTAAGTATCTATGCATGAAAGGGTTTTTCCATGAGGTGTGGCATTAATGCCATCTGGTTTTCTGGCGCTCAGCCACTGTCTTGGCTCAGGTCTCACTGCTTTGCTCAGCTCTCTTCTCCAGAAACCTTCGTGGAACTTTCATCATGTTCTTGACATTGGTGTTCCTCTGTCAAGTTTGGCTCCAATATTCTTGACAGATGCTGACGTAGCATTTACTGAAGTTCAACAGTGTAATTGAATGTCTTAATTATTAGAACTTCATAAAGAAAACAGTTGCCAAGGTTTTTTTTTTTTCCCCGGAAAGCTTATGTACGGTTCCCTCCCACAATGCCAGCAAGTGGCAGTACGTCAGAGTGATGTGATGTTCCTAAACACACATGCAGAGAGGACAGCAAAACCTTCCTATGGACCAAGACACAACTCCTAACGAGCCATGGGTGTTCAGAACAAAACTGTAGCTTGAATATCTGGAAATGTTTCCTGTCCATGAAGTCTGTGTCACTTAGGAATTCCTTTTTAAATGGAAAGGTTTAAAGGCCCATCCTCTAGAATAAGAGTGTTTACAGAAGTTATAAGTAAAGAAAAATCCCAAACTGTCTCGTAGAGGAAAGTAGTTTACATCCTTAGTTTCTCTGAACTTTTTCACTTTCCCAGCTTCTTTAGTTTCTAGCTGCTCTGGATAAGCCTCACATATTTCACTTATGTGATGCCTCTATTATTTCCAGAAACAATAAACAGAGGCTTAAGACAACAGAGAGAAACGCACTTTGAATCCTAAAATTATGTAACAATTCAGTAACAATTCTGGTTTATGGCATTCAAGTTAAATCCCTTAACAAATGCTTGATGCTGTATAAACAAAACCACATATTTATCAGATTTGAAGTGGTTTGTGGTTGGGGTATTATTTAAATAGGATTACTTCTTTATTAGATAATCCACTGAAGTGAATTTCACCATATGCTAATATCCTTTGAGACATGTTTTCAGTTTTCTGCAGATCCTGCATGGTTTTGATGGTCTTGGAAAGTTCTGAATTTTCCTGAGCAAAATTGTTTTGAGAGATCAGTGTATTTAGCCTTTTAGGAAACCAAGCATTTCCATTCAGGTGCCTAAACACAGACTTAGGTAATTAACTTTGGACAAGCAACATGGAGGATATTCAGATCATTTGCAAATGGTCAAGCTTGCTGAGGTATTGTAAATATCAATAGGAAATGGATTCACGGTTATGTGTAATTACAGTACCCTACTTCTCTTGCTTCTAGATTAAAACTGAGCTGCTACTGTAATAAGTAACCATATAATTCAGGAAAAAAGATAATGAAATTTACATAAAGTATAATAAAATTGAATAAATTTTCACTTCAGAGAGACAACAATTATTCATTGGGTTCTATAACTGTTAAAATTAAGTTTCTAAGAAAACCAGAGGACAGTGTGCTAAATGTTGGAAAGAAAATTACCAGAGCAGTTATTCTAACTCTTCCTTCTCATAATTCTTCTGTGTCACACACACCAACAAATGTTACTTAGGGAAGCATTTGAAACCCTATGTTTTCGTAATAAAGACTACTGGAGAGCACTGAGCACAGAGTTTGATAAAAAAGGATTAAGATTTAATGCATTCATATTTGTCCTACTTGAAGCCTAGTTCATTAATGACTGCTTTACATCTAGCTCTTAAGAAATTTTAAATATTTCTAAGCACTGTGTTTCAAAAATGAAGTCTCATTGGAAGTGATTGAAGCCATAGGTCTAAAAGAAACTCAAAAAATTGTTTTTCCTCTGCAGCAATAGGAGAAATTAATGCTTTCTTTCATGGTTGGAGCTCACATAGCGAGTCTGAAAGCGTTAGCATATGGAGAAAGCAAAGTGTTGACATTTCGTTGTTCCATGAAGCATATACATTCAAAATCTGTACATTATACATCTGCTGAAAACTGTTTATAGTCCATTATGCTCTGACACAGCTGTGGTGATACTGTGGTAACTATGAGTGTTAAAGGATGTTAATTTTTCTCTAGACTTTTACATTATTTAAAAGCAAATCTTTTAAAAACCTCCTCCTTTACCAGGAAAAATACATTCTCTGAGGTATTTTTTCATTATTGTTGTCAATAGCAGTTACTAAGGATAAAAGTTACACCAGGCTAAAAACATTTGTGCCAAATCTCCTATCAGCAGCCAAAATAAAATTCCCACTATTCACTGCTTTTCAGCCAATTTTAGTGTGGTTTATCGATTCAAGTGTATTCAATAATTCAACTGTAGAATTTTGATACGTTTTAGAACTTCCAGTTAGCTTTGTAAGCTTCAGTTATTAAAAAAAAAAAAAAAAGTCTGTGTAGTAGTATTCTTGCTATGATTCATTTCCAGCTGTTACAGATTCAGTTAAATTGTGTTGATACCTATCTACTGATGGTGTCTGCTACTGGTTATGTTGATCAGGGTATTGAATAAATAGTTATTTAGTCAGTTCTCATTCAGAGTTATTTGGTCTTCAAGTTCAGGGAAAAAGTATGTCCACTGTCTTTAAAAGAAGTCCTCTCAGCTGGAAGCTGTGGAGCGGTGTGATAACCAAGCTTCAACTCCCTTCCTGATAATTTTTTCCCTTCCTATTGCTGTAGATCAACCTGAAACTTAAATTTTCCAGAATTTGTAACAGTTCAGAGAAAATGTTTGTTTATTTTTACCAGAAACAAAGAACTGAAATTGAGGAGATGAGCTTATGTGGGATCAGGGGCATTTTTCTAGAGTGGTCCTGATGACTTTATAGTGGCTGGGATAGTCACAGGGGCACACAGGGGATTTGGAGTTCAGATTTCCTCTTCTGCCTGATCTGTGTAGGGCTTGGACTTTGTTGTAGAGGAAATAGCTTTAATCTGTTTTACTTTGTATGACATACCTAAAACATTGACCAGAGGGAGCAAGCAAGACTGAATGATTGTGTAGCTGGGAGTTTGAGTACTCTTCTATGAACATGAGATCGGGGTTCAAGTCCCTGCTCCAGTAAATATTTCAGCTTTCTTACGGAATGGAGGCTCATTAACAGAAAGGTCTGAGTTTAGAAGTAAGTTGCTGCAGGAATAGTCCTAAAAGTTGTACTGAGGCTCTGTGTAAGCCTTTCTCAGCTTCAGAGCTTCTGTAAACTACAGACAGCGGTGGATACATGTTTATCTGTGAAAGCCTCCAGCTTCAAGCTGTGGGGATAACCGAAAATGCTGTAGCTCAGAATTTACCAACTGTCACTGGTATGCTACTGTGCCAAAAATGATGTTTTTAGATAATACTGAGCTTTTTGCCATTTAAAGATAAAACTCAGAATCTAAGCTTCAGATACAACAAGTATGAGAACCTGTGGTATTTTGTGCTGTACTGACAGCATCGATGAAAATCTGTTGCTTTTAGTGAAAAATATTCTTCATTATAAAGTTAAGGAATGGCAAATTTCTGTGAATGGGACATTACAGATCAAGAAATAACTGTGACCCTGGTGGTTTTAATTTTTGAGAAACTAGTCTTGGGGCTGTTTTTCTCAGCTGTAAATCATCCTCTTGACAACTTGTTGTGTTGTCATTCTTCTCCTGTGTACAGGTATATGATTGTCTACTAGTCTGAGATGTGTGCTGTCCGCAGCAGCGTAAGGAACACGACCTGCAGTCAGTCTTACTCTTCCCGTACACTGAGACAGCTGGAGGTGCAGCCAGCTGAAGCTCTAATGTGCTTGCTTGTGGAGTCTTGGGACTCACGTCAGTTGGAAATGCTTCATAGTGGGGAACGTTTGAGGAACATCTCAGATTTCACTTGCTTATGTTCTGAAGTCTACTTAGGAGCTGCATGGTCAGACTCTAAAAAGGTTTAAATTCAGTTCTCCCTGGGCAAAAGAACAGTTTATCCTGTTGCAAGACATAACCAAGCTGACCAAGAATGAGCATGAGAGACTGCAAGATAGAAACTCTGTGTCTTCCCTCATAATGCTTCCACATCTACTGTTGGAAAAAAAATAAATAATACAGCTTCAAAGCTCCTCAGTATTAAAAAATTCCCGTGTTTGCAATTCCTCGCTTACAAATTTGGTGCCACGTTACTTCCCCTGCTCCCAGAGCAATAGTGGTTTTGCACAAGAGAAGCAGGTATGAGTGGTGACACAGAGCTGAGAACGAGCTGTTGTGTTGGAGAGACAAGATAGGGCAGTGAAGGATCTTCACATTTCCTCTCCAGGTAGGAGGGCCAAAGTGGCAGCCACTGAGTTGTCCAGTAGCTGTTCCCAGTGGGGTGGGAAGAGGCTTCCCCTTTGTATGTGACAGGACGCGGTTGCCTTCTGGGGCCACTTGATGCTGCACAGGATTTGGACACGTTTGCTGGGTTCAGTAGTTACCGCCTGGCTGTGCGTTGAAGGAAAACATCCTCTGACGGGTTGTGAAGACCTGAAGGAGGGCATGCTCTCAGGCTTTACCACATCTGTAAACAATGTCCTTGTGTCAGTAGCTTTCACAGCCACATTGAGAGACACACAAATGGTTTAACAGCCATAAGTTGCCTGATATATTGAATTCCTGGCCTTGACTGTGGAGGAAGTATCTTTAGGCTTTTCTATTATTCCCTCTTATATGTCCCCCAGTGGCATCCTTCAAAGGATATTAAACTGAATACAGCAAATATCTAAAGATTTCATATGGTCATTTTGCCAGCACAGTACCGAGCACTTTATGTACATCTGTACACGTCCAGTGTATAATCTTTGTAGGGTTACATTGCTGTTGGTTTGTTACGCTGAATAGAGCCTTTAGTCTTGAACAGAGTCCCCCTGGTATAGTAAGAGCAACACAGAACAATATAAATGGGTCCCAGCATGGTCCCTAACTCAAAGAATGAATCATTCAGTCAGAGTATAGAGGTGCCAGCAGGTTAAAAATAGGCAGGGAAGTGCAAAAAGCTGTTTATATGCCTCACAGTCAATAGCTAACGGCAGTAAGCCTACAGTAATAGCTGTAAACAGTAGGACTACTTCCCTGTCTGCTTGATCATTATCTTTGCAGTCTTTAATTAGAGGAATTGTGTGTAGAGCTTTGAACGGGTGATATGTGAGCTACTGTTACCGGTATCTGGGGCTATTTCAGAGAAGTAAAGGGAGAAAACGAGGATAGTTTTGCTTTGCTGGTTAAGAATCTCAGTAATCTACAAGGTTTCACCTCCAAGATTATCACTGTGTTCTGCCAGGAAGGAGCTGAATTAACACCATGGGCATCTTGTTCATTGTTGCACGCATAAAACTACAAGAAACATGCAAAGTATGACTTTTGGGGAAGAAATGACCCCCATGTGTTAACAGCATAGGAGTGTTTTCCTGTAGTCACCCAGTGAAGAGAGCTGCTGGCATAGCAGTCACCTCTGTATGACCTACTGACCTGCTGGAAGTCATTTACCCTGCGTTGTCTGATCTCTTAGCCAGTGGGAATTAGGACGGAAACAAAAAATCCTAAAAGGCCAGTGAAGTAACTAATGCAGCTCCAAGAGCATATCGGCACAGTTCTGCTGTTCCCACTGTAGCGAGCATGGCCACCTGCAGCAGGATTCCTCCAGCAGCGGGCAGGAGCTGGTGCACCGAGCAGCAGGGTTTGGAGCTGCCTGTCTGCGTGTTCCAGGTGAGGGCCTTTCTGTGCTCAGGGGCCATGCAGTTTGGCCAGGGAATTCTTTACAGACTGTGACTTGCTCCCTGATAATGATATATTAGTATTAAGGGTGTAGCTGGGTGGGATTGCTGCTTCTGAATTCAGCCTGTCTCTCCCTCTGCTCTACATGTGTGGCTCCTTAAATACATTGCAACTTTACCTAATTTTGAGTTACTGGCACCCACTGGGGAAAATGCTTCATAGCCTTTTGCTCCTTGACTTTTTCAGGGTGATGGCTTGCTGGGTTGGGTTTCATCTCTAAGAGGTCTATCTGTGCTGTAGAGGGTGAAGCTGGTACTACAGAACACTGAGACAAATCCCTTTAGGCACTCCTATCATGAGACATTTTTGCATGATTTAAGACCCACCCTGCTAACTATAGAGGGGCATCAGTAAATGATAATTTGATAGTAAATTCTTGGGGCCACACATACGACTTTGCTGCTGATACATGCAAACATATTTTTCCCTTTTTTGACAGCATGAGTGGTGTCTGACATTGCAGGGCTTCTTGTCTCTTTAGCTACTCTGTTGTTTAGGATGGCATCTATTTGTGCATCTGCTTTTTATATTACGTTTCTGTCTCAAATAAGCATCGCAATAAGACTGTTAGCATTCTTGCTCCAGTTGGTTGTATTTGTTTCCCTTTGCTTCTGGGAATCCTTTACACTGATTTCTAGTTATGTTGCAGTGTGTTTTTATTGTTAAATGGGCATTGAAAGAGAATTCCTTCCTGTCCTGGGAACAGCTTTCCAATGTACTTGGTGATACAATGGCTCATTGTTCTTTCTCAGTAATAATGGGGCATATTTTGCATTAATAGAGGTTCAGAAGTTTAAGAAACAACCTTTTGGGCTTCTTTTTCTTTTGCTGTGAAAGTCTGTAGACAGATTAAGGAATGTAATACAACTGCATGCCTGCAGTATCTGAACCACGTAAATAACCTGAGAAGTCTTCAGTTATGATTCTAGCTTGCTCACATGTGCAGTCTTCATTACCTTTAGTATCTCCAGTTGTTACGTAGGAAATACTAGACATTTTGCTCAGGCTGCCTAGTAAGGAATTTGAATGCTCACTTTCCTTCCCTCACTGGTGCTGTTAACCAGAAAGATTTGCAGGCTTGTCCTTTATTCTGAACTCAGGATAACCGCAGGCATTCCCACTGCCGTGTGATACTGGGAAAATCCTATTCCAGCAAGAGACCAGAACTGATTTGCTCAGTGAAAAAAGTCTGGTTGTGGAAATTTTTATTTGCCTTTTTTCCTTCTTTCCAGTCCAATTAGAAGAATTCATATGTCATAAGTCCAACTAGGAAAGGACTGTTTTGTTCTGTAAATTGATAGGGTTTTTTCATAAATAGAGCACCCATTCAAAGAGGGCCCAAAAGTCATCAACATCCTTTGGTTCCTGAGAAATTGTATTGTGTTAACCTGACCACTTTTTAATAGAATAATGTGCTTCGCACTGTCTGCTGTCACGTTCAACACCTGCTAATAAGTAATAATGGATAGGACATGTAAGCCACATGTTATTGATGAGCTCTATTTTTTTGGTATTGATACAAGTTAGCAAGGCTGTTCAGAGAGCCTAGTCTTGAGTTTGAACTCAGAAGTGCCTCCTCTGTGAAAGAAAAAAGATAATCCTACTTCCTTCAGAAGCTCTATTTCACTTTTATTTAAATTTTTTTCTTTAATGAGAGGATGTATATTCTGCATATGCAATAATACTAGCTTTTCCACTTCCCTCAAATGGAAGAATAAGGTTTACAGGTCTACCTGTTTCTTAAACCGTGTAGCTGGATCTTAGTTAATGGTTTTCTCATGCTTCAGTATTTCCTGTAGCTGACAGCTTTATTTTCTTGGAGTTTGTACTAGCATACAGTATAGTCAAGCCTGTTATCCTTCTTGTACCAATGTAGTCTTAAAGCAGCAGGAGTTCATTTTACTGTAGAAAAAACAATTATATTGGCTGTTGAGGTATTTTACCAATATATGTTGTTCATTACTTGCTGCATTTTCATTAAGATGCAACAATATTTTGCCTTGGTCTGTCTTCTTTTTTTAAAAACCATTTAGCTTTTGTGTTACTGCATCCACCTAGCAGAAGCAGAGTTCAGTGTAGAGGTTCTGGTTTTAAAAGCCAGTGAGCTCTTCTAGTCACTTCTTCCTGAAACCTGGTTTTAAATTAAATTATGCTGACCAAACCCTTTCTCACTTGAATAAAACTGGAGTGCTGTCTTGGTTACAAGTTTCTAAAGCAGTTTGAGACTTTGCAAGGCATAAATAGTGCAATCAGCAAAGAAGGCTTATAATGTCAAGAGTGTCAGCTGAAAAGAAAAACTGATTCTCCAGAAAAATGTTTATATGGTTCTACTTGATCTGAGGATGCTATACCAAATAACATAGTCTTTGATTCCTTTGCTCATTGATCTGTATTTATGCATGTATTCACACACATGCTGTAAACTTTAAAGTGTTTGAGCACTCGATTAAAAGACAAGCAAAACAGAAGCCTAATTTCTTCTGATTTCCTTTCTCGTGATTGAAGTAATAAAATGCATAATATTGTTTCTATTCTTTTATTCACATTTCTTTCCTGAGCTCATAGCTTGTCCTTTTTAAAGCTACAATATAGTAGCTTTCCCTGCCATTGTTCTGCTCTTGAGGGATGTAGAAGTGACTCACTTTCTGCCAATGCTGCCTCTAATTGATGACTCATCTGCTCATCCCACTATTAGTGGTCTCCTACGCGCTGAGGTTGATCAGTAGATGTTCCACGTAGCATCCTATTTAGACACAGACTGTCACAGTGCCGTTCTTCAGGCACGAATGTGCCTGGCCTATTTGGCAACAGCTTTCTGATGTTTTCCCCAGTCAATCCCTACGACAGAAAAGGAACCACCCACTGACAGATCCCAAAGGAAAAGGAATGAAATTGTCTTTACAACCGGAATATTCAAAAGCTTCTGGAAGCCTTTCACTTCTAAACAGGGATGGTACCTCTCATTTGAGTCTTTGGCATGTAAAGCTTCCTAGCGTGAGAAAAGGGAAAGTTTCTACGATTATGTTAAAAAGGCCTTTGTATATGTCAAGCCTGTCATCAGCTAAGCATTCTCTCCAATCTGAGTTTTAGCCCATCCTTCTCAGCTCTGCTATTCAGAGCCTTTCTCATCAAGTCCGAACATGGCGTTGAGCATTGAGCCAGCATTCAGAAATACCCATCCTCATCTCACAGCAGCTCTTGTGCTCTGCATTGCTAGTTCACATAGTATTTGGGTTAAAATTACATTGTTTTTAACATTATATTTAACAGTAACTGGAAGTGTTGCTTGTTTCTGTTTAGATGAGAGTCCTTACACAAAGTCTGCAAACCAGGCAAAGCCACCTGATGGAGCACTGTCTGTGAGGAGACAGAGTATTCCAGGTAAGATGTGCTTTGCTTTTTATAACACCTGACTTGTTTGTGAACAGCAAGATAGTACTAATCAAAATTAAACTAGTTATAAAAAGCAAATTAATTACAGTTACTACCAAGCAACTTTATAAGGAAGGTTCTGTGGGAGCTGTAAAGAGTTCCCACAGTTAGGTTACCTTGAGCTTTTGCTGTGAAGAGCATCCCTGTGTCTTGGTCTTTTGCACCAGACTTCAAACATTGGTCACCAGAACCTTTTCATCAGAGGCTCGTGTATTTTCAGGCACCTTGAAATCTGTTCTTTGATATCTGGTTTTGATGGTACAGGGAGATTGGCTCATATTTTCCACTGCTGACTGGACAGGCTCAGAAATCAGAGCAGAGCAACATTCTGTCAGAGTTCTCATCTTCGTTTGATTTTCTGCCACATGTAGGCCCATCCTCGTCTTTTCTGTCATCCCATCACACAAAGCTGAACCAATGGTTAGCCTATGTGATCTTCGAACCTATGTGTCTTTTAATTACTTTGAACAAGTCTGCAAAATGTGCATGTGAAAAGAAAGTTTTATATATGTTATGCAGCTGTCTGAAGGGATTTTCACCTTGACTAAAGTTTGCGAGATCTTTATAACGAAAACAAATGAATAGTGACAAAGGTTGCGCACAGGCAGAATAACTGATGTTGCAATTCTCACCTCAAGCACAGTAACCTCTGACTCGAAGGGAAGATGTATGGCATTACAAATCAGAAACCGTAAGGTCATGTCACCCACCTGCTAATGACTAATGTTAATACTCTCTACACTCCATGGCCTTATTGAACAAAGTCACGCATCCTGACTATGTGTGACTATGGATGCAGCGGATGGAGCTCAGGCTGTTACCACTGCCAGGCTCAGATCTCATCCCAGTAACTATAGTGTTTCTGAAGGGTCAGAGTACTTCCTTTGTGGGTGCTTTGTGTGCATGTTCTATATGTGTGAGAGAGAGAGAGCTGGATGATTTACTGTGGCACTTAGTGGACAGCTTTGTCTGTTGGAAAGAGCCTAGTGTTTTAAAGATTGTTATTTTCATGGTACAATCATGAAGATCATAACCATTGTGAAATTACATGACTACAGTGTCCAGTGTGCAGTTATTGTTAGGAGAAACTCTTTAATCATACAAGCACGAAACAGATTTTTTTTTTTCTCCAAGTCAATACAAATCAAGATTCATTGCTCTTCAGAGTGAATTAAGACCTCTGCTTAGTTACCTCTTCAGGTAATGCTTTAGCTCGTAACTCCCTCATACTTAACATTCAACCTACTTTTTTTTTAATAAATTTTTATTCACTGTCAATTTACTAATTGTCATTTATGGTGTGGTCACTGTATTTATTAAATCCTTATGCTAAGGTCCAAATATGGATGGAAGTTCATGGTTTCAGTTTTTGAGAACTGATGACTTTCAGCTGTGTTCTTTAAAGAGTAGGTTTGAATGTTGAACTGACGCAATTTTTCTTTAGAGAGTTTGGTAAGATTAGGAATTTGAAGTGTTGAATAATTGTCCTGACCAATGAGTATTTATTTTGATTTTTCTAAAAGGTCTCTGTAGATTCTGAGTTTTTGATAGCATTGCAGATAAATCTTTCCTGTGTGCTGTGCATGAGTCACAGTTTGTTCAAAGAAACAATGCAAATGTTTGGTGAGAGGTATTCTGTTTCATTTCAGTGGTTCTGAAAAAAAATTACTTAAGCATATATATGTTCTTCAGCTTTTAATATAGTGAAGACATTTATCTTAACACATCTTTGCAAGGTCCTCTGGACCTTAGGAGCCTCAAAGGATAAATAAGATTGAGCTCATTGGATATTAAAAAAATAATAACGAAAACTACTTCATGCCCTGACAAATTCACATTCTCGTACAGTGAACGTTGTGGGTTTAGATACTTTTGTAAAACTAAGCACTATTTTGGGAAATAAAGTGAACGTTTAGGAGTTGACTGCGGTTTCTGAAAATAGCCCATAAAATCTGGACACTGAGAAAATCTGACTCCACATTTCAAATGTAAGCTAGCACCTTGTGAATAAGCATCTATTCTCACTTGTGGGCAGTTTATTCATGTTATGGATTAGTCTTGATGCAGATGCATCCCAGCTAACTAGATTGGCTTTGCAGTAGGAGGAATACTAGTAGTATTAACTAATAGCATTAACTAGTTTGGAACTAGAAGTAGTCAGCTGCTTTTGCCTGGGGGCAGGATCTGGCTTTTGACAGTATGTAGGTCAGTTCCAAATACCTTTTGAACTGGGAGGTGTAGTGCAGTGAACCTGGTAAATTCTTCTAGACCTGGATGGAGACGTGTCAGCGGGAGGTACTGTCAGTAATCCTTACATGGAGCGCATACGCTGTATGGACAGCGTTCATTTCTATTCTCCCCGGATGGTATGCCTGATAAAACATCACACTGCTGAAGTGCTGCTTTTCAAGCTTGAAGCATGGCAGTGCCTTTGACAGTATAGCTGTCTAATCCGCTTGATGATCTGTCATTCCTGAGGCATGGACAGCAGATGTCCTATTCCCAAGGAATACTCTGTCCACTGAATCAACCAAGAGAAAACTTTGGGTTTTAGCAGGGTAAATGATCTCATACTGAGCTTTGCACAAGTTTGAACAGTCTGTGGAAAAAATACTAGTGAAAATATATATCCAGGATGTGTGATGTAAATCTTCCAGTGTAGCGTGGGATCTTGTTATCTCCCTATGTTTGGTGAAAGTTCCTTCTCATGACATTTGCATTCACTTTAAAGGATTCCTTTGGCCAGATAGCAAAATGAGGAACTTTTGTTGCTGTGAGACCTGAAACTACTATACCAGCTGTAAACCTCAAGAGGTTGATTTTGACCTTCCATGTGAAATGGTATTGAAAGTGCAGTATTGATGAGCAAAGACTGAATGCACAGAGAAGTAATATAATTCTACAGAGGTTACACTGAGCTCAGGCTTGGTTTATTTTACAGGAAAAAAATGTTGAAATAATAATTTTATAATTAAAGTCAAATGAGCACATATTGTGAAATCAGTGCACTGAGTTTAATTCCTTTCATCCCCAGAAACAGGGAATGGATTAAGCATCTCTCTGGAGCAGAACTTGCTTGCTTAAGATGCAGAATGCATTATTCATGTGATGAGACTACATGTCATATTTATCATGCCTTCACATGGCGCCAAATCAACAAGCAACAGATCCTTTCAAAGGGATTTACAGAATTGCTGAAATTATAGTGAATTTAAATTCTGTGCATTAATATGGTTGCAGTTTGAAACTTGGATGTAATTCTGCAGATGTATAGGTGTTTAGTTATATATACATGATTGTTTGAATCATTATTTAGCTTTAAAGTCACAACTTTTTAATGTAAAAATGAGGCAACGCCAGCATGACAAGGAGCCTGCAAAGTAAGAAACAAACAGATTTTCTCCTCTGAACCTTTATGTTTAGTCTGTTGGCTAGTATATCATGAAATCTTATTGCCAGTCTGCCCAGGTAGCAAGTTACAGAAGCCGTGGGGGTATATACTGTGCTTCGTTCAGGAAACTATCACTCTCAGACTAGGACTTAGGCACATAAATGAAAGCAACGTCTTTCAATATTCATGGGTAAGACTCTTCCCTCAGAATCACTGATGCAGTTAAAAACATCTGTCATTTAAAAATAAAATATTTCACACTCACTTGTTAGCTAACCTCTTGAATCCCTAGGCTTAGATGGCTGTGGTTCCCTTGAGTTACTGGGCTGAGGTTTGCTTCTGGCTTGCTGAGGGTCCAAAGAGGTGCCTAGCTGAGGGGAAGCATCAGGTCAATAGCACTTGAGTCAAAGGTGTCGTTCCTGTGGGTGCTTATTTCTGTGGAAGCTTTAAAAAGGGCATTGAATATTCCAACAGTACTGATACCATGTCAGGAACTGAAGACACTTAAAAGAGGCACTTTGAAATCAAGGAGACTTTAACATATGCTTAAGATAAGCATGTTCTCATTGCTGTCCTGAAGATGGACAGGCTGAATAGCTGCTCACGTGCTTTTCAGGCTAAGATCCAAAGCCTTATCTGTTGTAACAACATGGAGAAATCTGTCCACACTAATGCTGTGCAAATTGTTCACTTTATTTATTTATTTGTCTGTTTTCAGTTCACTCATTGAAAACTGTGGGGATGGAGGGGAAAGAAATGACCTGACAGAAGCATAAAAATAATTCCTCCATCAAACAACACAGAAAAGCACCATAAATTCAAGGCTGATTCAAATATTTCATAAAATCTGCAAGAAAAGTTTCATTTTGGTTTTAGTCCAATTCTGTACATACTTTCTATGGAGTCTTAAAAGTTACTGTTATTAAAAAAACTATTTTAAAACAAACAGCCAAACCCCCTACAGTTTTTAAAGAGCTGAAATGTTTCAGCTTCTCAGTGTTTTATTTTCGTTGACTGAAATCATTAGTAAGTTTCAGTTAAATTCTGCAAATAGCTTTGGCTGGGTCACAAGTCTATTTTTGTAGGGAAAAGCTGATTTGTACCCTATCTATTTGACATTAAATTAAGAAATTCCATGCTTTTTACTTCTTGCATCTACTGACTCAGCCATCTGCACTGTGGGAGACTTCTAGAAATGTAGATTTTGAGCCCTTGACCACTTCAGGCAATAAAACAGCTATAATGCAAGCTGTAGTCTGGAACAGCTATTGGAATCATCTGCGGATTCAGAGATTTAGCTTAACTGAGAGGACTGCGGTCATGTGTCTGTCTCGTAAGTAAACTCTTGTTCAAAGAACCGGTGCCAAATAACGAGGAGATGTAGTGGGAATATTTCCTCAAACAGAGGAAATTTCTTTTTCTCTGGGACAGAAGAATAACACAGCTGCCGGCCTTCTGTCCCACTCAGTGCACCTACCAAAAGGTCCTCGAAACCTTGTCCCTCATCATGTTGTCTTTGATCCACTGCTGTTTCACCTCCCGCCTAACCCTTGTGTTCCAGCTGTGCTGGCCCCTGGGACCCACCGGGGCTGTACGCCTTCCCAAATCTCCTTCCAGCCATCCTCTACTCCGTGGTGACACCCGACCTGCTGAACAGACAAATTGTCTGTATTTATGGTGAGAACATATGCCAACCCTTATAGAGAAGAGCAGGAAGAACCAAACATAGATGTTATAAATCATGCCCTTGACATTTTCTACACCATAGGGAGCCTGTATTTTTCTCTAACCAATTTTTTTGCATTATTTGTCGTTTAGAAGTTTTGTATGCAGTTGGAGGGATGTACTAACAGGTCAGTTGTTAAAAATAGGTCACTCTACTCTGAAGGAAAATTGTCAAGACTTTGAAGTCTGAAATTAAAGTGACCAGATTTTTCAGTTCCTTTGCACGTGCATGAACACTGCACTTCCCTTCCACACTACCTGGTTCTTTGAAGCGTGTTATAATACAGGTTTCCTATTTCAGCACAGTGTTTGATCTGAAAAACAGGGCTAGCCATCAAACTGGAGGGAAAACACGGAGTGAACGTACAGCCCTGAGCACATCCTCTGCAGTGGCTCAAGCTCTGGTATTGCTGTTATTAGCAGGTTTTCAGCCTCGTTTTGTTTGGTAACAGAATTTTAATGCAAAAATGAAATGTTAAACAAACATAATTTTAGGGTAGGCTGAATTTTGAACTACTGAGCTACAAGGGAGCACACACAAATCAGAGAAGCTTAAAATGCCTTGTAAGGATAATATTTACAGAGCTGATACTGAAAAAAAATAATTACCGTATGATGCAGTATCCTCAGTAATTGCTTAGAACACAAAATATTCCTAGGAGAAGTCATGAAATACTAAAGTATTGTAGTAAAAACAATAATTAATATCCAGGGAGTTTTCAGGCTCCAAAATGTTTAAATACAAAATGTATTTGTCAGTAGAAAGCCGTAAGGCAGTTTTCTTCTAATCCTTGGCTCTGAACACATACAGGTGCTATTTAGCTGTTTACAAAACCACAAAATTATGTGCTTTTTTCCCCCCTCCCTGACCCACAGCCTGCTGTGCAGCAAATGTTCGTATTCTGTCTCAGACTGCAGCAAATGTGGCTTTCCTGAGGGGTTTGTCTACTGCCCACAACTAACAAACTCGAATGTAGGTCAGCTGGGAGCTGATCAATTGAGACTACTCTACTTTCTTCACTGATTTGGGTTTTTTTTTTAAACTTATAGAAATGTCTGTTTAATTATGAAAAAAAATGTATTGCTTTAGGAAAATAAGCAAAGGTTGTGAAGAAATAGGAGACTAATTGAGAGTTAAGATAGATATATATAATTCCAGGATCCGGTATAGATTACCATTAGAACATGTGATCCAGTTGCCAATATAAAATTGTATTATCTGAATTTAATATCTGTGTGTGCTCTGCTACAATATAAATGAGGAAGGGTCTGGACAGCGTAGTATAGTACTAGAATAGATAGAGTGCCTTATTTTTCTTTTACAAGATAATCTCAGAAATAAGGCAGAAATACTGAAAGTAATACAGAGATATAGGAGGCATTGGGAAAAAAAATCCACATGGATTAAAAAAAAAATGAAGACTTCTGATGTGATCTAAGGATACACATTTCGTTAAATGACACTGCTTAGGAGAGAAGATGGCTCCCAGGTTATTCTTGCTGTAGCTGAGCTGTTAACATCCGAGCCAGGTTCACAGTGACTGACAAACGTGACAGCCAGCTGGTCCATCCCCAGTGGGTAGATGTTTACCGTTGTGCAAACACACCTCTGGAGCCAGTTTTGTTTTCCTCTGTGATTAATACGGCATTGGCAAGACAGCAGGCGTTCAAAAAAAGCTGTTCTCTTGCCTGCAGTTCACCTGGTCCAATTCCTTCAGGCTCCCGTGTCGAGTAAGACCGCAGAAGTTGTAAACCATGCCATTGGTTTTTGATGGGGTGCTGCTAACTTCAGCAGCCCCCTTTGCGTCATTTGCTACAGGGCAGCCACCTTCTCAAGCGACGCTGCTTAATTTGTGCAGACCTCTGTTACCTTTTCCAGCCTCATCCAAAGAAACCTGCCTTGCCTTTGACTTCAGCTTCCTACAGATTTTGTAAGCACTATTTCATGGGTGCTGTGCTGTCTTGCCCTAATCCTTCATTCGCTACCAAAGTATTAAACAGTCCTTTCTGACTAACTGGTTTTGCAGATTAAGAGCATGATTTGCCTGAGGAAGGCTGTCACAAAATCATCCCCTACCTTTTTCATGGTTCTCATTGTGTAAAAAAGAATTCATTGCAGAAGTAAAACCTGAAAACAATATGTAAATATATATATATATATACACACACACACCTCTCTATATATTTCATTAAAGTCCGTTAGGAATTTGAAGTGTGCATCTCCAAAAGCACTTTTTTCCCCTCAATTTGCATTTGTCTCATAGACACTTTTACTGTGTACTTTTTAAAGTCGGCACAGCATGCTCAGATTTGCCACTGAAGAGATTTTCAACATTTAGAAATCCATTAGCAATAACCTCTGCAGTCACAGTTATTATGGTTACTATCTTGAATGATCTCCTAGCAGAAGCAAGTGTTTTGACCTGTGAAATGCAGATCACAGGCTAGTAAGCTTTTCTGCACTTGAGGTGTTTATTATATCTGCAAAGTCATTTGCTGATTTTCATGTTTGATGAGAGGCTGCAGTTGCCATATCATTTACAGCCTTCCCTGTGTGTTTGTTTAACCTGCTGGAGGTTTATTAAATGGTCTGTGAAGCATCTGCAGAGCTACTTGCCTTTTCATTCCCATCAACATTGGAAATTCCTGAATCTGCTTTCACATATTTAGTACTGAAAGAAGGCAGATTTCTTTCTTGTCCTCCCTCCCTTCCACCCAAATAACTTTGTTGGAATAATGTAATATATGTCATGCACACAAGTTTTATATACAGATAAACCCCAAAAAAATTTGGCTCTCATACAAAATTTAAAAAGCCTGCTGAGTTCTTACCTAAACAAGATTGCTGATGGTTTATTTATACATTTTCTTAATGGATATGCTACCATGCTAGTGCTTTTCAATACTGAAAGGGATTAGAATAGAGAACAATCTAATTTCACTCCTTTCACCGTAAAGGAGGAAGAAAGTGCATTACCAGCAATACTGTACCTGAGGAACACAGCCCTTTTTCAAATATCCAACTGATACAAGGTCTGAAAAGTCAAATATTTTTAAATTATTTTTACTTCCATATAAAGCTGATTATGGACACAGCCAATAGCAGGAATTGTTGCTGATGGTACCAAACATCTTCATTTATGGATATTTGACTTTAGTTGCATATAATCTTACCAAACTTCAGCCTTTCAAAATCAAATGTATTAAGGTCTTCCAACTTCAGTTTTTCCCAGCAAAATCAGTTTAGCTATATGTAGTATGATGAGGATGAAACTCCTTATATTATCTACAACATCATTAAAAAAAAAAGTCTCAGCTATTTAGCCCTTGCGCACACATATTTTGGGGCAGAGATGGCAATTTTGAGCAAATTGTTCTTCTGAGTTTGAAGGTCCCATCTCTTGGTTGTTTTCCTGCACAATTTCAGCATGCTTTCTGAACTCTAGAAAGGGAAAACATCTTTGTGGTGGTTGGTTTTGTTCATTTTAATCAAAGTGTTGGTGATGTCTGTTGAAAAATTTATTGTTGTTTAGTTAGAAGAAGGAGCAGGCTGTAGCGGACATGTGAGGAGAGAGAGACTAGGAAAAGCCAAAGGTGGTCAAGACTAGGCTTGAAAGAGGTCTGGAGACACAGTCTCTGAAAGCAATCTTTCAAAGGTCATGGCAAGAGGTGATGTGTGTACTTACACATACACCCTGTGATTGTGTAAGTGATCCTGGCTGAACACAAGACTCATCACCCCCAATAATCTCTGCTTCCCATAGGAAGTTGTAAAACTGTTATTTTGTGAAACTGAACTGTGACTGTCCCTTGTGAAACAGAACAGCTGGTTACAGCTACCAGAGGTTCCTTGTTGTTTTAGGTAACTGAGAAGCTAAAGCTTGATACTGACCTCTTGAAAACCACTGCATTTCCACAGGATAGCACAACTGGGTTTTCATGGTGGAGGAAGAGGGGTGTCTTCTGAAAAAGGGAAATTACGTGAGGAGATCCACAGGTTCCCCAGTCTGTTCAGAAGTGAGGAAACGCATTAAAAAGTTTTCAGGCACTATCTTTTGAGTGGAAATCTATTTAGACATTGTTATACTATTATCAGTCCAGTATTGGAACAAAAGTGTGGATTCAACAGAAAAACTGGAATTCTGCATCATTCAATTGAGACTGTCCTCCTGGTTCCAGTATCATGAGAGAGGAAGAATAAGCAGTAAACCTGTGGATGGAATCAGTGGATTCAGAAGGGACTGAACAAATTAATTGGCAAGAAATTCCTATGTAAATACTACAAAGACAGAGGAGCACTGTACCCTCTAATGTGACAGTGCTGGATGTTGGGGGTAGCAGGACTGAACTGGACAAAAGTAGACAGATTCTCATTCTCTCAATAAACAGGACCTCCTTCTCTTGCTTTCCAAGATGGAGCAGGATGAGTAGGAGTGTTAGTCTGACCTAGCAGGGCATTGCTGTCTTTCAATGGTCCTATGTCCCACAGTGCTGTAGGCAGAAGCGTATGACTAGCAAAAGAATTCCAGCCATGTTCCTTTAAGGTTTGACCAATTTGCTAATCTGAGAAGTTGAGGGTAATTTTTTATCATTTGCCTACTTGAGTCTTTTTGCAGTTGATAGATTCTTTTTATCTTACAGTCATAGACAATTACCTTGATTTTTTTTAATGATGTTCTTAATGTGTTTTCCAATACCTCTTTAAAGGAGTTAGTGCATGCTTTCCATCTGTTTGTTGGTGGTTTTTTTTTTAATCTCCCATTCAGTTTCTGCAGTGATTATAAATACAGGCCATGAAGATAGCAAGGAAATATTATATCATATACCAAGATAACAGCACTGTTACATCAAAATATGCTATCCCAGATCTGGATAATAGCTTACCCCATCTTTTCAGCTCTATCAGTGGGTCAAAGGTAGTAGCTCTCACTGTAAACCGTGACTTTTACAACAAAATCTGATTTTGTTTGTTTGTTACAAGACTATACGCCCATTTTGCCAATAAGAAAGAGTTTAAAGTGTTTCATGTGGATGGTGAAAGGGTTGTTTCTACACCTGTTTGCTTAATAGCATTTTCATACTTCTTAGAATCAAGAGGGAAAGAGATTTTGGTGCTTGTGTGGCTTCCTCATCGCATCCCTGGTAGGTGGGGCAGATGGAGATACAAATTCAATCCTGACAGCATAGAATGAAAGAGTTAGATGTGTCGGTTTTGTGTAGGAGCTTTTAAGACCACAGGTTAATCATGCTGTGATTACAAACTAGTTTTTCATTCATGGTAAGAACAGAGAGCTCATTCTCTCAGGTTTCACTGTATTTATTGTGAATTTACAGGGGGTTCATTGGCCAGAGGAAAACTTGGTGGCCATCTAAACTGAACATACAACTTCCCTGAATTTAGTTGTATTTCAGCTTGCATTTGAGGTATATTTTAGAGGGACGTTCAATCTATTTGAGGTTGCTAGTGATACAAAATCCATCACAAACTTTTGTGGTTCATTAGCTTCACTGCTTTTATTTCTAGATTGAGTATGTGTGGTTTCAGCTTCATCTCATTTATGATAGAGTTGTTTTTCATCAAGATTCACTTAATCCTTTATAGGTACTTCATTATGAAATCACTGTTTAATCCTCCCTTTTTTAAAAGTAAACAAATTGTTATTCTGGGTTCTTCTGTTACCAAGTGTGTTTCTTTAACTATTCTGAAAGCTCTTTTCTGCTCTCTGTTTCGTTAGTAATAATCTTGTTGAATCATGTCACAAGAATGAGTAAAACCTCCATGTGGTGGCCACTACCTCACTAAATACAAAGGTGGACTAAGTATTGTGTGTAAAACTGCCTTGTTTACATACTCATGGTTTGTATTAACTAGTCTGGCTAGTTAGAGTGTTGATTGTCTGTCAGGATTCCCAAATCTTTTTCTTTAATTTTGTAATTAATTCACTGGACACCTAGTTTTATATATATAGGTGTATACATCCACTCCTACCTCTTACATTAATAGAGTGGGAGACTTTATTCGCTTTGTGGGTGATATACATGCTAGCAGAATGCAGATGCTGTCTTCTTTATGTATTGTCCTTGTCCAAATTGCAGATATCATTCTCACGTTGTATCTGCATGGTCTTGGGAATCTGATAATATGTCAATAAGCTTGTAAGAAGGCTCTTTAGTGAAGTCTCACTTGTTAACGAGCTGAAAAGAGTACAGGAAGCAAAACATGGTGAACTTTAATAGGGGTGTGCTGGGTTCAGTCAGGAAAGGGCTAACTCCCTTTACTCTGGTTGCCAGGGAACTCTGTTGCTGAACAGTAAGTGAAAACATTGATAAGGCCTCAGCTGGTGCTGGGATGGCCTGTACTGAACTCAAGGTCTTTTGTCCGCTTCGGATACTGTAGCTGACCCAGACTGACCAAGGCAGTATTTCATCCCATAGTTACGTCATGTTCCGGTCTCTTTGGGTGGGGAAGAGGGTCCGGTAGCCATTACTCTTCCCTTCTCTCTCTCTCCCTTACTCCCTTGCTCGTCTCTCCGAGCGCTTGCTAACCCTCCTGTGTTAGCTGCTTTGCCAGCTCCTCTGCTGGCTCATTCGTGTGGGAGCTGGTGGATTGTTTTGAGTTTTCTGGCCGTGTTATCGGTGATAAGGTTTGCTCAGAATCTGCTGCCGCAGCTCTCGGGCTGCGATCACTCTCGGGCTATGGTTCTCGGGCTCTCGGGGTCTGATTTTCATCCCTCAACATCTGGGTGTGCATTGGTCAGTGGATGGTGGGAAATTGTATCATATTGTATATATTGTACTATATGTTTCATTTTCTACTATTTTAAGTATTTAGTAGTAGTAGTACCTGTACATATTGATTTAGATTTAATTAGTAAAGAGTTCTTATCTCAATTTTATGGGCTCCCTTATTTCTTTTTCCTCCGATTCTTCCCCTCCACTGGAGGAGGGGAGGGGGATTTGTGAGAGCAGCTTCGTGGTATTTTGCTAGCCGGAGTTAAACCACGACAAGGGGAAAATAGCAACGAGGCCAAAATGAGGAGATTTCTGTATTCTTACTCACAGAAAACGTTGGTGGAAGGACACTGAATATCAGTCCAAGCAGGAACAATTGCCAGTGTTCAATGCTTATTGATTTTATCAGTGAAGCAAAACAAGCCCAGCTTAATAGTTAATTGTGAGACAGGATCCTGCCAAGACCTCCTTCACTTATTCAGTGACATTGCAACCCTCAGTACTTGTCAGATAAATGATATGAAAATGAGAATTGACCTCGGAGGTAGTAAAAACTCAGTGTCATAGAAAAATGAGGGACACATGCTGCAGCTGAATTTTAGATATCACTGGCAAACTCTAAGTGATCCTACCTGGTAACACAGTTACCCAAAGTTATTGATCCCCAAAATATTGCAACAAAATGGACCAAATCTGTCAAGAATAACTAGTGCTGCAGTACAATTAAAATTAATAACAATTTCTAAATAACTTATATGGAACGTATTCATATGGCAGTAAAAATGTGCTCTTCCAAAGTTTTCAGGTTGAGTTTTGGCTACAAGATACATCATTAGTTCTGGAATTAGAAATTTAGCAAGTGTTTTTGAAAGTCATTGCAAACTTCTATCTACAAAATCAGATGCCTAGTAAGGATTTTCTACAGTTTTATGATAAGGATAGTACCTAACTCTAATGAGAGCATTAGAGTCCAGGAGCTTTATTCCTTAGCCACTAACAAAAGGTAATGAGTGCAATAGAGAGCCTACAGGGGATGGGAACATAATAAAAATCATAGACCTCAACTTATTTGGAGTAAGTTAGGAGTAAAGTCTTGAATATTTTGTATGCTGCCCTAATGTACTTTTTAACATATCCACAACACTATAAAAATATCACTGACCAGTAGTAATTACGTGGGGATCAGAAGACATCAGGGCATCCATTTTTCTAATACAGGTGTGTTTAAAAAATGAAGCATCATAAACTCAAAACCATACCAAATATTTTTATCAGGTGGTAGCAGTTAGCATTGAGCTGGTATCTTTCTGTCTGTTGTAAGTTGGAAGAACTAGGAGCTAATACATAAGCTGCTTCTTCAGTAAATCTCATCATCTATTCAGGTCTTCCCTGGGAAAAAAGATGCTGAAGGTGCAGACCGGTGAGGGCATGAAGATCACCTGCTGCAGACTTTGCTAAATGAAGAAGGGAAAGAAAATCCAGAGCAGAGATACACTTGTTACAGGCATTCTGTAAGATGTATAAACTAGGTCTTACTTGGAAAATGTTGCTGGCAAAGCTGGGTTGGTTGGAAGTATGAATTTTGCAGTATTTCTGAATGAGGAAAGCTTTGTGGTAGGCAAAGCAATGTCCGCACAGAAGTGCTGCCTCTCTTCTTTTGCTTGGCAAACTGGTATAAATTTTTTTTTTTGCTGTCTTTTTTACCTCATTATGACGAATTCTCTGCTGGGAGAGTTTGACATTATATCCCCACTTATTTAGCCATGTTGGGGACATTTTGTTAACGTAAATCTGCCCGTAGGAGAAAAGGGGTGGGACCTGCCAGACATTTATGCAGAGTGAGCTTAGAAGAAAAATCCATACAATAGTGCACCGTGTTTTACAAACATCAAGAAAAAATTAGGGAAAATGTGTTTATTGGATAGTTTTGCTCAGGCAGAAGTCATCTTTCCCAGAAATCGCGGAGATGACCTTCAGAATAAACTAAATGCTGGGAAATAAGATAGATGCTGTCTAGGAACATTTGCTGTTAGTGATTTTTCTGAATTTTCCAGTTTAGATAAATAGCTCTGTGCAGTTTTAGACGCCATCAGGAGCCTCTCCTGCTCTCCTACAAAGGATATGAAATTAATCTTAGGAAATTCCAGCTTGCATCTATATATGATGCTAATCTTTCTGTCTGTTTTAATGAACTGTTTGTTGCATACTTAGGAGTAAAAACAGATCTTATCATGCCAGATGTACTTTGTTGGTGTAAATCTTGGCTTCATAGTGTGCATTCAAACTGGCATGCTATTCATATTAACAGTGCTAAGCTTAGTGGCATGAAAAATGTGTCAGAAATGTTAAACGTGCCTGCATGTTTGGCATATGGTATCCTTTATAGGTACACCAAATCATAGGATAGGCTGTAAGTTATGAAAAAAACAGGGTGTTAAATGTGAGTATCTGATACAAGTTAAGGACTGGAGTGACATCCTTGAAGATTTCAGAAGTTATAGCTGTAAAATTTGAGTCTGTAAGTAGCACTCTGGTCATTTCCAACTAACAGGTTAAAAGGAAGCAAGTGGAACAGTTCATTGTTTTTGTCAAGGTGTTAATTTGACAGGAAGGCAAAGAGGGGATTAGTTTTTCTAAAAAATTTAAACATCTAAATCATGGAGCTTTTTTGCATTAAAGTGGCTGAAAAGGAATCCACCTGGTTAGGCTGACACATTTGATACTGTCTTTGGGACAGGCAGGCAGTGTATGATGTAGGCAGTTGTGATTGCTTTTGTCACGTGAGTGGGCCTATTGCAGTTTTTCAAAGCAATTTAACAGTATAGTCATACGAAGAAAAAGAAAATTTGAGCATCAGGCTTTTCAGGTGAAATGAATGGCAATTGCAGATGCTCGGTGCCTGACCTAGACTGGGAATTTGGTAGTGTTGCAGACCTCAGCTGAAAAGGGTCTGTTTACTAAACCTGGGATGGTTCATAAATCCACTGATGAAGGGTAACGGAACAGCACATGAACTTCCCTGGAAAATGCATGGGGTCCCTAGCCTTTCCAGACTTGTGGGCACGTGACACAGCATACAGCTGGGAGCAGCCCAGTGTAAGCAGCAGCGAAGCAAAAAGGTACAGGCCATAGAAAGCAGTTTGTTTAATTTCAAAAACACCATGTGTGGTATGTCTGGAGGGGAAAAAGAAAAAGGGTTACAGAATGCTCTTTGTTTGCTTAACTTTCACAACATTTATACCAAACTGGAAGCATGTCAAGTGTAGATACACAAACAGTTTTCCCCATAATTTCCCCTCTGGTTCTGGTTAGAAACTCACTCTTCTCTTTTTTTTACAGTGTATCTCTGTGCTGAGGCCTCTCTATTGAGAGGGGCCTGGTAGGTTTCCTAGCTGATTTTGTAAACTTAGAATTATTTAGACTGTAACTATTTCCTGTAAGAAATCTGACAGTATATCTTTTAACAGTAGAGCAGACTCAGGGACAGTCGCATCTCATGATTTTGCATGGAGTCAGCAACATGAAGAGGTGCTCACAAGCAGGCATTTTCCTCCTGTTTAAGAACAGCCTTGATGAAGTGACAGCTCTTTTTCACAGACAATCTTACTTTAAAATAACTAAGTATTTTCAACAGCCATGCTTTGAGTTGTGTTAGCAGTTCCCCCTATTTGCATCCTGGTTAAGATTCTGTACATTGCATTTTGCTTGAAATGAAAGATGTCATTGAAGCTTCCAGGTAGTACTATTTAGCTGAATCTTCTTCATCTGTTTCAGTCTATTTGAAGATTTTTAGCGATTTCTTAACCTCCCGGTCCCTGAAAGGAGGTAACACTGTTGCAGTAGACACAATGAACAAGATGCGTTGGAAGTAGACGTCAACTGGAATATATATCTAACATGTCAATATTTTTGAAAAGGCAGGTGGGTGTAATCATCTTTGTTCCTTTTCAACTGAATTTTCTGGAGATAGGAGGAAACGTTAAAAGAAAAGCCAAAAAGCTTCCCTGTGAAACATGTGTCACATTTTGGCGGTTGACACAGGAAAGTCTTTTTTTGTCCTGCGGCATAAAACGGTGAGACTGCTCCAGGATGATATAAACCTCATACATTGATTTCATATTCAGATTTTCACTGAGACCTGCATACAGTTTCTTGAAGTGACCTGGAGATGTAAAATGTTCCTGTTCTCTCACAGGCTAATAGGTGCAATATTGCTAGGTGCTGATATGATGCCATTTCGGTTTCTGCTCTAATTCCGTGGCATATGCTGGCAATTTAAATGACAAAAGAAATCACGTAGGTACATTCTTGCAGCTGTGCATTTTACTGTTTCGCTGCAGTGATTTGCTGAGCAAACTTGACTATCTAATAACTTAGTTCATTAAATGAATGCATCTGTCTTCATTCCTCTTTGCCAGTAGTTCATTATGCATACATTAAACTTAGGTAATACGTACAGAGATTGATTAGAGTTACAGAGTACAGGTTAGCAGCCCAGAAATGCCTGAATCATGCCTTTTCTTTTTTTCCTGTTGGCAAACTTATTTTACAGAAATAGTAAATCCTTGTGGATTTTAAATGCTTATTGACAGCTGAAGTAATTTGGCAAATTTCAGTATAAGCCAGTAGCTTGTTTCGTAGTTCTTTAACCCCGCTTTTACTCTGGCTTTGACTATATTTTCACTTCATCCTGAATGTTGAGTACGTTAATGCTCCTTTTGTCACAGGCATTTTTTTTATTACTACAAACACCTAATAAAAAAATTCAGTGCATCCTGTTTGTCAGGTGTTGTTGCATATTAAATTCACCCCTGAGCCATCCTTGTAACTTTAGTTTTATATCAGACTGAAGTATAGAAGAAGAATGAGTCATTATCAGATCACTCTTTAAAACATTCATAGCTATACATTCTTTCAGACTATTTTTGAATTACCATCTCCCAGAAGTGGGCATTTCTGGGTTGTGGTATTCCTCAAAGGTAGGGAGTAAGCAAAACATAAAAGTGTCGGTGATCACTAAGCACAAAGGACAAAAGGTAAAACCTGCAGGAAATACTCTCATTTTCCTTTTTTTGTAATTCATTTCTCATCTTTCCAAAGGGTTGTCTAATCTTACACACAAAGACTTTTTCCTTTTGTCGTGCCAAATCTCACTCAGTACTACCAAGTAGAAAGATGGGGGGGTTGTATCATTCAGCTTTGTATGTTCTATAAACAAAGAGATACAGGGCCTCTAAAAGAGTATCTGCTCCTTAACCAAGTACTAGGGGAAGTTCTACTAGCCCATTCTTCCCAATTGCAGTCATCAAAATACATATTTGAAAATTCACCATTCGGTATTTGAATGCTTGCAGAATAGTTTATCTAAAAAGGAGTGACGCTGTTACTGTATTCTTTTCTATATTTCACTGATAGTGTATCCTTACTGCTTCAATTTTGCCATGATACTAGTGATCTTGGTTCCACATCATAAAAAGGGAAATCTATGTTTTAACTAAAATGTTGAATTATGTAGCAACTGTAGACCATGACAGGCAACTCAAAGTATGTTTAGTAAACATAAATGACAGCACAAATGGAGAAATAGGATCTAATGGCACTCTTGCGAAAACTTACCTGGTAGCCACATGATGTTGAAACATTGGAAGGAGCTGCAAAACATGTCTTAAATGTCAAAAACCTAAGCAATTTAGGTCATTCTTAATCTAAAATGAAAAGAAGATTAAGAGATGATTTGATCAGAGGTTACAGCTCTGTATCTGCAGACATATCCTCAATGTAATGGTGATAGTATAATGAGATCTTGGGATTGAAGACTTGTCTGCTCCCAGTCCAGACAGATATTACCTGCACATGTAGGAGATTTTCCATCACATGATGCTTTCAAAGCCATGTTGGATGTATTTCTGAAAGTTAATCTGTAGCTGCAGGTATCGCTATATCAGGTTTCTCGGCTTGTGTCACTCAGCTAGAGAATTGTTCTCAGTGGTTCCTTCTTGCTTTGAAACACAGAAATGCAATCAATCCTGTAGTCCATCCTGCCTGATCCATTTTGGTAACCGTAGAAAGCAGAGAAGCTGGAACAGTCAGGAATGCTTTTGCGAATAGTGTCACCTCGGCACAAATAAATCTTAATTAGCGAGAGTTCTCCTGGTGCTGATTTCTCAGTAAAGGAAATGGAGAGGAAGTTCACAGATTCACAGAGTGTAGAGGTTGGAAGTGATTCCATCAAAATTATGGGAAGAAGTTTTATAAATCAAAGTGCTGCATCAGTGTCAAAGCTCTGTGGTGTTCTGCACAGCAGGGCTTCTGCTAGCAAAGGAGGAGGGTTACTGAAGCCTTTGTCCAATTCAGACAGAAATCTAGAGCAGACTAATGTCACGGAGCTCTGTCCTTTCTTCATCAAGAGTGTTTAACAGAGACATGCAGAGGTGTTCGTGGAAGTACTGCTGCTGCACAAGCCATTCCGTGTCTCATTTGCTGCAACATCAGTTTCTCTGCCCTTAGCAAATGCAGTCTTATTCCACTTGTATCCTCTCAGAATGCTGCTACAAAAATTCTCCTCCTAACTTGTCGCTTAGATCATGTCAGTACTGCCCTTGCTGTATCACATCAAGCAACCTATTACTCTACATTTTATAGGTCCTCAAATCAGATAGAAGAACTATGTTTTCAATTTAGCATGTATGTGCTATTGAAGGGGTCTGGTTGGACAGCAGGTGAAAAAAATGCTGGTTTTTGACTGCTTTGACTGCTGCCACAGATAACGCAGAAGCAGAAAAATGCTTGAGCTTACTGAAACCTATCAAGTGCCTCAGGTGGAATGGGTCCTTGTCTGAAGATAACAAGTTGATCATTGCAAATCCTCAAGCTTGCAGGTAGTGATCAACAGATAGTGTAGATACTTTCCTAAAGAAAGACTGTGGATGCTCTCCCAAAGAAACCCATCAATAAAAACGCTAGAACTTCACAGCTAGTTTAAGGAATAAATGTGCTTTAATTAGACTGCATCATTGATCAAGTTTGTAGTTCACACTGCATCTTTATTCCAACCCTGTTGCAAGGTGGCACATCAGGGATAAAAATATCTTTTGTTCTTTTAAGTCATAGTGCAAAAAAAAAAAGTTTGTTGTTGTGATTCCACCAAAATGTGCATCTCACAGTACTATATTAAAATATTCATATTTACTGAAGCCAGATGTTTTAATGTTTTATAATTTTATTAAGAACTTTTCCACTAACAGAATTTCTCTGATAAGATTTGCTCAGGGATTGTGAATAGTAATTGTGTTACTTTTGACACTCGAACTTGAAACTTTCTAAACCCATTTTAATTAAAATATGTTGATTGTTCTTCAATATACTTACAAGAATTCAATCTTGTAATTTGATTCTTTACCTATAATAGGGGATTAGAAAAACTGTAATCTTGTATGGTTTCAATTTCCTTCTAAGCAGGTGTTCTGCATGGCATTACATTCCACCTTTATGGACATCTACACAAATTCAGGAAACAGGAAGTATATGAGCAAAAATGTCAGAAAGATACCTTAAAAATAAGAACCCTTCTAAATGGCATGGCGGCTTCAAACATTTTCTTGATGGCTATGATTTTGCCCTTTCCCACCATTAAGCTTTCCCACACAGTCTAAAACTAGGTGAAATGCAAAATGAATTGTTTTCACAATTGCTATCGCAAGACAACGTAGAGAAGGAAGGGCTTGTTTTTCTGACTGTGTGTGGCCTGATAGTTTCAGTCCTTGATGTAGGGTGAAAAACAAGCTACAGAGAGAAGAATTCGAAAGTGGCCACTGACAAAAAAATCCCAATAGCCCCAGCTCTTAGAAGAATAATCAGATGCCATGATCTGTTTTGAGAGAACTCAAGTTGATCTCTTTCAGTGCGCGGTATCTGTCAAAGTAACATTATGAGTAATGTTTGGGAGTATTTTGAGTATCGACATGCATTCTTGACTGGCGGGTTTCTGGTATTACTGTGCAACCCCATTATGAACGAAAGCAACCTAAAAACACGTATTTGAAAACTCTATTTCATTATGGAATTTCTGTGAGCAGGACTATCCAGAGGACCAAAAAGTCTGTTGTTACCTTACCAGCACCTGTCTTGCTTGGAGAAGCTTCTAGACATCCAGCTCCCACCCTAGTCTGCATATCTGCTGCAGTTAGCCTGGAGAAACCCCTTGGCTTCTTACACGACTGCTTCCATGGACCACTTTTCCCTCTAAGTTCAAAATAGCCTTTTTTGGATGCTCATATGACACCATCCTTTGTAAGATGGAGTACGATGATCATTCTTATCACTGCTGTATGAAACTGTCTCTGTGAAGACTGATTTTACCCCATGCCAGGCCAGGCCTGCGTTTTCTGATGGTTTTTACCACTCCTGTATATGAGGAGTGGATTAAGGCCCAAGCAGGATGTTGGCTCTTGAACATGTGCCGTTGCTAGCATGGCTGTGCTGCTGCTGGAAAATTCCTGGGGCAGTTGGCTATAACTGCACTGTAGACTGTGGGATGGAAATGTTAAGCATTTGGAAGGTAATAATGGTCTAACTCTGGTCACTATAAAAAATTAAATGTGGTTCTCCAACAGCTGATTGTGAATTTTTCTCTACTACGCTCACAAAAAACAGTTGTACAAACTACAGAAGCGTAGAAAGGGTCTTAGTCGTACAGTCCTCCTGAACATTTCACTCCTGAAATGTAATTACTGAAGTTACTGTGGTGTGCTTCGATAACTGTGTCAAATATCAGGTGTTTCTTCCAATACTGTTCTGCTAAGAAATTCATGAGGTTCTTGTCTGTTACTGGCTTTCGGTTAGTGGTTATTTGATTTCATATCTGGGATATTTATATTAATTTCTAATATTTTTGTTATAAACAGAGTTTTAAATGCAATGATTGTGTTTCATGCTAAATTGGAGACCACCCCTGTTGTATGCCTCAGTTTTGATTTAGAGTTGGCTGCCAAGTTACCAGTTTCTGTGCCGTAGAATATGAGAAACGTACACAAAACCACATAGCACAATGACTAATTTCTTTGTACATGGGAAACCAACCATACCCAGGTGTGAGCAGTGCTGCCGTGTCCTGGTGGCCCAGTGTTTTCAGGGAGTGATGTGATCTTGTCCTGTACATCACGGCCTGTGGCTGATCATAAGATGTCATTACTTGCTTTCCTATGTCATGTCTAGGACAGGCAACAGTCAGACTTTTTCCAGTTTATAAGCACTGGTGGAAGGTAATTTTTCTTTAGATGATATTTCTACAGTGGCAAAGTCATCTTGTAGATGCTGTTATAGCTGGGGAAAAAGTAAAAAACAATAAAAAAGGACTGTCTAATACCCTGTATGCAACCAAAACAGCTGTTGGTATAAAACGAGTGTATTTTAGGCAGTTTTGGGCAAGTGCCTGAGCCTTACCCATCTCCCTTGCTTTGACTGAAAATGGTACAACTTTTCACCTTTGCATTTATCCAGATTATCAGTGTCACGTTAGCCCAGCAGCTGACCCAAGGCAACCTTCATTGGCATTGTTCTACATTTACAGTCCTGATGGTAACTGCCATGTGTTGTACCTCATAGATGTGCTCTGATGCGCCTCATACCAGTTTGTCTTCTGCTGCGGGTTGCTGGGTTCTGAACTAGGACCTGGTTTGGGGATTGTCCCTCCGCAGGCTGGAGGTGATGGCACAGGGTAGGTTAAGGTCAGCTTCATCTTTTCAGATCCTCTTCACCAATGTGGTTTTGTGTGCTTGTTTTTAATGAGTTTAATGTTTTTAATGAAAAATTAAAAGTTAGTGAAAGGCAGTCATGAAAAAGGCAGCCAGGAATGGTATGTTCATCATCTCTTGACATCCCTCTTGTCACGCTCAGAGAAATAAACCTACTCACAGGATTTGAAACACAACTTATATCTACTTAGTAGATATGATGTCCCCAGTATAACAAACTGCTATTTCTTAAGAATTGACTTTATCTTTCAGTGATTCCTTATTAAGGAATGAAATGCCTACTGGAATGTAAAGCAAAATGTTTCCTCTGCAGAATTTGTGCTGACGTACAGAGAAAATCATACAGGGACAGCATTGAGTATATTTGCAACAGACTTACCAATTACTTATTTATTGATTATATATGTCTTTTAGTAGGAAGCAATCAGTAACAGCAAGTATTTTTTCACTTCTAGGTTAAGTTCTATTTATGCCCTGTCCTGGCTTTACTGAAAAAACTCATGCACTAGGCACTTGACCTGATGATGTAGATTTTCTTGGATTTTAAAAGGAAATTTTCATGGAAGGGACAGAAAAGACACTTAGTATCTGGAATGAAGGCAAATGTTTTTCAGCTTTACTTTAATAAGTAAACTAAGATATAAAATTGTAGGAATATAGAAAGTAGATGATAAAACTTTGATTAAGAGTGTTCTCAGCTTTCAAATGTTGTTCTGTGAAAAAAAAAAAAAAAAATCACTTCTGTAGTCCAGAATTTAATTTTCTTTTTGAAGAAGCGAATATATTCCAGGATCACAAATCTTATGAGTCAGTTTATTTTCCGTGCTTTTTATTCATTAAAACATGTTATTTACAGACATCAAAAGGCACAAAATTACAAAAGGTCTGATCATGTATAAAATTTCAGAAGCTTTATCATGATACTATTTTCCTTAAAGAAGAATTAATTTGACATGGTGTTTCTTGGATTTTATTTTCCTGCAAGTTGGTCCATTTAGTCATCACCTTACAGTAAGATTTACCCAGTCTTGTATTTGAGCATGTGCTTATCTTTGAAGTTTCCTTGTGCTGTGTTGAGATCATACTCTTGTTACACCAACTGACCCTGCTGCAAGTCAGGCACACACAACTGTGGTATTGCAGCAGCAGACCCAACAGGAGCATCCAGACCAGGAATTAAGAAAACCGCAGCAGTGTAATGTTTTCTTCAGAGTTGAGCTGCTATGTATGCTCTACCTTACAGGACTGGAGATATCAACGAAGCTCTCGGGAGCAGAACCTTTCTTTATCATCTTACGCTTGAATGTGTGTACAAGTATGCATATATGTACAAGTACATATGTTTGCACTTGCCAACCCCATCTGCAGTATTCAGCAGGATTTCTGAGTCCTGTACTGGGGGTAGGTGGATGCTGATCCCACCGCTTAGGAACCCAAAACCCTCCCCAGGCCGAGGGAAGGCAGGACCCAGTGTGAGCCGTTTCACTTAAGTGCTGCTGGAGTTGTTAATGCTGGAAAGGGAAGAAGTTCCCAAGTGCATTTCTCCAACTGAAGTGTAAAATGGTATTGATTTGGGCTTTTTATAGACTTAGAACCATCTTTTCTCTACATGGTTTCAGTTTAGAATAGTTCATTTGGTTCATATCACAGAGCTGTACTGCAGGAGTGGTGTTCTGATATTTGATACTTCATAAACTGTTATGGGGTATGAAGATATTTCTTAAACCCATGTTCTATATTTGGGTTACCACTCAGCAAAGACTTGTAAATTCAATTCCTGTTTTACTCATACATTATAAGAAACGTGGAAATAAATTCTTTGCCTTTCCTTCTGATGCTGGGTGTGCTAATATTATTAGCAATGTGGGAGTACATGCAGGAAAGAACAGGCCCCAGAGACTTATAATTAATTAGGAGTTTTCTGGTTGACATTAGTAATGAATTATGAGTGAGGTGATACATGAAGCAGTTTGATTTTTAACCCACAAAGAGTAACGTAGCATCATGTTAACTAGAGAATAGAGACTGACCTTGGATTAGTTGGGGAATAGCGTGTACAGATGCGGTTGCTCGTTGGATTGGAAATGAAGTCCCAAGGTTGTTCTGATATCGGGCATTTTGATAATACTCAAGCGGGATTAGTCTGTAATAATCATGTCAAAGCAATGCAGATGAGTAAACATGTAATATGTAGCATTATAAGAACAGTAATCATGCATGATTCAAGAAAGCAAAGATGAAATATGGAAAGACTGGGGTATCAAATGGGCCTGGTTCAGAGCACTTCCAGGGATAACAGTCTCTTATAAGCAAAAACAGCTTTGGTAGTTTAATTTCTTCCTGCTATGATTATGTACAACAGAAGCTTCAAAATCTTTCAGAGGTGCAAACCTGATGAAACTGTTGCATACTCTTAGATGACCTTACCCGTTAGTTAACAATAAACATTTTACACCACCACTCCCTTACAGTGTTGGTACATCTTTCGCTCCTACGTTGCAAAAGGAAGAGTGTTTAGCAGTCCCTGCTCTGTTGGCAGTGGTATGCAGAAACTTGATAGCGTACGTGGTCAGTAGGAGCACGCCTGGTCATTAATTTCCATGCCAGTAGTTGCAGGGAACTATATAATCCTTAGCCAGCTTAAAACACTGTCCGGATGATCCATTCCACATGTCACTTCAAGCAGCAGAGTATTTCCCAGCATTCAATTGCAAACTCAGAACCTATGTGAAAGATGAAAACACATGGCAGTATTATGCTATTGCAAAATTCTAAGCATGAGCAGACCATTGTTGATGACCTGTATCCATGTTCCAGCGAAGTATTTGTTAAAAAAACAAACAAACAAAACCCAAACAAAATATAAACAAAAAACCCAACCAAACAAACCAAAAAAACCAACCAACCAAACAAAAAACATTAGGTGGTCCTGAGAAACAGATTGTACCACTGAGAAGTACACAGGAAGAATTTGGTTTGGGAGGTGGGGAAGAGATGGAAATTTTCCTTTTGATTCCAGATCTCATGATCAAGTAAAGCCTGAATACTGAATAAACACGTGTGTGTGACACATTGGCCGAGCACCTGAGGTTGTATCATGGGTGCAAATGTACAGCATTTTTGGTTGCAGGAAGTACCGTAACTAACTCTTGTAATCATTATGAATATTTGCAGGTTTTTATAAAACTGAAAACAGCGTTTTGGTCCGTAGTGTCTCCTACAGCAGTGCAACATGTCTACATGTTCAGATGCAGGTAATCACATCTGTTCTTTCTGAACTGCCAAGAAGGCCAGATGTGAGCAAACGTTGTGGAAGCTCAATAGCTTCCAAATGATGGTTTGTTGTTAGCCAGTTTGAGAAAGCACCAGGTAGCTGTGCTACTGTATGCTTCTGATTGGATAGAGACAGGGTTTGAACAGTGCCAGTCTCTTGTAATCTTATCTTTTTACAAATACACCTTTCACTTCTTAAATACTCGTTTGAATAATCCATGCTGCTGATTGAATACACTGATGAATTTTGTCTTAAAGCTAAAGACAAAAAAGCTTTATAAGCAGAATTATTGCCCAAGCACTTAAGTCATGTTATATACTGATCAAATTGTGAATAACGGAAGTGAGGTCATCATCAGCTGGAATGGAAAGAATAGCCTGTCAGCCACCTAGAAAGGCACAGGAACAGGGCATAGGTTGGTATTACATCTGCAGAAGATTCAGTGGTTAATCGTACTAGAGGTACTACCAAGGTTGACAAGATACTTCTGCAGGGCTGGAGGCTCTTCTGAACTGTTTCTTCTGCCCACCACCATTATCTCTGTATTGCTCAGGTTTGGCAGTTCTCATTCAGGGCAGCTGTTCTTCATCCTGAGGTCAAGATGTATTAGGTCATCTTCTCTGGAACGAGTTGCCCAGAGAAGCTGTGGATGCCCCATCCCTGGCTGTCTTCAAGGCCAGGCTGGATGAGGCTTTGAGCAACCTGGTCTAGTGGAGGGTGTCCCTGCCCACGGCAGGGGGCTTGGAACTAGATGATCTTCAAGGTCCCTTCCAACCCAAACCATTCTATGATTCTCAATTATATGGAAAGGCATTGATAGAACCTTGTTGCTGTTTGTGTAGTGCTTATTCTAGACCTTACTGGTGAACATATGAGTGTATACAAGGAACTTGCTTGGGTTTTGGGTGGCTTTTCGTCTTTAAATCTCATGCTGCCACAGCAAGATTGCTAGTGCAGTGCGGACATACTGTTTGTACAGTGCATATCTGGTGTTGGTATCTGTCCAGTTCACCTAAAAGCTGGATATTGATGCTGAAAAGGACCAGAGAGAGCGGGATGGTCCTTCCAGGATTTCATAATTTTCTAGGTGGGTCTTTAGAAATTCATGCGTTTTTCTAGAATATCTGGGCAGCTGGTGATTTTAGTAGGTCTTCTCTGACCGTAAACCCTGGACATGAAGTATTGATTCCTTCATGGCTTTCCAAGCAGTTGCAACCCTGCTGGAACTGTGTGTATGTAGATTGCTTTGTCCAGCCATGTGCAATAGGGACATCTCTTTTTGAGAGCTGGAGGCTCTCTGTTGCAGGTGACTTGCATTTGTTGAGGTCTGTGAGATTATGCTAAATGGGCAAACTGCAGGAGAGGGCATGCAACTATGGCTATGAAAGCCATTCACTTACTTTATACTTGTTCTGCAGAGATTTCACAGAGTTACAGTGGGAGATCTATTTGTGTAAGAATCAGTAATAAAACTGTTAAGATCTGAGTCTGGATCTAAAATTTTCTAGTACTGTTATATCATTATGTCTTTTACCCTTCTATTTAGTTAATCAGTTGAAGTACTTTATAAAACATAGGGTTGAGAAGGAGAAAGCAGAAAATGAGAAAAGACTGCTTTTTAAAAATGTGAAACAACTACCTTTAGTTGTAAGTGTTGCCAGACTTCGTATTTATTAGCTCTGTATAGTATACTAGCACACTGGTGTAGTTTTTAATAACCTTTTACAGAACATATGTCTCAGATTTGTCTATATGCAGACCCTTGCGGACAGAAGTTGTGAATTGTAACATAAAGAATCTCCAGATGTACGCCTTATTTCTTATTAACATCCACAATGATTTTCTTGGGAAGTAGATGACATTTTAGAAAGGTAACATCTGTGTTATCACTTAAATTTTAATAATGCCAATAATTTTCTTTCAACAGAGGAATTCAAGGGCTCAACAATTGTTGAATTAATGAAAAAAGAAGGCACCACCCTGGGGCTTACAGTATCGGGTGGAATTGACAAGGATGGGAAACCAAGAGTATCTAACCTTCGCCAAGGAGGAATCGCTGCTAGGTAACCACATCTCAAGCCACAAAATGCATTATAAGATGTGATTGCTTCAGAAATACGTACCGCATCAGAAAGGTCACTAACAAATATGTGACTAGATGCATCTATAATGGCAGCCTGTCAGACCAGAGAAGCTCAGAGAGAAAGAGCAACAGCTGGTCCCCATCTTCCCTCAAGGCTACTTTGACAAAAATTAGAAATACCAATGAGATATTTGAAAGTCATTGTAAGACTAATTACGTTTCTTCTAAATTATATAAATTTTATTTCTCCTTTGTTGTGTCCTTGAACAAAAACTTGAGAGAAGAAGCATAAAATACTGACGGGGGAAAAAGTAAAACTGAAAACCTAACCATAGTACTACCATAATTTAATTAAAAAACCTGTTAACCAACTGGTTTTAAGATTAGAAAGAAGTCTAAAGTCATAGCTACTTTGCTTACTACTACAATTGAAACCAAAAAGCTGTTATTCATAAGTGAAACAGGTCATAAGGTAAAAGTTAAGCTAAATTATTTCAAGTAACTGAGCAGAACATACGCTTTTGGGCTGTGGCGTATCTTGTGTAGCCATAATGTTAGCTGTGAAGGCAACTTTTGTCCAAAAAAAAAAATAGCTTTGGCTGCTTCCCAAAGAGAGAGAGGAAGATGGAGACATGAAGAAGATCTTTTCCCACATCCTATGCCCAAACCAGTGAAATCATCCAATCCTTTTATTGTACAGCTGGTTTTATACATCAGAAATTAATAATGCAACAATGTTCTTTTAATATTTAACAAGTTAAGCTAGATCAAGATCTTAAAATGCTACTTTCTGTTTGAAAGATCAGCTTGTTTTAATCTAGATGAATTGAAAAAAATACTTCTTACTATCACTGCATAGTAATTTAAAGGATTTAAATTGGTCCAGCAGATATGTCTTCAACAAAAGGAATATCTACTTTTTCCTAGGAGTGACCAGCTGGATGTAGGTGACTACATCAAATCTGTGAATGGAATCAACCTGACCAAGTTTCGCCACGATGAGATCATCAGCCTTCTCAAGAACGTTGGCGAGAGGGTTGTTTTAGAAGTGGAGTATGAGCTGCCTCCAGTCTGTAAGTAACAGCAGAGCATACTGAAACCTGTGTTTCAATAGCGGACGTGTTGTTGGCAGTGAGGTGGGCATGGTTGATGATCTTCATCTTTGGTAGTGGTTGTTTTCCTGTAAGTTATTCCACTGGCTTATTGCAGAGTGTGGAAGCAGTACGAAAAAAATGGCAGTAGAGAGGGATGCTCATGCGTTTTAGGAGCATAAATCCCACCAATTACAGAGCAGAATTGCCAACCTCTACTTTTTGTTTGTTTGTTTGCTCTTTAGTTTACAATTTTGAATACTGGGAATTAGATTAGGTAGATTCCAGAACAAGAGAATCCTTGTTACAGTAAGATATTCTGACATGAAGATGAATGAATACCTGTGTGTTCTGCCTCTGCCTTTTCTTTCCTTCTCTCCACTTGCAGCACGTTCCTCCCTCTCCCAGATAAACACCATACTTGGTGTTTCCAGTCTTTTCTGACATCACTTTTAGGCAACATCTAGGGGTTCTATAGCAAAAGACCCACGGGGTAGGCTATGGGGGTATATAAACTTGGAAGAATTGCATGACCGAATCAGGGGCTTTTTGCTGAGCAGAATTGTCCTCAAAATAAAAGTTTATGCTGATACTGAAGCAGAGTGCTAATGCATGTTTTCCTCGCCTCTCCTTTGCTCTTTCTTCTTGTGCTTATGTCTGTGACTGTGTCTGTAGGAGAAAATCAGTGGGAATTGAGGCTATCAGGTATGAAGTGAAAGCTAGAGAAACAGTGAGTTGGAAAGCCAGGGCCTAAAGTGAAGAACTGGCAAGTCTGGCACCAAGGGGGCTGTACCAGTCACACCTTTGAAAGAGTGCATGCTCCTTCATGCTGCTTCCTGGAGGGGAGAAGATGTGGTTTGCTGGTGTCTGGCCAGAAAAATCTGTGGAGCCAACTAGGAAGCACTTGTCTTCTTAAATAAAGAATTTCCTCGCAATAGAAGCTGAAAAATCCATCACTGTCTTTGCAGCTCAGAAGACGATAAACTCCCCATTGTTTTCTAGTAGCTGGAGAGTTGGTCTAATTGCAGATTTGGTTGCTTTTATGACCTGACAACCACCTTAATATGTTTTGAATGTTCTCTGTTAATTAGTGATGGTTTGTGGTAAGGGAGCTTCATGTTCAAAAACACAGCATTTGAGTTCATGAAGTCAGCTGAGTTCAGAATTATTTTGCTGGAGATGTAGTTGTTTTATAAGCGTTATTTGTTTTGCACTTGTTCAAGTGGGCTTCCTTCTGTTTCACCCCCTTTTGGCATATGTGCCACTCTTGACCTCTGAAACAGGATTTTGACATGCTAAATTACAATAGCAATCATAAATTTTTCTTGAAGTCCTTGGAATTTCTGACCCCTTCATAGAATCACAGAATGGTTTGGGTTGGAAGGGACCTTAAAGACCATCTAGTTCCAACCCCCCTGCCATGGGCAGGGACACCCTCCCCTAGACCAGGTTGCTCCAAGCCTCATCCAGCCTGGCCTTGAACACTTCCAGGGATGGGGCATCCACAGCTTCTCTGGGCAACCTGTGCCAGTGCCTCACCACCCTCTCCGGGAAGGACTTCTTCCTGATATCCAATCTAAATCTCCCCACTTTCTGTTTAAAGTCATTACCCCGTGTCCTGTCACTACAGGCCCTTGTAAAAAGTCCCCTCAGCCTCCTTGTTGGCCTCTTCAGGTACTGGAAGGTGCTATAAGGTCTCCCTAGAGCCTTCTCTTCTCCAGGCTGAACAAGCCTGTTTCATACAAGCATAACTAATAAAGTTGGAGATAATTAGCAGTCTAGTTTCTCCCATTAACTTCTAGTGAACAAGCTAGACACAGTGCCTTCATTACACGCAGAAGTTTTCCAGTGGGTCATGCGGTGAAGTCCTGGCCCCTACTTCCCTGCCCCGTACATAATGAAATTGTACTGTTGGTCTCATGGTTGCCCCCTCAGGGGGAGGACTGTCATGGTTTCAGAGTGGGGAAATGTCAGTACTTTAATAATGATGGATTACATCTGGCTGGGCACTAGTAATCCCACTCTCCCTAGTGTTTCCTTCCCTGTCTGGCAGTGTTCACAGCAGAAGCATCCATTTGCTATTTTCAGTACGAGCCACCTCAGCATTTCAAACTGGAATGTGAGCCATGCCTGCCTCGAATCTGCCTTCTGTTGTTGCTAAAGATTAAGGGCTTCTTTCCCCTCCCAGGCAGTGGCTGGGGTGGAAGGACAGCCACCTGAATGGTTGTTGCTCAAGGACAGGGATGCTGTGTGCTGTTTCTCGCTGCTTCGCTTGTCGCTGGTAGAGGTTACCAGCCACACCGAGCAAATTAGAAAGCATGGACTCAGCTGGAGGTACATGCTGGGCCATTTTTAGCTGATAGGAAAGGAGGCAAGAGTTGTCTTCTCCTCCCTGTAATTCAGTCCTTTTTGGGCAGTAAAATGTTCCTAGCTGAAAAGGAACCAACTGCACGGACTTCAGTAACATGGTCCTGACCTTTAAACTGGTTGTTCGTGTTCCCTGCGCAAACTTTTAACAGTTGATTGAAAGACTCCAGAAAAAGAAAGTACATTACAGCATGTTTCATGGAAATAGATGCTTGGGCAGAAGAGAGAGTCCCAGACCAGGAGAGTCCTCAGAGGGAGAAGGATGCAGCACCGAGGGAGCACTGCTTCTCCTTGGGACCACTCGTGGCCAGCAGCACACATCTCCGCAGCTGTGTAGCCTGTGGTGTCTGTTGCCCCCTCAGGGTGTCCTAACAGGGACCAGGGAAACTGCTTATGGCAGGCAGGAGTGTTAAAGGACATAAGTTTTCATTAGTTCTGCTGCTCACAGAACATTTATTTTATAGAGGATTTTATTTTTTAATCTTTATGTGTGCTGTACTGTTTTGCAGTGTCTTACTGGAAGCTGGGGACTGTGTGTGTGATTTTGCCCAGTGTCATTTTCCCTTTCGAAAAGGGGGTTCTTACACCCTGCCAAAGTTTTTCCTGTAAAAGCTAATAGTAAACTGGACATTGGTCTCTTAACAGCGGTGGTTTCAAATTCTGTAACGTGTATTATCACACCCAAATGTATTGCTTTGTGCATTAGGCTTCTCACCTCCTAGCCCATCTGTGCACCACTCCTCTAGTGCTTACAGAGAAAATACTGGCTCGACTAGAAGTCAAAGGTTTTTTTTACTCATTTCTTGTTGATGAGAGAGCACATTACATTTTGAAAAAGGGAAAAAAAACCCCCCAAATCCTTATGATGCAAGATACTTCTTTTTCATTTTAATCTAGATCTTAATCTTTTTCATCTTAATCTTAATTCATCTGTGATTTGACATACACCCTAAAGTCTCAACTTGTCCTCACTTTAAGCAACAATTAAATGTTTTCATGGATGAACAACAAACTCCACAGGTAGCTTTAAGAATTTAATGTGTAATTTTTGTGTCTTACTGTGTATTTCCATCTTCTCTAGCTCTCTTCTGTAACTGTAGGAAAAGCAAAATTATGCCACAATTTAAACAGGGAGGCTCAAACTCCTCATCTGTTATTATGCATCTATGGCTCTTTTTCCAAACCATTGACAACCTGCAAAATATCTGGCCTAAAACTCTCTCAAAAAGAGGATGAGTTGTATTTAATTACAGGACTTTAATCTGCCTGTTCTGTAGTGGAGTTTTTCCAATTGTATGACCAGAAACACAATAGCAATTTTAAATTGGGGAAGGTGTAAATCTGTGTGTATAACAGATTTTTTCTTTTTTTTTTTTAGCGGTGCAAGGATCAGGTCTCATCTTCAGAACTGTGGAAGTTACTTTACATAAAGAGGGGAATACTTTTGGATTCGTAATAAGAGGTGAGTTATCATTAAATTTGAACTTTCTGTATTTTCTAAATCAGCAAAAAAGGCAATAGGTTTTTATGGCACTAAGAAGTCATTTCAAGATGTATGGCTTTCAGTTTGTAAAAGTCTCTATGATTTGTGTATTACTTTATTCATACATTAATGTACTGCTTTTATGAACTGCTCCAATTTTTGTTTATGGAAGAACAATAATTAATCAACTATGCCAAAAACATGACCACCTTCATTTCACACAAGACGGATTCTGCTATCACTTAAATCAGCAGAAACGTTGTTGTTCTTAAAAAAGATTCACATACAGTATATGTGTAAATTAGGGATGAAATCCGATGTATCACACTGATAGTCTGAATTGTACAGCATTGTTATCACCGAGTTAGAGAACAGAAGAAAACATGCAGCTGTTAAATAATATATCCCAGTGATGAATTATTAGTTTCTTCTGGGAAAAATGTGGGGTTTTTTATTTAATATATAAAATCCTCAGTGGCCACTCATTATTCTGAGTATACATGAAGTACAGATATTCATTTCGCTGCAGCAAACATTGCAGAACAGTAAGTTTTCACACTGAGATCAGATTTGCAGAGTGGAAGTTCTAAGAAAAGAATATAAATTTATTAAGAATCACTTTGTAGAAATATTTTATAAAGAATCATCTATACCATATGTAGTTGGTCAATTTTATTTAAGATAAAATTCAGTAGAGGTTCATTAATGGCCTGGCCATTTTGTGATCTTTTTAGTCCATCTGTAACTGTGCACACTGCAAGATTTAGACTTGCCTCTTGGAAATGAGCTTTCATAAAAAGCATGAAATGAAGGTGTTCATTCTCTCACTTTTCCCTTCCTAGGTGGAGCACACGATGACAGAAATAAATCTCGTCCTGTTGTAATAACATGTGTTAGACCTGGAGGGCCTGCTGACAGGTACAATTCCTCTTTCTCTGGAGTACACATGAAATAGAAATGGAGAGATGAGTGATTTGGAGTCAAGTAGATATATTCAAACCTGTTCCTTCAAAATTCACGGTTTATGCATTTAATTGTAACAATAACAGCAGTAATAGGCAATCACAGAAGCTTGGCACATCATGGTGTGTGTGAACTTTAATTTAGTATGTTGCGTGTTTCGAGAATTTCCCATTAAACACTTCCAAAAATCAACCTAAAATAATTAGAACCAATGCCTGCAACAGGTCAGAGCACTTTTTTTATTTGGAGCCTTCAGGCAACTGGTGTAGCCCTTAATTACACTTTTTACACTCTAACACCACAATCTTTTTCTCTTGCACTTTCGAAAAACACTGTTATGTGTTTGGGTGTTATTGTGTTATAATTTTAAGACATTTGTACATAACTGCATGTGAGTTCACACATAACTTCATCTGGACAACTTCTGAGTACAGTTACCTGTTTTCGCCCAATGAACGTGTTTGCAGGCAATGCCATCTTGTATCTATACCAAAAAAGAATATTCACTTTATATGTGTGAATTATGTTTTCAAAAATGGCATTTGGGGCACTAAACCATTAAAGAAACTTAAAGGGCAATTTCTTTCAAGCAGGCTGATATTCCGTAGCTTATATTGACATTTTTGACCTTGGAAACGTTAATTGAGAAGCAAACGTTTCAAGAGAGCATTTGTCTTTTGTCCGTCCCTTTCTTCCCACCTTAATCCTCCTTGCTTCCTTGTTTTTCGCCCTGATTCTTGGGCTGACAGCAAGAGTGCTTCATTTTCCATTATAATTCTGAATACCGTAAGAGATACGCTCTGGAGACAGTGTACATTTGTAGCCAAATTATTGTTAGGTAGGAAGAAAAGAAAAATGGAATGATCCAAGTATAAGGGATATTTTTGAAGAAAATCAGTAAATGGACATTCATATTTTGCAATCTGTTTCTTCACCCATGTGATGCACCTCATGTTTAGTTTGAAGGATTGGAGGGAGGAGGTGTTTATGAATGTATGAAAGTGGAGTGTGGACAAGGCAGTAGGAAAGCATATGTTGAAGGAGAAGCTATACTTAGTTGCAATTTAACATGACTTGATTATTTAGCTATGTGTTAAGCTGTTTTCCAGTCGCTGACTTTCCAATTAAAGCAATTTCCTTTTCTCTGCGCCCTCTGAACGTTCTCACTGTCAAATGTTAAGGCAGGAAGGGGTGGATGTCAGCGAGGGTGCGAGAAAATTGCTTTGCATAAAACCAGTATCATCTCCAAATCCATTTACCTCCTATTAATAAAGATTGTTCCTTTAATCCCCCTTCAGAGAGGGCACAATCAAACCTGGGGACAGGCTGCTGAGTGTTGATGGGATCCGACTGCTGGGAACGAGCCATGCCGAAGCCATGAGCATTCTCAAACAGTGCGGGCAGGAGGCGACTCTGCTGGTTGAATACGATGTCTCGGTGATGGGTAGGTTGAGGAGTGGGGCTTTCGTTCTGGGAACCATCTGTGATTTTTTGCTGCCTGTTCTTGATGAGCTATTTTAGAAGTGATTGTGACCTGTTATGCTTCTGGTAGCACTGCTATTCCCTTCTGCACTGTGTCATTAATTTTGGGTTCATAAGGAGGTGAGCGGTATTTTACTGTAATTTAGCATTCTGACATTTCATGGTTTGTGGAGTGAAACCATAGGGTGGATTCTAGCAAAGTAACTTTTCCAGTGACTAGTTTATAATAAAGGTTAATGAAGTGTAAGCATTTCTGTGTCACATGAAAGAGGTTTTCTTGCTCTTACAGGAATTCTTTTGCCTTTTGCCAGTGCTGCTAGGTGGCCAAGGCATTATGAAAAAGTCAGAAAACCACTGCATAGAAAAGAACAAGAAAATTTGTTAAGAAATGCAGAGGTGGCAAATCATGGCTTGAAAAATGAGCTTAGGCTTTATACAAACTTCAGCTGAACTCACTGATGATACAGGAGGTTTTTGTGCAAGTCAGATGATTTTTCACAACAGATTTGGGATTGAGTTATTTCCATTTGGAAATACGGAAAGTGTCATATCCCCTCCATTTTGCAAGATACAGAAAATTCATGGCAGCAGGAAATAGAAATAGTCACCAGTCAGACTAAAATATTCCTTCTGTTTGGGGATGTTTCTGTTCTCAGTTCCACAGTCAGATTTCTAGCCTGGCAGTAAAACAGCCTCATAGGAATTTGTGAAATAGCATTGTCAAACTTCAAAGCCTTGGAAAAGATTAATACTTGGAATAATAATGTCTGATATTTGTTTATTCTGGAACAGCCCTTTTTATTCTTTTCCGAGACATGGATTTTTATTTTTTTTAATAATAATATATATATCTTTGTTTACTTAACTACCAAAAATGGAGTGACAGGTTTGCATGGTGTCTGGCAGGCCTGCTGGTGGACAGTCGTGCAAAATTCAAATTCAGAAAGGTGGAGACAGCTCAGTATCTGGGCAGGAATCTCCCTTGGAGAAAATGGAAAGTCGGGTGATCTTGCAACCTGAGGAGGACTAGAATTTAGGTGTTCTCATTTATTTCTTCTTTTCCTTGGAAGATGATAGATGACCAGGCCCTATCTATCATCACTGTTAAAACTGAACTGTTTATATTCCACCTTCTGTAAGAGCAAGATCTCACTGAAAAAAGAACCCCTGCCTTTAGACAGATGACGTTCCCAGCGAGGCTTTCATTTCAGAGAAAAGCCCATCCCTAGGCTTCTCTGTACCTCAAGGGCGGAATTACAGAAATGTTACTCTGTTCCCTGACTCTTCCGTTACCCACAAGACAAGCTATTTGAAATGCCACCTCAGGGTTGATGTGAATAGGAAGATAGGCTAAAACAAGGGAAAGAGCATTGGGTAAGGTGGCTTATCAATAACTGATGCTTGAAACTATAGTAGTTCAGCCTGTGCAGAGGGGTCAACAATCCAAAAGTTATATGAAAGTCTAGTGCATTCTGTGGGGTCCTCCCGATATAAATTTTCAGTAGAATATCTTAGTCCCAGGGATATAATTGTATCATTACTTGCTTTAATATCTTCTCTTCTGTTAGCAGATGGTTATATCCTATAAAGTAGCGTTCCATGTGGCCAGAACTGGAAAGAGCCATAAAATATATTCTGATAGCATGAAATTGGAACTTAATTTGAAAAGGTTACCACTAGATGAAGAAAATAATCCTGAACTATTTTTCAGCTACAGTCCTGTAGTGTGTAACTGACTTTTTGTACTCCTGTAAGCATAAGCTGTTTCAAAGGTGCTGTATTTTTTGAAGTTTAATTCTTTTGCCTGAAGTCTTCAAGAGGTCACCTGGGAAGCTTGTATGTTTTATTGGTTCTGGAACCTAGACAAACTGGAGCAAAAAAAGCACCAAGGGGTTCTGTGCAGTGTAATTGAGTATGTATATAATGTAGGAGATGTGGCTACAACCCCACTGAACTCTCTGGGGTTACACTTGTGCTTGCTTAAATAGGTCCTGAAGTGTCCTGCTCAGCTGGGTCCTAGGAAATAGGTTTGTCAATTCAGCTTCTTGGAAGTGATGTTACCTTGTTGGGTCTTTTCTTTTTTTCCTGCTGAAAATGTTTCAAGGTTGGTGTGTGAGCGTATTGCTGTATAGCTTCAAAGAGACTTTGAAATAGTAGGAGTTTGAAAGTGCAAGATAATCCCTGAAGAAAGTAGGAAAACATAATTTCTGAGAAAATATTTTATAAGCTGATAAAAGTTACATTTGAAGTTGTGCAGGTACCAGTCTTCCAAATGTTTTTCTGTTTTCCATAGCCAATGTGGTTGCGTACACTTCTTGATTTTAGAGATTACCTGCATTTTTTAGAATTTTGAGACTTTAATAATGCTACACTTCAGTTTTTGCAGAGAAAATGAATATGGTGACTTGCCCTACACTCAACTGTGTGAAATAACATAAACTTTTTGAGCTTTATCACTCTTCTTTGTAATCCTTGCACCTGAGTGTCCGACCTTTATGGTCGTGTGGATCACCTATTTTCATCCAGTGGCAAGAGATGTCTGAATATTGCAGCTCTCTCTGTGCCATATGACTGAACTTTTGTCCCTCATGATGTGAAGGGGAAGGAGTAGAGCCAGGGTGGTGGTTGGCATTGACTTGCTATCACCCTCAAAATAATTTTGCAGCCTGATTTTTTTTTTCCTGTGGCAACTAAACAGAAAATATTCATTCCAAGCTATAAACTTAGATTGGGAAGACTGAAGTTCTCACTGTTTGACAGAGGTTATGGGCTGGGTGAAGTGTCATGACAAGGTGCTCACAACTTGAAAGCTGTAGGTCAGGCATCCTTAGAGTGAGAATTAGAGTTAGAATGCAATGCTAATGACAGGCCGCAGAGATTCACATTGGCCCTGTCTAAAATAAGAAATAAACGTTTATCACTACATTTATTTGGAAGCAGAGCGGATACTGTTTCCTTCAGGTTTTCCAAAATCTGCCGTGATGCGACTGGGCTCTCTGTTGTCTCTGTAATCTTCCATATTTATGCTGAAAAGGAGCATTCAGAAAAGTGCAGAGGTAATGGCTATTTTGAGTTTAAATTCTGGCCCATAACTTTTTTATGTAAGCTCTAGGGTCATCAGTTGATGTGCTGAGTTTTTGAGCAATCTCCTTTTTAAATCTTGGATGTTCTTGCTGGTGTAATCTTTGAATCAAGAATGCTGTAGTTTAACAGAACTATTAGCTATTACTGGGACTTTGACACAAAGTGCTTATTCGAATTCCATGTATTTCTCTGGCCACTCTAACAATTCTGACACTTATTTGAGCCAAAAGGGATTTGCTGGAATGTGCTACCCTGTAACTGTGCTCTGCAAAGCTGAGATGGTCAGCTTGGGTTTCAGTCCCAATCTACCACTCACTGGTCAGCTTTAGCTAGAGGAACACCCTCAATTTTCTGAAATTTCCGTTTACCACTGATACAGCTTTATGGAATGGGAATTATTCATGCAATCATTTGCTATTAAATCTGACAGCAGTTTAACAAATACTGTCCATGCCTTTTGTTAACCCTTTAAAAAAGAAAAAGAAAAAACCACCCTCAAGGCAGTAACAATTTTATGAGAGTACATTTAAAGAGATCTACCTCACCCTTCAGTAATTCTGACTGACAAGAAGAGCACTAGGGAAAGAAAACTTGCATAGTTTAAACATCAGGTGAGGTAATCTGTGATCCAGTGTATTCTTTCAGTAATTTGTGCAGGACAAGAAATATAAGAGAAAAAAAGGACTTATAGGCTGCCCCGTAAGTTTCATAAAGCACTATCACTCAAGCATATTCAGAGCTGTGAAGACTGTTAAGAGCTATGGAGTTTTACAAGACCAAGGAACAGGAGCTCCAGACACTTCAAGGACAGGCTCAAGATCCTCATAAACCTTACAAATTTTGCAAAACCTTTAAAGTTAAAGGAAAGTCAGGAAGCCTGTAGGATTGCATGCTGCCTTTTTATTTCTGTTTCTGTATAAACTTGAAATGAACATTTCCTTTGTCTCTTACCAGTTTTTGACAGAACAGATAGGCAGCGTACTGTAGCATTTGCCTGCAACTGCAGGTCTCCTGGCTGTCACAGAGCAACAGACCCAGATCCCTTGAAATTCTAAAAATGCATTAGTTAAAGCTTTAAAGAATGCGTCCTCTCTTATGTTGCTTCAGAGACAGATTGAATGAAAATTCATGTGCAAAGCAAAGGTCATGACAGCTGTATTAGTTGAAGTATTACTCTACTTCAAATACTGCTGCACAAACACATACACAAATTATGCTAGAAGACAATGTTTGAAGGCAAAAAGTTGAGCATGGCAGATAGGAAATGTCAGGATTGAGATTGTCTGCTCAGCCTCCATCCAGCTAAGTATGCATGCGATACAGTCACAAGACCCACGGGAGAGAGAATAACCTTTTTATGCAGCTATCCATTTTGTATTTTCTTTCTGTCTTCAGTATGTGATGACAGGCTTATGGAAGACACTGCCCAGATCCTTGTCTGAATGGAAAGTTATTAATTTCCTGGTGTTTTTTTCCCGAGGCTCTAATCCTGCCACAGTTTGAGTGCTTCAGGCAATATGCAGATCTCGAGGAGAAAAACCTCAGTGTCCCAAGGTCATTCCAAATGTATTGGCTCTTCCTGAAGGCAGAAGGTGACATTGGCATATCTCTTTCTAACTGTACCAGAAATATCCACTCACAGATGTGTCACTAGGTAAAATACGTGGGATTTTGTGTCTCTCCTGGAGGCCAGTGCATGATTGACGTTCATGCTGCACAAGCCAAGCAGATATTTAAATCTACATGTTATGGCACGTTAGTCTCTCATCTTACTGTACAAGTTCCTTGTTTATCAAGCACACTATTTGTGCTTTCTGCTGTCAGTGCCCGGATGCCTGTATCAGGGACATTAGTATGAACTGACAGTCAGGCATGGATGTAGACAATAAGCAAGTTCTCTCTGCTAGCTTGTTAGGTTTTCATCTAGCGAAAGACACACGTATTGGGATGTGACTTATCCTTGGCACCTAAAGAGGCTTTTTCCTTCTGAGAAGTCTGAGACTTGGTGATTTTTTCTGCTACTGAGTTTTCTGGCTTTTGGGACTGCTTTTTTACAATAGCAAGTAGGGGTTATTCATTTTAACCCTTCGTCTCTCATGCTACTAGTAAATATGACATGCTGACTTCACTTGAGTCTCATCATGAGCCTGTAAGGGGGTTGATATCTATCAGTCAGTCATCAGTTCCTGCTTGCTTACCTGCTTTAATCAACTCTATTTACCTGGTTTAAAAGGAAGATAGTACCTTTTAACACCTCTTGAGATAAATGGGTAGCATGGAAACCTAAAGTAAATAGGCATTATAGTTTAAAATAGAAGTCCAGCATTTGGGGCTGACAAATTCAAAACCCAGTTCTTGGTTTGTCGGTACTTTGTGTGATCAAGAGATACTGCTGCTGACTACTGATATTGAAACAAGAAAGTGCTTGCAATTAATGAGCAATACAGTTTAAATGTCCTTTTCAGCCTTTGCAGAAATTGTGACAGAAAGAGAATCTGGTGCTTCAAAGCAGCACTCACATGTCTCCTCCGTGTACGTGACCTTCTTCTCTTTCTTGCAGTTTCCTTTTATGCCTTACACACCTGCCACCCAACTCATTCCCTGCTAGCTCCCTCAAAACTTACAGTGCTTGGTCTTATGAATAGGGTACTTGTTTCACTGTCAGGACTGCAGAGTAGTGAATGAGGCCTTGTAAGAAAATAGTACTTCTCTATCTAGTGAACGGTATGACTGTATCAGAGTAACTGTAAGTAACTGTCAATTTGCTGTTTCCCAATATTTGTGTGAGCATACATCCTTAACAGTGTTGACACATTTCTATGTACCATTACCTAGGTTTTCCTGGGGGGAAAACTCTATATGTGGCATGACGTCCATACCGAAATTGTTCCTCAAAAGAGTGAGACGCATGAAGCCCACCAGGCTGCTCCCTGTTAGGCAGGTTAACCCACCAGCTATCCAACACAGTACAAATGTGCTTTCTGGGGACCAGAAAGGATTCAAGAGACACGTGTGACCAGTGGGTTCCAAAGAGGCGTGCTGACAGAGGACAGTGAAGGTTCAGGATCCCATGTGCCGCCTTGTCTGTTTCATGCAAGCATCATACTTTTTTCCTCTGTTCTTTGTTCTTACCCTAGTTCCTAGCTGCATTACTGTCTTTTTTTTTTCCCAGCAGCTGCTTGATTTTCCATTTCCTTACCGACCTAGTTTGAGTCTTCTTTTCTAGAAGGCCCTAAATCCCCAACATGCTATTCCCTCTCCTTACAGCCCAGTTTTTTCTTCTCTTTTTTGCTAAGTAAGACTTAGGTAATTTTCCAACACATTTCTCTCGCGCTGCTGATTTCCCTCCACAAAGGCCTTTTGCAGTTTTCATGGCCTTTCTCCTGTCCCTGTCTCTTAGCAAACCATTCCCAAGTTTCTTGTACTGCAGCATCTCTTCAGATCAATCAACTTCTCACCTCAGTTCCTGCCCTTCTTGCCCAAGAAGTCCTCCTTTCCTCTCTTCCTGGCTCTTCTCATGATTCTATGTGCCAGATCTGTCAGGTAATGAAGACACATGGAGAACATGGATTTTCAATGTAAAGCCTACAAAATTTTCTGTGTGGGCACTAAAACTATGGTTTTACCTAATGATCCTCTCTGACAGCTCGCTTGTTTCAGCTGAAATAATTAGGGGAAGAAAAAAACACAGCCTGAGAGGGGTAACTCATATGAAAAAAATCACACCAAATGTTTGAACTGTGGCCAAGTTGTAAGTTGTAAGCAATTAAAGTCAGGATGTTTTAATGAAAAAAGTCTATGATTCCCAAGTGTATTTGCCCTGTGTAATTTTTGTTACTTTCTTTTCTCTGCCCGGTAATGATTTGTTGTTACAGTTCGATAGCCATGTTGCTAGTAGATGATTACAGAAGGGAGGAGTTGTCATGTTTTACAAGGATTTCTCAAATCTTACAGATATTTCTTTCTTTACAAACTTCTTGATCATCCCTAAAGAGAAATAAATGGAGTTTAGCTGAACCATGTAAGTTACAAATGACTCTTAACAGGTCTAATTAACATTTATCTCTAGTGCTTTTGAAACCATGGCCTCATTAAAAGCGGCTTAATAAACATTGCTTTGTAATGGGAGAAAAAACTGTGAAGGTAGAATGAGATGTCCCTGTAGCAGAAAACTAAAAATGCAATTTCATTGTCATAAATAACTAAGGAAGTGTGGAGAGTGAGTGTTATTTTCCAAGTTCCACTATTTGTTTGAAAATACTCTATTTTACTTACTGGGTACGGAGACTAATGGACAATTTGTCTTCAAAGACTTGTCAGGAAGGTGAAACCTATAATTGTATGCAGTTAATCTAAAGAGTGTACAATTAAAAAAAACACAGTCTGAAATATCTAATGTATTTATGATGGGCATTCATGAAAGTAGAGCCTTCCTAATTTATCCTCCTATCTCCTCACAAAGCATGTGGTCTGAATTTTTTAGATGCTAATTCAAGGGTTTGGATCCTCACATAAAAGCAGCCTCTGCCTATTAAAAATATGCTATTCTGTTTCTTTTAGTAAGGATTTAAAAACAAATTATGAAAGGCGGAGATTGCTGTAATGACAGGAGCTGTCCACCATCCAGGCTCCAAGCAAGCAGAGGGAAGGAGCAAATAACCCATGTATCTTGGTGGTTTGTTGCAAGGAGAATTTTTTACTCAATATTTAGTAAAAGATGAGGGAAAAGGGTTGAGCAAATCTTTCCCCTTTGCATGAGGGCTATCCAGATGTGCCATGAAATGCAGCGTGAAAGAGAATTGCCATCTCTACTACATGCTCATAAACTCTCCTCAGCTGTAAGTTAGTCAAGAGGTCTTTCAGTAAGTTGGTTTATCTGTTACTTAGTGTGCTGGTCAACAGCAGACTAACAAGGATAATGAAATATCTGGATTTGTACCGGTCTGGGAAAAAAAAAAAAAAGAGCAGGTAGCTGAAGTACTTAAATTCAGAGTGCAGGTGTGAAAGTTTTATAAAGAGGATGATAATTAAGCTTCTTGGAGATTAAAGGATCTTCTGCATGTACCATGCAATTCAATGCAAGAGAGGCTGTGTAATCAGAAAAAAATCCAATTAAAAAAAATCAGCCTTGGATTTGGTTTAGTGGCATTGCAGTCACCCGAGAGACTAAGGAAGAAGGAACTGATTCGATTTTATTTGTATTAGAGAGAACTGGGGCTGTAACCCCAGAAGTTGTCTCTAAACAGACTCACCTCTGAGGAAATAACAGCAGCAGCAAAGGCTCCAGTCCTGCCTCTGTTCCAAGGGAGAGGAAAGCACTAAATGTCTCCCAAGACTTTCCTCAAGGAAGGTGTTTAAAAATTCCAGAACTGAACAACTCCGTTCTCTTGACTTTTTTCATGGGTATGACATACCCAGACTGTGACTGACAGGTTAGGCCAAGGGCAGAAAATCCAAGAATCCCTCAGTTCATTTCCTGGTACAGCTGTACTGGACATAAACTAAGAGGTTAAATTGGGATGCAGTAGGGCAGATTTTCATCCCTTTATGCTAAGGTTCATTCTTCATTTTACAGAACTATTTGATGAAAAATGTTGTATTTTAAAATATGAATATTTGTAGGTATTTTTCCTAAATCTGAACTGTCTCAAAAGGGTGTTCGGGTGCAAAACTGATACGAAGGAGACCCGAGCAGATGCTGTGGGCCTGCACCATCTAGTATTCAGCACATGGAGATGTGTACTGGTGGGGGAAAACAGTACTACTCACAGTTCCTGTGAGCTGGAAATATAGGTAGGGGAAAAAAACCAAACACATCATCTAAGCTGAGTAAGTTTATCTTGATATCAACATAGTTACTCAAACATAATTGCACCAGTGACACATCTTGCAAAATGATTCCGACACACAGAATACTTCCAGTGGTGTTACACAGCTGTATGCTGAGCAAAATTTTATGTTCTCGGTGCATTTGCTATTCAAACCACATTCCTCTACAGTAATTTAAAAACCCATAATAACCTGTCTTTGCATCTTTTTCCTAAATGCATGGTTACCATGCTTTGTTATTTAAAGTGATCATTTCATAGCCTATGAACTCAATATTTATCAGAGTTGCTTTGGGGAAACAATATTGATAAAAATTGCTCTGTGTCTTAGCCTATGTTCAGCCAAAAATTAATTGGATTTTTCCAATTTGGAAAAATTGGATTTTTCTTTAATCAATTCATTGGTGACTCACATTAGTGGTGTTTGACCTTTTGTGAGTCTCGCGATTTTCATTTGTAAGGACACAGGCCGGAGTATCCTGACAGCTATTATTGATTAGTCATGTTGCTATTTCAGTGTAGATGCTGGAGAACTCTAACCAAATTGTGTTTCTGTGATAACTGAACATGCATTCACAATAAACTGAAGGCAAGCACCTCACTGCACGTTTAATTTAAGTCTTACCTATGGGTAAGATTTACTGCCACCTGAGGACAGTACCTGAGGGCAGTACCTGAGGGTGGCAGTGATTTTATGAAGAGTACTTATCTAGGCCATTCACCGGTTTCATCTCTAATTGCAATTCTGACACTAGCAGAAAAGTCATGGCTCGCTGCAGCCTAAAAAACAGTGCCAAGCCCTCCTGAAGAGATGAGTAATGAAGGATATGACAGCTTCCCAAGGTTACAGGTAAAGCTATGGCAAGCTGAGGTTTCTTTCTTCTTATGTGCCTCCAGACAGTTCTTCCTTGGCTGATAAAATTTCGTTTTTACATGCAGAACCCACAGCAGTATAAAAGCACCCCTTCATGGAAGTGAGTCAAGTCATGCGGTGACCCAGACCCTCAGGTTACCTCCATGAAATGGAAAGCAGAGTAGGCCTTTGCCAGTAGATGAAATTGGCTGTAGGGCGTCAGAGGCAATGAGGCTCTGCAGAGAAGACAGATGATGGGGATGCTGGTAAGAATGAAAGGGCTTTCTAGGGTAAGGTTTCCCATTGTATTACACACAAGCATCTGTAACCCGTATTGCCTCCCAGTTACAGGGTTAGTTTCACTTTTTTCTGGCAGATAATCCAAAGGTTGTATAAATGAGAGGATGGTAGTATGTACACCTTGAGGCAGAGCTCTGGGACTTGTTTCATGTTACTTAGGAAGCCTCACAATAACTTTTTTAAAAACTCCTAGCTGGGTTTTAATTTATCCTGTATTTTATATCCAAAAGCATGGACTGCAGACACACCGAGCCTGTGGTTTCCCCTCTGTCATTAATATGATGTTGGCACAACATCCCCCATCGTTGCAAAGAAAATTTGGAACAAACTTTCCCTGCAATTCCTCATGACATTTTTTGGCTCAGGAAGACCACCAGCAACTTCTAACTGGCTGTTGTTTTTCACATTTAACTTCTGCATTTTAAAATAAACGCTTACTTCAGGTAGTAAATGCCTCGGAACTGCTTTTTTGGTTAAATGTATATACAGATTTATCTTTACAGTTGAATATGCTCTGCTAGGTGATTCTGTCCCCAGAATTTAGTAGGTTTTGCATGCACGTGAAGCTGCATCTACTCCCTAGCCATGACAGTGCTGCCGTGTGCTGTCATCTGAAGTGGTGAGCGTGAGAACAAGAACTATTGATCCTTAGGTCAGCTATCAGGTGTCTTTCATGAAGTTAGCCAGGCCTGGCCCAAGCCTCTTCCACTTAGTAGGAACGCTGTCATTGGTTTCAGCTGGGATTTAAAATATGACCCAAAGGAGAAAAATCTAGCTCTTGTCCTGCATTTGAAGAGCTCTGCTTATAGGGAAATGAACAGCAGAGTTGTGCCTCTTTGCCCCCATCCTCAGTTCTCCCCAAATGGACACCCAGTTTATACCAACAGAAATGTCTTCTGCCAGCATAAAAGTCTTCTAGTTTAAGCACTGTTTGCACAACTAAATCAGTTTTATTTCATTGTCAGCTTAAGAGTATCTGCTTCAGGGATTCTACAGCCAGCTCAAGTGTGAAAAAGACCTGTATGACAATGGCTTAACTCTGATGCATGTTATTTTAAAATAGTACTGTTTAATTGCACTTAATTACCACTCAGTTGTCTCCTGTCTATTAATGAAAAGAGAACATAGAGTCATAGAATCATTTGGGTTGGACACGACCCCCAAGATCACTGAGCCCAGCTGTAAACATGCCAGGCCCATTTTCTATTTGCCACTTTGCTAAGGCATTTCTCTTCTGCTACTTAAGCATGAGCATGGGAGCAAGGTGTATACGCATGAAATTACAGGTTTTGTGGTAAGTTTTATAGGTCGTCCCAGTTTGGATCTAAACACAGCATAAGTCTCCACCCTTGAGCATGCTGGAGAAACTCTTCGATGAACAGCCGCCATGCCTTTCATTTGTTTTACTTTTTGGCTTTCACCTAACAGCCCGGATTTCAAATAGTAGCATTTGCGGTTATGAATGATGGCGAGGCCTCGGTGCTTCTGGTCTGTCTCCCTGCATTCTGCCATTCTTTACATGGATACAGAATGTCAAAGAAGTATCAGCTGCTGTGTTTAAACTAGAAAACAGCTGCAAAGGAAAAGCAAAGAAGGAAAGATGTGTCCTTTATGTGTTTCTTTATGATCCCCTTTGCAGGAGGAATGATTTGAGACTTCCATAAGCTGCCTCACTGTTAAACCCATAATTTTAAGAACAGTGAAAAAACTTCAGCAGTTTACACTAAGGTTTTTCTTGATTGCTTTTTTTTTTTTTAAGCATTTTCAGGCAGAATTGTTCTGCCATTTTCAGAAATGAGTTTAGACTGTTTTGCCTATGATGAGAGAGTTGGAGAAACTTTTCTTTGTGCAGTTGTGTCTTTTTGAAGCACTAGAACATGGACTTACAATTCAGTAGTTACTGTTTGAGGGAGAGAAAGCCCTTTTCAGGGAAGTCTCTTCTGCTTATCCCAGTGAAAATCCACCCAGACTTAGTAGCAACATTTGGATGTCATTGAAAGGATACAACTCAGTGTGCTCAGAAGCAGTGTTTGTGACAACTTTTCTGAAAGATTTGTATATTGGGGAAAGGCTTTTTTTTTTGTCTTTGCAAAGTTCCTTTCAGTTCAGCTCTTCAGGGATGGGAAATGCAAGAATTAAAGATGCCTGAGCAGCCTTACTCAGATGCCTTGGAGCATATGTGCTATGGTACAGATTTTAATTAGGATGATTGCATACATTTTTCCTTCATCAGTCAGCTGCTGCGTAGTAGGAAGTGATCTGAAAAACAGTCAAGTGAGAGAAACATTCTAAAGAACAGCTCGTCTCATCATGATGTAGATGCCTAAAGTAGGGCAGGTGAATCACATTTTTTTAAATACCGGTTTTCTGTGATGGTTCTGGAGGGAGTTTAAGCCTCTACCTCAGGTCTGCTCCACAGATGCCTGCATTTTGAGGCAGTGAATCCCAGCGTAGGTGCCTCAAATTGTCCTCTCTGGGCTAATGGATGCTTTCGACCTTCATCTCTTTGATTCTCATTTGTTAATCTGTACGGCGAGGAAAGCACTGTGCTTTTGCTCTAAGGGGTGGTTGTGAGATAAAATCATTAATAAACTTGTGTTGTAATGAATATTCAGAGGCTGCACCATACAATAGTCTCCCCACACCACATATGCTTAGAAAAGGATGAGAACACTGTTCAGTAATTAAGGCATGAGCGTGGAAAAAAAACGTGCTGCTACTCATTAAATAGTCACTGTCTACCTTCCGCATGAGGCTTTTGAAGGAAGAAGAATATATGATTATTTAATTAAAGAAGGGAGGTAAAAATAAGTTCATCCAGGCAATAGTCATTCTGGGGTTCATTAAATTTGAAGTGCTTTGTGCCCACATGGTGACCGTAATATTTCCTTTTTAATGTCATTCTGTTTGTAAACAGACACTTCTGAGCTTTTTTTTTTATGTGCATGTATTTTTATAATGCTTTATATTGATGTACTGCTGATTTTAATCAACTCCAAATTCATTTGGGATTTTAAAATTTGCATAAGCACAGTCTTTCTGTTACAGTCAGCTCATCATTGTCCAATGGAATAGCCTCCTTCTGAGCACTGTGACCTCTGATTTTTCAAGGGCTTTACAGCTTAGGTAAATTTGGGTGTATTTTCACTTGTCATTTAAAAAAAAAAAAAAAAAAAGTCTGACAGCAGGAGCTGCTTTGGCAGGAGGTAAATGGCTTGTCTCATGGTAAAAGAGGAGCTGCAAAGGAACCTTGCCAAGGGTGACCCTGGCAGCAAGCTGGCGGACTGCCTACGATGAGAGTGCGCTTCTCATTGCTGGGACTCTGTCAGATATGGGGTGCTTGGGTTTCTAGAGGTTATTGCTTGGTTGGGATTTGGGGGGAAGAAGTGTGGAGAATTGGTTTTGCTGGAAATGTACGCTGTGGATAACAGGGGAAATAGAAACTTCCTTTTACTTTAAATGTGTGAATATTCCCAGTAGTACTGTTTCTGTATTGCTTGGAACAAGCACTGGGAAGGGAAAAGCTGAAAATATATAGGCAAGAGGTAAGCAATCCTGGATTATTTCTGCAATGTAGGATCAAAGAGCTTATGTTCAGAACCGTGTCTTCTGTGTTGGATTTGAGGGCAATTCACCTAAATTACTTTCTCTGTTTCTTTGAAACGTTTTTGCTGAACTGCTGCTCAGGCAGTACCAAAGCAGAAAGAGAGGGCAGTTAATAAAGTGTTTCCTGACATACTCTACCAAAGTTCCATTTCATGAATGGTTGGCACTGGATGGCAGAATATCCTGTGCAACGCCTGAGACCTTCAAAGCTCTCATTCTGTTCCTCGGTACATAAACATCAAAGTCAGATCTCAGCCTCAGCCTTCTGCATGGTAGCATTTTATACCGTGGCTGTGCCAATGCACCAATTATTTATAAGGCAGCTGTGCTAGAGCACAGAGTATTGAACAGAGACCAAAGTTTTTGGGGAAAAAATAGTGATACTGATAGTAATGTATTGGGTCTGGCTGAGATGGAGTTAATTTTCTCGGTAGCAACCCTCATAGTGCTGTGCTTTGCATTAGTAGCTAGAAAGGAGTTGGTAACAGACCAGTGTTTTGGCTACTGCTGAGAAAGCATCAAGGCTGTCTCTCCAACGTTCCCCCTTCTTTCTCCCAGTAGGGTGGAGGTGGCAAGATCTTGGGAGGGAGACACAGCCAGGGCTGACCCAAACTGACCAAAGGGATATTCCATACCGTATGATGTCTGCTCAGCAATAACAGCTAGGAGAAAGGAGGAAGAAGGCAGCAGTGGAGGAGGCATTCGTTATTTACCACATTTGTCTTCCAGAGCAACCGCTGTGTGTACTGAAGCCCTGCTTCCCAGGAAGTGGGTGAACATCGGAAGTAGGGAAGTAGAGAATAAATCTTTTGTTTTCCTTGGCTTCCACAAGCAGTCTTTGCTTTTACTTTACTAAACTGCCTTTATCTTGACCCATGGGGTTTTTTCTTTCCATCTAATTTTCTCCCCTGCCATCCAGCTGAGGAGGGGAGTGATAGAGTGGCTTAGTGGGCACCTGGTCTCCAGCCAGGGTCAACCCACCACAGGTGGGAATTTGTAGCATCAGAAATTCATGTTATCTGTTATGGACAAGGATGTAGAGTTTAATTTTTCTTTTCTTCTGGTTTATACTCACCTGTCAGGCTTTGCAGAGGAGTATTTTAGACTAGTCTGAAACATCCTGCCGGTTCAACCAAACCAAGTCTGTTGACTTCAGTGTCAGCAGAAGCACACCCAAAGTCAGCTTTCTAAGGCGGGGACCACTCTTAGCTTGTGTGCAGAGGTCACAATTGCATGCAAATAGTATGTAATTGTGAATGTAGGAGACAGTATGGCTTAGTACACAGGAACCTTGGGCAAGGTCTAGTCATGCACCTCAGGTACACCAAGCAGCCCTTACCACATGGGAGTGGGGCTGCACTTGTGTCAGCCACCCTGATGAGAAGCAGAAGTGGCTGTCACAGGCCTGGCATCTCACTCAGGTGTCTCTGGTGCTTCCAGGGCTTCAGCTCCCACTGGTGTGGTGGGGAGACAGGGACAGCTCCCGTATCTCACTACCACAGTGTTGACACATCCTTGTTTGCCTTAACTGTTTTGTGTGCATGTCAGCTCTCTTAGCAAGATCTCCAAAGTGACCAGGGCACACCTTTGCTCTGAAGCTTTTGGGGATTATCCAAGATGTCATTATCCTGGTAGAGCTATGGGCAGATGGGAACTGTCAGCTCGACACCAGCTTTGGGTGTTCGCAGTGTTTGTTCCCATCTGTCAAGCGCTGGCAGCGAGGGGCTTTGTGCTCTGTAGGCTTTTGAAGAGAATCCAGTCCCACTCTAATTATTACTGTTCCAGTTAGATGGAAACTTAGGGTCATTACCGTAAATAGACATAATTTATGGGTACAGCAGCACTTTATATAATCTGTAGTAGTGTGTACATAAGGCATACTTTCAAGGCTGGCAGATGTAAAATTTGGCATACCAGCTGTGTATTTTGCAGGCAGAGATGCAGAGCGTGTTGTCTTTATTTGTTGTGATTAGTCAGGTACAGAATCGTGCAAGAGCTGGAGCATTTTGAAGAAATCAAAGTTCTGAATTTTATTTCCTGTCCTACTTGCAAGAAAAAAAGAAGTATGGGAAGTTCTTTTGTACGTATGCATGTAACTATCTCTCTGTCTATCAGGTTGCCCAGAGAAGTTGTGGATGGCTCCCCCTTGGAAGTGTTCAAGGTCAGGTTAGACGGTGCTTTGGGCAGCCTGGTCTAGTGAAAGATGTCCCTGGCCATGGGAAGGGGGTTGGACTAGGTGATCTTCAAAGCTCCCTTCCAACCCAAACCATTTTATGTTTGACTTTCAATATTATTTGTCCTATTTTGGGAATCTTTCTTATTTTGCAAGATGGTTTTTAAAAGTAATTATCTGTGAGTTCAATACCTGGAATGAAATCCAGGCAGAATTCCATTGCTACTGACTTCTGCAAACATTTCACAATCAATCTTATGGTCTGTAATGTTTTAGGGCAGTTTTCAGGAGCCATCCCTGAGTAGAAAGGTGGTGTTTGAGGCCCAGGTTACCAAACCAGCCATAAAGGTGTATTTATAGGCTCCCAAGGTCTGAAACCATGTGCTGTCATCATAGGTGGAGATTTGAATTTTCAGTAGTTTTTAAGGTGCCACCTGAATTTTCTGTGTAATATTCATTTTCAAGGTAACAAAGGAAAGAAATTGCAAAGCCTGGGTTTATTTAAAATTAATTCAGACTAGTCTCAAAGAAGCAGATCTGCTGTACAGGCTACGTCCACCATCCTTGCTGTTGCAAATTCAGCAATAGCTAAATCGGGTTAAAGATTAACAGAGCACATGAAAAGAATGATACAGATAAATGAAGAGACTGGGGTTTAATACAGCTTTTGAGCAGAGAAGGGACCTAGTAAAAATATAAGATGACTAAGCATGAAACAGGAGAAGGAAGGAGTGTCCCAAAAATTGGGGAAAGTCTCAAACACAAGGGGTTTATACAGGCTTTTGTGGTCTGAACCTGAGAGAATATCTGAGGAAGTCCACAGGTGGATTTTGAGTACATCTCCACCCACACTGGTGGGAGCAATTTGAAGGCAGGGAGGGTTCTGCAACGTGGTTAGGAGGCATTTCTGAGCTGAGAAGGGTGATAGGGATAAGATTGCAAACTAGGAAATTAGGTAAAAGGCAGCTCGTAAGCTTTTCATTTTAAGAACTTGGCTGGATTAGAGGCATAGAAATGAATTGCAGGAATTAGGCGAGAAGAGGAAAATGGAAAGATTGTGCCAGTCAGTTGACAAGAATATGAAATAGCTTGTGTATAGGGGAGGAGATATGCAGCACATTCGTTTGGAGAATAATGTCTCTGTTTTCCATTCTGAGGTCCCTCTGATGTCACCATCACACATTCTGCTGGCATCCTCTGGAAATTATTCCTATTTTTCATTTTTTAAATCTGAATATTCTAAAGGTGAGGGGGTGTAAACTGCCATTGGTGGCTTTTTTCCTTAGCAGCAATTTCATGTTTTTCAGCGGACAATATGAGTTTTCTTTCAATTAGTAGCCCAGCAGCTCCAGTGCCATGCTGCTACTGGCAATAAGGAAAAATGCACCACTTTATATGGTTTTACTGCTGGTTTTATGCCTCTAATTCTAGCTGAGCTGGGTAAAATTAGAACTACTGTTGCTCACTAGCCTGCCTGAAACACACAAATACTCCATAATCGAGAGAACAGTAGGAGCACACATATTTTATGGTAGGTTGAGCCTTGGAGACTGCCACTGACCCTTTGAACAAGAACAATATTTAATTTTTAAGTAGTTGGTTTAATTATTAAAGAAACTACCACCCTCTGTCCCCAAATACTGCTTGCAGTACATAATGCCAGCTTACTCCATTCCAAAATACATTTTAGGGTAAAGTCTCGCATGTCATTAAGCTTATTAATACCTTTTGTATTCTAATTCTTGTGAGAATTAGAAACACTGTCAATGACTTTTAGGCTTTCAAAAATCATTATCAGAGCTTGCTAGCTGGCATTGATCCTAGTTTTACCGTAAGATCTGAGATGAAAAAAGGTTACTCTGCTAAATGAAGCACGAACAAAGCCAGGGTGCAAATGTTATGCCATATTAGTAGTACAGAATACCAAGGCCAGTACTGTGCATTAGTGCCCCGTGTGTGGTTCACTTATGACCTTTACAGTCACAAAAGTATGAGGAATCAAATAATATTACTCTGAATGAGTTATAATGGCACTACCCAGCTGTAGGGCATCTTGAATGTTGTTCCTGTGTCCTTTAGACACTGCAGAAGTCTTATTCCTGCCTCCCTTCCTTGCTGCTACTTTCCCTCTTGAAACCATTGACCCATGATCCCAATCTCAATTTCTTAATTGGATCATCTAAAAAAATGTGTAATTAATATTCCCTTCTTTCCAAATGGAGATCAGGCATTTGTTGAGATCACGTTATCTTTGGAGTACAAGGAGAGGGTATTATGTAAATAAACAGCCTCCCACCCCCAAAAAATACCACTTAAATAACTTATCAGTCGACTCTGTGTGTGTAAGGGAAACTTAGCTAATCAACTAGTTGGTATTAAATGTGAGTGAATGAAAATGCCCCTACAAAGGGAACTTAAAATGGTAGCCAGATAGCCCCAGGAATATTTTGGGATGTTGCTGAAAAACAGGGCCAAAAGTGTGGTTTTTTCATCTCTCTGCATCTGTGACCCGATGAACTACCAGCCTGATGAAAGATGTTAGTGGAGAGAAGCGCAGAGGAAGGAGAAAGGTGCAGAAAAGCTTCCCCACTCCCAGCAAATCTCTCTCTCTTGCACAGTAAGGTAACTAGCCATTTCTGGGTTTGGCTCTTGTTTTGCTGGAGATCATGGAAAAGACAGACAGTTGGAGGAGGTCGACTAGCTATTGCTAGTACAGTCAGTGCAGCCATGAGAAGGGAAATAATGGGGCCATTATACGATCTCACCACAGGACTGTGAGCAGTTGGGACAACTTAAAGTGTATCAGTCTTATAGAGGGAGCATCTCAATGGACACAAAGATGTTCTTTCTGGGTTGGTGTTCATTTAGAAAAAAAGTCCTTAAGAATACAATAAGCAAACCACATGGAGGATGACAAGTTTCATTAAGTGCAGTTTAAGATACTGTTTGACAGTCATGAATAGTCTGTTGATTAATGAAGATAAGTGGATGTGAATGCAAACGGAATCCCTGAGTGCTTTTATGTTGCTCCACTGTCAGCTGAGAAGTGCTGTAAAGAGCCTTGCAAAATGGTCTGCACGGAGAGTGTCACCATTAAAGCCACAGGTCTGAGAGACGAAATTCACCCAGTCTATTAGAAGTTCTGCCCATTCTTTGCGTTGGTTACCTGGGCTCTTGATTTGTACAACTGGCCGTGGATTTTAAGTGCCCTGTAAGAAATGTATCAACTCTGATTTATGCATTTCAGCAATCTAGCTTTTCAAAAGAATTGGAAATACTTAAAGCTCCTAGTGATCAACCTATAGTATGTCTGACACCTAAAATTTTGAGCCGTTTCTGAAAAAGAAAAAAAAAAAGCTTTTAACATTTCAACTCCTGTTACTTAATACAGAAAACAGGGGTGCTATTCCCTAACACGCCAATTGACATGTTCTGAATGGACTGACACAGCTACACCTGCTGTGCATTCCCCACCATCAATTACTCTGTAAATACTCCGTTGAGACTGAGACACGGCAAATAAAGGCCCAGATTTGGCTGCAGGAGCTGGAACTGCTGTCACCCCGTTCTGGGCCTTACCCACCACTGCAGTCTCTGAGTACCTTCCACTTGCGCACTGGGTGCTGACAGTGGCGTGTTGGTTGTCTCAACCTTTTTAAAGTAAAAACTGACTGCAAGTATTTTGTGTTGGACCCTTTCTGTAACTCTGACTCACATAAATACGCACACATCCCTGCATGCTGTTTTATTTTTGTTAAAGAAAGCAAGTTCAAGGGAATGGTCTTGCATTTCTGCTTTTAAGGACTTGTGATGGTCCTTCTGTGAGAGTTTACTCCAGGTCCCCTGGGGAACAATCAATAACTGTCCCATAGACATCAGATCTGCAGCATGTGTGATTGCTGAGCGAGTGCTGGAAAAGAATCAGTGATTTTTTTGAATTAAAAAAAGAGCACAGAGAGAGTGGAGGAAAGGTGTAGGGCATTTGGGAGTGATGGGGGGATTCAAACTGATTTGCTGTGAGTGTTCCAACTTTTGGAGTGTCAGAGGTTTCAGATTTTTTTCCAGTTCTCAACAATCTTCCTTAACTTCACTAAAATACACCTCTGCGATCCACCCAGTTACTGGGCCTGTCTTTGGATATTGGTACTGGAAATTGCGCTTTAGGGTTAGAAGAGGTTTTTCCTTTTAAAAGGGTTATAGAAAAATACCCAGGTTAAGAGATATCAGATTAATGAAGCTTAGTGCTCTGAAAATATAAACTGGGTGTCCCACTGTTCTAATTAACATTATGCTTTCTTGACTGGTTTGAGCTTGAGGCACACAGGTACTGGGCTGTAAAGTTAGGGTTGCAGAAAAAGGAGAGAAGGTAAAGAATCAGGTGTATGGACAAGAACTGAATGGGTAAAAGAAAGCTGAGGGAGAGATTGCTCTACTTGCTGTCTGAGGGCTTCAAACATTTTCTATGAAGGGATCAAAGAAAGATGTGAGGAGCAGGAGAGTACACTTTTTGACCAAGAAAATTAATTTTTGTGAAATACTGGCTTCTGGGTTGACAGGAGTAAAACACCTTTAGATCTGTGAATGCTTTGCTACAAAAACATTAAAACTGCACAGTGAGAACTGCAAGGTTTGAAGAACTATGCATTTATTTACTGATCTGAACCAGTGCAGACTTGTTGTATTTTTTTTTATACCTCTTTCAGTCAGAGAATCGCAACAAAGAAGGCTACATGGACCTGCTATATACAGTTTTAAGGTGAAAAAATTGTTAGCCTGTGGACACCTAATAGGGAAGAAATTCAGTGTGAGAAAAATTAGTGTGAGAGAGTAAGCTATCCAATTGTTTGTCACCTACATCATTGCTAGAAGATACAGCAGCATCCAAGCAAGATCAATAGCAGTCCTGTGGAGCTGTGTTCCAGTTGGTTCAACTGGGTCTTTAAGGTCAAAATCTGTTTTGGCATCCTTCCCCCTTGTCTGCCTCTTTTAAGCTGCTCAAAAAAAATTATCTGTGCCTTGTGCTGCCATGACTTCCAAAAAAAAAAAAAGCATGAAAGCACCCAAAACCTTCCAGTTAAAGAAATGAGAAGCTGTAGAGGATAGATAATAACAACAGAGCCTGGTGTTCCTACAGGAACAAGGTCACAGTATAGCAGCACTTTCCAGCTCTAAGAACAAGAAGACTTTAGGAAGAAAAAAATAAGCATAAACTAATAATGTTTGGTTTCCTGTGGATGAAGTGTCATTATTGATTGCAAGCTATGCCTGAAGCTTTTCCCTTTTTAGGGCATTTATAAGTACTGTTTTACATGTAGATCCTCTGCTGCCTAATACAAACAGCTCAACTTCCAGCTTACCCACTGTGGGAATCCTAAAGGTATTTTCTCACCTCCACCACCCACCAGTTGTTGAACTGGATTTGGCAAGCCATAAGGATTAGCAGATGCACATGCTTACAAGGACGTAAAGTAATGCATGTAATATGATCACTCTATCAGGAGAAAAAAGATTTTTTTTTTCAACTTTCAAAATCATTGGTGATCATCTCTTGAGGTGAGGGAGGGTGGTGATGCTGCTTATTTTATCCAAAATGTTTTATATATCATATAGTATATTTACACATTGTAAAAGTATATTCAAAATAAAATCCCTTGTTGCCAGTGATTTCAGCTGTCACATAAAAAAGGTGTGCTGCTATCTAGCTAAGAAATGTATGAGGATGTGGAAAGCAATGCTGCTTCCTCTGGGAGGTTTTAATCAAGCCTCTTGTACTGATTGAGATGCAGTGCTCAGAAGTGAGAAAAATTATTAACAAAATCAAAAATCTAGAGCATTTTTCACACAAACATTCATCAGTATATCTTATGTAATTACATAGCCAATAAATCAACATAGTGTGTGAGTGCTTCAGTCACGGTGTAAATATCTTAATGACTGAAGTATCTTCACACATGAATAATTTATACCTGTATGATTCATTTTTCATATCCATGCTTTACTTCAATATGATAAACTAATCCTTCTCTGTCAGGGAATGTGTGCTTGATTATTGCCTTTTGATTTCTCTTCCTTGTGTTTATTTTCCACAGTTAGACACACTCCATTTCTTCTCTTCTCCTTCCTCTAATGTAATTATCTTATTTATTCATCCTGTCCTCCTTGGTTTGCTTTCTCGGTGCATTTCAGCAGGCATCTGGGAAATAACGGTAGAGCATAAGCTGATTGTATGTTTCTCAAGTAACTCAGGAGCAGCATCTTGAAAGATTTACTCATTCTCAACAGATAGTTGCATTCAGTTCCCTCCCTTCTCCTCGAGGAAGGAGCTTGTCAATAACAAGTTGAGCTTTGCCATTTTCTGGATCAATGTGTATTCCTGGTACTGACGACAAACACTGAGTCTTTTTCCCATGTGTTTGTACAGGCAAGCTTGTTGTAGTTCCAGAAACCACTGGGTTATTCAAGAATTAAATAATTGTTTCTCAGCACAGGAACGGGAATCAGGAATTCTTAACTTCTGCTTCGCTGCGCGTGCTTATTTGGCTATATGCAAGTCACTGCATGAATCCTCATTTATACCCTTAACCAAGGCATCTAAGACAGGCGTTTGATTGCCATAACCTCCTCCTTTAGTTACTAGAGGAAGACAGGTAGCTGCTGAGGGCAGTTTGTCCAGCTTTAATGCTATGTAAAGCCTGATGCTCCAGGCAGGAATAGGTGGAATCGCTTCTTTGAATCACAATTTGAAGTTTGGTTCTGGTTTGTGGGGTGGCTTATTTTGGTAGTGCCTGCAGAAATGTAGCCTTTAAACAGTCAGTGCCAGTTGGGCACAAAAATGAATCAGATTTAATGGGCACTTTTGAACCCTCAGGTTTCTAACTGGGAAAATTACAAGAAGAATATAAAAATTATTTTGTGGGGAACAAAAGAGTTTTATAATAATTAACTGCTACTTTACTGGTATTGCATGTTATTCCATGACTGTTAGTTAATCAAGCTCTCCTTCAACTTTTTGTATCTTCATATAGCTTGTTAGTTTTGTATGACAGCACACTGTTTCATAGGCTTTCTCTTCTGTGTTAGAATTGCATTTGTGGACTAATTTTTTAGATTTAAGACTGAATGGAATATCTTGACATCTGTCTTTTCCTCCACACTCTGAGGCCCAGCTGCAGTTCTTTTATAGCTTCAGTCTTAGGGACTGCTGAAAGACATTGCAGTTGAACATTTTCCTAGTATCCGTAGAGCAGGCTCTGGTACTCTGTGAATATGAATCTCTCCTGTTTGCTAGCAGAACACTGGTAACTTTGCTCCAGCAGAAGTCTTTGCTTATTCATTTCTCCTTATTCTGATTGTAAGCACCTCCAAAGACTGATACCACTTTTGTTGTCTTGGTCTTTTTACGTCCTTAAAGGACACCTTCGCTTACACTGTCTTACTCCGCTGAGATCAGTTGTTGATGGATGGGTGGTTCTCAGGCAGTCTTCAGAATGTACTTTACCCTTATCACTGCCTGCTTTCTTATGGCATCTACGAAGCAGCCTGCTTTTTGCTTTGTTCTGCCTAGCACTTGTCTCTCTTGGGCGTAGTCTCACCAGAGTCATCAGTCATGCGTGTTGCTGCCTACTTTTCTGCTTTCTTTTTTCAGTGTTGGTCATTTACTGTCTGTGCCCTGTTGCAAGGCAGTACTTTATCCAGTGACAGGATATTACAAGGATCTTCTGAACCTCCTCACACACGTTTTGCTTTAACTCCTACTATTTCTAGCTGTCATGCTTCCTGCACTTTCTCCATTTTCTCCTAAATTGCCTTTTCTTTTAGGGGGAGATTTCTTGTACACCCTTTCTTCACCTTCTTCATTTAATTGTTATAGATATTGTCCACAGACCTTATCTATTTTTTTTTTTCGCTAAAAATTAATTTAGGATCTTTCTCTAACCTATTCACCTCAGTTTTGGTTGGTTGGTTGGTTATTCCTATATAATTTTCTACTTTTTTTATTAATTCTATTTCTTCAGCATACCTGTTTTAAATTCCAGATGATTTTTACCTTAGTTGTGCAAGAGGGTGATTCACTAACACATCCTGGTTCCCTGACCTGGTCCATCTCTAATTCTGACCCACTCAGAAGCTTCCCAAAATCCCAGATTCACAAACCTCCTCTTGCTTTTATTGATTTCAACACTAAGAGCTGATTCTTGACACCTAAACTGATACTGTTCCAAAATTTCTGTGTGTTATGTGTATGGTTAGGGAAATAGAATAAACACAGAGATTTTATGTGGGGAAAATACGAAAATGGCGTAAGTACCACATTGGCATAATACTGATCTTTTGTTGTCTAATTTTCACAGATTCAGTAGCAACAGCGTCTGGGCCACTGCTAGTTGAAGTTGCCAAAACTCCTGGTGCTGCTCTTGGGGTTGCACTAACTACCTCGATGTGCTGCAACAAACAGGTCATTGTCATAGACAAAATCAAATCTGCGAGTATTGCAGACAGGTGAGTGTGACAGAGGGCTGACACTGCAGGTCCACACATCCATTTTATTTCTACTTTCCTTTGTTTTAGTTTTAAAGAAACCCTTCCCTTTCCTGATAAAATTGACTGAACCAGGTGATCTCAAGGTTGCTAGGTCTTAAAATTAGCACTTTGTCAGTTTGTTGTTCCATAATGTCGAGTTTAAGACTTCCAGAGCACCATTTACAGCTCATTCACAGAGTAGTCAATGACATAAGCCAGCCCCCACGTAATATGTGACTGCCTGCTAGCACTATGCAACACAGAAGTTGAGAGGTCTGCTCTAACTATTAAATGTAATGCTGCAGCAGAGATTAGTGTTTAAAAACATAAATAACCCACTGGAATTCTTAAAGTAAGCATACAATATGGGACAGCTGTCAAGGGAAGTAAATTTCAAGGCTTTGCAACCTTGAAGTGTTCTTTTAGCATATATCACTCGTTCTTGTGGCACAGTGAAATGGGACTTCTCATGTCTGGATTCTTTTATTGATACTTTAGAATACAACTGAGGTATTAGGAAGACTGGCTTCTGTATTTTGGAGTTATTTTGCAGTAATCTTTCCACTTCATTTAAACCTTTAAATAAAACCATTTAAACCATTAAAAAAAGAGATAGATATTTATCCCCAATGGTCTAAGCTTCTGTTAACAGAGCTGTGGGATCTTTTCTGGGGTGCGTGTGCGTGTGTGTGTGTGTGTTTATACATATACAGTATATATCTATATACATACCTCTATCTAAAAAACCCTTAAATATTACGTTTCAGCAGCAAATTGCTCCTGCATGTCCCCAGTCACCCTACCCTGTAACTCCTCTTTGACAACGGTGCTTTTGGTAGCACCCACTTGTAGCAGTGAGTCTACAGCTCCTCTGTGGGCTTTTCCCTACAGTAGAAACTTTGAGAGTGACGGCCATTGATCCAGGGGTGTTCTCCAGTTCAATGGTGCAGGATGCTTTAATTTTCTCCCTCTGTTTTTTCCCATTTCGCAGGGGGTAACCAATTAAAGGAGCTGTCCACTTGACTGGTACGTCGGGATGCTGACTGCTGTGTTTGCATTTCTCAACTCATCCAGTAGCCAGTCTCTTGAGTGCAGCGAGATTTAGCAGATAGCCCCCTCCCCACCCCACTCCTCAAGTCACCATGCTAGCCCTGGTTTCATTATTTGTTTGACTACTGCATAATTTCATCATCATTTACAGCTTTTGTACTAATAAATGTTGGAACTATAACTCAAAAAATGATGAACTGGGTGCTTGTGTGAGGGATATGTGACCAAGTTATTTGAGTCTCCTTAAGCTCTTCTCATTTTATTCTGCTGCCATTCACACATATTTTTATAGTCAGCTACCCCATTCCAGTTCTGTGAGTGATGTCTTGGCATATACTGTATTAACTGAATTGTTTTTAAGGTTTGTACTAATAGATATAAAGTCTGACCAGTGACAATGCCTACAAAACACAAATCTCTCTCGAAAAAAAGAACACGCTTATAATTGTCATGACCAGTTTGAAGGCAGTAAAACTCATTTTCCAAGCAAAGAGCATACCTGATCATACTGAGTTTTTCCCCTTTTATGTAGATGTGGTGCATTACATGTAGGAGACCATATTCTGTCCATTGACGGCACCAGCATGGAGTACTGTACGCTGGCAGAAGCAACGCAGTTTTTGGCTAACGCAGCGGATAACGTCAAGCTTGAGATCCTTCCACACCACCAGACACGACTAGCGCTGAAAGGCCCAGAGCACGGTAAGAGGATCCGTAGCACCAAATACCCCTCTCTTTTTCTGTCTTCTACTTTGCCTGCCCTTGCTGAATGGCCGAGAAAGCTATCGCGGCAGTTATGTCTGTAAATGTTGTTTCAGCTCCCCAGGTTGTGCTTCTGCAGTTTCTGAGAAGCTCTCAGCCTTAATGTACCCTCTGAGATTCTTACGGATAGAGAGGGAAATGTTTTACTGAGAAATGGCTCCTCACGCTTGTAAATGTACATAAAGGCACCTGTTGACTGTACTGTTGCAATCACTGGGGAGGCAGCCAGGTCCTTCAGTAAATTATTCTCTGAATTCCTTCTTAAAATTAGAGGGAGAAGAAAGGGACAGGCTAACTTCTTTTCAGCAAATGGACTTGATAGTCTGTTGCAACCACTTTATTAATACACCTGTTCTCCCTTTAAAATACTTGGAAAAATACCCTGTATTTTCTCTTGCTAATGGTACTATTATTTATTGCCATCATCTTTTAGCATACTTCTGAGATTGTTTCATGGGTTCATTATCAGTGCTTATGAAGAAGGTTTGTTTGGAAACAGTTCCCTAGATCCCAGCCCTTTTTCACTGTGTTATTTATTTCATACTAACACACTGAAGAGAATTAATTTTTATATGGAATACATATAAAAGGTCGTAGTATTTGAAGATGGAGGCTGCCTGTCTTGTCTTCTAACTAATTCTGAAAAAGTGGCTAATTCACAGCATTCATAAAGTCAGACTGAAATACTACATGCTGATGGATGTCAAAGAAGTAACAAGGGTTATCAGATACGCTGAGAACAAGTACTTATGTCGCAGCATGAACCAGTGGTACCATTTTCTGAGCCTGTGGTACTGAAATGTCAGTGATGGTAAATGTTCTTGGACATCTGTCTGAGATCAAGGCTGTGCCTGGAAAAGCGATGCTGTAGTCAGTTTGTCAGAGTGGTGAATACTGAACTAGTGCCTGAGGAGATACTAGTTTTTCCAAGACCAGGGAGGAGAAAAAATAACCCTTGTGGTACCATCTTCTTCCATTATTCAGCTGCACCTCTTCCTCTTTCTACTTCAGACGGTTAGAGGGGCAAGGGAGCAGGAAGTGATAATGCAGAAGCAGAAAGAGGTGGAGACCAAATTTTGCAATACATTTCCGTTCTTTTCAGTTATGACAGTATGTTGCAAATGGATCTTTCCTTTTTTGGAGCAAAGATGTCACACAATCAGTTTTTGACTGGTTAAAGAACCTTTGAAGAGTGCTTCTTTTGGGAAGATGAGTACTAGGGCCAAAGATTTGTTTTTATAGATGATTGTATTACTTGAAGCAGTTGGTTTCTTAACCAACAGTTAAAACAAATCGATGCTGCTAATGTGCTATCACCTTGACCCAGTGTAGGTGTTTAGAAAAAGCAATGCTTTTGCCATGCCGGAGTTAAGAACTGTGTTACGAATTCACATTAAGAGGATATGCAAAAGCTAGAAAAGCGCATCTTTTGGGGAGAAGTCTCCCTGAGGTAATAAAGTTGCTTTCTTAAGTAAGGCAGAATAACTGGGATGTGTAGTTGTTCCCAGTCCCTCACCAAGAGGTGCTTCTCCAATATCACAGCCTGTTCAAGATGTAACATGCTTGATGGAAGCAAGTACCCTCTTGGAAACAGCCTTTAATCAGGTGTGGTACAGCCTAGATGCTGCAGAGTTTGAAAAACTCCCTTTAGGTATCTGGGATAAGCTGAGTCAGTAGGGCTCATGCATTGGTCTTCTGGGAACATGTTAGGAATTTACAAAGGTTAGGAAAGGAGGTATGTAAAAGAAATTAAAATTTTACCCCCAAAATAAAATGGACAACTGTTGTGGTTTTACCCCAGCCAGCAGCTGAGCATCACACAACTGCTTGCTCACTGTCCCCCACTGGGATGTGAGAGAGAATCAGAAGAGTGAAAATGAGAAAACGCATTGGTTGAGGTAAAGCAAAAACCATGCAAACAAAGAAAGCAAAACAAGGCATTCATTCACAACTTCCCATGGGCAGGAAGGCATTCAGCTGTCTCCAGGAAAGCAGGGCTCCGTCACACGTAACAGAGACTTAGGAAGACAAATGCCATAACTCCAAATGTTCTCCCCCTTCCTCCTTCTTCCCCCAGTTTTATATGCTGAGCACGACATCATATGGTATGGAATATCCCTTTGGTCAGTTGGGGTCAGCTGTCCTGGTTGTGTCCCCTCCCAGCTTCTTGTGCACCCCCAACCCACTCGCTGGTGGGGTGGTGGGAGGAGGAGAAAAGACCTTGTTGACTCTGTGTAAGCACTGCTCAGCAATAATGAAAACATCCCTGTGTTATCAACACTGTTTTCAGCACAAATCCAACACATAGCCCCGTACTAGCTACTGTGAAGAAAATTAACTCCATCCTAGCCAAAACCATCTCAAGAGCACTACAAAAGATCCGATTTTTTTCATGTGGGTTTTTTTTCCCTGTACACTGTGCTGCTAACACTCATTTCTCTTGCTGCTCCATTAGTTTTATGCTCTCTCTATGCAACCCTGGGTTGGAATAGCTGAAATTAAGGCTAAATTACTGTGGTTATACACTACAGGATTTTCTTTTACAGAACTTTCGTTGAGTTAGGATTATCCTTCTACAAGCTGAGCAAACTGAATCTGTATACCTTCCCACTTTGTAGGATGTTTTTATCTCTAGTGTCAGCATGAAAATAAAACATCAAAAAAAAAGAATCAATGACTACCAGATACTTTCCTGCTGGAAGCAGTCTTTTTAATTAAACAAGGCTTACAGCAATGTAAAAATAATGAAAATCCACCTGGCCACATTTTTCTTATCAGATTCTAATTTTTACACCATAGTTTAAGTTTGGAAATCTTGCTGTCTGTGCACATAATCAGAGAGATGGTTTCATCTGAGAAGACATGAAAAGTCTGTAAGACACATATGGCCGTATCAGGCTGCAGCTGCTGTTTCTGGGACTTTTCTGGCTGGCATGAGATTTTCCCATGTCTCTGAGGTGGCTGGCATTGGTGCTGGGTGGTTGAGGTACCCCAACGGCCAGGCCTGGTAGTGCCAGGACCTCCAGAGTCCCCACCACCCCAAAAGGCCGCGGGGACATGGTAGGCCCCTGTACTTTCGTTTTCCTCTTCCTTCCCTAGTGTGGACTTCTCACTGTAGTGACAGGCGGTGCTTTTGAGTCAGAGGCAGGTTAATATGTTCAGACAATTAGCAGATTATTACTCATATAATATGAAGTGAACCCAAAGGATACCTTTTCTTCTGGCACTGCGTGGTGCTGTGATATCAACACTTCATGGTGTGTACTTAGGTGGCTATCTTGTTCCCCCTTATTTTATCTCACAAAGTAAGATATGAATGCAAGGTGTGGGTCCAAATTAAACCGTCAAGATTTTTGGCTACTGTTTAAATCCAGCATGGGGTCATATGTGTCTGCAGCCATTATAGATATAGCAGGTGGCAGAGACACAGGTAATACAGCTCATGGGTCAAAGGCTGGAATTTACATTTTATAGTACGGGTGAATCCCTCCATGGTTTTAAGACAAAAATTCAGTAAGTAAATTTCTAGTTTGAAATGTTCCTCTACAGCTCAGCAAGGACACAGCTAGGCTGAATTCAATGATGAATAGGCTCTATTTAATGAGGGATGACTTCAGTTATTTTCCTTAACATTTGACACATCAACTGAAATGCTTCCTGTTTTCTTGGTAAATACTGACCTTCACTTTTGGCATATCCCAGATTCCCCATACATAGAAACAGCAATCAAATATGGTCTCAAATTTCATTCAAAAAAGGATAATTTTAAAGTTTTGAAGATCAAGTTAAAAAACTCCATGAAACTGCACGTCCAACTAATCAATAAGAACTCCTTTATTAACCAGGCTTCAGGATAGAGTTTTTCTGCTGCTGGCCCACAGAAGTTGTTTGCGGCACAGAATAGCGTAATGCCAACAGTAGACGGTGGCAAAATTAAACTGTCAGTGCAGTACGTTGAAATGACTGGCAAGTAAATATCGCCATTCTAGGCAGTGCTATGTATAGTATCTGGTTGGTCTTTTTAATGCAGATGAACACAAGCAGAGAAAATACCTTAGTATTTTCTGAGGAAGTTTGCAATCTTAGCTCCTAAAGCCAGAGTGAGATTAGAAATTAATTGAGTATTAATCTTTTTTAAATTCAATACAAGAAAACAAACCAAAAAAACCCCAATCAGAAGCATTTATTCTGAGAAAAAAATATTATTTTTGTTCCTCAAGTTAGCAACCCCTGGTAAGAACACAAGACCAGGTTATTTATTATTTCATTTTATTTTATGTTCAATTTATTTTTGGTTTGGGACTTTTTTTTGTTTCTTTGTTTGTGCAATTCAGTTACTTTTTCCTTTTCTCTGGTCCTTTTGTTTTCTGATTTTCCATCATTCCTTCATGCGGGCAGTGAAGGTTCAGAGAAGCGGCAGGCAACTTACCTGGGATTCGTGTGCCACCAGCCACAGCAGCCTCCTCACCTACCACCATTATAACACCTACCACCCTGACCATTGCAGGATGCCAGCCTTGAAATTGCAGAAAACGCCTCCTCAAAAAAGCCTTCGTAATGTTCCACGCTTTTTCCTGCTGACATATTCTCTCCTCCTCTTCTTCCTTCTCCCCTCCGCTCCCCTCTTCTTTCACTCATACTTTTCCCATTTCAGGCACTAAAACCTTTTCAGTTTTATGGATGCTACACTTTTTCATAGCCATGCCAAGGTTATTTCTGACATTTTATGCCTTTTCCTTTCCTTAACAAGGCAACCTTTGTAGACAGGAAAAGACTTGAAAATTCTGAATGAATCAGCTCTTCTGCTATATGAGTAGACCATTCGATTTGAGTAGTGTATATAAAGCATGATTTTTTGAATGCAAAGCATTGCTTACAAATCTTTCGTCAGAAATCACCTACGACAAAAAGGCATTTCTAAAATTGGTGTATCTAGACATACTGATCCGCATTGGTTCATGGATATGTGTTGAAAAATTTAATTTAACATGCTTCACCTAAAATAAGTTGTATACCATGAATGTAGTTGTGTACTATGAATGCATCTGCAGTATCGTTGTTAGCTTTCAGCAGGTATTTTCATGAAATGCTGACTTTACTTTTACCTAGGGTCACCTGTGTGGGTTAATGTCTTTGTTAATGGGAATGCACAAACCATTCCTATGTATCATACACATTGTTTTATCCATTGATGAGTTACAGGCATGTGTTGCACTCTTCCATGAAGACGGAGTGCTGTATGCCAAGTGTTTGATTTCTTACAGCAGCTTTGGTGTCTTCATCCTTCTCTCCTACCTCCATGAGCGCATACAGCCTGAGTTCCCTGAACATGGGGACCTTACCTCGCAGCCTCTACTCCACCAGCCCACGTGGGACAATGATGAGGCGGAGGATGAAAAAGAAGGACTTCAAAAGCTCCTGTAGGTGGTAACAGCGTTTGCTCAAAATGTGCAGTGAATGGGTGGATGAGGGGGAAGATACAGGAAAAGGGTACAAAGTACCTTAATTAATTTATATACTAGGCAGAAGAGAGAACAATTGGAGTTTCTGTTAGATGCAGGGAAACATCAGCATAAAGATATTTGTCCAGTGCTAAAATGAGACGAGTAGAGGCCATGCACCTTAACTGTCTCATCTCAAATGTATAGAGCAATGTTTTCTTCAGACAATCCTGCAAGAGTTTGTTATACCGTTACTAAAGTGATTTTCAAATTCCTTTTTCAATTCTTCCCGTTTCCATCAGGGAGTAGAAATCATAGCTGAACAGTCAAAAACAGATTGCTGGTGAGCTCAGCCATCACATTACAGAAGGAGAAGAGCTTGCCACAGTACCTCCTTGGTAGTTTGAATGTTTAGATCTGCACCGTAACCTGTACAGTCATCTTTGTGAGGCAGAGCAACAAGTAACCTTGTTTCTGATCACTCACTGGGATTCAAAACATGAATTTCCCAAGGTTCAGTAATTTCCCACGCAAGGGTGGATATATTTCAGGCTGTTCCACTTTGTATATTGATAAGTATTCACTGGGCCAGAGAGGGTATAACTGTATCAGCACATTGTTTCCCAGACTCCATGTAAGTGCCGTCTCTCCTTTTGTCTTGTCCATCTTCCTGTGATCCTCAGTGGCCCTCCAGAGCAGGGAAGTGAGAACTGCTCTGGAAATCATCTGCTCTGGCTAATAACGCTCATAGGTCCATGCTGGAAAAACTGAGCTGCTGCACATTACAGTGCTGCTGCTCCATATTAAAGATTTCCCATGGTCATAGCAAAATCAGAGCAAACCAGCAGCCTCCAACCAAGGCCAGCCACTGTGGACTTGAGATGAAACATCTGAGAGAGGAACTGAGGGTTTGCTTTCTGCAGAGGGTTGGGTTTTTTCTTGCTTGTTCTTATTTCTTTTGTAAAGCAAGTATTTTTACATAACGTTTGCCTGTAATTACATTTTTGATTTTTAATCTGATCAGCCATTTTTCACAACTCCTCTGTTGACATGTTAGCTTCTACTACATGCTTTCAGGTCACAGGGAGATAGTCTGTTCATCCATGCTATGGTATCAGTAGAGTCCTCATGTCCACGTGAGAAACAGTAGTAATGTTACACTGAGACTAATTGATTTGATAGTAATATAATGCTGGATGCAAAAAATAGTTCTTTAGTCGTGCTGTATTATAGCTGTTCCATCCAACAAAGGACTGTTAATCCTGAAAGCTAATCCTATTATGGATCTTGGAGACTGATGTTACTTGTGTTATGTTTCAGACATTTTTCCTTCAAGAAAGCCTTGCCCTGCAATTTGCTGTCCTGCAAAGGCTCGAAACGAGGCCAGTGACATTAGATTTAAGTAGGACAGTCACATAAGCACTGCAGTCCACCTGAAAGATTCCTCAGGTCATTAGGTCCTGGCTGTGACAGGCTGCTATGATTCAACATGTCTCTAACTAGGAGGAATTAGGATGAGGCTTTGTTGTGGTGCAGTTTATCTGCATTTCCATTGTGACATCTGGCTATAGAACATTACAAAATATGGGGAGCTGGCCCCATCGTTGAGTAAGCCTGTGCCTCACTATGAGCAATGACTATATCAGCAACCCTGTCTCAGAGCTGGCTTTGGGGGAACTGGCTGGCCAGCCAGGCTCACTTGCCCTTTCTGTCAGCTTGCTTTTCAGCCCACACAGTTTCTTACTGCTGTTGGTAGACTTATACCCGTACTTGTGACTGCAGTAACAGCCAACATAACCCACACTGGGCTGAGTCTGCTACAAATGACTGTGATAGAGAATGACTGGTCCTGTACCCTTCCACCATCCATCAACAGGGCTTGGAAAACCTTGCGCTTCTCCTTTTGTGGGAGATTCATGAGAACCAGGGAGCATCGACTGCTGCCCTTTTCACAGGAAAGGAATGGCGTGCTCTCTTAATTTGAGTGATTGTTATTTTCTTTAGTCCAATTGGATCAATGGAGGGCTTTGTTAATGCAGCTCTTAATAGATCTTTTAGGATGTCATTTGGGAAGAAAAGTATGTATTGGTGAAGGGTGCTGTAAAGTTTACATTGGCAATTATTCAGGAAAATCTCCGTAACTTAATGTGATCATGCCAAAATTCATGATGATGAAGTGTGATGTTACAGGGAGTTACAAGATTTTTATGGCCATGATTTTGCAATCACTGCATTAGTTACACAGGTCTTTCCAAACATGTGGCTGTAAAAATGGAAGGCACACCCTGCTGTCACATGCTTTATTTATGCTGCTTGTTCTACATTTTTATTCTTCCTCTGATTTGGTTTTTTGTTTGTTTAAGTATGGTATTCGTTGTGGAAACAATTAGATTATTATTTGGTTAGAATTTAAATCCCAAAGTATTTTGTAATAGGTCCATATTAGTACTTGAAAGTGAGACACAATTTTATACCAGTTTACATGATAGTTGCTAGGGCTGCGTGTCTGGTAGAAATTAGAGGGTCTTAGACGTGCATGGGTGCTGCTTTCTCAGCACATCCAAGCTAGCTGCTACCAGGAGGGATAATGAACATTTTGCAATTTCTCAAGAAATTAGAGCAGGAGACCGCAGGCCTAATAATCCATATACATACCTTTAAATATGTCTTGCTCTACTTCTTGTATGGCTGCAGGAATAAAAGTAACAAGTACATAATCGTCAAATTCCAGATTGTTACTTACATAACTGCAGAATATATAGTAAACCAGCCCCAGGACTATTGCTGAAGGTTTGATGAAAACTATGCAAGTATGCTAAACTGTACTAGCACCCTAGTAGTAGCAGCCAGGGTTCTGTGGAACCACATATACATCCATACCTCCTTTTTAAAGCAGTAAGGCTGCTTCCTGGCCTGTAAAACTGCGAACCCATCAACCAGTCAAAAAAATAGCATTATTTCTTGCTGCAGTTGTTGTTGAGTTACAACCCGAACATGCTCTAAGTATGGGTTTAGATACCTCTGGCGTTTTATAGAGGCTTAGCAGATAGCTGTTGTTACATGATTTGGAAAGGGTATTTTCATCTGCTTTGTTTTGTTGTTGTTGTTGTTCCCATTTCTGTTTCATCTTCTTTGGGCGTGGGAGAGGTTCCTAATTGTCACTTTTAAGTGTCTACATCATCAAAATATTTATCAGGGTGAGTTTTGAATCCCACAATTAGTAAGTAATCTGATTTCCCAATGTGAACTAAAACCTTAGCTGTCCTAAAAGTTGAAATAAATGTTGTAAGACCTTTAGGTTCCTAGAGGCTATTAAAAAAAAACAATGGCACAGAGTCAGCTAGATGCCTGCTTCAGAGGAGGAATGGACACATAAGTGACAGGAAACAAAGACACAGCTAACAAGTAGTTATTGTATGACCTTAAAGAAAGGGAGAATGGAAGTTTTATGAGCTTGGATGCCCTAAATTTGGATGTTTCTGAAAGGTGTTTTAGGGGATCTGGTATTATATAGTCTCTGGTTTAGTCATAGTTTAGCCTTTGCAGTGCTGAGGGCTGGAGAATCCTATTTCTCACATGCAGGAAATGTTAAAGCTGGTGGCCATTTCTAAGAACAGATTATTAGTATTTGCATTTGGGTATGAGCATGTCTTACTCAGTGCAGATAAAAGAAACAGTAAGAAGGAAGCTGTTGAATGAGTGAAATAATATGCAATTCTTACTAAGGAAAATGAAAACAGGATATGATTGAGAGTTCACAGTAATTTAGAAAAGATGGTTTCAGAGTTGAAAAGAGCTTTGCTGAGAGAAAACTGAAATTCAGGAGTTTTTTGGCAAGTGAGACGTTTGTAACAGAATTGTCATTGCCAACTGTGACACATTAATCACATTTTATACTTACTATTTCAGAGCAAAAGTCTAATGCTCGTAGCCCCAAGGTGTGGGAAATACTTACACAACTTCTGACAACTTTGTATGGCTGTGCTAATTTTATCTGTAATGTGAAAACAAGAACTAATTTTCTTCACATCTAAGAAAAAAAAATCCACGCTAAAATAATCCCTCAGATAAACCTTGAACTTAGTAGCTACTGCAGACAGAAATGGGACTTGAAGGAAAATAAAGGTGGAGATGTAATAGAGTAGATTTATTACATGAAGACATTCAGAATCCTGGCTATTGGAGAATTATCATTACAATACCATACCATTACTCTACTGGTCTGAGCAGGAATTGAAAAACTGTAGCTTTCTGTGTATGACATAATGAAAGCCAGCAGTCTGTCACTGTGGGAATTCGAACTGTGATACAATAGACCCTTAGGCAGAGATCGAAGAACCAAAGGTGCAGTCTCCTCCTTTCACAGGAAACTGCATTGAATCTCAGTGTTGGTTTTATCTTGATTTGTCCTGTAATGCAGCCTAGTCAGAACAAGAGTGAGAGTAGAGAGAGGGAGTAAATCAGGAGTGCAGAAGGAGCTACTGGTGTTTCTCACAGAAGGGTACCCCTGTTCCTTTCAGAGACCCTGAAGAACTTATTTGTTCAACTTGTTACACTGCCCACTTAGCCTGACAAACTGCTGACATGTAGTGAACATGTACAAGAGAAAGGCTTCCTTATTTCTTGCAGGCAAGCCTGGGCCATGTGCTTTGTTGCTAACAACAATGCATTGCCATGCATTGTTATTCAAAGGAGCCTGTGGGAATCAGCCTGCAAAAAACCAGCTGGGCTTGTGCCTCCAATTCCCTGAGCTCCTGTGAAAATTCTGTTCATCCACGCCTCAAACCTAATGCAAACGGAATGTGGGCATGTTCTGGGGTTTGTGGGGTGAGGGCGTCAAACACAAGTATTTTACTCAGTACAAGAACTGTATTTTTGCCTTATACCATACAACCAGATGTTTTCTATTTTATAACTGTTTATACATCATTTATAAGCTTTAGCCTAAATTGACTTTAAAAAGAGATGTTTTGTTGACTAGGTTTATTGCACAGATCAGTTTTCTCAGAGTGCGATGAAATTTCTCTGTGTATGAATGTCTTCCCTCCTGCTCTGCTCTGTTTTGTAGTGTCTTTAGCCTCTAGCACTGTTGGTTTGGCTGGGCAGGTCGTCCACACAGAAACCACAGAAGTAGTGCTGACAGCTGACCCCGTAGTAGGGTTTGGGATACAGCTCCAGGGTAGCGTGTTTGCTACTGAGACCTTGTCTTCTCCACCTCTCATTTCCTATATTGAGTCTGACAGTCCGGCGGAAAGGTGAGGTTCTTTCAGATGACTAAGTACGTTTTGGTGAGCTTTCCTTGGGGTACTTTGGGCTTGTTGCTTTTGATCTGTGATAAATTGCAGGGGCTGGCTCAGTGGAAGCGTGGCAAGTAATAAACCCTCTGTTTTGACAATAATTCATATGCTTGATCAACTGTAAGAAGAATGACAAGCACCAGTGCTTTTATCATCCAGAGTCCTCCAGCAGGAGACTGGAAGCTATATTCATGCAAAAGGGAAAAAAAAATAAAAAATCAGAGACATCATTGAAATTGCAGTAGTAGTAATTCAGTGTGCCATGGGGGGAGGCCATATCTGGCTCTGTTCAGTTTTGGTACAGAACTAAATCTTAGGGAATACCACAGTTTTGACTTACTAATGGTTTCATTGGAGCATTTCAATTGTACTTTTATGCTTATGTATGTCTTTAATCATGGCATAAGGATTGTAGTTGCACAGGCAAGTACTAGCAGCCCTTGCAGGGCTACACCACCTGTAGCCCAGGATCAGAGGTGATGTTCCCGGGTGGGGTGGAGGCATGAAGGTTGTGCCCCGCTTCTTGGGTCTCTGGACCTAGAGAGCATGACCCATGCTGGGAGTGCTTGGGTAGTGTCTTGGTGCAAAGGGGTGGGCAGCAGCAGCTTCCATCCCCCTCTGTGCCTGGGTAGATTCTTTAGCTGCGATGCCACGCTCCTCTTCCAAGGTTAGGTTGAATGTGTGTGATATTGCTGGTTCTGGTGACGTGCACATCTGATGATTGTTTTGTGTCATTGTGTGCCAAGGTGTGGGGTGCTGCAAATAGGAGACAGAATAGTGGCAATAAACGGTATCCCAACGGAAGACAGCACATTTGATGAGGCCAATCAACTGCTCAGAGACTCCTCTATCACCAACAAGGTCACTTTGGAAATAGAATTTGATGTTGCAGGTACGAACATACTGTTATTCTGTCTGGCCATAAAAGCAAAGGAATAAATTCCAAGTACATTGCAAGTGTTAGGTATCCAAGGTGGAGACTTTCTTCTCACATATACACCATGCAGTTTTCAAGTGACCTGTTTGAAACGTGTGACAGCTTTCTCATTTCACGTAGCCCTGCAGCATGCTTCAGGATGCAAATAGAAATGACAAGTCCTGTAGTAAGACATGGGGACAGTCCATCCTCTGAGTTACTTCCAGAGGTAGAAATATTCTGCTGAGCTGAGACAAATCCTCGACAGGCCAGCTAGTGAAATGTTTTACTAGCCAGAAAAGGATTACAAAAGGGTGGGTAAGCAGAAAGCTCTGAAGATTTCCACTTACAGTATCTCAATTCAACATTCTACATAAAATAAGAGCAATTGAAGAGCAATTACTAAAAGCTAGAAAAAAAATCATTGTTAATGTTGCTGGTGAGTCTTTACTATTACTAATGGGTTTCCTTTCTTCTGTAATGTGTTTAAGCATACAGAATACACCTATAAAATCACTAGTTGTGTAAATCAAACAAGCACACATTATATGTGTGCACTACCCCACTATGTAAATAGTAAAAATGATTAAGATTTCTGCGTTCATCTGACAGTGGCTCCTTTCAAGTCATGGCAATGTGGGATGTACTGTATTTTGCATAGTGTAATTGTTGTTAATGGTATTGTAAATCATGATGTCAGAAGCAGGCTAAAGGTTCCTAGTGTAATTCTGTATAATCTTTTAGTATGCATGCATCTAGTAGAATGTTTAAACAAAAAAAGCCAAATACAATATGTGCATTCATATGCAAAGGAAATGAAATATTAAAAAAATAATAAAACCGAATCATGAGAAACTCATTTAAATACACCTGAAGTCACATGTGTGTCACCCTTGACTTGTTTGTGTTCCTCCCATTTGCTCCATGACAGCAGACTCATACTCGCGGTTAGACTCTCCTGCCACACACATTTGCAGACCTGTAATTGCAATTGCTCCTTTTCAGGCTAAGGCCAAAACTCTTGCTAGCTGTGATGCCAAAAGTCAGGATTCAAATACAGTGCTGTGTGTTCGAGTGGGTTTTGCCTCACTCAGCACCAGGCACTTCTCCGTTGGTGATGTTTTGATTCTTTTTCTTCCCAGTAGATGTAGAATCCATGGCAGTTACCTTGGCAGACGGTTAAAAATGTGTTAGACCCACAGCAACAAAGGCCTAACATCCTTAAGACTTGATCTCCTGTCCTTTTAATTAAAAGTTATCTGCAAGCACTAACATTTTCATGTGCACTCTCAGAAATTGCATACAAGCTAAAATCCTGCAGTCTCAGCTGGCTGCTGGCCCGTGCAATATCCATAAATTCAGTTACACCTTAAAAAAATTGAGTTACTGTGAAATTACCAATAGAGGTATAAATCACACTTCATATGTCCTACTTCCTTCACTTCAGCACCTGTGTTTCACCCGTGGCTTGTGATGCTGATGTGATTTCATCAAATTACACGTATAGTCCCATGCACTTGGAATTGCTGTGCCTTATAAATTATCTAACTTCTTAAATTTTTTTTTTTAATAGAATCAGTTATACCAAGCAGTGGAACATTTCATGTAAAACTACCAAAGAAGCATAATGTGGAACTTGGCATCACCATAAGTTGTAAGTGAAAGTGCTTGTTTTTCAGACCATGTTCATGGGGTAATCTGCAGATAGTAGGTCCTGTAGCTATAGACTCCTGTTTGTTTTAGTATAAACTTCTTTTTTCCTTTTTCTAGAAAGCGATGTTTAGCAGTGCTCTCTCTCTCATGAAGTGTTGTTCTGTTGAAGATTTATAGTCCCCTTCTAGCGGTTAAAGAAACCATAAGTTTGCTAAACTTCTGGCTAAAGTCATCAATAGAATTAGACATGCAAAAGTATTGCCGTAGCTGGGAAGCATGAAGTCGTGGTCTCTCACAGGCTATTGAACAGAACTCCAGTGAACTCAAGAGCTCCTTCTTGCAAGCATGAGGCTTCACATACATGGGGTTATTTTCTGCTTCAGAACCCAGTCTCTGAAGCTACATCCTCAGTCTGTAAATCAGTGGGCAGTCCTAAATGTGCAGGTCACATAGGAAAATCCTCTTTCAAGGAGGGGTTTCAGAGATTGCTAAAGAAGATAACAAGAGTAGTCATTAGTCTGTTTCTCAAAAAGTATTTGTTACTGTAGTTTGAAATCAAAGCATTTCTAGAAGTATTTATTTTGAGAGCAGACAGTAAACGTGTTAGGCCTGGATTTTTGACCAGGTAAACTCCGGCATAACAAGTTCAGCCCTTGATGGAAGGAAGAACAATCCATATCAAAGTTATTTGGCTTGTGTTTAATGTACTTAATGACAGTGCAGAATCTGGTCTCACCAGAATTAACATTCCTTTACCGTTGTGGCCTTTCTTAGACTATTAGTCTTTCTTTGGAATTATTCATGTGTCTTGGGGGAATATTGTGCTTTGACTTATATTCTCAAAGCTTTTACCAGTACTATGGACTAAGGTTAATCAGAAGTACAGCAGGGCACTCAGCGGTAAGAATTACATCTGAGGAACAAATGAGAGAGACTGCGGGCCTGTTTGCTTGTGTTGCACTCTTGAATGAATTCTGTAAAATGTGACAACGCAGAGTCATAGGTCTACGTGTATTTGTGCAAATGAAAATACTGGGAAATGAGAAAACCTGGAGAGAGGCTGTTCTATTTGAATGTTATGCTCAGGATCAGTAATGGTTTGTAGGATTATTGTAAAAATACAGTCTTCCTAGTAACTTGATTTGTGTTTGGGTTTTTTTTCGAAATTCAGACATCTTGCACCTTTGTTCTGTCTGTAGGAGCAAACTTTGAATGGAATGTTCTTGGGATTTAGTATTTAGCACTTCTCTTCCAAACTTTGCATACCTTCCTGACTTGGAACTTAATTCCAAAAGTTAGTGCTTTATAAATAAAATTAGTGCTTTATATAATCAGAGTGACATCTGGTTGGTCTTAGCTCTGCTCTTCTGAGTATGCTCCAGTATCGTTAATATTAAAATTAAATTATCTGGTGTATATATATATAAAATAATCCCACTTATTAGTAGCATTTAATGCATATGAAAATTTTCTAGGATTAATTTTTTATTTTATTTTAAAGGATTTATACTAATAACTGAAAGTTTGTAAATTTGCGTGGTAGAAGTCTTGAATTTCTGCATTTCTTGCTTCCTTTTCAGTGCATTTCTCTGTTCTACCTAATTAACTCCTAAATACGACAGTGCGATTTGAAGAATATAAGAGTTTTATATTCTTTTTGTCAAATTTTTGTCGGGGCACTTTAGCATGCCATTTATTAGTGATATTGTCAGAAAGCTATGTGATTTCTTTTAAAAAACAAATACTAAGGGAAACTCAGTAGAGTTGGTATAACCAGGCTTAAACAGGGTTGATAGAGGAAATCAGATTTATTCACTTTGGGGCTTGATCCTTTTAAGTGCTAGGGACCTGTTTCATCCTCTCTCTTCTCATGGTGAGTGAGAAAGTGCTGTCTCTATAAAAACATTACAGAGAAACACCTGTCTTGCTTTCCATATTCCCAGTTTAGTTTGGGCTTTGGATGAGAAAGTCAGGAAACTACCTGACCCTGAGAGGCAAAACTGACCTTTTTTTTACAGAAGGGAAATGTAAATCTTGGGTTAGCACCTGGACATATGCCTATTTTAAGTCCACGAGTTCTTCAAAGTCAGCTGTTAGGAGGCAGACATCCTGGGAGAGGAATTGGTTTCTCTTTCTTTGCGTGGCTTTCCTTGGTAACAAACACCAAGTGTGCTTGCATGGAGTTACAGCCATGTACTTGAAGGCATATCTGAGGTGACACGCACTAAAGACAGTTAAGCTAATTCATGGTCTTTGAAAAACATGACATGTAATAGGGGAAGAGACTAAGCTTCTCTTAGTTTCAGGTTAATTAATGCAAGGAAAAAAGCAAAACAAAAAAAATCAAAATCCCTTTGGATAGCAGAAACCACTAGAAAGTAAGACAGAAGAAAGTTTCATGAGCACCTTCTTAATGTTAATCCAGGGCACTGAGTTTTGGATAGTGTGTGTTGGTTAGCTCGCAGTATGCTGCCCTTGCCGCCTTCGTACACATACTGGACTTCTGTCATCCCTCCCTTATCTCTGCAATAGCTGTCTAATCTTCCCATTAATAGCTACTTGCACTCAATAAAGAGCCTGTTTCTGCAAATGTAAATGACTATATACTTTGTGCTTCACGTACCATCAGTTTCACACCCAGGTTCCTGGTTAGAGCAATTAGAATGTCTGAGTCCTTAAAATTACGTCAACCAAATAAAGCACAACATGGCACTGTCCCTGTGTGTGTGATTATGCTTTTATAACAGAACCATTCCCTGGAAGAAGGATGGCTTTCTAGTAGATCTAGTAGTGTTCAAATCTGTGTCAATTTATTTGCCAGTGACATCAATTTTAGACCATGTAATGGAATATAGATTTAAATTTTTTTTAAATTTTTGTGCCACTGGCTACTTTATCATAAACTAAAATTTTTTAAATACATTGAATGCTGTCCAAGAAAATGACTTACTAGTACAGTCTGGTAATTGTAGTTAACAGCTCTTCCCCTTCCCCCCTCCCCCCCCCCCCCCCCCCCTTTATTTCTTAAGTAAGTTTCTGATACCCTTACTGGTAATGAACTGCAGCACCTTGCTTCATAAATAGCTCTGAAGCTAATGGGACTAGTCAAGGATTGAAAAACTGCAAAGCTGGCAAGAATATCAGAATCTCACCCAAACTATAATCAGTGTTTCAAAGTCATTTTGGCTAGCAGCTATACAGTAGTCTGCTTTATTGCTTTTGTATTTCATCAGAAACAATTTTGTAAATATTTATAGATACTTAGCATTGACGATGAGAATTTACATCTACCAAACGCAACTTCGTTTTGCAATGTTACAAGTAATTATTTTCAAGACAGAGACTGAAGAATCAGCAGGTTTCTCAGATCCTCCACGTGAACCAATACTTAAGGAACAAAAGAGCTACATCAGTCTAATTTTAAAAAGCTCTTTCATCTATTTAATAATCACACTATTTTTATAAAGTCTAGTAGCTGTTACCCAGTATTGTGGATAAGTGAACTGACCTTGTATTAAAAAAAAAAAATCCGTCCCATGAGCATTTTCCTCTGCTTGTTCACTTGGTTCAGAGTTTGATCAGACTCCAAAACTTGAAGCCAGGCCGAGACTAGTAAGTGGGTTTTGGCTGAGTGGTAGGTGTGATGTCCACCCCAAAAATCTGTGTCACATTGTTGTTTTTCTTTGGGTTAACAGTGAAATAAGAAAGGTGGGTTGTTTGGGTTTTGGGTTGTTGTTTTTTTTTATCCTAATAGAACAGCTTTTCTACAGAACTGACAACACGTCACTGAACTTGCTTGGGAGCAGCAGCGGGCTGGCAGGGGAAGTGTGTCTTGACTAGGAGTAGTAGGGTAGAGGCCTGGGAGAGACCTAGAATCACAGAGTAATTTTAATAGAGGGAAGAAACAACTTGCTAAAGATTTGGTTTCCACTAAACACTGTTTAGTATCTGTACAAGTTTATACACTCTTCAGTCCACTTTTAGTTCATCATACAGCCTGTGTAAGGTCTCCACAAAAGCTCAACAGTAGGTAGACTAACAGCTGTGCCAGGGAGGAGAAAAGGTGAGATCTTTGGTGGACAAGGAGAGAAAATGAGTGGAGCGCCATAACAGGGAGACAGCAGCAGAGGAGAGAGGCTGAGGTGTGATCAGGGGTGGGGGAAGCTGGGATTTGAACAAAAAAGGCTGGACATGGGTGAGTGGTAATGTGCTTTGGTTTTAATTGCTTCTTAAAACCAAAAATAATTCTGAAGTGAAACATACAATGGAGGCTTAAAGCTGTACAGTGTCACTCGCGTTACTTCATGAGGGTATCTTTTGTAATGAAGTGGTCAAATATTACTTTCTCACTGGGACTCTTCTCTGCTCTCTGGGGAGAGATGAAACAGTGGTGTGTATCAAAGAGGGTGGAGGCTGTGTAATGAATCAGGTGGAGAATTGCAGACAGAAAAAGGAGGGTGACCTTGTCAAGAAGGTTTAATTCTATCCTGGAGAAATTAGGGGGGTTGTCCTTTTCTCTGCAATAGAGTTTCTGAGACAAATCATTTCACAGGGGAGTGGGAGGAAAGGAGAGAGAGGTTTTCCACAGGTGGCTGCTTGATTTTCTGTGGAAACTGTTGAAAGCCTGGGGTCACAGTTGCAGAAATGCAAGAAATCTGCAGCTATTGCTGAAAATACCAGTAGCTGTACTTTGGGCATAGAAGCTGTTATATACTACAAACTATTGTGCGAAATAAAGGCATGGATATCTCAAATTGCTCACTGAAAATTGTCATACTTTGACCTAAACGTTCCTAAGTTTCCTTTCCTCTCCTCATCTGTAAAATCAGGATCATAGTACTCAATCTCCCTGCTGGGGACAGCATCTGTTCACTAGTGTTTGGGAGGCAGTCTTAGGCTGTGGTGATGTGCAGTACAAAAGTTCAGGTGGAAATTAATGATTTTATCTCTGCAACACAACTGGAATAGTTTGCAGTAAGTGTGCCGTGAGCATTGAACAAGAATAAAACAAAATGTGGTGTAGCTGCTTATTAAAGGCTTGTCAGCATGGGGGATTCATTTCACACTGAGCTGTGTTTGCTGCCTACAAAAAGGCTTCCAGCCACCAGACACAATTAATAGCCCAGAATAACTGACAAAATACTGCTGGTTCACACTTACTCAGTTTGAAAGTGTAATAACTTCATGTGCAATATCATGCCCATTGCATCCACACATACTCTGTGGCTTTGCATTTTGAGCTGTGCCCTGTCCTCTTTTTTCATTCCTTCTCTCTTCTTTTTGGAACAATAATGGACTGTTTAATGCTGGTAATTTTTAGGAAAGCATATTCATAAAAAGTGAGTACTGAAATCAAACTGAAGGCATTGTATAGTAGGTGGCATATAACTTCAAAGATTTATGAGGCAAGCCAGAGGGTGAAAACAGAATTTAAAATGTTTTAAAAGTTCAGCAAAGGGATATTTTCTGTTTTTAACAAGATACTAATTGGTGAAACAAACCCAAAGTATTCAAGTAAGTTGTGGAACTGTCATATATGATACAGTTGACCCGTGGCGTGAAAGTATGAGAAACAAGCTATGATAATTATAGATCTTGCAAAAGGTTAATTACTGTTCTCTAAATTGCAATATATGCGTTTCCTGGAAGTGTGCTGTTTTAGCCAAGTTTCTAAAAATTCTTGAAAGTCTTTGTACATCTGTCTTGTTGGTTTTCAGGACACTGCATTTGAAATACGGCCATTTAGCAGTTCTTAAACAGTTCCTTTGGACATTCGAAGACTTTCTCAGCCAAAGCAGCTAAGGTTGCCAATATCATTAGAATATTGTATTGAAAATGTCATTATTAATACACCTTGAGGTTGCTGTAGGTGAAGATCTGACATTTTCCATCAAACAGAAAAATCTAGCTGCTAAAGGAACTGACATGAAGGTTTTGTGGGTGACCCTCCAGCATGGGTAGCTTTGGGTAGCTGTTTGGGTGACTGTCAGTCTTCTGTCAGCAAATGGATGAACCCTCCAAAACAATGGTTCACTCTGTAAAGCTGGTCCAAGGAACAGTCCTCTGGAAGCAGTCAGTAACTGTTCTCTTCGTCTGGGGTAGTTAGGGGTTTCCCATGCAACCAAAAGTCCAGCAGAATTGATAAGCAGCGTTGTGAATGGCTTGCAGAACTGGCCAAGGGAAACTTGTCAAACGCTTTTTTCAGCAGAATTGCACTGATTGGCACTGTAGAGGGCAGCATCCTTTTCACCATGATGGACAGATAGCAAATTGAACACTATGTCAGATACCTCTAAGAGAAGAGTTAAGTATGGAAGGGGAGGACTGGTGGGGGTTTTACTAATTTGACCATTGCTGGAATTGCAGGGATCCTAGAACAAAGTGGAGAAAAGTCCACAATGCTTAAGGCCCAGCAGCAGTATAGGTTACTCAGCAGCAGCAAGGTTTCTCATCAAAAGCGGCAGATGTGTACCTCAGAGGAAGCAGCAAGTCACAGTGAAGCAAGCATCCGTCTGATGTAAGCTACATCTGTGCAGATGTGATAACTGTGTATCGGCCCAGTGGTACGCATGGCAATTATCCACAACAGCTCATTTAGTATGAAGTAGATACCTCCTTTCTCATCCAGGCAACACTATGTTCATACCTCTGCCTTAAGCACTGAATGAGGCAGGACTGGATGGAAAGAATGTGATCTAGCCCACTTTGTAGAAATTTTGCCAGAGCAGCACTGTTGGTCAGGGATATAATAAAACATGATTTATAACTGACAGAAATATTCTGGCAAAAGATCAACTCAGTAGTTATGCTGAAAGGTTCCACTAACAGAAGGTCTTCCCTTACGTGTTGTAGCTACACAGCATTTTATGATAGGTCACTGTAGCTGTACATGATCTCTTTACAAGGCTCAGTGCTGGCCTAACCCAGAATACAGACATATCAGGTTAAATTCACTTTGCACTAGTCACCTTGATTTTTGAGGAGTATGCAGTCTTACTAGCCTGATGCTGCTGTTTGTATTCATGTACATCTAATTTAGGGCAAGGGGAAAAATATAATACAGGTAAATAATGTGTATGAAATACTGATTTATGGACAGAATTAGCCTATCTGCATATAAAAATACAGATAAAAATCAGATACTTCTATGTATGTTTTATTACAGCTCCGTCCAGTAGAAAACCAGGGGACCCTCTGGTTATCTCTGACATCAAGAAGGGCAGTGTTGCTCACAGGTAAGACATTCAAGCTCCCAGTAAAAATCTGTTTCCATTATGTAGCCAGCCACACTCAAGTTAATCAGAGGGAGCTTGTAAGAAACTGTGCGGGTTTTTGGAAAAAGCAGTTACAAATGACAAGTCCAGTGTATTAAGAAATAATTATTTTTAAAAATCCATCTCATTTCTATAATAATGTTCATACCTTGCCTTAATGTTACTAGAATTTCATGTAAGCTTGTTTGCTTGTTCACAGAACTGGGACACTCGAACTGGGTGATAAATTGCTTGCAATAGATAACATTCGACTTGACAATTGTTCAATGGAAGATGCTGTCCAGATCCTTCAGCACTGTGAGGACCTTGTAAAGTTGAAGATCCGCAAAGATGAAGATAATTCTGGTATTATCAATGAGCCTATTACAGATTCTTGTGTATTTTCATTATTTTTACAACATAGGGTTATTCTGCTTTCAGAATTTAGTGAAAGGTTTTGCTAAATATGGCTGATTTATGCTAATGCCAATCAGAAAATGCCAAACTAAAAAAAAAAGAAAAATTAATGGTTTATAAATTTTCTCAGTGGCTATATTGCCTGCAGGAGCTGCGCTGCAAAAGAAGGTCTTCCGTTTTCTGGAAAGGCAATTTGCCTTCAGGTGCAGCCATGTAAGGTTGATCTTTCTCGTATCAGCGTATTGAAGTTTTCTCTGCTTTTAAGACTGGGATCATGGTTAGCAAAGCATGAATCCATAGGCCTCAGTTTTCCAGCAGAGTGGTGAAGGGCATGCTTTATTCATAAACTTAGAAATTTGACTTCAGTATGACTGTTCCCATGCTTAAAGGTAAGTAGTACTTTACGTGCTGTGCTGGATGGCTGATGGAGAAGCCATGTCTGATCAGCCCAGTGGAAATATTTAGGCTGTCATCCTTTTGCACACCTACATCCATTAATATCCCTGTATCTTCCCCATTATGGATTGCATGAAAGCAAAATTTCTGCTTGGAGATAAGAAAGTGAGCTCTGTTACGCATTCTAGTGGCAAAAGAATTCAGATAATTATACCTACTGGTATTTATATTACAGCTGGGATTTATATTACGGTACTGCCTAAAGGTGTGAACTGTAGGTTCACTTGTCGTGAGCTCTATATAATCACACAGAAAAAGGCATAGGCTGTTCACATTATTTAAGATCAAGTGCAACTGTTGAAATGACGTTTAGAGTTCCACTAGAATGGTCTTTTCCTTTAATCGCTTTTGAAAGCAAAGAGAAAGTATCTTCTCATATGAACAGTGCAAAGCATTTAGTACCTTCTAATTGGCTTTCAGAAGTGAAATTCGATGGAGCAAAGTGAGTGGCCGCTGCTTGGCAGGATATTGTGGTCAGGTCCCCACAGGTGGTGAGGTGATGTGGTTGGTACATGTGGGACGCAGGCTGGCCTCACTGGCCACGGGCTGCACGTCACAGCCTGACTGTTGCTTTGCAAATCTGAGCAAACCAGGTGTGTTATGAAGAGCAAACTGCAACTGCACTTGGCAGAAGATTGGCAAGAAAAATGCCTGTATAAGGAAGTTTGAGTTTTCTCCTACACTAGAGGGTGTGTTGTCTTTTTTCAGTGTTCATCATGGCACCTGGGATCCCTCCCTCACCTTCTTCCGTCATTTGGAAGACTCCATCTTGTTAATAACCCACAGAGAAATTACCAACAGACTGTGGAAGAGGGGTGGGAGCTAGAACCATGTAGAAGTAGTAACTTTTCCCACACTTTTAAACACTTGTGGGTTTGTCCTCTGTGTGTCATGTCATCCTGCTGCTTCCCCACCCCTCCTTCCTCGTGGACTTAATCTCTTTCTAGGTCAGCTTCTGTTTCCATTGAACTTAGTGAACATTTTCTGTTGCCATCACTGAAATCTGGATTTCAGGCTCCAGCCATGTAAAATGACAACTTTGCTCTCTGAGGTGTTGCACACCATGGTAGCTGGTACAGATTTTAGTCTGAGTGGGATTCTTATTCCATGGTTTTCTTTCAGATACAGTTACAACATACATCCATATCCAAATTCTCACAACACTACAGGGTCTTATTCAGACGTGATTGGTCTGAACAGAGTAAAATGTAAATGGACAGCTACTCAGAGATTTTCTGAACAAAATTCTCTGTACAAATGTTTCTTCCAGTAGTCGACTGTGTCAAATTGTAATTGAAAATATTTATAGCAGATTTCAGAAAATATTTGAAATTTAAAATGAATTAATGTCTCCTGAAATTCTGAAGAAAAAATATTTTAAAAAAACAGTGGCAAACAGTAGCAAAGGTGTAGCAAAAAGCGTACCTCTATTAAAATCAATTTTGATTTATTTGCCATTAGTTTATTTATAAAAGTCTGTTTTCTCACAGAGGGAGGAAATGTGCTTCTTGAACTCAACAGGAAAAAATAATTTATACATTTCCCAAGAAAAGAAAAACCTATGCTAATAGATGAGTAGACATGGGACACTCCAAAACAATTTCTAAATCATAGAATGAGATTATTTTAAGCTTTTTTTAACCTCTCATAGCATGTTTTTGTAAGGAGGGGAAGGCAGAGAGCAGGGGTTCTTCCTTCCTAGGTTCTTATTTCTTCAGTGTTTTTCAAACTCTGTTGATACTCATTTTGAAGTACCTTTAGCTTCTAGTTCTTCTTCCTGCCTTCTGTTTTTCCTTCCTCTGCTCCCTTTTCCACTCCTCCCTTCACCCCACAGTTGTATGAAGCTCAGAGCTCTGCTCTGCGGAGCCAGCCTTGCGCACAACGTCAGCAGCAAGGTGGTACCTGTCGTGTGCCCCTCCAGACCGTGCTCTTCTTTACCCTTATGTCTGCACTGATCAGACGTTACTCTGAAGAGCAAGAGGCTGGTGGACAGAGCAGAGATGCCTACAGCACAGAGGGTCTACTTTCCTGAAATGTGGTTTCCAAGAACTACCCACAATAGCATCACAAGAGAAGAAAGAGGGAAAATCTCAAAAACATGAGACCCAAAAACCTGATAGTTTCATTATAATTCCTCCCCAGATGAAAGTATGTTTGCAGCAGTTTTTCCTCTTTTCTCATTTTTCCTGCCAGCTTCCTGAACTGAGGACAATTTAGTCTCTTGATTAACCTAATAGCTACCACCCTTTTTTGAATATCAGAGTTCTTTGCTTTCCTGGCAAAACTGCCCTTCATTGAGGATTCAGGCCACATACACAAGAACACATGTTCTTGTGTAGCTCGCATTTCTGCTTCCTGGGATGAGCACTGATGAGAACAGTGTAGTAATCTGACATTTGTTGCATTCTGCCATTAATTTTCTTAACTGGGGCTAACCAGAACACAGACATAATGGACCAGTCTCCTTTCCAGTCGTTCACTACAATCTGTAAAGTTCCAACTCTTACGTGGCAGGGCTGCTGTATGATTAATAACTCCTGCTCCACTTACTGTTGGTAGTAGAGACACGTCAGTACTGTGTCCACCCTTGGCAAATACTGGCTATTACAGTTTAAGTTAGCTCGGTGGATTACTTTTCATCCTTCAGCTACCGTGTCAGTGCCACATCTGTGTAAACATTACAGCATTAGATCCCAGAGGATTTGTTGATTTTCCATACGTGCTTTAGCAAGCAAGCAAGAGCTGCCACTCTTCCGCTGTGCAGTGGAGCTTACATGCTAGCCCACTGTATGCCAGCCAGAGACTTCCAGTGGGGTCCTGGCAGTCGGCTCTTTCTGGAAAAAGCATGTCAGATTAAGCGTAGCTGATGTGAACTGTGCCAGAATACTGATGATAATGCCCCAAGTAGGAATACAAGGCCAACACTAGGCATGAAAATCCCAGTATTCTTTGCTGAATAATCACCACTAATTCTTCGCTCTTTGATTCTATGTGTACCACTTTCTTTATGTGGATAGCAAGGGGGAAATAGGAGGGAGTCGAGATGAGGGGAAAATAGAGGCTTAAATTTTCTGCAAATTGGGAAGAAACAAAGTATATCCAAAGATATTAGTGTTTCTCCAGCTCTGCTTAACTACTATGTTCAGCATTAGAAGAAAGCAACTCTTAGAACCTCTGGTAGTGATGCAGGTATCTTTTTTTTCCTTCTAAAGTATATTAATCTGCAGGAACAGAAATGGGAACATTTGAATTTTCTGACTTGTCTCAGGTTAGTTCTAGTAACATTTACGGAATGTGTGTGCTAGACGTTTTCCACATTCACTGAGCCGTTCGAAATGTCATTACCCACAGATCTAGGAAGAGTTGCCTGCCGGGCCAGACGTCCAGGCTGAATACCAATATCATAAAATGGGCAAGGGAGCATTTCTTATTTTGATCTGAGGAGAAATGTGACATTTTAAATTTTAAAATATCCCTTCACAACTCAAATATACTGCAGTTGATTCCTCTCCTGCTGTGGTATATTTTTGATCATATGTAAAGAGCAGACACTATATAAATACAGGAGGCTTTCTAGTTGCTGCACCACCTGATGGGTATTGTTTAAGGAAAATACATTTTATTTAAGCTTATCCAGTGATGAAATCTCCATTTCGATGATTTTTTGGTGAGACTAAAATTTCAAAATAATGCAAATGAGAGTACAATATAATGAAATCAACTGTAATGGAGTTGTTATTTAACTTAGTTGATAATTCAGAAGTCATTTTTTATTCTGTTCAAAATGTACTCTGGAGAGACACACCTGGAGTGCAGGGTCCAGCCTGGGCTGCCCAGTGCAAGGGAGACTGGGGCATGCTGGAGAAAGCCCAGCAAAGGGACACAATGATGTTTGGAGCACCTCTCCTGTGAGGAAAGGCTGAGAGAGCTGGGGCCATTCAGCCTGGAGAAAGCTCAGGGGGATCTCATCAATGCGTATAAAGCAAGGGTACAAAGAGGGCAGAGCCAGGCTGTCTTCAGTGCTGCCCAGTGGCAGGACAAGAGGCAAAGGACACAAAGTGAAACACAGGAGGTTTTTCCTGAACAGCAGGAAACACATTTTTACTGTGAGGGTGACTGAGCACTGGCACAGGTTGCCCACAGACGTTGTGGAGTCTCCATCCTTGAAGATACTCAAAAGTCATCTGGGCAGAGTCCTGGGCAACCAGCTGTAGATGACCCTGTTTGGGCTGTGGGAGTGGCCCAAATGACCTCCAGAGGTCCCGTCCAACCTCAGCCATGCTGTGATTCTGTAACAAAGTAGCCTAAAGTTGTATTTTAATAGGAAATAAGATACAAAGATTTTAAACAGAGTAAAATGTAGTCTTCATAGAGTGAGGGGAGTTTTCTGTTGATTTTGATGTAATCAGGTTTTGGAAATCAAAAAGAAATTAAACAGAGAGTTTGGTTTCGTTTGGGGTTTTTGTTGGTTGTTTGTTTTTTTTTTTTTTTTCCTTCAGAATAATCCAGTATTCTGGATTAAGACATCTATCTGAAAAGTAATCCTTTGAAAATGTTGTTTGATTACCAGTCACTAGACTGAATGTGCTATTTTTTTCATTCCCTCTTTCATAAGAAACCAATTGCATCCCCTTGGCATTTATTGCAGATGAACAGGAGAGCTCTGGAGCAATTATTTATACTGTTGAGCTCAAGCGCTATGGTGGGCCTCTTGGAATTACAATCTCTGGTACTGAAGAGCCCTTTGATCCCATAATCATTTCCAGCCTTACAAAAGGAGGATTGGCTGAAAGGTAAATTGGAAAGCATATTATTTTTAAACGTTCATTTTGTCAAGATAAAGATTTATTTTGTTTTCCTGAAGATGCTAATTTTCATGGTTTAGCAATTTTTTTACAGTTCTCCAAATCTGAGTTTATAATCCTTTTGGTGTCCTTTTTTGATCATTGACAAGTTTAGGAGCATGAATAATATCTTAACAGGATGTTCTTCCACATACTATACAAGACAGAGCAGAGGGTTTTGGTCCTTGTTATAAATCACCTAGGAAAGTCTAGTCAATCAAACTGCACAGTCACAGGAACATCTCAGCAGCCTTCTAAAAGCAATAGCCTTGTACAGTACAAGAGGTAAGGAAAGCAGTTGGTGTCTGAGTTTATCTGAAAATATGCTGCTTATCGTATACACACACTGTGTCTATATGTGCGCTTACATGTAGCATAGCGAGCATTATCTGAGGAGTAGAAATGCTCCTTGTGGTAAGTGACGGAGAATAAGTAAAACACAAAGGTATTCTGTCACCTGCTATTTCTAGGATAGGTGGTGTCATTGCAACTGGTTATAATGACAAGGAGAAGTTATTTTATTCTCTTGTTATGATCTGTCCTGAAAGCCACACGGGTGAAATAGCTGGTGACTTGCTCACGCTGCCATTATCTGTTCTGTTGTGAGACTTGTAGAAACTTGACTCATTTCAGGAGTTACTGAGCTGTCTGAGATGGCTTTTAAACAAGTGGGCTGCAGTGAATATCGGCCATAGGCAATTAACTCCACTACCGCGCTGACAGAAACCCACATCCCCACGCCTCAGCTCTGCTGATTGTCACTACAACAAAGGTGACTTGCTTTAAGCATTTCTAACAAAACAATTACTCCATAACACAGCTATAAAAGCAAAATGAAAGAAAGGGAAAGGAGACTGTCATGCTCCAAATATGCAAAGAAATTGCCTTTGTTGCTTTTTACGCTCCTCAATGTTTTACTTCTCTCTCTTATTGTAGGACTGGGGCAATTCACATAGGAGACAGAATCCTAGCAATAAATAGTAGCAGCCTGAAAGGAAAACCTTTGAGTGAAGCCATTCATTTATTACAGATGGCAGGAGAAACTGTCACCTTAAAAATCAAAAAGCAGACAGATGGTGAGTATGGCCAAGGTAGCATCAGTGGTCTTTAATGCATGTTGTTACAGATTAACAAGCATTTAGGCCATTCCTGGAAAAGCATCACGTCGTAGTAAAAAGCATATTCTTAGAACTGCAGTAGAGCAATGACCACCACCCTTCTTTTTCTTCTATTAATAATCCTATTCAGCTACCAGCCCCAAGAAATTTTCGGTCCCTGTGGGTCACCTAAGTGAGCTGAGCGATGCTGAAGAGGAAACCTCTGCTGCACAGAAATCTGGCAAACTCTCGGACATCTATTCCACTGCAGTCCCAAGTGTTGACAGCGCAGTAGAGTCGTGGGACGGCTCTGGTGTTGATACCAGCTTTGGAAATCAAGGTATTATCAAGAATACAATTGACATTTCAAGTAGAAATGATTCATGGTTGACCTTCCTTTGCCTTAAAGAGAACTTTATCTGTACCATCTTAAAACCTTGTACTTTGTAATGTGCTGGTGTCTCATTATGACCCCACAACTCGCCAGGGAGCATGATTTCTTATACTTGGGTGGCATTCATTCTTTCATGACAATGTGACATGTTATAAAGCATATATCAATGCATTAACAGGCTTTTGTTAGCTTTACTGACATCTGAATAGCCTGGTCTATAGCTCATCCACAACTAAATGAGTTTATCCTCCACGTACAGATCAATACAAGGCACAGAACACATTGAACATGTTCATGAATTTGATGCCCTTATGCAGTAATCTTTAACTGACAACAGGTTTATTATAAACTGCTGAAGGGGGAACATTAGGCATTGCTTATGATTTGTAAGTCTTTCCCTTCTTCCTCATTCCTGCAGCATAAACATCTAACTTTCAGTTCTCAAAAACAGTCATGCAGTGTAAAGACATGATTTTCTTTAACACTGGATTTTGTACTTCTGTTTGACTATTGTTTTATGTGGGATTTTCAAATAATCTCATTTTAATTTGTAAGACATTTATTTAGGCAGGGAGGGATACAAACATCTTGTAATATTCTGGAAACAAGAAAAATAAATTCTACACAGCTTTAATGTTTTATTTAGCTCTCTTTAAAGTGTTTATTTCCATAGTAAAGCAGCTATTCCCACTGCCTAGCAGGTATTTGGACAAGTAGATCCTTACCTCAAATAATTTTTTCTCTCTTGCTCTGGTTGCACACCTTCTTTCAGTTTCATTTTTCGGTTGGTTTCCAGGAGCATGGCTAGTACCCTCACACTGAGAACTGAAACTGAGCTCTGCCCAGCAGATTTCCCATATAGACTGAAGTTCTGTGCTGATTACTTTCATTGCTATCCCCTAATGTGCCTGCTCAGTGATAACACTGGCACTTTCTTCTGGAAAGCAGAACATTTCCTTTGAAACCTGCTGAGCTACTTGAGATCAAGAAGTAGCTGATGTCACTACTAGTGATTTTTTACATTTTTTTCTTTAATTTTTAAGTATTTCTTGGTCTTACTGAATATATTTGGCCTCAGCGTACTTTAAAAGAGTCAGTCTCAATACGTTTAATTATAACTTCCATTTTCTACATTTTACTTTTCACTTACTGTTACATATAAAATTTCATTTAGTACTTGATGTATTAGGCTATACTCACCCTGTATAATTTGTATTTTACTGCAGTTAGAGTTGGGATGAATTTGCCCCCTTTTCTGGTTTTAACTGTTTTGGTCAATTTATCAAAATTGATCATGTTAGATTTTCATCTGATATTTTTAAGTTCTAAGGAGAAGTGTTGCTGAAAATGTGCCAAAATGATAGTTCTCATTTCCTGGGTGAATTGGTGTAATCTGCAGTAAATTGTTCAGCTGTGGAAAGGATTGAGGCCCAGACTGCTTTCCCAAGTCCTGATGATTCAGGTGCCGTGCCAAAGCTAAACCAGTATCTCAAAACACGTTTTCTTTAAACTCCCATGAAAAAATGGGCCCAGACTTGGCTGCATACACGGCACTTCTGCTAAACAGGCTGAGAGTAATCAAATTTGCACCTTATCCCTTGCTGCAGTACCAGTGTGACCCACGGTTCTATTAAAGTTCATTCTGTCTTGACCTGTCAGGTTGAGTTTGGCTTCTCTCCAAACCTTTCCTGGCATAAGCACAGGCTAAGCAAATTGAGGAGTTTGGGTAATGTTTCTGGAGCACCAGACAATGCGTTACGCTTTTAGTTACTAATTTAGTGCTGGGGAGCAGTCTTTTCTCTCCTTGAATTAATACCCCATTTTGTACCTTTGTCTGATGTATCTGCCTTACTAATCCAGTGCCTTCCCCACACAGCAGTCACATTTTTACAATCAAAACCCTCCCTAGAATCTGGGAGTATGTGATGTCTGCCAATTAACTGGAAAAAGCACACAACTCTAGTTACATGGGGTTTGAGGGAGACGGGTCTAGACTGATTTATGGAAGCAAATTACCCTCTTTAGAGAGGTGACAGCATTGATATTTGTTAGGCATCAACAAAATGGAACTTCCTAATCCAATATGCACATCAGAAAATGCCAGCTACTGAGCTAGAAAAGGAATGTGTCAAGATGAAATATATATATATAGGAGTTCCACCATAATGGATTTTGCTTACCAGCTCAGCATCAGCTCGTGACAAGTCAATCCATGTGTTCTTGATACATCACTTAGAAGCCAGATTCTGTCTGGTTCCTACTTGGAATCCAAATGACACAATTCAGTAAAAGAAATACTACTGAAATAATGACAAAATCATATTTTTATGATAAAAGCACCCAGAAATAAATTCTTCAGATATCAAGGATGTCTGATGCCACTTACACAGCCTTGAGGTATTTGAAAATGGCTGATAGAGAAATCACTTTCTGCAAGATGAGCTTTCCAAAGGTGTGTCCTCATCGCATGACGGGCCTTTTCTCAGCTCTCGGAGCCCTGGCATAAAGCAGTAGCTCTTCAAGCGCAAGTCCCCTTCCCACAAAAGGGCATGTTAGAGGGATTCCCATGCTGGCCTTGATGCAGGGCAGTGCATGGCTGTGACAGCACAGTCCTGCATTTGTATTTGAGAGTCTTTGCCTCAGCGGTGCCCAGACAGCTGCCCTCTTCCTGTTCTGGCATTACTCCAGTTAATGGTCACTTGAGAGCTTCTGCAACACGCCAACTTTTGCATCTAGGTAGCCATTCTACAGATTGGTAGTGTTGTGCATAATTTACACTAACAGGGCACTACATTTTTGGCTGCATTGCTTCCAAATTTGAAAAAGTTCCGGGGGGCAGAAAAAGCTTTCTTGGTAGTCATCTGAAAAGTCAAGCTGATGGGCTTTTTTAATGCACCTGTGCGAACTCTTGTGGTTGGTTTTTTTTTCATTCAATAGGTCTGAACCAGTTTTCTTAATAGCTTAAGTTTAATTTGGGGCATTTGACACATGACCATGTTGATGCATAGTTAATATATCCATAACACGTGATTTATTCGGTAGTATTCAATGTATGATGTCAAATTGGAAATTGATAAATTGTGAAAATGTCCAGAATTAAACATCAGGAGCAGCTGACACACAAACAGTAGGAGAACAGTGTTGGATATGTTTAAGATTTTACTTTCAATGGACTTTCACAGGAGAAGATTTAGAGGGCACCTAATTTTAGGAATAACTTAGGTTATTTATTCTTCTAAATATCTGACTATTGCTGCCAAAAAAAGGTAGCAATCATGAGTCCACACCCAAGTTCTAAAGAAACCACCTCCATAGATATGCTTTTGTGTCATCACAATATATAGAGTGCTGGAAATATATAATTCATTTTTTTAGGACACAGCTATCAGGCTTCAGGATACAACTTCAATACCTATGAATGGAGGAGTCCTAAACAGACTAGTTTGTCCCCGCCAAGCAAACCACGAAACCACCCGTTTCATGATACAGGGCTGAGTGATGACGAATGGGACCGACCTACAGCAAGCAGGTAAGTTCACCTGTGAGTTTGCCTTCTGATCTGCAGCTGTTGCAGTGCCTCAGAAATGGACCCTTACTGCCTGAAATGAACTTGTGTTTTTCTGATGCAGCTGTAACAGCTCTTCCGTTGAATACAGGACATTAAAGTTATTAGGGTAGATTAGTGACATTTATGGAAGATTTTGATACCAAAAGCAAGACATATTTATTTTTAGTTATTTCAGAGAAAAAAAAAAAAACAGCATCTATCTCTTAAGAATAAAAAAATAAAAGGACATTCCCCTGGCTAAACTTCAGAAAGAAAAACTGCTCTGTTTTCCACTCCTTGAAAATAAACCTACAAATAAAGCAACTAAACACAGCTGGCATGTTAATCGTTTTTCCTCCATGAAAATTCTTCATTTTGGTTTAGGCAAAAAGCAGATATTGCAGTCTTCATCCATAAATGCTTGAGGCATCTGCAGTGATTCAGTAGGAAAACAAAGCAACCCAGGTAGAAATGTCTTGTCCAAAGCTATGTTAGTTTGCCGTGTATTCCCCTTCTTCTGAGAAATCAGTCTCCTCTTCAATGAATTTCTCTGCAGGCAAAAGAACTTCCTGAGGAAAAAATACTTAGTTGACAATGCTTGGAGACAGTGAAAGATCCAAAACCCCAGAAGTCTCTTATTCTCTATTCTGAGGGTAATCTGGCAGTGGAACCACTGTAGAGACTTGGTCCATTCCTGCCAAAGAACAGACAGAAGGATTTCAGTGCTCTGTGCAGACCTGCATGTCCTTCCTTAGAAATACAGTTTCTTGGTGTAGCGGCACAATGAGCCTGAAATCCCAGTCTGTGAGAAATTCAAGTATAGTACTAAAGAAAACCTTTCTGGTTCCTGTATGAACCTACGAGAGAAGTAAATCCATAAGGTCCAGTTTTTTACCTTTGAAATGCAAATCAAGGTGAGACGATGGCAGTGCTGCTTTTCAGAAGCTGAATGACAAATCCTCTGATACAGCAGATTGCCCAGTGGCATTTTGTCTGGAGGCAGGTCTGGCAAGATGATAGCTAGGATCTGGGCAAGTGTGAACTCTCGGCCCGTCGCCAGCTCCTTTGGTCCCTATGGGCTAGAAACATTCTAGAGGTTTACATGGGCTAGTAGTGGACAATATTTAATAAAGGAAGTGACCGTAGTTTTCTTCATGCCCCCCATTCTTGGTAAGTCATCTTTAATTTAACAGCAACATCTTTATCCACAGTTAAAGCCCGTATTTTGTTTCTCAAATGAGATGCAGCCATAGATACCAGAACACCTACTGTTTTGCAGTTATATAAGTAATAGGCTGGAAAAGTTGATGAGCACTGAACCAGGAAGTTGGACTGTAAAATACACAATCTTCTACATGAAAAGCATGTATTCTACTACCATTTTAAAGCACTTTTCAACAGGAAGTATGCACACTAAAGAGTCTTGTTCTACTTGTCAGTATGACTTACACCTGAGATATGTGGCACAAATCAAAATAATAATTATTTTAACCCTGTATCTGTGAAATGGATTATGCCACACCTGATTGTGTTCGTACACCAGGTGCTGGAGTATTTGAGAAGGGCATGACTGTTCTTCCAGCCTGTTACAAGAATCCCCAGAAAACCACCCCTTCTCTGCCTCTAGCTAAGCAATTTCTTTTCTAACACTAAGAAGTAATTTTTTCTTACCTTTATTTTGTGTAGCACAGCTTCCAAGAATATGTGGCAACAGAAGGAGACTGAGACACTGGGAGAGAATCAAGAAAACCATTTAAAGCAACCTTCAGTTGAAAGATCAGGGGGAGAGAGCATCAGGAGCATGAAGAAAGAGGGCAAGATGTGGAAATGTGCCTCTGGTGGGCAAAGGAAAGGTGGGGGACAGCTGGAAGAGTGGAATACTTCCAGGTAGGAGAACAAAGAGTGCACAAGAGTGAGATCCAGCTGCGCTGGAGGGTGTGTGAGGGGCGGGGGGTTGGGGGGGGGGGGGGTAGACAAAGGAAAAACAGTTGAAATGAGAAAAAGGAGAAAATCAAGGTAAAAGCAAAAAGCACATCATTAACATGCCATTGAATGACAGTGAAATTTCAGTTGGCAGGTGAATGAAAACAGAGCTCTTAAATCACTCTATAGCCTGGTGTCTACCTATCACTGGCAGATAGGACAAGTCTGTTACAGTTCCTGCTCCAGGAAAAATTTTTTTGCTCATTAAAACTGCTTAGAGGAATGAGTGTGCCAGATCCTAGAACATCCTATCACCTCCCAAACTGCAAAAAAGATTTGTCTCATATGGCAGTAAGAACCAAATCACAGGCCACTGTGTCTTCATATTTGTCCCACCACCTATCCTTCAGCATTTTTATGCATCTAAATTTCTGATGGCTCTTTGAATAAGCATCAGAAAACCAAATATATTTGTTATAGGTCGAACAATATTTCACGACATAAAATCAATCTCAGGTTTCAGAAAAAAAAAGCCATCTAGTTGAGAAATTATTTTGGTACCTTGTTTTTTTCTGGTGCAGTAGCTCAGCTACAAATCAGTTTATTCACGTGGCTGTAATGGAGATGCAAAAGTTGAGCATTTCACACACCAGGAGACAAGACTCTGAGAAAAGGCGTAAGAGGAGGCGAGGGCAGAAAAAGGAATTGCTTCAGCTAAAAAGAGGTCCAGACATACGGGCATCATGATGTCAGATTTCACAGAATTCAGAGAAGAAATGGACCTCCTGTTCTGGGAAATCCAGTCTTTGCTGTCACAGACAATTGCCTCAAATAATCCTGTTCATTAACTCAAGTTCCATTTTATATTATAATATTGGTATGCAGTATAAAGAAAGGGATTGTAATGGATAAATTAGTCTGTGTTCAACATTGGCTATTAAAATAACTACTGAGGTTTATTGAAAGAGCTAATTTCAGAAGTCAAAGATCTTTCTAAAACCATGTTTTAAATACTTTCTTATCTTGCCCGGGAGGAATTGCATCTGTGATCTGAGTAGGTATTCTCATCATTGCTCTATCTATTGCAATACCTTAGAAGAGACACTGATGCTAGATGGAGAATCATTGCAAAAAGAGATTGAAATGGCTGACCATTGTCTGCTTGAGTGATTGTAACCATAAGAAAGCATCTCCGAGGCAGAGTATTATCATGTGTGTGAAGCATTCGAGCTGTCGTCCCTTGTGCTGGGCAATTCTATTTAAAAGCTATTCTGTTAACAGTGTTACATTCACGCATTTCTCAGTAATACATTGTCAAGCAAGGCCTCAAATGCTTCCATAACAGTCTTTGCTCTGTTGATGAGTGGTTAAGCACCACCAAGCTGCAGTCCATGGGCAGCTGCTCTGAAGTAACAGCTTGCTGCCACCAAAAGGGCAGATTCTCATTATTTCCTTCCTCGTCCCTCCCCTGTGCCTTTCACATAATCAGCCCCCTCCCGTGCAGCAGCTCTGACGCTTGCGTGAACCCTTCATTGAGCTGATTCCCCTTGCTAAGACAGCAAAAACCCTCCTGCTTCCTCCCCACACACACGTGCCCTGTAATGGTGTTGCTTTGGGCTCTGTTGCTGCAGTCCAGAGTTGGTGGTTTTTATCAGACCTCGCTTGCTGGGCTTCCCTAAGCATCGCTGTCATCTTGCTCGAGAGTGCTAGTGATGAGGCTTCGGTGCGTTCAGGAGACACCAGAGACCGAAGTCTCCACATGAGACAGTTGCATCCCTGAAAGTTTCTCTGTGTTTGTGTATGAAATGACTGGAGTAGTTTGTGACAGGAGTCACGTGGGCTAAAACTGTTAATGATAAATGCATCTGAAGCAGAAGGAATCAGGTAAAAAACACCCCCGTCCCTCTTTTGCAAAATGCTGTTTGCAAAAATCAGGGCTCTTTTCATATTTCGTGGGAGAAGCCCGTGAAATCGAAAGGTTTTATTGCAAATATTCATTGCACGGAGCAGCTCTGCACACAACTACTGATGATTCATTCATTTTCGTAGGGAAGTCCCAGTTGCAATTCAGTAAAAGTGTGTATTGAATGATTCTTGGAATCCATTTATCTCCTTACTGAACAACTGGCTGCTCAGATCCTGCCAGCTGCTAGCGACTGCCAGGTTGCGAGAAGACTTGTCTGTCATGTGCTCTGCATGTTCATCCAGCCTCTCCTGACCAGTGACTCTTCCCCACTCTCCTGCCTACCTACCGTAACGTTCTGTCTTTCAAGTCGCAATCTGTGGCAAGGCACGTGTGTAAAGTATATTTTTTGAGGGGAAAAAAAGTCCACGTTTTGTTAACCTCTCACTGTAAATCTAGCTTTGCAGGTACCCATGATAACACCGAGGCTGACCAGGAGGAAAATTTCTGGTCTCAGGCTCTGGAGGATTTAGAGACCTGTGGCCAGTCAGGAATTCTGAGGGAACTAGAGGTAGAACAATCTTAACCTTTCTTTCCGATTGTAGAGAAATATAATGGTTTTGGTTTGGTTTACATTCATTTTATTTTCTCCTTTTTTTCTTTTAAGTTGCACTAATCACACCAATTCATTTAAAAGCTTTAACCTCTCCACAGGACAAGGCTGACAGGCGTCTGTGTTTGAGAAACATGACTCTCTTGGTACCTACCCTTTACCTTTATATTTTCGCTTGTGCAGCTGCCTCCCCTGCCCCTAACCAGAGCTGGTTTCTTTTGTACGATGCAACCAAAATTCTATAAACATGTTCACCCCCGGAGCTTTTGACTTGCAGCTTCTGCTGTGCATAACCATTGATGCCGCCTGCACAGGCAGCAACTGGCGCAGGACTCTTGAGTGGGCATAACCTTCCTGCAGCAATGCATCCCATTCTCTGACAGACGCTTTATGCAGCTTTTCTTAGCATGTATGTAGGTTGTCTTTTAGATTGAAACTTAATTTGATTAAGATGAACATAAAAGAAAATCAGCTTTTCAAAATGTTTACCTATCCTCTTACCGCTCTGCAAAAAAAATGCTGCCGCTGTGAGAAATGTCCATTGTACGGCAATTTCTTCACTACGTAACAAATTTTCACGTATTCATCCAGAAGTTAATTGCAAATCTAACCGTGCTTTGTGTTAGATTGTAAGGGGGGCAGAGTGGAAAGAGAACAGAGACAGAGTAACTCTGAGTCTTTATTTTTCTAATCACCTTTTCTCTAAGTTGTCGAATCAGAACAATTAAGATTATACTGCCACTTAACGCTACGGAATGAAAGGTCCTAAAATATTTTCTTTTATGTTCTTTTAAATTCCTGGAGCTGCAAAACTGGCAGAATCTCATTTTCATTTTTATGTTACATAAAGTCCTTTAGCAGCCAGGAGGAATGTGAATGGCGTAACTGGGTGAAAGTTTTTCAGTTCAGATTAATTTATTTCCTTGGATTTATGGCTTTTGTATTGCATGTATGGATAGCAAAATGGGGTTCTCATGTATTCGTTACTGCAAACCAGAGAAATGTAGGAGAAAATGTTACACTGGTTTCATTCCATAGTTAGATATATGGTTCAGTACTGCAGTCTTCTCTTACAATTTTCAATATTCAGAGCACAATAAAAGGATATGGAAATAGATAATTCTGGAATGGAAATAGATCATTCATACTGGCCGGAATTCAGTTACTTAAACAAGTTGAATTTTCCTCAGCCTTTCACAAAATTCAGAACTGTAGAGGCTGTATCATTTATAGCATCGCCTTGTTGCACAAGCCACAGCTCTGAAAAGAAAGCAAGACACATTCAGTATGACAGGATGCTGAGAATGGCGATGCCTCTATTTTATGAAGGGCCATTGTGTAGTCAAGGACTCCTTATCGTTTTTCATTTCAAGGTCTTCAGCCAAAGAGCCAAGAAAACTGTTGTTTGCCAAGTCCTCTGGATGGTTTTGCTCCATCAGGCAGCAATATCAGTCATAACTGAGCACAAGAGAGACTTAAGGCTACAATATATTATCTCATAGCGAAAGTAGTGCTGGAGCTGGGAGGAAGAAGGGTGACAGGCTCACCAGAGTCAGACGCAAACATGTATTCTTCCCCCTTCATTTTCAAGCAGGCTGCCTGCATCCCAGCCCAGTCAGAGTTCAGGTTATGGCCTTTCAATTTCCCTTTTCTCTTGTCTATCGGCACTGGGGAGAATAAATGGGAAATTCAGCGTACCCTATCCCAGCGGTGGCACCTCTGTGCAGTGGCTGCACCGGGGCGTGGCTGCCTCCCGTTCCCCGGAGCAGAAAGTCTTTTCACGAGGGAGGCGGCTCCGTGCCGTACGAGGGTTCTTTTCACATCAGCGGTTCCACCCAGGGGATGACTGCTGTCATCGTCTTTCAAGATTTCACGCCCCGTGTATTCTTGCATCTCACGCAAAAGGCCAGCTTTTACTGAGGTTAAACCGGCAGTGAGACAGGGGCTTGTGTCTCTGAAGTGTCAGTGCTAAGCCAAGGCAGTTACTCTGGCAGTCTGCGTGTTCTGCAGCTTCTGTCCAGGCAGTGAGCTTTCCTGGGCTGGGATGGTATCTAGGCACGCTCTCTGCCAGCGCTGACTCTGGAGCGGCCTACGTGTCCTGCCGACTCACGTTTTCTTACCTTGCACGCACAGTCTGAATTGTAAGTGCCTTCCTATTGCTCCAACTAATGCAATCATGCCGCAACTTCAACGTCCTTTGATTTACATGTAAAACGTTTTTAAAATAAGCAATTACACTGCACACTCTTCAGTCTGCCAGGGGACTGGCTTACAAGCACAGCCGTTCTAGTGCTCAGTATTTTAGTTTGAAATGCCATCTGAAAACTTTTGCCCATAGGGTTCTGTTATTGTTGTTGTGGTTTGTTTTGGTCCTTTGTTTTATAGTGACTTGCAAGCAGATTGAACATCTGTCCTCTTGCCTTTTGCTGTGCCCTGAGTGATTGTGTTTTAACAAAGAATAGAGACGTTTTTCCTACTGCTATGCATTAACCGCTTACTTCACCCTCCTTCTGTGTTAAAAATTAACCTGTTCATTAATGCTCTAGGCCACAATTATGTCAGGAAGTACAATGAGTTTGAATCATGAAAACCCACAACCTCGTAGCCAGCTGGGAAGACAAGCCAGCTTCCAGGAAAGAAGTACTGTAAGGCCACATTACAGTCAAGCTACCCGTAGCAACACATTGCCGTCAGATGTGGGGAGAAAGTCCATGGTTCTGAGAAAAATTAAGCAAGAAATGAAAGAAATCATGTCACCAACTCCTGTGGAGTTACACAAGGTCTGTAATTTTTCTTCTGACAGCTTTGAAATAATATATTCAGCATAGGGAATCTAATTATATGGCAATACAGTAAGCACTTTTTATAATGACTCCACAGATGTAATTTGGGGGCCATGCGTATTAGTTCTTACAAACACATTAATGATCCATCCTTCTGGGGGAAACAAACAAATAAGATGCATCCTTGTCTACTATTACTTTTCACAATAAATCCTCAAAAGGGACTGCTCTTTTGCAAGGAGCATCCACTGGTAATTTGAATTGACAATACCAATAACTCATCTCTGCAAAATGTGTTCATTAAGAAAGCAATGTTTAATTTCTAGAAAATACATTTCTTTAGGAAATTACTCAGGAGGCTTTGGAGCTCCCATTAGTCCTTTTTCAAATTAACGCTCATCTTGAATCAAATACATGAGACTCAACATACAAAATATAGAATGTTATTTCAAATTAGCTATTGCTTGTCTTCTCTTTATAATTCATTTGCTCTATAGAAGATAAATAATCTTCAGCCTATGCAACTTCTCACTGCTCCAGACTGTTGAAATATCCTGCTGATACGAAGGTGGCTCTGCACCCCAAGGAAGTACTGGATAAAGTGTCTTTAGATGTGCACAGCAAGCACCCTGCCGGTTTGAGTTTCAAGTCCAGTGGGGCCGTAACAGCAACCAATATCCAAAACCTTGGGGGACATTAAAATGCTGTTCTCCTTTATAAGAACGAGCAGCTTATCTCCCATACCCATCTTCCTCTTAAAGGTGTGAGATCTTCCCAGAGAGGAGGAAGGAGCACAGAGAAGGTTCATTAAGAGATCACACGTCATTCTCAAGGGTTGGTTTAGTTTCCAGCCCCTGCGGGTTTGACTGGGTTTCGTTTATAGTTGTTCAGCTTAGTTCCGTGGGGTAAGGGCTCACAGGGTATGGGCCAATGGGTGTTTGTGGAAGGTAGTAGAGAGTGGATCTTGTAGACGGAAAGTGAATCCATTGCCAGTGTAACCAACCAGTAGGATGTGTTGTGATAGTTTTAAGCTATTCCTGTTTGCAGCTTGGTGTGATTAAGGGAGTTAGTTACTGTGCTCAGTTTTCCTGAGTGGCGAGTAAATGTGAAATACAAACCAAAACCATTTCATGGTGTGCTCACATTCAGCAAAGGCACAGTTTTCTCCTATGGATTATAAAACCATCCTTTCATGATAGATAAAATAAATCCTTTCCTGGAGAGGAGTCAGATTTCTGTTGATGAGCTGGCATTCTATGATAGCTGCTACCTCTTAGGGCAGTAAAAACCACCCTGTCCTTGAGCTTTCTCTCTCCTCATTTGTCTGTTTTTTATGATTGCTCTCACCTTCCGTTTTAGTAATTTCCGGTTTTTGTTTGGACAATATACCCATTTTTCTGCTGTCTGATGAAGTGATGTTGGATTTGCTTATACTGGCTGCTCTGTCATCAAGAACAGTCATTTCCTTTCTAAAACTCTAGAAGTTGAACCTGCACCAAGGGTTTTCCAGGTCCTTATAGTCAATTAAGAAAGACAGAAACCAGTGATGGGATCTGCCGGTCTGATTCACCCAAAGTGGGCTGGTGCCCCTGTGATCACACATGCAGGTTAACTCCAGCATCACAGGCTGCTTTCGTGTTCATGCCTATCCCAGCAAGCTCTCACTTGTTGGTTTTCTTCCTGGTTCTTGTGTAGCAATGTGCATGTTACTTTCTGTCTCCTCCTTCATTGTTGTGTTAGGCCTCTAGTTTAACCCTAATAACTGAAGACATGGTTTGCCTAAGACTTGCCTCAGGAAGACTTTTAAGCATGTACTTGCCTGCATGCTGCTGAGCTTCCCCCGTGTCTTCAGCAGGACAGGCCAGGTGCCTTTTTACCGTCTCAGTGCGGTGAGTCTGCATTCCCACTGAGTCAAGGCCTATGTGGCCTATAGATCAGAGTTCATACCTTTAGTAAGATGGCAGAAAATGGGCCAGCTAAGACTGATATTCCACTGTTTTTTTCTGATTGTGAGAGAGCAAGAAATATATATATATATATATATACAAACCAAAGAAAAAGCCATAAAAATTAAATGCATCAACTGCCAGTCCGACTGTATAGGGCAAGAGAGAAGATGACTGGGTAAAAACTGCTGCAGACACCAATGAGTAACTCTGACAGAAGAGCATGGTGAGCTTGTCTTTCTCAGAAATACACCTGTCAGAAAGTTAACACAGCCCTGGGGGTTATTTTGCTGAATGCTGCAAACTTTGCCGCAAGTTCAGCCGAATTCTTCACCGCCCTTTCTTGCTGCGCTGCCTGACATTCACCAAATGTGTACTTGAGCTCTCTTTGTCCTGAGGAAGCTGCAGTGGAGATAAGTGTCGTACAGATCTCTTCAAACATTTGTTCTAGATGGTTTAATAACTAATATTTAATTCAACTGGATAGCTTATTGCTGTATCAGTACCCGAATTTAATTAATGCGTTGAATTGATTTTATCTACCTAGGTAAGCAGAGAGATTAGTATTTTTCTAAAAATCATAGCCAACCGGTTTTTAAAGGTTTCATAGAGCACGCTTCCTCTGAGAGCAAAAATACACGCTAGACATCAGATAATTTTTCAATATTATTACTGCAAGTAGTCATTAACCTAAAATTACAGTCGGTTAAAATATCTCAATAGCTGATCTGTGCAAGATGTATGAATTTAAATTAAGCATTTTCCAATAGATTTGAGAGGGAGAAGAGGCATAGAAGCAGAATCAAAACTTGTAAGCCTGTGTCTGAAATTTGTAACTATTTAATTGCTTATGAAAAATGAATTAAATTTCCATTTCAGCTTTCTTTTTCCCTTAGGCTCCTGATGTAAATTTAAAAGTCTAACAAATTGCCCATAATAGAGATTTTGCTATTGAGATCAAACCTTCCAAACAGTTGTGATCAGAAGTACAGATAAACCAGCATGATTTAGGTGTTGTATGAATCACCTGCAATCTCATACCCTTCAGACAGGGCTGTTGGCAAGATGAGAAAACCATGTGGTAAGGTTTTGCCTATACCCGTTACGAAGTAAAAAGCTGGGTATGTCAGACAGCAGGGTTTTAACTCCGGAATTCCCTCTGTAGAATACATGCCGCCCTAAAAAGAGGTAGCCCCAAAATTGAAACTTATAATACGAAAGAAAGTTCTCCAGTCCATATAAATGAAGGAAGTGCAACTTGAACAGGGCAGCAATCAAAAATGTTGGATGATCATTCTCAAGTTCTGCTTCCCTCCCTGCCCCACCCCTGCAGTACTTCCCACTGTCCTGCAAACGCAGTTTCTCACCTCCCCAGCCAAACGCCACTTTCATGTCCCTTCTCTTTTGCAATGCTCCAATTTTTGTCTCACAAGCTGGGCATGAAGTAGCATGTGGATTCCCCAGGCATTATTATAGACAAGACACAAGATGAGGTGAGCTAATGTGGAATGGCACTTCCTTAGATCTGTCGAACAGAATTTGTATGTATTTTCTTAGCTAATAGACCACTCACTAAAACAGGAGAAAAGCAACTGTCCTAGACCATAGAAATGGGACTGCTGTCTGTAGTACACGCAGAATTGTTCTCCACTCTAGCTTGGCTTTGATAAGGTCTTGACTGTAATAGAGTGTCCAGTTTGGGGTCTGAAAATTAAAGAAAGGTGCCAACCTACTGAACATAGTCTGGAGAAAAACAATCCTTGTTTCACATCGCTGCAGAGGAGGAGAGAACAAAGTGATCTTGTTCTCTGTGGATAGCAGCAGGCTTAACTCTCAGCAAGGGCGATTTAGTTTAGACCTAAGGAGAATGTCTGAAGCACTGGAAGGGATTACTTATAGACTCTGGAGTCTCCATCACTGGAGATTTTTAACAGCAGGACAGATGAATGTCTCTCAGAAATGGGTTAGACACAGTTGATCCTGCCTTAGGGCAAGAATGCAGCCTAGGTGACTTCAGAGAGGCCTCTGTTTCATATGGTTTTGTAGTTCATCTGAGCTTGGATCCAGCTCCACTTAACTGCAGTGCCTGAAGGAAGAGGAAGGGGAGAACAAGAAAAAAAAAGTGGAACGGAGAAGTTCCTTGTAAAAATTGTGCCATCTCTGCTGGAACAGTGCATAGTATTTTAAGTAAGTCTTCTCCTCTTAAGCACTGTGTCACATTTTTATTTCCTTTTCAAGGCTTAAGAAGCAGTTGACATGAAGCCACTCCTGTGCTGTGTGACAGCATGGAAAATAAGTTATCATCTCATTTGAGGAGAGTTTGGTCTTGGTCCAGTGCTAATTATTTTCGGTTCTTGCCAAGAAATGCATGCAAATCTGTCAACAAAATATATCTCCCTCCTTTATGTGTTTTTTTTACTCTTGTAGAATGGTAGTGTTACAGCACTTCCACAGCAGCTTCAAACATCCTTCAGATCAAAGCCATCTTAGACATGCTGTGGTATCACAAACAAAAGCCTCTGTTGACAACAAATATTAGAAGTTTCCCAGAGTCCTGCTGGTACAGCAGCTGTTGATACAAATTAAAATCATTCTGTGATTAATTATTTTGAACCGGCAGATAGATTTTTCAGTACCTGCAATTCCCATTGATTCAAAAGATTTGCATTGAGAGGGAGGAAGTTTGACAGGTTCAGCAGGAAGTTACTTTGGGGGAAGATGGGAGAAAAGAAAGCAAAGACCTTAAACACAGTAGCCACTGGGAAGTTTGAAATGACAGCTCATACCCAAAAAAATCTGTGGAAGGGAGAAAGCCTAAGTTGCATCTAACGTCTCCCAGCTGTTGCCCAGGAGGGCTGCCTAACTCACCAGCGAGTGCAGGCTCCTTCTGGTTAAAGCAGTGTTGATACACCACTAAAGCCAAATCTGTCCAAGAAAACCACAGAGAGCAGGAAAAAACCCCACACCCTCTTGGTGTGACCGAATCCTTCACTCCTATTATGAGACAACCTTGTCTGTTCTGGCTTGCCTTTTCACAACGGGAGTTAAGGCAGGATCTCGGGTGCTTTCCAGAGGCAGCACCAGCCAGCGCTGTGCCCCAGCACTGCTGTACCTTGGCATTCTTCCATGAAATACAGACCGAGTCTTCAGCAGCCCTATCTGAATTTGGTCTTGGCCCTGCCTTGAGCAGGAGATTGGACTAGAGACTTCCCAAAGTCCCCCCAGTTTGAATGATTCTGGATTCAGAAACACCAGAAAGGAATTTGGTGGCTGGCACACACGAGGATGCAGCACGTACAGCATTACTGATACCCAGCCATTATAGAATTACAAAGCACTCTTAATGTTGTCGGTTTTTCTGCAAAGGAACAATTTGAATCAGTATTTTGAACCCAAAGTGAAAAAACGACAGCAGTAAAAGCCTGATGTTGACTGTGTGACTGTACCTGCACACGTTTTGTGCCAGCATGGTCTGTCAGTCTGATGTCACCTCCTTGACTCACACAACTGACTTACATAGCTCTGCACTCCTGATGGGAGAGAGAAGCAAGGAAGAAAAAAACCTCCTAGAAATAAAAAAAACCCCTAAGCATAGCACATACTTACAAAATGTCTGAGTTGTTTTCTATCACGTAACTGAATTTCTATCAAACAACTGAATAACGAGGACTTACTCTCTGAACACCTGCAAAACCTTCTACTAATTACAAACCTCTATTTCCTGCTTCTGCATGACCGTCTCTTGGCTACGTGACCGTAACACCCCTCCCTGCAAGCTCTTTCTGAAGGAGCCTTGCTCATACCCTCCTGAAAGATTGCATTAGAACTCTCATACTGAGCACTTCTGAGATCAGGCCGTACGGGGTGGCCGAACCCAGGCTGGCTAGGGCTCACGGTGCTGGTGGCGTTCATGCCCTATGGGAGTTCTGGAAGACACGACACCGGCTGTTTGGTTGAGGCCAGGTCTTCATCCCTGAAGCAAAACTGAACTTTGATTAATTGGATGACCAATTGGCTGCTTGTGCTCAGATCCTGGCAAGTAGAGAACAGGGTAGAGAAAAAACTAAGACTCCAAAAAAAAAATGACAGCAGAAAAGGTGGGATAAAACCCACCAATTTCCAGCTGACAAGGAGAAGTGAAAAGGGCTGCTTATTGCTGAAGACTAAGGAGGCTTCTGAGAATATTAATATAATGTCAAAATGGGGACAACTCTCACGTACCGCTGTAAGTACCCAACAGTAGGTAAGTGAGCTCTCTAACGTGAAAAAGCCAGACCAAACCCCAGAACACGCTAGGAAGAAAGCCTGCCTAGTGCTTGCAGCAGCGTGGGCAAACATTGCTTCCTTCTCATCATGTCCAATCACCTCCACAGGTAACTTTGTACAAGGACTCTGACGGAGAAGACTTTGGGTTCAGCGTCTCAGATGGTTTGTTGGAAAAAGGAGTGTACGTCAAAAACATCCGACCGGCTGGCCCTGGCGATCTGGGAGGTTTAAAACCATTCGACAGACTTTTACAGGTAACGTTTCTGGCCACCACACAGGTTCAGCACGAAGGGAGATGGCACGCAGATGGCTTTGCAGAAACACTTGTGACCACACCGCAGGGCGTTTGGGTATCTGCGCGCAGACCTGATTGCGGCATTGCATGAAGTGTTTACATCACTTAGTTGGAATAACTTACAGTCTACGTTGCTTACTGTATTTTAAATTATGAGCAGTGCTGTTTCCTGTTCCTGCTGGGAAAGGGTATGAGTAGGGGGATGGGAAGAAGGGCAAATGATTGTAATTGCCCTGTGCCACAGGCCTTGCAAGTCACTGGGACCCTCCATAAGGAAAGGCAGCACTTCATGGTGACTTGGGCCTTTATGCAGTGGCACCGAGGCTAGATTTTTCTGTAAAACCCTAGTTAAAGAACCAAATTCTCTCAGAATGTTAGGTATTTTAGAACTCCAAAGGAGACATGTAAACGTTAGCTGGAAAGCTGGAATTTCCCAAGGCATTTTCAGACAGTTCTGCTGTTCTTGATATCGACTTTAGAATTGTCTCTGTGCTTAATGCAAGTGGTTGATTGACACAGATGTAATAATGTCCTCACTCAGCGCCACACGTCCTACAGCACCAAGTTGGATTGTGATAGTAAAACTAATTTTTTTTGTCAACTAGCCCAATAAAGTGCTTTCTATATTTATTAAATCCAGAGAAGACCTGAACTGAATTGAAATGTTAGATGTGATCTGTTGCATTTAAATTAATGAACACGATGAAAGACAGAATGACAGTCTGCTGTTAAATGTCATTTCTGGAGTGGGCATTGTGACAGCTGCCAACAGCTGTCACCAGTGCAAATACACCCACCTCAGCTACATTCTGTTAGAGGGTGAGTGGTCTGAAGACACCAGTTACGTTTCCCAGATGCCATGGTTAAATATATTGGGCATTTCTATACCTGGAATATTCACAGAACCATAGAATGGTTTGGGTTGGAAGGGACCTTAAAGATCATCCGGTTCCAACCCCCTGCCAGGAGCAGGGACACCCTCCACTAGACCAGGTTGCTCCAAGCCTCATCCAGCCTGGCCTTGAACACTTCCAGGGATGGGGCATCCACAGCTTCTCTGGGCAACCTGTGCCAGTGCCTCACCACCCTCTCCGGGAAGAATTTCTTCCTGATATCCAATCTAAATCTCCCCACTTCCAATTTAACCCATGACCCCTTGTCCTGTCACTACAGGCCCTTGTAGAAAGTCCCCCCCTCAGCTTCCTTGTAGGCCCCTTCAGGTACTGGAAGGTGCTATAAGGTCTCCCTGGAGCCTTCTCTTCTCCAGACTGAACAAGCCCAATTCTCTCAGCCCGTCCCCATAGCAGAGGTGCTCCAGCCCTCTGAGCATCTTCATGACCTCCTCTGGACTTGGTCCAACTGGTCAATATCCTTCTCACGTTGGAAGCTCCAGGGCTGGACACAGCACTCCAGGTGGGGTCTCACAAGAGCAGAGCAGAAGGGGAGGATCCCCTCCCTCGACCTGCTGGCCGCGCTTCTCTGGACACAGCCCAGGATACGGTTGGCTTTCTGGGCTGCCAGCACACACTGCCGGCTCATGTCCAGCTTTTCATCCACCAAAATTGAGATGGGTTCCATAGTCTCAAGGATAAATCTGTTTCTCTTGAGATCTCATTTCTTTTTCCTACAATGGTAACAAAATTCAATCTTCTAATCCTTCAGGTAAACCACGTTCGTACCAGAGACTTTGACTGCTGCCTGGTTGTGCCCCTCATCGCAGAATCTGGCAATAAGCTGGAACTGGTGATTAGCAGGAACCCGCTGGCATCTCAGAAGGGAAGCTCAGAACACCAGGCCGCAGTGGGCGGGGAGTGGAGCGACCAGAGTAACGCCTTCCTTCTGCAGAGCGGCCGCGCTAGTGTTAATCCAGAGACACGGGATCCCACAAACACGTTATAGCAGAAAATCATTTTGGTGGGACATTCGGTAAGGAAAGACAATTATGGTGCTAAATCCCCTGAAGACTTCTCTGAGGTTGAGGCTCAGACGCTCTACAGCACTAAAAAGCACAGGAGGTCAGTCTGTCTGGCTCAAGGCTTGTATTAATTCATGGTTACTTTAGAAAGAAAGTTTGATTCTTCGTTAGGTCATCCCATTCCAATCTGGCATTAGCAACAGTGCAGAAAATCCTAAGGGCCATTTTCCCCCCAAATAAAAAAACTGGGGAGATGTTTTACACATGGTTTAAACGTTCCTCTCCCTTCACCAGCGGCTGCTGTCCGAGGGGAAAGCGCGGTGCTAACCTCTGCTAACAGCGGTGTCCTGGTTACAGGGCGTTTAAACCGTTTTATCGGAAAGGTGCTGTCTGATGGACAGGGAAGGGCGGGATGCTGCAGCGGGTTTTCCTGCTAAATGGCTAGATCCGGGGACCTTCATTCTGCCGGCAAGAAGGGCGCACTCTTCGGCCAGAGCCCCGTTTGGCTGCTTCCCCCGCACGCCGGGAGGAAGCGCCGCAGTGCGCGGGGATGCCGCGGCCCCGCCTCAGGCGATGCTGGTAGAACGTACATCGTGCCCTATGCAATGAAATAGTTAACGGTTATGTCTTGTAACCTGCCAGGGTTTTTAAGCAGGGACTTTTTTAGTGGGATAAAACCTGTGAAGGAGGATTACTGACAAGAGTAAAACTGAAATGGGTTCAGACAAAATGGAAAGGTGTTAAAAGAAAATGGCTTTTTTTTAACTAGATCAGTGGATAACCGATACAAAAGCTCTTTAATGACCCATAAACCTGTAAACTTGTACTGTCACACATGAGCTTTTTAAGTCAAACGATTTCTTGAAGGGACAGAAGTCCCGATTAATATGCTGTGTTTTCAGCCTTCTTTACGACACCACATTACCCCCTGCAACGCGTTTTTAGAATTTCAAATTGTAAATATATTTTACAAACACATCACGTGAACTCTCTCCTCTCCCCCCTCCCCCCAAGCAATAAAAGACTGCCAGTTGCTTTATATGCTCACCAGCAGCTGCTTTGGTTTATTCCGGTATTCGAGTCGTTATTGGTAATTATTGTTATTGGTGAATATAAAGATACTGGATTTGTACAGTTGTAGAGTCTCCATATCTAAGCAGATCACCTTACAGAGTTGTTTCTGGTCAATTTAAACTGTTTAACTGTATCCCTGTTGCTGTTTCCAATACATGAACAAGCTCACCTGCCCCCCCCCACGTATCTCCGATTTCTATTTCAGCACTGCCAGAAAAGGTCAGAACGACACTCAATGCTGAATCATGTAAAAAAAGAAAAGTTCATGAGTCACTTAAATATGTATTTTTATTTGTAACAAATAAGTATTAAACTGTAAAGTATTTTTGTACAAATTTAATACTTTAATAGCATGATATTTATCGTCTATGTTATGTTTTTTGAAATTCAAGCTGTTGCAAATATTTGTATGGAAAAACTGTATAAACTGAAATAAACAGTGATTTAAAGACATTAAAAATTGGCAATTTTCCACTTTTTTTTTTCTTTCCCCAAACACACCATGTTGGTAGTTGCCACCTTTCCCTGCCTTATGTGTAAAAAAAAATAAACTACTAAAAATAACCAAGCTGTCCCAAATTGAGCACAATTTGTCTAAAGTTTGAATAAACAATCATCTTATTAATCTCAAAAATTACAATGTGGCAAGTGACAGAGTACATAAACCTTGAAAGCAGAACGTTACTGGAACTCCGGCATGGAATTTTGCTGTTCTCACCAAGATCATTATTACCAGCGTGTCAGACAGCAGCAACATAGTTGCTTTACATCTCTTTCAGGTACAAGAGGGGAAAACGTGTGTGTCACTGATTGCAACTCCCTTGTTCTATTTATAACAAGAGTAAAATGCATAACCCAGCCAAGCTTTGTGCCCGTAATTCTGCCACATCAAAGCATCTGAAGTCCCCTTTGTAAACTGTTTTCTGACTCAAGAGCAAAGTGCAATTTTTGGCACATCCATAACAGCTTCTCATCGATGCTGTAGCATCAGGAGATGGATAAATATATGGATAGCTAGAGTCTTTAAATCAAGAAATGCCCCTGGATTTTTTTAAGGGAAATTCTGTATCCCATAAAACCTGTAAGTTGATTCTTGACTAAAACAAAAGGATAAGATTTTTGATGACCAACACACCAAGGAACCTCCTACTAAAACCAGATCCTGGAAAACATAAAAGGCTTTAAAACAAGCTGCTCTTCATAGAACATACAAATACAGGCAAGCCTTTGAAATCACCTGCTTGCCCAGCTCCTCCATTCCAAAAATCTTGACTGAAACAGGTTCAAGGTAGGTTCCTAACATGGAGAGTTACCTGTTTGTTAGTTTTTGAAAAGCTTCTGAGGAGTTGCTTGTCCCAGAGTTAGACTCCTAAGTCTGGAAGACACTAGTGGAGAATCTTGTGCTGTTGTCTGTCAAAACAAACCACAAATGTTTGACAGCAGTTTGAACCGGAATTAAAACATAATAACCTCTTCAAAAAAAGGCTCTTTTGCCATGACAGAGCTCAGAAATCAGATATAATGAAAAAGCAGCTGTTGAGCATGTTTGACTGTGTAAAAATACATAGTTTCATCACTTAAGGAGATAGACACAAATATTTCACAGCAGGGCAGCTCCTAGAAATTCTGTGCGCAAAGAATAAGCTAACATAACAAGCTACCATAGGCTACGCTAGCCAAGAGATCACCGCCAGGAGCGGCTAGATGTATACATCCACTGCTGCTGGCATCAGAACTTATCTTTCCCGATTAGTCAGACATTACTCTGGGGAAAACATCTGCCAAACTTGACTGCTTCAGCAGTTACCAGTCATCTTGAAAATCATTAAATAAGGAATAGTGAAACTATTGTAACAGTATTCAGGCCACTTGCGGCAGTGAGAGAAAAGCTGGGAGATACTTACAGTGGGTGTTTTCACAGCAGGGTTGGGTTTCTCCTCAAGACCGTGTTGTCTTTTACATGGACTTTGCAGCAAACATCTTATCTGCTCTCCTTTGCTGAGAGCTGCTGACCCTTCCTGCTTAACCAAGCCCATCAGAGGTTCAGCAACACCTTGAGCTGCAGAAGCAGATGGACTAGCAGGCTCTTGACTTTGCCAGCTCTTCGTCAGGGGAGAGGAAGTTTGGTTGGAACAGTTGCTCGTTTCTGCGATGGCCTCTTTCAGAAATCTCTGCAAGCGGGTTTTTCTGGGCACGTGCCTGTTCGTGACTGCCCTCCTCAGGTGCAGCTCTTCCGCTATAACGTAGACACGGCAGCATCCCCTGGTCACGGCTGTGTACACGTGCTGCCAGTGCTGACGGCCAGGATTGCCAACCACGTAGACAACAGTTTTTTCCTCAGAACCCTGAAACACGTTTAAGAAAACCTGATCAAATTAAGGTCTCCAGTAAGTAATTAAAAAAAAAAAAAGGTTATGGGGACACTCAAGACAATTTTCTATCCTGCATTCAAGGAATTTTAGTTTCAAGATAACTTCTGACTCTTTCATATGAAAATTCAGTGCATTAGCAAGACAAAGCCATGAGAAAGTTCTAGCAGCTCACAGCTGGTTTTTTGTTTGTTTGTTTGTTTTACCTGAAACGTGTGAATAGTTCTGGCCCACGCATGTTTTATGTGACACAGTTTCTTCAGGGCCTTGTACTTCACAGTGAAAGTGGAGCCGTACGTGCTGCTGATGGTCAGCAAGCGCTGTTTCTGAATTTCTACGTCCTACAGAAGCAGAACAAGAACGCTCAGCAGCAAGCTCGTATCAGCAGTTTGATCGGTGTCTATACATCCGCGTGTGTCCATCTGCTAGCTTTCCCGAAATTACAATAGCTGCAATGTCACAGTGAAGGAGGTTCAGAAGACACTAAACCCAAAAGATGGCTATTACTCTTTCACTGGCTGCCTTCAAGGAACATAGTTTCACTGTACCGGACCTACCCTAACTCCTCCTCTTAAGTAAGGAGAATGCTGAGAAAGGCAGTTTTAGTCCCCCAGAAAACTAAAGATTATCCTAGGGTACAGAGAAATACACCAGCAAGGCCATTTGCCATTTCGTTGCCACAAACGGAGAGGAGTCTACTCTCTCCCACCAACCCGGTACGCTCCCCCTTTCCCAAAATACTGATACTTTCACTGGACCCTCTGTTGAGAGTACTCAACGCACTGAACCCGGCAGAAAAATACAGCCGGTTTTGTTGCTGTATTTACCGGTCAGCTTAGTTCTCTGCCCGGGGAGAGCTCCAGCTCTAACATTAACTTTATTCTTTACTTGTTTCTAGACCATGTTTCTACCTGCATCCAAAACATCGTGCATTAACCTTGCATTCTGTAAATACTCAGATGTATGGTATCGACCCTGGGCAGGAACAGACCATCTGAAACACGTTTTACAAAAAGTGCCCCGAGATTATTTTTAATTCTCTACTGCGAGTCTGCCTCTTTCTTGCCTTTCTTGCGATAGTTTAGCAGAAGAACGAAGTATATATCATGGACTAAAATTTTAAAGTGTGCATTGTTGTGTTCTAGGGATTCGACGAGGACCCAAATTACAACTGGGATTTTTGTGCGAGTTCTTGCAGGAAGGACTTACATCTGTTATGAAAAATATGTCTCCATTGCACAGTCGTCTGCCCTCCTCAGCAGGCTCTGTAGAGGAGGTTTCCCCACGTTTGCATTCACGGTGACTAGGATCTCTGCTGCAGCCACCGTCTGGCAGGAGATCCTTGAGATTCGTATTCCGCATGCAGGAAATCTTGTCACCAATTTGAAACAAAAGTCGTTTTTTATGGTCTCTAGGTCAGAGAAAGACAAAAGGAGAAACGTGTTTACAAAGGATGCATTTACCATCTTCTCAGTATTTCTCCTCTTTCCCCTCTCTACACCTGGGTCAGATTAAGAGTCTTAATAATGTTTAAAGACAGTTAACTCACATTTAAAAGGTGTTTCTTTAACTTTCGTAAAACCTTTTGATAAAAAGCAGTAAACTAGAGTAGCACCAAAATGCTGCTTCCAGAAGTATTTCAGAATCTATTGAGGAATCATACAGTGGCAAAAAATAACTAACCTTGGGTTTTGTTTTTTTTTTTCAAGTAGCTTTTATGTCAGTTTTAAATATTCAGCAGTAACTCAAACTCTTGGTATTTACATAATGACAATTTAAATGAAAGGCAAACACTTCATGTTCTCCCTCTTCACAGCCCAGGGTGACATTAAAGAACCCATCAAAGAAAGATTACTGTATAAATGATTTCTAACACAAATAATCAGATCGAGGTGAAATAGCCAAAGTTTCAAAACGCTGTTTTAGGTTGTTGGCCTGGCTGTGACACTTTCAAAAACCAAGTGAGATTGTTCACAGGAAAAAACTGCAACAAAACGCTGGCTTACCTGGTTACATGGTTTGAATAGTGCTGGCAACAAAGTTCATTTATTACATCGCAGTCTTGCCTAAATCATACAAAACAAGAACACGAACAACATCATGATGCACTTCGCTAATACAAAGCCCACAGCAATTGCACGCAATGTCATGTTACCATTAATTAAAAAACAATGGGAAAAGCCCATTTTCGCTATGATGACCTTCCACCAGCAGTTAAAAGCAATTGCTGACGCAGAGTTTAGAGGACAGAGCAGTAAAGGAACAGTTTTGTCCAAACGAAAGAGCAAGTGAGGCGAGGACGTTCACAACGCACACCTGTATTTTATTTTAAGAGAACAAACAAAACTGAAGAAAAACTAAAGCCTGGGTGTATTCCTTCCTGTCTGTGGATGGATTAAAAACAGACAGCAGATTCATTTACTTCTTAAAGGCCTGGAATTTTAACTTTTAAATGCATATTAAGTACCTATAAATATATTCTAGAAGAATCTTTATGGAAATCATTAATAAAAATATTGTACCTGAACACAGATGGAGAAATAAAATTGATTTCAGACTTACTCAGCATTCACAATGAACAAGTGAACGAGCCACAATTTATAAAGTGCTGATTTGCAGACAAGTAACCTGTAAATAGCGGGTGGGTTTTAACTGCTGAGAAAAGGTTCTTCACAAATAGAAGTGGAAGAGTTTGTTCAAAAGGGAAGTTAAGAGCAGCAGTGTAAGCTTATGGACCATTGGGACCAGCGGACATTGCATTTCTCCCTTCAGTGATTCTGGGAGGCCATCCGTACTATTAATGTGCCTGTGATGGTTCACACTGTCAGCGATTACTAAACTTTACGGTCTGCCTAGGGGAGCCCTACATCCCACCCCTTCCTTAAACGATCAGTATTGTGCTTCCAAACACCCAACCCGCAGGCATTCGCCACGCCCCGGCAGGAGCGCTAATGCACGAGGTGACACGACTAAATCTGGCCCTCGCCACATGATCAACACGCAAGTATGACAGGAACACGTGTAGACAGGCAGTTACACATCCGACCGTGCACCTCGGAATTCACCTCTGCCCCGATGGGATACATTTGAATACGGACATTACTTCTTATTCTGCGTGTTCCTCTCGCAGTCAAGCCCTCAGCTTTCGTTTCTGAACACCACCACTCCGGTAGCCAACACCGGAGCACAGGTGCTCAAAACCCATCCGCTTATGTCCACCCTTTGTTTCTTTAGCATAAACGGTACAGGTGAACCCGAAGGCAGGAATCACGGTGCAGAACAACATTAAGCTTATAGAAAAACGAAGCAACTCTCCATGGAGAGGGTGGGGGCAACCAGAAGGCACAGGAAAAGACACCCAGCCTGTTGTTCTCTGTAGTAATTTTATGATACTGCCGCTAGTCTCTCCCTGCTCGACACACATATTTGGCTATTTGACTGTGGCTGCCAGCAAGGATTTTTTCAACGTCTGCCCACATGCTCCGTTACCTTCTGAAAGCAATGAACTGCGATTGTTTGGCATCCTGCAATCCTGGTCCTTTTTTAAGTAAAGCCTTTATGGCAGTTGGCAAATCTGTTTTAGAAGACATAAAAGGTAAGGCATAAAAATATGCAAAACAACCAATTTAAGAAAGCAAAAACATAATTCAGCATCAAATTGTCTTTGCTTATTTCTTGCTTCAATGACATTTCCACTTGGTTAAAACAAAAAGACACCCACACACACACCCCCCGCAAAACCCACATCACAAACCACCCACAAATGTACTTCCCCCCAAAAATATCATGCAGTTATCCCACTGTTAAAATCTGAGAGACAACAGTGATAAGGCAGGAAAGAAATTCTTATTTCTCTGTGTTAAATAGAGCGTATTTCGTGCAGAATAAGGTTTTGATACAGCACAATAAAGAGGTAATGATAGAATGTTTTTTAAGTCACAGAATTATACATTTAGATTTCACAGAAGAAACGTGGATTTAGTGTTCTGTTTGCTGAGTAAGCTACTACATTAAGATAAGGTGATCATATTGGCAATCTTTTTTTCTACATCCCCCTTGAAGCTTTTGATGCATAAAGTAGAGTCTACTCTATCCAAAACCAATGGCCCAACCCTGACCCCAAAACATTTATTTAAAGAAGCACTGGTGTCCCCTCTGCTTCCATTTCCCTAACTTGACTCTAGAGTTGAGAGCACACTCCTGTCCAACACACCATCCAGTTACAGTTGCTGTTTACCCAAATAATTCACCTCTGAAAAATGTAATCTTTTAAGGTTTGACAGCTCCAGCTCCAACACAAAAAGACAATCACATTCGCTTACACTGGTTGAACTACCACATCTCCTTTGCACTTACGGGTCTTGCCGTGCGCACTTGCAGGAGGCAAATGGTAAACTATGCATCTAGCATTGAAATTGATACTACCAACAAAACCAGACTAAAATCTTCCCCAAATGTTAGCTCCAGCCAAACAGTCTACGCTTTACCAAAGGGGAAGCCAAGATCACAGACTGACTGTACACACGTACTTTCACAACCCCCGCCGGCGGGCAAAGCAATAAGAATGAATTTCTTCTCTGGGCTTGGCATTTCCATTTCCTCATTCCAACCAGTAATTTGCAGCACTGCATCAAACTCAGGAAGCTTCCGCTGGGAGATTCTTGACCGGAGCAGTGGAGGGAAAACAGAACAGATATTTCCAGTTAAAGAATTCCAGTGTATTGCCATCTACATCAGCCTGAAGTTCACCATTTATAAGTTTGGGGCTATCTACACTACACACACTGAAAACTCCTTCTTCTGAGCATAACTTAATTTCACATTAAAAATAAAATTGGTAACTTATTCTCTAAACCCTTCAGCACTGCAGTAGATACTTAGTATTACCCATCAGTTCTTCTCATGGGAGCAAAAAAAGGGGTGTTTGTAAAACACTTAGTAACTCTGGACATCCTGCATATGTTGCAAGTATTCAGATTCCAATCAACATCCAAAGGTCTCAGGGCACTCGGACTTAAATTTTACTGAGGTTTAAAAATTAAATCATGCGCTGATGATAAACAGTATTATTTCCAGACCGGAAGTATTGCAAATGCTGGAAATATTTAGCACTTCTAGGTATTAATGCAGCAAAAAATAAAAAGAAACTATGACTTACTGGCCCTTGACATCTAAACTCTCAATGTAATTCAGCCTGCTTCAGCTGCTGTCACACTTAACAGCAATGTCTTTAAAACTCCTTTTTTAAAGAAGCAATTGTAAGTCATTTCAGAAAGCATAAAGTGATTTGTGCATGCACAACTCATTTGAAAACAACAGAGAGTATTTGATAGTGAAATAACATCCCATAAAATTCAACAGTATTTCAGCACACACATTTTTTTGACCAATATATATACTCCAGGAAAATTTGTGGAGTTTTGTTGTTGTTTTGGGGATGGGTTTGTTTTTAAAACCAGCGCTCCCGATTTTGAGTAAGAATCTGTAACAGAAGCAGTCCCATGGAGTCAAATCTGGATGCACTACTATTATGCAGGTAAAGCACCAGGCCTACTACGAGAATGCTTCTTGCATACACAAGTCCTACCTCGATGCATTATCTACAATTAGTTGTGATCCAACTCTGTGATTAGTTCGCAGTTCCACACAAAAGCCTTTCGATTTTAGACCCTCAAAGACATCAGCCAACATGTTTCCTGGGTCTATGCTCGGTAGCTGTCTAGTATCACCTAAACAGAATGCAAATCGGTTATTTCTGAGAAGCAGTAAGAGATCGTCTGTTAAAAACGGTCTTGGGGAAAAAAAAACCCCACAAATTAATAAATACACAACCCTCTACACAGTAACATGCTTCTTCAATACAATTCATGTGAAATCAAACTTTAAAGAATCTAAGAAACTTTTGGGGATCAGGCTGGAGTGTAGTTTAAATTTTTCACACTCCTCGCTCAGTAATGCTTTACTAGCGGGTGCATGTCACTCCACATGATGAACACTGACAGCGATCACATCTTATTCAAACACATTTTGATAGTTATATATTTCAAAGCAAACACCATATACAGCATGCAAAAAGCAAACCTCTGAGAAAGCAAAAAGTTTTCCTTTTACACTGTTTTCCTTCCCGAACCAAAACAAGATGATCCTGGCATTACAAGTGACGTGAAACCTCCCTTCTAACACGCGATTAATATACTAACATTAGCTTCTTTGAATTTAAGGAAGTCAGAAAAATTTTCCAGTTGCAAGACGCAGTAACCACCACATGGAAGTCACAGTACTTTCAGAATCAGACAAAACACTGCTAAACAGAGAACAGATATGGATACTTTCATACTGACAGCTGAGATGGAAAACTGCCCACCTCATCTGACCTTACGAATAAGCAGAAATATTCAAGTACAGAACAATGTAACATCCCGGGGTTTTTAAGAGATTCTGGGAGACCAGTGGCAGCTCCGATACTTAGCTGCTTATTGTGTATTATTAAATATCCTAAGTTGGCTGTCTCACTTACCTAGTATAATAAGTTTGGCAAGCTGAGCACGCTCACACAAGAGTTTTAAAACTAAACTAAGCATGTGTACAGACACCAAACTTCCTTCATCCACAATCAGAACTGTCACAGTAGAAAACTTCCACGGCTGTACTTGTTCACTCTGCCTCCAGGATTTAAAGCTATAGATGATCTGAAAACCAAACACAATAAATCAGGCTCTGACACTAACCAACTGTGAACAACCGTCTCATAAAGGCTGTCAGAGAGTGGTATCTTCTAATGTGGTATTTAGAGCTATTATCTGAAGTTCTGAACTTAAACCCGTAAGGACTCAGAAGACTCAACCATTCAGGCTTACCTCCTCCTTGGTGAACACATTTCTAGCTGAGATTATCAACACTTACTTACATAAAAGCACAGAAATGCATACTTTTTTTTCTGCAGGGCCTCTAAAGGATATAAGCCCAGCCATTAGGTTGCTCAGTTACAGAACACCTCATACTGCAACCTGCTGACATTAAAAAACCCCCAACAGTGCATGGGGAAGGGAACAGGCAACTGTCCAGTTCCCAAAGGTAAAATAAGTCCATGGTACTTTTTATGTTACTATAATTTTGATCTATACAGGTTGTTCCACACACACCTCCAATGTCCTCTTGGCACCTTCCTCTACCTAGGACAACAGAGACATGACCCAAGTTTATTAGCAAAGGGTTTGCTTTCCACTTTTTTCTTTTAAAAATTGCACAGTATTTAACAGTAATTAAGCAAACACTGTGTGAATGAAATTTATCTCATTAGTCAACCCTGGGCTACTGACCTCTTCATGTCTGTGCAGGTATCAGTATGACTGCTAGGCAACGGGACACTAGAAAACAGCTCTGCCATCTAGAAAGTATCTCTGTCTTAATTTAAAAAAAAAGAAACCAAACAAAAACAAAGCCAAGAAGCTAAAAAGACCAGATGCCCCAGAAATGAACAAGTCTGTGTACAAGCAGAAAAAAAAAAAAAAGTTACAGCAAATAATGTATTTCCAATTATTGATTTATGATTCCCTAAAACGTAACTGACTTTTAAATGCTGACAAGCTGGACCTAAGCACTATCATTAAGAGCTACATATTTCATAAGGGAAGTAAAATAACAAGCTTCTTTGCCTTTTTTTCAATACAAGAATGGACAGTGACAAAAGGTGTTTCAGAACACAACTAAAGGAAAAAAGAATTCCTTACCTGATGCAGTGTATAAGCAGGAAGCTTAGTTTTTTCACTCAAAAGGCTTGCTGCCTTCCCTGTAGGTGCTGTGAATAGGATATTCAGTTTTTTTGCGTGCATGTTCTCTGACTCACAATAATGATCAAAGGTATTCCATTCCTCAGACGCATCCAGGTCTTCTTCAAAGTCCTTAGAAGCAGCTTCCACTTCTTTTTCCATCTGCTTTAAGTAACGAAAAAGGCAGCTAACTATTGTACTCTTCCCACAGCCTCCTTTTCCACTTATGATTGTGACGGGATTAGAACAAATCTTCTGCATGGCAATCTCCTGATCTGAGTCTACCTCTGCTTTACTTCGGGTACCAGATGTAGACCCCGTTTCCTTGTCAGGGAAGTCATTTTCACAGTTACGGCTGTCTGGATTATTTTCCATCAGACGTTCCACTTCATGAGCCTGGGCATCATTCGTTTTGTTATCTACCACTTCTCTTGATGCTGCAGCAGTGTTCAGTATCTTCCTCACATCGACATCCAGTTTCCACGAGCGGTTTGACAGAAGGTCACCTATACACATCGCAATGTCTTTTTCAGCTTTGTAAAGATGAGGCAGAAACACGACCTTTTTCTCCCTAATCACTACATTCTGATCTTTCAAAAATTCAAGGGCTTTCCAAGCATGGTCAATGGACATATCTTTAGATACAAAATCAGCTAATTCATCTTGATCTTCGTAAGTGTGTCCCATTTCTTTACACTGTTTCTTGAGGTGATCATACAGAATTAATGCGTTCTTCTGCAAGTTGGGAATCTTCCGGAGGAGTTGTTGACACTGACAGAAGGCAGCCCATGTTGCCTCACAGTAAGAAAGGTTCAGTTCCCTATAGGTAATCTTCTCACAAAGAAGAATAAAAGCAAACGTTTATTTCAGAAGATGTTAGCCTCTTGCTAAATAACATTCCTCATAATAAATACGAGTTGCAATTCAGAGGGTGGACGTGGACAAAAATTTACGTATTTTTCATAATGTACAAAGATCTAATGCTTTTCAAGCTGTATGAAAGCAAGGTATTTCAAAGTGAGGTGGAATAATAATTCCTCTCAGTCAACCTTCTGTATAAAGCAGAAATTTTAAAAGACAAAAACCTGGTGCAGAAATTGGGTATTAGAGAGAACTTGCGCACACCTAATCAGGACGATTTCAAGTACAGGCACAAACAACTAGAAACAAGCACAGGAAAGGCATCAGCCAGAATGCTGTACCCAGTTCTGAACATGCTACTTCAAGAAACACACTATCTTTACAGAGATTACCACAAAACAGTGAAAGACTGAGATGGATAAAAAAGATGAACTACTGAGGGAAAGTAAAATGAACTGGACTTGCTGAAACTTAAAAAAAAAAAAAAAAAAAAAGAGACATCAAGCAATAGGAAAACCGCAGTGAGAATGCAGATCCTTGGTACAAGAAACAAGAGAGCAAGTCTATAAAGCACCAAGGAACAGTCAGAATTGGACATCAGGAAAAGCCTTTTAAAGAAAGGATGTGAAGTACTGGAATATATGGCTAGACTGCTGAATGTCTGAAATTGGAAGCGTTAAAGACAAGTCAGAACATCTGTCAGTAAAAGCACTGGGGGGCTGAAGCAGAGGGATGAACTCAGCACATTGAGCTCTTCAGCCATAGCTCCCGCGTGAGGTACAAGAGTGCCAAGGTGAGGCAGAGCAGCAAAGCTGCCCAGCAAGCACAGCACAGGAAAACGAGAAGGTAAGCGGCAACTGCAAATCCCATCACAGAAAAGCAGAACGAGACCAGCTGTGCTAGTACAGAGTAACCTACCCGCCTTACTGTGGAAGCATAGATACTGCGCTGCGTATGAAGAGCAGAAACCCTCATTTGCTAGTATAAAACTGAACACAGGGTTTTAAATCAGTTTTCTTACTTTTGGCCCAATTACCTCATGTGTTTAATTTTCTGTCCCTTGTAGAAAAGAACAAGCAAGCGGTTGTAACAAAACCACCTTTAAAATGTTCGAGGACTGATTCAACATAGCCCAACTGGAAAAACACCCCTTTGCTAAAACTGAGGCCAGTAAGTCCTCCATTTCCAAATTAACTAAGCTTACCTCCTACAAGTGTCCAGTTAGTAAAGCGAATGCAATTGAAACAGCACTGTATTCTAATAGAAGGCCACATGTAATAAACACATCTTTTACCCTGCTTAACATTACTTACCCTGCTGAATCCAAGTTTCCATGGATCATTCTTTAATATCTCATTCAACTTCGTTAACATCTTCTCTTGAAAATGTGCTTTCTCATCCTCTGTATTGCTGTTTTCTTCAGTTTTTCTTTGCCAACACACCATATCCAACAGAGAGCAAAAATGGCGTGGCAGAAGGATTGGCAAGAACTCCAGTATCATCGGAAAAGCCAGAGCTGCCAATACTGCCTTTCCTGCAACTGTATGTATCATACACCAAGAATGTTTTAAGCAACATGCAAAGATACTTGTAAAGGCAATTTAAACTGACTCTGGTTCTTACCCTCCTGCCTCCCCTACATAGAAAACATCCCTAATTTCGTTCAGTTTTAATTTGCAATCCTTTCCAAGGATTATTTACAAGACCATTTTCCCTGAACTGCCTTTGCAGGGTTGGGGGGAGGGGTTGGCCAGGGAAGGGGAAACTCGTAAACAGATGAAAACTGCAACTAAATGTACTCAGTAGGAAAATACGTATTATATATTTGGTTTGAACTGCCTTCTCAGCAGAATTTTGTAAACGTCAGTTCAGACATCACCACGCCTGCCTCTCCTATCTAAAGATAATTTTCATACAGATGTACAGAGGAGCATTTAAAATCCAAAAGAAGACAGGCTTTTAAATCTGTAGTATGAGATCAGTACAGGAACTTAGGAAAACTGGTCTCCACTGGCTTTCTTAATGAAAGGAAAAAAATTAAGAAGAGCACTTTCACTTTGCCTGTTTGGATCAGTCTTGGGATCTACAAAAGGGGGTGATGAAACTGATTCGGTCTATACCCTGCTTTAAAAAAACCAAATTTTAGAAGTGAGACTTTTAGAAGTTTTATCTCCTCGGGGCGGGGGGGACATGAACAACACACCATTTTTAATAGAAGTGTTAAGGAAACCTTGTTAATTCCAAATTTAAAACACCCATTTTTCTCAGTTGAGTACTTTTTCTGATCACTGTCTTACCTACAGAAAGGCAAAAATGAAACCTTTTCCCTTAGAAGCAAATACTGAATTTACAAGTGGAGAATCTAGACAAAGTATCATGAATAACTGAATAACAAATTGTTCCAGCCCTTAACAATGACAACCAGTAACAATAGTAACAACATGACATACAGGGGCGTGGGTTGTTGTTTCTATTGCCTGATGACAGAAGAAGAAAGCTTCATTTGTATCAAAGTCTCATATTAGGGATTATCTGTCAACTACAAGAACAGTGAAGAGGATACCTAGGCCTGCTGTGCAATCTTCAACACACGATTCGTGAACATACTAGACACGCTTCAATCAGAAGGAATCTACCTATCTCATTAAAACTCAGACAGCAAACTAGACCTGAGTTTCTACCACTGTGGTTTCCCATATCTCTTTGTGGTCCTGAAAAGATTTAAAGTCTGTAAATAAGGGTTAAGAACTTTTCTGCTGTGTCAAAAACACAACAAAGCCTGAAGTCCGCAGAACTGTGAAAATTTTCCTCTCCTTACACATGTAATTTGGAGTAAAGTCTAGCAGAAGCTATAAACTCTCCCACCAGATGGGATCTGTCCTCCAAAACTGTCACCTTCATCTTTTGACCTGTCACTGCCCAGCAAACCTGGTACTGGAAGACTCTGTAGATAGACCCAACCTGTCTGTACAGATTTAGGCACAGCTGCAGTTGAATTTAAGACTCCCTCCAATTCAGAGTACTGAGTCCCAGGGCACTGATACCTAAGTAGCTCTGTACAGCACCAGCCCAGGACTGCCTACATCCACACCAGGAACGTGGCACAATGGAAACAGATCATCGGAGCAAAAAAAGAGAGCTACTGCTGAAGACACATCTCAGATGTCTTCACTTGCTGTGTTTCAGTGTTTTGCTTACAACCAGCTTCAGTCCCACAGACTGAATGGCCATTAGGGGTTGGCGTACCTTAGGTGTGCAACCGCAACACAGCTTTTGGGTTTCATCCAGTCAATGGTCTCAGAGACTGCACCACAATGGGGCCAAAAGGGACGTTTGACTCTAAAGCAGGCTCCTGATCCAATCTCTAACATTCATGGTCACAACACAGCCCACAGCAGGATCCTCAGCAGTCCTGAACCATCTCCATGTGGGGACACTCCCGCATCTCCACGCTCTGCTCCCCAGCCATCCCATCTGCTGATGGGCAGGATTCACTTAGCCTATTCAGTGAAGCTGATTTGGACTGCGCTGAGCTCCTTTGCTGTTCTCCTGCACTACAGAGAAGCCACTACACTATTTCTGAACACATGTTCATCCTAACAAGCCATATCACCATATTTAAGCAGTGCTGAACCCATTTTTTAGTAAGTCTTGTTATACCTGAATAAACTACAGGAAGCGAGCACCAGTATCTTTGCATCTCTAGCACAGACAGTTCTACCCAGAAGCCTACAACGCAGCAAAGTCCTTATGTGTTTCTAACTGTATCCTTAATTAGATACAGTTGCCCCACTGTCCTCAAATTAAAAACAAAAAAAAAGAATCTTTGCACGTTCAAAATTCATTTGAATATACACTTGATATGAAGATACGTTAGCTTGAACACAGTATCTGAGACAGAACACATTATCTTATAAAACAATCAAAATAGCACAGGATATATATACCCACATGATTTCAAAACATAGCGGAAGAAGTCACAATCCTTAGTGTCTCTTTGTTTCTCCTCTGTCTTTAAGTATGAAACTTGGAACTGGTTTAGCTTTTCTTCAAGATTTCTGAAACTCAGCACAGAATCCATAGGAAGCCAAGTAAAAAACTTTTCTCTAAAATGGTCAGGAATGGCACATTCCTTAAGAAAGAGTGAAAAGACTTGTCGGTTGTTTTCTTCTATATCGTTCCGCAGAAAATATGATGGATATCCTTGCACAAAGTACTTCGATCCCACTTTTTTAGCTTTAACCTTAACTCTCCACCAAGGGTCAGCTAATGGAAAATGTCCAACTACTTCATACTCCTTTTTGGAATTGTCTTCTTGTATAACAACTGAATCATTAAAAAGAAAAATAAACCCATTGTTAATTAATAGTCATAAAGATTAAAAGTTTGGGTTGGGTTGGAAGGGACCTTAAAGACCATCTAGTCCCAACCCCCTGCCATGGGCAGGGACACCCTCCACTAGACCAGGTTGCCCCAAGCCTCACCCAGCCTGGCCTCGAACACTTCCAGGGATGGGGCATCCACAGCTTCTCTGGGAAACCTGTTCCAGTGCCTCACCACCCTCTCCTGGAAGAATTTCTTCCTGACATCTAATCTAAATCTCCCTGCTTTCAATTTAAACCCATTACCCCTTGTCCTGTCCTGACATGCCCTTGTAAAAAGTCCCCCCTCCAGGATTCTTATAGGTCCCTTCAGGTACTGCAAGTCTGTTTGTTCAAAGCTTATTTTGTCTTTCATATAAGTTGCAGTGGTAAAAAGAAAGCAGGGTTTTTCATCAACTTCCTGATGTCAGTCATTCCAGTAGTATTTAAAAACAAAATCAGAACTAACCTCAGAAACAAGCACTCAAACTGCTTCTCTAAGTGTCAGAACTACAAAATTAAACTTGCATGTGAATTTTTATTAACCCAGTTAAACTCGCTGGCATACTACACCATTTATGACAAGTCAAGTTTGCAATTCAGTATTAAACAGTTTTGCCACAAAGCCTTGTGTCACAGGGCCTGCAGCCTCTTCAGATACATTTTTATACCAAACACTTCCTGCAACTGAAACCACCAAAATTATAAGAAATATAATAAACTCCTAATAGTCTGTTTGAACTGGTTTGCCTCCTCTTTCTATCCTCTTTCCCTCACAAAAATTAATACACGATTCCTCAAACCCATGACTGGGGACTAAACGCTCCCACCAGAACAAAGCGAGCACCCACGTTTAGCAGGACGTCTTTCTCACCGCACTCCCAGCAGCTCTTGGGGCTGTAACAACTTGTCTGTTTATTCTGCCCCTTGTTCCCAAGCTCCATTTAGTCATTTTTAAAACAATTTTTGGATAAAATATTCTCGCTATGCAAGAGTTGCTCCAACATCACCTGCTTTTCTAAGTACTAAACAGAAAGTAGAGAATCACCAATGTCAAGTATCAACGTCTCCTGTATCATAAACAGAAAAAAAGGGGCACTTTTTGGGTGAAGTTAACTTGAATCGAAAAACTTTACATTTTCGTGCTCTTGTAATAGTGTGGCCATGCAGAAGCGCCCGTCACATCACCCTCCTACCACCTGTGCAAGGCTTATGACCCACTTTATCACCTGTCTGCAAGGCCAGGCTGGATGAGGCTTGGAGCAACCTGGTGTAGTGGAGGGTGACCCTGCCCATGGCAGGGGGGTTGGAACTGGATGGTCTTTAAGGTCCCTTCCAGCCCAAACCATCCTGTGATTCTGCTTCAGAGCGTTTTCCCTTTACTTGTCACGAGTTAGGTAACCGGGGAAGGAGCGAGTTTCGATATGATGCACTTGTAAAACATACGCCATCAGCAGACCCGAGCCTCCCGACCCCAGCGAGGAGGCTGTCACGCACCGGGCCGGGCCCGCGGGCCCCGGGAGAGCCTCCACAAGCCGCCGGCCACCGCCGCGCCCGCGCACCCTGCGCCCCGCCGCCACCCGCGCAGGGCCAGGCCCGGGGCAGACGCCAGGCACAGCTCCCCCGTTTCAAACGCAGCTCTCCACGCTCAGCCCAAACCCGCCTCCCAGGGAGACCACCGGAGGCTGCCTGCCTGCCTGCTTGCTCGCCCATCCGCCGCCCGGCCCAGCTCCGCTCCCAGCGCCCCTCACCGGTTCGGCGCGGGGGCAGCGCGGCCGCCAGCTCCAGCCCGGAAGCCTCCAGGAGCGCAGCCTCTGTAAAGTGCGGCTCCTCGACCTCCTCATCGGTCTCCTCCTCCAAGCCTGCTACCACCACCCAGTGTGGAAGCAGCAGGACTCCGCGCAGCACCACCGGGACCCCGCGCGGCTGGCAGGACCCCGCCATACCGCTGCTGCGCCTCCCGCGGGATCCCTCCGCCCGCCCCGCCCCGCGCCGCTCCCTGCCCTCCTGCAGCGGAAGGAGACGAGGCAGCAAGTCACGGGGGACCGGTGTTACGTGATGTCGCCTTCTGGGCCCCGGCCAGGCGTCAGTGGTGGCCGCAGGCCCACTCTCCTTCCGACAGCGGCCGTGCCGCCTGAGTAGGTGCGGGCCTTGCGGGCGGCTGGAGCCCGGCAGGTGAGTCGAGGTAAAGTCAAGGGTAAGGCGCAGAACCGGAGCCGGTGTGCTGGGAGTGACTGCGGTGTGACCTCTCAGGGGTGGAGGAACCAGGCACTGGACCCCCAGCTCTCGCCCCGCCATCGTTCGTACACGTACATTGGTACCCTACTGCAGAAACGGTGCATTTTTTTTCATACATTGGGTGAGGTTTCTGTGTCTTTGCGTGACCCCAGTGACAAAACCATCAAAGCATAAAACCACACGTCCCCTGTTTCACCCAGCTGCCCCCCGAAGTCGTGTAACACACCGCATGGCTGGCAGCTCGCTTTCCAGGAGGTCCTCCTTTGGAACCACCTGTGCTGCAAGTCAGGCAGCTCACATCGCTGCGTAGTCTCTGCTTCTGTTCAACGCTGCAGATCTCTGCCTTCTCTGAAGTTTTATCGAACAGTAACTTCATGTTCTCTTGCAGCTCATCAATGAAAATACCAAGCCGTATTGTGCTCAGGGTTGATGTCTCTTGAAATCCACCAGAAATGCTGCTATTCAGTGATGAAAGCAAGTATTTCTAGGGTCTGTTTTAAACTGGTTTTCTCCACTTAGTAGTTAACAGGTTAATATTTGCCATGTTATTATGTAGCTCTGTTTTGGTTTTTTTTACTAAAATGTCGCATAGCTCTATTTCTGCATGTTCAGCTCTATCAGTTAGTATATGTTTTCATGAAATAATTGAGTTGCTTTCATAAGTTTTATTTTCAAAAAGTAAAATTCATTTTGCTGACTCTTGTGTTTTCATTTGCCTCCTCTTTAACTTTTTACCTGTATTTTCTTCCAGTTTCTCCTTTGTTTTGCTTTGGATTGATGTCAAACAAACTAAACTGGGGGTCACTATGGATGTCTTGCTGCCACTTCATAATACTGGCACGCGGGTTAAAGGAGAAGCAAAAGCAGTAGGTGCTGGTGCAAAGGCTGGAGGATTCTTTTGTTTGAAATTAAGTAACTGGGTGTTTTTACACTCCAGACCAAAGTGCAGCGTAGAAATGCCTGATAATACACTAAATATAATGCACCAGTCTAGGCACAGCAGCAGGTGGTTTGCCCAGCTTGTGAGAAGCTGTCAGCAGCATAGGCATGCCCCTCAAAACAGTAGCAAGGGTTGTTTGTACGTATGTTTAGAAAAAATTATATATAATAAAATAGATCAATATACAACATTTCCTTCTGGTCTAAGCTAAGAGACCTGATCCTTTTTTCACATGGTTTCACGACTCCCTCACATGCATGATTCAGGAGACCCTCTGCCCACAGGACTACCCAACAAAAAATGTCCCTCTCTGTGCCACCTTCCTCCTTACAAAACTGAGGGGCCTTCAGTTCAGTCTCAGACAGGAGTGTGGACTCTCCTTCTGTCTTCATGTGACTCTAACACTTCTCCATTTCTGGGAATACCTGCGTTACTGTGAGTGCTGGTTTTGGCTGGGATAGAGTTAAGGTGCTTCATAGTAGCTAGTGTGGGGCCATGTTTTGGATTTGTGCTGAAAATTGATTATACAGAGATGTTTCCATTCCTGCTGAGTAGTGCTTACACAGAGTCAAGGGTTTTTGTGCTCCTCACACCACCCCACCAGCGAGTAGGCCGGATACACAAGAAGTTGGGAGGGGACACAGCTGGGACAGCTGACCCCAACTGACCAAAGGGATATTCCATACCATATGATGTCTCACTCAGCCTATAAAGCTGGGGGAAGGATGTTGGGGGGATGTTTGGAGTTGTTTGTCTTCCCAAGTAACCACCACATGTAATGGAGCCCTGCTTTCCTGGAGATGCCTGGACAACTGCCTGCAGGTAGTGATTGAATTCCTTGGTTTGCTTTGCTTGCATGTGCAGCTTTTGCTTTACCTATTGAACTGTTTTTCTTTCAACTCGTGAGTTTTCTCACTTTTACTCTCCCAGTTCTCTTTACTGCTGGGGCGAATGAGCGTGCTTAGTTACCAGCTGGGGTTATACCATGACACTGTGTCAAGTAATATCTATAAAAAGACAGAGACATGTGCATACAACTTTTATGATTTTTAAAACCAGTTGTAAGTCTCATGCAAACACAGAGTCTTGAAATAGTTGTTTTCAGTTCTTGTGTGAGTGAGCTTTAAATAGTGGTATTCTTTCGCCAGCTTAATTCACAGATAATGAAATAACTCCTTTACGTTGCAGGCTGAAAACACATGGCCTGTAAAACGGAGACTGGAGAGGGGACTTATGTTAATTTAAAAAATTTAAAGCATTAGCTTACTGATGTGCTTAACAGTGTTGGGCAGTGATACATTTGAAGCAGTGCTTTAAAATACTTTCTTCTTGTGAAACATTTCACGTTTAACTGTGTATTTGTGTAAGTGAAACTGGATGTCTGAATGCCCCAGTCTATTCTGAAAATACAAATTTAGTACTGACTGGAATTTCCTTGTCTTTTCACACCCTGTAGATGTTGAATTCCTATATGGTGTCCTACATTTCCATTACTCTTTGTCATTCAGTTAAGGAAATACCCTATTGTGTAAAGACTGAGGAACTCATACTGAGGGTTAGATGCATCCTGATTATGAACGGCTTTCTAGGTGCCCAGCTTTTAATAGCAAGCCATGATTTTCGAAAATGTGACTATTTGCTACTCAGGCGAAGTAAGACTGGTTTTCTAGAGCCAGGTAGTCAAGCACTGAGAATTAGAGGATCCTTTTGAAAATTTCAGACTAAATTATTTGCTCATCTCCACACTGTAGCCGAGTTTAAGGTTCCCATCTGCTTGGTTTTCTTTCCTTCCCTTACTCATTACTGCTACCCATGCAGTAAGAGAATAGAAGCTAAAGTAAATCTTTGATTTTAAAAAGTCAGTGGTAAAATTGTTAACTGTAATACAAGAAGGAAAGAAGGACTTTCATCCATGAAAGTCCTATTATAAGAGTGGAAAATACAAAAATAATTGAGCAGTTGTATAGATTCTGAAATTTACAACACACACATGCAAGAAAAGATTGCTAAGCATTAAAAACAGATGAACACAAGGCCTGGAGATTCAGTCAAAAATTACTCTGTCATGAAGGTTTTAAATCATAGTTTGAAAAATAATTTGAAATCTTAGATCAGATTTGGGGACTAGCTTTTTCAGCATCATGTCTCACTTTAAATTCCACCCCAAAAGCCAAGGATGTACAGCAAAAGGAAAACACGCTTTGTCAACCATATGATTTTACCTCTTAATGCACTGTAATATCACTGCCATGATAATTCACGACTCTTAGAGTATAATCTGACATGACACTACAGAAGTTATTGCTCTGCTGTTCAGGGGGAGAAATCTATTTACAAATTTGAACTCAATATTGCTGCATTCAGTGGGGAAAAAAATCCAACCCCCTAAAAAGGAAGTAGTCACAATGAATATGGAGAGATCATTTGCGCTGTCTTACTGCTTTGCGTCTTGAACCACAGTAGCAAGTTTTCACTTAATAAAAAGTACGCACATATAAATCTCTATCCTTTAAACAGGTATTTGAAATCCTGCTCTGAAAACAATTTTCAGACCATTCTGGCAGGTAGCATTTATACACTGAAAGGTTGTATATTAATGGTTATATTAATGGCAGCCTCTAGAATTAAGTAAGAGTTGCTACATTTCTTAGTGTTGTCCCATGGCAGACATCCCCTCTGAAGGGTTAACTGGCAGCTCATCTTTGAATCTGACTAGGATCTGGGGGTGGATCCCCCAGTCTCAAATTCATTTGGATATTCATTGCTCCATGGTACTCTGCTGGTATTCAAGAGATTCCTGGGTGCCAAATTCCAAAAGTAAGTCTGGGTTTGCCATGCCAAAGCATTAACTGGAAGCCCTCAGAGCATGAGATCAGGTGATGTATCTTGCACAGCAGGAGTAGTAGAGAAAGGTTTAAAATTTCATTCCTCTTGAGACGGAAGGGTTTTAGTTTTTTCCTTATAATTTTTCAGGGTGCCATAGAGAAAACATCTCCACAGCAATACTTTTGAGGAAGGGAGTTTATGGACAACAGCAGCCTAGCCTAGCTGCCTTTCCAAGATGCTAAATTCAAGCACTGGACCCAAATTATGGTGAGCTATCCCTACTGCTACTAATGGGTTTCCTGGAAGATGACATGAGGCTCAGGAGTTGTCAGCTACCACCAGCATGGCCTAATATTAGTGGATAGTGATTTTGGAAGTCCAAGGATCTCTTAAACAGTTGCCAACAAAGGGAAGCTTTAGGAAAGTGGTAGCTAGTGGAAGGGGCTGTAAATTGACGGCAGATAAATTAAAACTGTTACTTACCAGAGTTCCCTATGTGAAATCTCTTCACAGCTGGATGACATTTTTACCGATAAGGCAGAAAGTGATAGTTCCACAGACATTGTTTTTTTTCCCAGACAGTGAATTTCAGATGTCAAACATGCCATGAATGAGATATATATGCCTCACAGGCTTTATTAAGTATTGAACTAGCAGAGCTTGAGATGTATGTAAACACTGGGGAGGGAAAAAAGGTGAGAGTTGTTATAAGAACATCATATTGCAGTGTACTTAGTCATTAAGGGGGGCTTTCTGAAAACTTGAAGGCTGTAGGATAGATCCCTTGGTCAGGACAGACACAGTGATTTGACTGGAATTCTGCCAGTATAAACCACAGCATTAGCAATAATGTTGAACTATGCTTGAAAAACATGCTTGGCATTATCAGGGCTTTAGAAAGCAAGACAAGTTCTTTGCATTTAATTCAAAGTTCTGACACAGGACTGCTCCCTATTAAAGGCTTTAGAAGAATCTAAAAACAACCACAACCTTTTCATTATTAAAAAAAGACCAAAACCAAAACCAACAACAGAACAAAAAACAAACAGTGAAGCCTTGATGCCAAGTGCAGAGAGAATGCTTTGAAATAGGTGTCAAAAATTCTACATAAGAGGTGTTTCTAAAAAGTAGAGGAGAAACAAACATGTTTGGTATATATATAGCCCATATAGTCCTCTATTTAGCCCTATCCCTTTAAAAAAAGTTCAGCAACTACAGGGTTTTTGTGCCTTGGCTACTGGTTCTTCTAGAATCATTGAATCATGGAATGGTTTGGGTTGGAAGGGACCTTAAAGATCATCCAGTTCCAACCCCCCTGCCATGGGCAGGGACACCATCCACTAGACCGGGTTGCTCCAAGCCTCATCCAGCCTGGCCTTGAACACTTCCAGGGATGGGGCACCCACAGCTTCTCTGGGCAACCTGTGCCAGTGTCTCAGCACCCTCTCTGGGAAGAATTTCTTCCTGATATCCAATTTAAATCTCCCTGCTTTCAGTTTAAACCCATTACCCCTTGTCCTGTCACTACAGGCCCTTGTAAAAAGTCCCCCCCAGCTTCTTTGTAGGCCCCTTCAGGTACTGGAAGGTGCTATAAGGTCTCCCCAGATCCTTCTCTTCTCCAGGCTGAACAAGCCCAACTCTCAGCCTGTCCCCATAGCAGAGGGCTCCAGCCCTCTGAGCATCTTCGTGGCCTCCTCTGGACTCACTCCAACCAGTCAATATCCTTCTTATGTTGGGAGCCCCAGAGCTGGATACAATACTCCAGGTGGGGTCTCCTGAAGCTATGAAACTTCCTTGTTTCATAGCTTTGTGTAGTGTCTCAGCACTCATTCTTTTGTCTTTAAGAAACGTGAGACAGAAGCTGTTTTAGAGTTGCATCAGGGCACATGGTATTTAATGTAGAAGCCAGAACTTCTGTGTCAAGTAGCCAATACTCAACTATTACTGGGTAAAATCAAACCCTTGATGCATACATTTCCACTCTTCACATGCTCAGTAACAATTTTAAGAACCTAATGTGGTGCACAGTGTAAGGACACCTATCTTGTTCCTTGGTATTAACGCAGCCGTCATAAACTTCCTCCAGCTATCTAAAAGGGCTTTGCTGGTACATCTCAGCAGCATCAGCTCGTGATGCATCAAAACGCTAAGCACAGCATCTTTGACAGGCAATAGCATGATCTCTTGATCAGACACAAGAGAGACGATCTTTATTCAAGGGCCTATGAATATTAAGCAGGACTGGCATTCCTAGGGGTAATTAATCAGCGCATTACTTTTGTGGCAAGTGTGCTGAGATTAGGTACATTGCTGAGAATGTTCTTTTGCCTAAGATCTTGGTCACTTCTTATTATAGGAACGTTAGGCTTACTTTTAAAAATCAGTATGTTTCTAGTCTCCAGGTTGTCATGAAAATGCTCTGCTAAATATGCTCTGAGAAACCCTTACCTGTGTTTTTGTAGGCAGTGTTCTTTGTAGCCATTTATTTCCTATTCAAAGGCATGATAGATTTATTTTTAAAAGCAAATTCAAAAATATTTTCTTTGTTGTTGCAAGAGTAACTTCCCCCCAAACAATGGTAGTAGGAAGAGAGGTCTTGTTCCTCTTTCTTCTGAAGACCACAGAATGTTTGCAGCATCTGGCACGTGTTTCCCCTTATGGAATGGTGAACTCATCTGTAGGATGAGGATTGCTGTAACCTAACCACACTGTTGCAAAGCATTGGAAAAAATGGTGTTACGAGTTTCTTTTCTTTGTCTGTGTCTTAGAGAGGAAAAATCAACCCTAATGCAAAAAACTTTGTGGATAGAATGACTGCTGCTGCAGACTTGAAAAAGATATAACTATATTTATAATTTAATGTATGTGTGCGAAGGGTTCTGCCTGAATGTATTATGCTCATTCACCAGTCTCCATGTTGTGCCTACAGGTTTGTATGTCTCAGGAGAGAAATCTGGAACTGTTACATAATTCTCCAGGAGCAGATAAAACCCCCCTTAGCAGTGTTTTGTAGTGCATAATACTTTGCAGTGCTGTTTCTAAAACAGCATGTATCTTGATGGCTTATAAAAAAAAAAAAAAAGACTACATTATCCCAATGTGTTCCATTAATGAAAAGGTTAAGGAAAACAGAAAAAACAAACAAACAAAACAAAACACCAGATAATCAAAGAGAAGCCTTCCTATGAAATTCTGGAAATCCCCCAGTGCTCTTTGTAAACAAACGTTTGCATCCATGTGCTAATATTTTGGTTTGCTTTCTTTTTTTTTCCCTCCAGTATCCTGTCACAATTAATGGTTTGGAGGAGAAATAGTTTGGGAATTGCAGAAGTCTGCATTTTTGCAAGAGAACCCAAGACTGTTCATTTGTTTATAACTTACAGAGCTATGTTTTTCTGAAATGGTGTAATGTCTACCTTCCTGGTGAACCAAACAGCAAAGATCTATTTAGTAAACTCAAAATTAAAGAAAGGTGTCTCAGAAAAGGAAAATTCTCTGTCATTTAAGACTGTCAAACAAGAGGATATTAGTAAATATATTTTAAATACCATTCTTTACTTAGTCATTGCTTTTCAAGATTATTTGTCGAATAACAGGGAGGAATAAATGAAACATGATTCCCTCAGGCTTTGGCTTTGACTGAAGACTTTAGCATGTTCTGTGCTTAATAGTATTTTTTTTATTATTATTTTCCTAAGCAGAAGGTCACTCCACTGCCAATAATGTGATACTCTGACTGGCAGGAAGTGATTCTTGCCCAGTTTACATCTATATTTGCAAACTAACCAGGGCCAGAACAGGGGCTGAAGCAGCGCTGTGCCAGGGTCCGCACTATATGTAGCCGTGGGCACCCTGGCACATTTTCGCGTGTGCCAACAGGCACCATTCCAGAAGATGCCCGGGCCCTGAGTGCATTTCTCCCCCTTCTTGCGGTTCAGCTTCAGGACCAAAGAGCAAATCCTGGCTGTTTTCTTTTCTGGTTCAGAGGTAGCCACTAAGGCTTCCCCAGAGAAGTCATTTACCTGCACACAGTTCTACTTCCCAGCTGTTTGCCACCAAAGGCCACTGCTCACATTAGCTATATAAAGCCTTGCTTGATACTCGGGTCTGAAAAATATTTGTAGCCGCTTTCCCCCTGTTTAATTTTTAACTGGAGCTCTTCTTGAACAAGGACTAAATAAAAATGAGTAAGGACTTTCACAGTCTGAGGTTTGAGCCTGTTTCCAGAGGGTCCTTTGAGAGCCTTTCCAATTATTTCCCTTCAGCTGAGCTCCTGAGTTTAGCTATTAATCTTTCTTCATAAATAAATCACTCTTGTGCACTAACCCTTTTTTGTTACTGTTCCTCCAACTATTCTATACTTTCCTGGTAATGAATTTAATGCAATATTCTTCCTGTTGTCTTACAAGTATAATGAGCAGATGGAAGTGCTAGGATTACAGCTCAAAACAGCTTGAATGCAACTGTGTCATAGTTTAGACCCAGCCAGCAACTAAGCACCACGTGGCCGCTCGCTCACTCCTCGCCCCTCCCCAGTGGGATAGGGAGGACAAAATACCAGGAAAGACTCGTGGGTCAAGACAAGGACAGGGAGGGATCCCTCACCAGTTACAGTCACAGGCAAAACAGACTTGACTTTGGGAAGAAAAATCAATTTAATTAGATAGCAATCAAATCAGAGTAGGATAATGAGAGACAAACCAAAATGGATCTTAAAAACCTTCCTGCCACCCCTCCCTTCTTCCCTGGCTCAGCTTTGCCCCCAATTTCTCTACCTCCTCCCCTCCAGCTGTGCAGGGGGACGAGGAATGGGGGTTGTGGTCAGTCCATCACACGTTGTCTCTGCTGCTCCTTCCTTCTCAGCGGGAGGGATCCGCACACTCTGCCCCTGCTCCAGCGTGGGGTCCCTCCCATGGGGTGCAGTCCTCCACCGACTTCTCCAGTGTAAGTCCTTCCCACGGGCTGCAGTTTTCTTCACGAACTGCCCCTGTGTGTGTCCCTTCTGTGGGATGCAGTCCTTCAGGAGCAACCTGCTGCAGCGCAGGCTTCCTATGGAGTCAAGGCCTCCTTTGTGCATCCCCCTGCTCCGGCATGGGGTCCTCCCCAGGCTGAAGGGGGTCTCTGCTCCCCCGTGACCCTCCATGGCTGCAGCATACAGCCTGCCCTCTCACCATCGGCTGCAGGGGAACCTGTGCTCCGGCCCACCTCCTCCCCGTGCTCCTGCACTGAACTGGGTGTCTGCCCTGTTGTCCCTCTCCCATCCCACTCCTTTCTCCGCTGCAGGTTCCCCAGCAGGTTTTTTCCCCCTTCACAAACGTGTTATCACAGAGGCACTGCCACCGTGGCAGGTTGGCTTGGACTTGGCCAGAGGCAGGTACTACTTAGAACTGGGGAAGCTTCTCACAGGAGCCACCCCCACTACCAAAACTCCCCCACACAAACCAATACAAATTGTTCATCTTCTTTAGTGACAACAAAATTCATGAATACAAACATTAACTTTGCACTACTTTTCATACTTCTCTTTTTCCTCAACAACCATTCCCAATAGGTATTCCGTTGGCAAAGCAAGGGTTCCAAGGAGGATTTGCAGAGGAGGAGGGATGGGGTGGGAGTGGATGAGAGACACCAATACAGCACATGTAATGCTGTGCTGGGTCACGCATCTAGTAGGGGTGACAGCCATATTGCTCAAACCATGTGGTTGGGTTTTTTTAGCATAGGAGGGAGAGCAAAATAAATAAAGCTCCCTTTGGGGTCCTCACACAGATTGAAAATCTAAGTTTTCCAACTCAGAATGCAATGCCAGAGTCATTATGGACTTGCAACAATGCACTTTGGTTTGTGATTGATATAGTACTGCAGCGAATATCCTTTTCCTTTGGCAATCACTGCAGGCCAGGACTTTGTCATATCTGAGAAATAAAATTATAAGATGATTTTTCAAAACTTAAAACCTTTTTTTTCATTCTTGACTGAATGTAGCAATTCCTTTGTGACCCTGAAGCAAGAACCAGTTTTCTTTACTGACATGTTTGTTCCCCTTTTGTTGGTACACAGTGATCTTAACAGGTAGGGAGTTGTGTGCTCTGTTTTTGGTAGGGCTGTTTCCTGGTTTTTGGGTGGTATAGTTTTTGCAGTGAACTTTTTATTTCTTCTGAAGCAGAAAATTTGACATGATGTATGTCAGATAGGCTAAGATAAAGTAGAAGGGCAAGCCTAACGTGGAGCTATAGCATTTGCAACTTAGCCAAGTTTTCCCTCATAAGTGATGGAAGAGCTTGCACTGGTGGCCACGGCACATAGGAGTCTCCTCCCAGCAGCTCCAGTCACATGAGGCTCTGGGACAGTCCTGATAGAGCACACAGAGATGGATGGATAAGGGCCAACACAAGGAAATCTGAGGGCTACCTCGAACTGTAAGCTGAAGAATTTTAGAAGATGCCTAAATATAGAGGAATGAGGGAAGATGTGAGCATTGAAGAGAAAAAGAGGTCCTTTCTTTCTGAGGATGCAGAGAGGAAAAGTGCAAAAATAAATCTAAAACACAGCAAATGAAGGCAGACTTTCCATAGCAGCTTTTCAAGGAAAACCAGCAACACTGGAAACCTCCATTCTTGATAAACTCCTCACCTAAGCTCCTGGGAAGAGTTTAGGTTAGTAATTACAAGCAAGTTTCCTTTCACCTACAGTTTTCCAGGAAGAAAGGGAAAATATTGGTGGGATGCACTGGTAAATCCCATGTCTTAAGCTAGTAATGAATCATGATTTCTCTTTTATTGTATTAGCACTACTTACACAGTGTCAATAATGCCCCAAAGAGTTATGACGCACCTATTCCATACAGTAAGACCTTTGAATCCAAAATTATTTGTTTAATAATAAGATGGTTCCAGAGAAGCTTGCTTTAAGAAAACAGAGAAAATTATTTCTTGCCATGGCACGTGGCCAAGGTTTTCTAATAAACAATGGAATATTTTTACTCTTCCTGCTCCTCTGCGTATGAATCTGCTCATGTAACGCTATTCAGAGAATAATACAAACTTGTTTATATTCATGTGATAGATTTTAAATTGTAAAGCTCTTCTCACATATTTACTTGAAGAGAGCTGCTCCCATAAAGCATACTTGTGTGATAACATACTTGCACTTTTGGTTCGCTACATTCCGACTTGCTTTGTTCACAGGTGAGAGTGCTTTTACAGGAGAGCCCCTGGATTCTTTAACACAACACAGTATCAATAGGCACTTATAATCAGACTGTGGTTTTACTATTCATGAAGGTATGGTCAGTAATTTCATGTATTGAATCTGATAATGAATTAATGAAAGACAACACACATGCAAATGTACCAAGTCATTCTTCCACCATGTTTCACAGTAGAACTCAAATTTCACATGTGTATTTTGAGCTGTGCCAACATACTCTATTGCTACTAATTTTGAAAGAAGAAGGTGTTTATGAAAAAGGTTTTTTCAGTGGTTGTAAGACCAGTTCAGTGGGATTCAGGATGTTTACCCTCCAATATAGTGCTTGGTCAGGGACAGAACAAGTTTCTTTTCTCCTTTCCTGGTAAACATGATTCCTTTTTTAATTATTTTCATTAAAACCTTGATATGTTAATATATTGCTATTCTAACTCTTGATGAACCACTCTTTTGTCCAGTTGCTATGGCAGTAACTGTTGGAGATGAGAATTTAGACTGTGGTCAGGTGGACCAGACGTTACCATGGCCCATTTGTTTCTCCTGCTCTGTTAGCCTCCACCCAGGTGAAGCTGGACACGCAGCTGCCCGAGCACCCATCCACACCTGTGCAAAGTCAGTCAGTTTACCTTAGCACTTTGGAGCAGCAGTTTAAGCTAAATGGCCTGTTTTTCCAATGACACAGATGAAATGTGTTCATGCTAAACATGATGAGTCCAGCAGACAGAACAGCTTGGAGGTGATACCTTCCTAAATTCTTTCACCTTAAAGAGACTCTCTGATCAGTCACCTATGCTCAGGGCATTTTGGCTTGCTTCCTGTCTTGTCATAGGCTTTAGGGTAGAAATCCAGATTCATTTGAAACAGCTCTGAGAACAGCAGTTTAAAAATATTTCTTGAATAGACCATATTTCTACCTTCTGTTATGCAAGCATTATTTTCCTTCATTCTGATATCAGAGATGTGAACTATCTTCAGAGGATGAAATACCACCTCAAGGTAAATCATGCAGCTTCTTATTAATGTTGCTCTATCAGAGCATCCAAATCAGTGCTAAGCAATCTAGCAAGTGGAGGAAATGGTGAGTCATTATTAAATTTATGAAAGCTGATTCATAAATCCTGTATAACCACTTTTTCTGAGCTGACTTGGGAAAATCCTTTAAAGCTACCTCATTCTATTTGGCATCCTCAGTAGCTCAGTGTGATAGAAAAGATTTACCTTTCCCCAGACAACATCCCAGAGCCCTTGCTTTTCAGCTGACAGCAAAGAAAGAGCTTGTAGCCGTGCATTTCAAATTAGAGCCAGATTTAAAATCTTCGAAGGCACCTGAATTTAAGCAGAGATTAGGCACATAAAACCAAAGTTACAACTCAAACCACCTCTGTAATTCCCTCCTTCTTGAATTATTGAAACACCCTGGGTACCTAGCTTATTTGCTTCAAAGCTTCCCATGTCTCTGCACATGGACCTGATCTGAGCGGCCCAAAGCCCAACAAAGATCCAGAGCTGGTGTGGTTTTCCTCTTCATTTCCCCATGGGGTCTGCTTCAGCAGCCTTCCAGATACCTAATTCCCTAGTAAGATTACGGATTCATAGGTGGAAACTAAAAGAAAAGGAGCAAGATCAAAGCCCGACGTTGTGGGCTGGTCCAGGACAGTGAGGTCCTGGAGTCTCAAAGGACATCTTCGCTGATGGCTTCTTCATGCCAGAGCAGCTCCTAAAGCTTCCCTCCCAAGCAGTAGGCTCCAGGATGATGTGTGTGCCCATCTCCGAAGACAGGCAGCATTTTGGAACACATGTGGCCCTTGAAGCACCCCTCGTTGGCTGCCTCCTTGGGCTCTTGGCTTCAACACATATGGCCAGCTGCAATTCCTGGCAGCAGCATCTGCCTTAAAACAAGGGCAGGATTCTGGGGCTGGTTTCAGTGTCCAAAATACACTGTTGGAGCCCCAACTTGAGCTCTCAGCGGTCAAGTCTCTGGAGCAGGAGAGGGGTCTGGGGCTCACAGAGCCTCACATCTGTGACTGAGTTTGTCCTGAGTTGAAACCAAAGTCTGGGAAGCCAGAAACTGTAGAAGTGTGCCAAGAGGACTCTTCACAGCTGTCTGAAGCAATTATTTTATGGCATAATTTTTAAAGATTAAGATGTATTTTTCATCTCTGAATTGCTGCATGAGAGCTACATTTTTTTACATCCTGTAGCTTTGAAATATTTCCCAGTTCCAGAACAGAATTCATTACCTTGTTATTTTTGGAGGTTTTGACATATTTGATGACCATCCCTCTTTTTTCTCGTAAGATCCTTAGCTAACCAGCAGACCTACCGGGGCATGCCCCTGAAGTATACTGTACGTGTATTTTACATCAGTGACTACTGGCACAGAATCAGAAGCCTAACTGGGATTAAATATTCATATAAAACTGAGAACAGTGAAAACAACAGAAGCCTCAGTGAGCTGGAATGACTGCGTTACGTAACCGGCTTTAGTTCTTTGTCAGTGTGCTGTGAAAACCACAGTATCGCTTACTCATCCTCATGTGTAACAGGGACAGGCTCCTGCTTGCCTGCTTTCACATATCTGCCTGTCCCTCTTTTGCTGTATTCTCTTCCTTTAGAGATTTCGGCATGTCACTGAGTTTATATACAGGGTTTTTCTTTCCTCTTTGATTTAAAGTAGTAGTTGTAAGAGTTTGGCAGCTGCCGGGGTTGTTCTTTTCTTTAACCTATCAGACTCACTTTGCTATATTAATAAATAAGACACAGTTTTCTTCAAACTGCTAGCTCAGATACAATTTCTCCCCAGATTTACAGGGATTGGGAAGACAAACAGAGCTCACAGTTGCTCAATTCTCTGTAAGCACAGCAGATCTCTGCCTGAAACATAATGACCATCTAAACCATACAGTTAATACCGTCCAATTTTTACTTTAAGGTGCTTCTTATATAATGATCCTCTGCTACAGTGTCATTAGAGAAGAAGGTCTGGATTGTTATTATCTTCCAATAGAAGAATTTATTACCTGAAGTTTTTCTTGCTTTCATTGACATAACCAAACAATAACTAGCAATTGATGCCTGAGAAAAGAGTTGCTAAAGCAGGAATTTTAAAAGTAACAGACAGAAAGAAATCTAGGAATAAATTATCAAATACTAGCCCTGAAGTTTTGGAGTTTGTTTTTGTCCTTGGTTAATGGGGGAAAACTGTATCTTATATTTCTTCTTATTCAGCTTTCTTTTTGTTTGGAATTCTTCTGGAGTATGTGGATTTTATTTTTCAGCCTTCTTTTTTTCCTTTTCCTTTGCAGGAACTCTTTCATCCTTCAAAACAACTGGCATGACACAACACCACCAGTGTGCAAGTACAGATTATTGGGACCTTAAATAACTTTTCTGTTGTGTTCAGTGATCTGAATTTTCATGCTGCAAATGTAAATGCCATGTTCAATTTTATTTTCTGCTGCTGTAATGCAAGTATGAATATTGCCATTTTCTGTAAACCCAAAAAGATCTAGCAAGACAACACTGCTCCTGGGCTTGACAGTGATGGCAGTGTTTCAGCTTCCATTAAACAGATAGGAAAAGACTTAAAAATTAAACATAAAGTTGAATATTTCATGGTGACTTTGCTAAATGGGACTGGTCTGTCTCTTCCAGAGAGCTGTACAGACAGTCACCCCTCATGGCAGGCAGGGATGTGCTGTGTCCGAGATGTCCATCTGCAGGTGTGTAGGGACTCTCGCTCCATGGGGCTTCTCGCGCAAGGTTGTTCTCCGCTGCCTGAGCCAGGGCAACACAGCCATGAAGATCTGAAACCCCGACTCAGAAAGGACCAGCGTCATGAAAAGACTAGAGAAGCACTGGTGCACCTCAGCACCTGGCCTTGTTTTCGTGTGACTGCAGGGACAGTCAGACATCCTCCTCTTCAGACATCCTCCTCTTCCTTCCCTAGACCTCGAGAAGCTGAGGTGGATATTACTCGTGCATGGGTTTAGACACGAGCTAAGAAAATTAACAAATAATGACTGGTGGTTTTGTTCCATTTCCATGACAAAGAGAGTCCCACAGTTTTCAGGTGCCACTTCTTAATTTCTTCCCACTGTTGGGGGACACTAACTCTCTGATTCCCAGATCCCTGATGTAATCAGCTTCTGCAGTCCTTTGGGGTGTCTGAAAGGTGGAGGGTGGCTGTGGATTGCGGGTGTGTGGGGCCTGGCAGCACGTGATGTGCTCTATCTAGCATGGGGGAAGACAAATGACTGCAAGGAGAAGTGTCAGAGCTGTAGATGCACCTGTACAGTCAGTCTTCCAAACAGAGGATGTGTCAGTGCTGGATGAGACCTGGAAACAGAGATGATGCTTGTCCAGGAAAGCCGAGGGAAGCCCAGTGAGGAATAAAGGGGTGCTTTTCAGCCATGATCCCTCCTGGGCTATTCTGCAGTGGGACGACACTGGATGAACTGAGGCATCTCTGTTTTGTACAGCTAAATAGCTATAGTAAAGCAGTTGCTGTGCCTTAAATCCCATTTTACTTTCCCCATGCACAAGCTCCATCTCAAAGCAAAGATCTTCTGGAAAGTTAAGTGTTAACAGTGTTTCACAGATGCTCCCATTTTCTCTGTGCACTTTCTTGTGTATGATCCTCTAAAAAAGGGCTTATTGCTAAAATAGTCTACATAATATTTGATAAAATTTTATAAAATGCAGCTCATAAAATGCTGCAGAATGTCTTGTATGATACAAAGCTGAGAAGTGCATCTCGTAAAATACTCTGAAATCTGTATCTTGAAGCAGAGGATAGATCAAATGCTGCAGCAAATGAATCTGGATGACACCTGGCTTTCACAGTGATGGGTTTATTATTGGAATCTGCTGTGCTGGTAGAGATGCGAGGAGGGAGGGGAAGGCAGGGGGGAGGGAAGCAAGGGTTGCTATCTTGTGTGGTGAGCCAACCTCAGCCAAGGAATATTTATATACACACAGGAACAGTGTTACTAGAAATGATTCCCCAGCACAGTCACCATTCTGGGCAAGGAGCAAAGCCGTAGAAATCCCTCTCAACTGGACAGAGCATTTATCAGCTGTCTGGAATGTAGCAGACACTATGTCTGCTTTCCAGTCCCTTAATAATACATATGCATGTTTGTCTTGCTCTGTGTGAGGTGCCACAAGAAAGAAACTGGCTCCACCTCCTTCCTTGGGGCTGTCAGGATGGATGGATGCCAACCGTCATGTTCATGGAGGGTTTTTGTTGGAGGGAAGATGTTGTTGTGTAGGCAAGGTCTGCACCTCACGGCACCTATGGTATCTCCCCAACCTTGATAACCCTCACTGCTGCCCACAGTAATACTCAGTTCAGTGTTGACCTCCCACCTCAGAATCCTATCTGTAGGATTACTCTTAGAAGGAATGTACATTCACGGAGCTCTGATTTGTGCTCCTGGGGGTATTATCAACTCCTTAGTCTTACTGCTGTATTGCTGATGGTTCACATGTGATCCCCTACCCTCAGCCACTACCTTGCAGGAACCGAATCAGCTCTTGTTTCAATGCCACAAGAAACCTTTGCTAACAAAAAAACAAGGAAGCCAAACCTCTGGACTGAAGAGGGGTCTCCCACCTGTTTTATCCTCCATGTGTTTCCCTCCTCTTTTCCACTAATATACTAATATTGTATTATTATATTTCAAACACACCATTGTTTGCTGTTCTCTGTCCTCTCTATCATACAAGTTGTACTCAAAACCAGAGCCCAAGACCCCCTCAGCTTCAGACATCCTGCCACTTCACCATTTTCCTCCAAATCCTTTGCCTTTTACCTGTGAATGTTCTTGTGTCCCTGGATCTGCACTGAGAAACACCTGGAATGAGCACCGTCACTTTCTACGTGCAACAGCAAAGGCTTTTTGCCTAAAAGGTCTTTGCTTGTTTCCAGACCCGAGATCTCAGCATAGCCAACTGCCTGGATCTGCGGGCCAGCAGGATCCTGCACAGAAAAGCCACATCCCTGTGCTGTAGAAAAGCAGAGGACTGCCTCGAAGGGGCCCTCCTGGATGGTGGCAGGCTGTAGCAACCCAGCAGTGCAGCCCTCTCCAGTCACTTGCCCTGTGTCCTTGCCTGGAGAGCAAAGGGGTTAGTGACATGGGGCATCCTACAATAAAATGCTGCTGCCACAGGTAACTCTGGGAAGAGGTGTGTGAATTTCTTAACTTTCCTTGTTGTCAGATCCATCTATGGTGTGACGCTTTATTTCCATGGTGTTTTACTAAGCGAATCTCTGCAATGCCTCATTTTGTAGAGACTCACTCCACTGTCATACCACACACCTGACAAAGAAAATTAACAATTAAGTGCATTTTTAACCCGTTTCCAACATAATTTAGACATTTAAAATTAAAACGAGAGCTAGTACCATGTGACACTTGGGTGCTGTGCTGGACAACTGTGACCAGAACAGGACTAACCTGTCATTAGCCAACATGTCAACAACACATCGTATAACAGTCTTGGTAGAAATTCAGATCCCTCTGTAGGGACTTCTGCATGCTCATTTCCAATGATAGCTCTGGTGTTCTGGAGACAAGCTGGACACTACCTGTCTACAGTTCTATAATACAGCCTATTACTGAGGCTGCTATAGGCATTTCAAGGTAATGACAGGATATTAATCTAAGACACAATACTTCAGAAAAAAAAGGCAAAAAATCCATGAGGAGAAAATATTAACATGTAAATTGAGTCCATTTTTACCAAGGTGATGGCAAAGGAAAGGTAATTTATATATAGCTGGACAAAAGATGGTTTTGAAATTCAGTTGTGAACCACAGGCAACACAAAAAGAAAATAACTGCTATTTCGGAAGTCTCCTTCTTTTCAATACAGTAGCTACTGTCTTAGGGAAAAATGGTAGAAATTAACCTTCCTACAGAGGTCTTATACTTGCACAATAATATTTAGACAACTATTACTTGACTCCATTGCTAATATGGTAGTGTAAGGGTCTGGTGTTTCTTTCAAAATGAAAACAGGGAGACTATCCAGATACCCACATCAAGGACTTGCAGTTCTCCGAGAAGGTGAGCTACTGAGATGCACCAGGACTGACACATAGGGCACAGAGAGAGCAAGGGTCTCCCGTGAGTGCTGCTGTAGGTGTATATCCAGAGTGTGGTGGTGGATAGTGAGCTGAGTAGGTTGGAGCATTTTGCCCCAGTATTAGGCTCAAGGGCACACATAAGCCAAACCCTCAGCCATACATGGAGAGTGTATGAATCACAGCTTCTCCCAAACTCATCCGATTTATCTATTGTTCAGACTCCCTTCCTCAGTGGAAGGTAGGGTGTACCATTTCTGACGGCTATGTGGGCACTGGGACTGCAAATGGGTGATTCCTCAGCCTCTTGCCACACTGCTACTGCATTTCTTAAGGGCTTATTTAGGCCTTCCTTCCTTCCTTCCTTCCTTCCTTCCTTCCTTCCTTCCTTCCTTCCTTCCTTCCTTCCTTCCTTCCTTCCTTCCTTCCTTCCTTCCTTCCTTCCTTCCTTCCTTCCTTCCTTCCTTCCTTCCTTCCTTCCTTCCTTCCTTCCTTCCTTCCTTCCTTCCTTCCTTCCTTCCTTCCTTCCTTCCTTCCTTCCTTCCTTCCTTCCTTCCTTCCTTCCTTCCTTCCTTCCTTCCTTCCTTCCTTCCTTCCTTCCTTCCTTCCTTCCTTCCTTCCTTCCTTCCTTCCTTCCTTCCTTCCTTCCTTCCTTCCTTCCTTCCTTCCTTCCTTCCTTCCTTCCTTCCTTCCTTCCTTCCTTCCTTCCTTCCTTCCTTCCTTCCTTCCTTCCTTCCTTCCTTCCTTCCTTCCTTCCTTCCTTCCTTCCTTCCTTCCTTCCTTCCTTCCTTCCTTCCTTCCTTCCTTCCTTCCTTCCTTCCTTCCTTCCTTCCTTCCTTCCTTCCTTCCTTCCTTCCTTCCTTCCTTCCTTCCTTCCTTCCTTCCTTCCTTCCTTCCTTCCTTCCTTCCTTCCTTCCTTCCTTCCTTCCTTCCTTCCTTCCTTCCTTCCTTCCTTCCTTCCTTCCTTCCTTCCTTCCTTCCTTCCTTCCTTCCTTCCTTCCTTCCTTCCTTCCTTCCTTCCTTCCTTCCTTCCTTCCTTCCTTCCTTCCTTCCTTCCTTCCTTCCTTCCTTCCTTCCCTCCTTCCCTCCTTCCCTCCTTCCCTCCTTCCTTCCTCCCTCCCTCCCTCCCTCCTTCCCTCCTTCCCTCCTTCCTTCCTTCCCTCCTTCCTTCCTTCCTTCCTTCCTTCCTTCCTTCCTTCCTTCCTTCCTTCCTTCCTTCCTTCCTTCCTTCCTTCCTTCCTTCCTTCCTTCCTTCCTTCCTTCCTTCCCTCCTTCCTTCCTTCCCTCCTTCCCTCCTTCCCTCCTTCCCTCCTTCCTTCCTCCCTCCCTCCCTCCCTCCTTCCCTCCTTCCCTCCTTCCTTCCTTCCTTCCTTCCTTCCTTCCTTCCTTCCTTCCTTCCTTCCTTCCTTCCTTCCTTCCCTCCTTCCCTCCTTCCCTCCTTCCTTCCCTCCTTCCCTCCTTCCCTCCTTCCCTCCTTCCCTCCTTCCCTTCCTTCCTTCCTTCCTTCCTTCCTTCCTTCCTTCCTTCCTTCCTTCCTTCCTTCCTTCCTTCCTTCCTTCCTTCCTTCCTTCCTTCCTTCCTTCCTTCCTTCCTTCCTTCCTTCCTTCCTTCCTTCCTTCCTTCCTTCCCTCCTTCCTTCCTTCCCTCCTTCCCTCCCTCCTTCCCTCCTTCCTTCCCTCCTTCCCTCCTTCCCTCCTTCCTTCCCTCCTTCCTTCCCTCCTTCCTTCCCTCCTTCCTTCCCTCCTTCCTTCCCTCCTTCCCTCCATCCCATTCTTCACCTGGAATGGATTTCACACCTTTTTTCACACCTTAAGGCTGCCTGTTTTCACTTCTAGCATTTGATGGGATTTCACACCTTTGCTTTGAGGATAAAGTTGGCACTCTTAGCAACTTTTCTAAATTTTTTCCTAATATTCTGTCTAAGCTCTATCTGAATTCTTCTTCTTAAACTGTATGCAACCTGACCTGTAGTACACATCTCTCTATTGCTGAATGTCTTCTCCCCTGCCTGGGATGACACCCTTTTGGTAAACAACTTTCTTGTCCCTTATTTTGTGAACTGATTTGCACTGCTACTTTCCTGCCTACCTGAAAGCTCTTTATTTCACGCACAATGCTGTTACATGAAATTGCATGCTATTTATTTGGGGTTTATAAAAATATTTCCTCCTGTTCTGATGAAACTGTTTCCTTTTTAATGCTTTAGCTGTTAAGAGAACTTCCTGAAGTCTGGTCTCAGAAAAGGGTAAAAGAGGAGCGTATTTGGCCTAAGCATCATGCAGAACATCCTCCATCTTCTCCTAGGGGGATCCTGCATGCTTTTAGCAATTGAACTGCTTTGTCTTGATACAGTTCCTATAATTGAACAAATCCAGGAGCTGCTCTTGAGCTGGAAATTATAACATTTTGGGTAAAATCTTTCTAAGTCTTATTTCCCCTTGTGCAAAGTGGGGACAGCGCACATGCTTACACCAGTGCAGCTCCCCAGCGCACCAGAACAGAGAGCACACTCTGAGATGGGGCACGTGTTTGTACCTGCAAAGTAGTCCTCAGCAGGGATTTCCTCAGCTACCCCTACAGCTACAGCAACCAGCATGTTCAGCTTGGTCTGAAGCCATGCATGGGAGAAGGATAGGTGGACCTGGCACCTCGGCTGTCTGGTGATTTCTTTAGTGATATAAGCAGTGAGATGTCACTGTGTAACTTCAAAACTCCATTTTATGATGAAGTTGATCGAAGCAGACATTCTTGTTGTTGTTGAAAAGCATGTTCAGCAAATGTATTGCAAAGTTGTTGTGTGTCCATGCACCTACAGAGTAGCTCTCAGAGAGGATTTTGTTGACCATTCCCAAACATGCAGAGATATGCATGTGGTAACTTTGGCTTAGGAAGGAACACACAGCAGAAAGCTACAAGTTCCTTCACAGTAATGTTTCGGGTTTTTTTCTGTTTCCCAACATATGTCAATTGAATCTTCTCATCTTGCAATGTTAACTTGATAATTAATAATCTGTAATATTTTACTTTGTATATACTGTCCTCTTAAACCTCCACTGCATTATAATACAGACATTCAGGCACACACAAACCAAAGTCTACCATGAAGTTTCCGTCAAGTCCACCTGCTAGATCAAAAGCTTTGAGCTGCCATTGATTGAATCCATGCTAGATTTCCTGGTTTGAAAAACAGCTCACAAAGCATTGCACTGCTCAATTGCTTGGTGTAGGCATGCCCAGAATTGCCAGCTCGTCCTCTGAATCTGGATCTATGTTCTTATGCAGAATCAAATGTAACACAATTAATTTGAAGCTTCTTCTGGATTTTGAAATTTTATTACTTTTTTTGTTTTATCAAGATCTGCTTTATTTTTGATCGACCTACTTTGACGTCGCACAGTTTCTAATCTCAGCCTTTGTGGGTTTTTTCACCTCTTCCTTGCTCTGGAATATCATTGTCAGTAACATTTGTCCTAGGCAAACCCTCCAGGGCTTCACATTGTCCCTGCTGTCAGTCTGAGAGTCAGAGTGACTGAATTTTCCAAAAGCTTTCTGAATCACGACCCTTGCACAAGCAGGGTTAAAAGGTTGTCTGGTAATTTTTTCCTGAACTCAGCTTAATTTGACAGAAAAGATCTTTGGCATTTGGGTTTGAAAAAGACTTTTGGTGGATTTTGCTAGATTTCATCAGTGATTGGCAGGAGATATTGTAATTATTAGGTGGTCTTTGAAGTCTAAAGGACTAATGCTGACCTAAAGGTTGCCTGGCCTTCTGTTACTGTAGTGCTGAGCCCATTTTTAGCTCTTGATTTGCAGGATACTACCATGGATGTAATCAAAGTGGACTTAAGGAAAAAAAAAAACCAAAACAATGCTTTCTAACTTGCCTTTTTTTTACAGATTATGAATTTAGTTGGCAAGGGAGTGATATGAATGTAATACATGTAGATATCTGTATGAGACATGACCTAGCATGACATTTTGACTAAGCAGCTAGAGATACCAACATCATACATTAAATGGACCAACCCCTAGTGAATCTCAAAATGAAAACTGCAAACCTTTGTTAAGTAAGCCTATTCCTAAGGAAATTAGTGAGTGATTTGCTGTTAAAAGTATAGGTAATAAAAATGGACACTTGTCTAAAAGTTACACCTTAGGTCAATAGCTGTTGGGTTTTTGTGGTGGGTTGGCCCTGGCTGGAGGCCAGGTGCCCATCAAAGCCGCTTTGTCACTGCCCTCCTCAGCTGGGCAGGGAGGGGAAGAAAATATGATGAAAAGCTCACGCTGGAGATAGGGGCAGAGAGAGACCATTCAGCAATTATCATCACAGGCAAAACAGATGCAACTTGGGGAAAACATTGATTTAATTTATCACCAATCAAATCAGAGTACAAGGAGAATTAAACCCCAGAGGCGCTACCACTGTTGCTGATGGGCTCAGCCCTGGCCAGCGCCAGGTCCATCTTGTTGGCAGCTGGCATTGGCTCTGTCAGACATGGGGAGGCTTCTTGTAGCTTCTCATAGAAGCCACTCTTGTAGCACCCCCCCTACTACAAAGCCTTGCCCTGCAAACCCAATTTTTAGGGAAATCCTACATTTTGCATTATGGAGAAGTGAAGACTAGATAACAGAGTGATCTCCTGTGGCCTTCAGACTTATGAATCTCATTCTTACACTGCAGAGAGCCAGTCTGATACTGAGCCTCACTGAAATCACTGCAAACCTTGTGTTACTTTTAGTGTGTCATGGATTGATTTCTAACATCTGGTTTATGGTATTTAGCTTGTAAACTTTCTGAGGCACTGGGCTTTAAGAGTCTTCATTCATAGCATGCTGAGTACAATGGGGTCCTGGCCAACAGTTAGTATTGCCCTTGTGTTCACTTTGCTTTCCCAGTTAGTGAAAGCTTCGTCAAGATGCAATTATTTTAGCTTGAGGTTACTCCATTATAAATCCAGATTCACATCTTATGTAACAGAATTGGTATAGCCGTTGAAGCTGTATATTAGATGACACATTTTTTGCATAAGATATTCCTCTGCAGTTTGAAAACTGTAACCCAGTGTTAGCGGCCAGCCTTAATTGCACCTATATGATGTGATGTGTTGTGCTTTGAACTGTGATTTTACATTGCCACTTTCACTGCCTGGAAAGTCTGTATTTTTCCCAAATGTTTTTGTAGCTGCCTTATGGTGGCTCTCCTCTCTCCTATGATTTGTACTAGCATACGGTGATCTCTGTGCTGTACTAATTTTGTGCTATTTTGTTTTATCCTTAAGTCTTTCTTTAACTGCATCCTCCCCCACTCTATTTAAAGTCCTGATTTGCAAAGAATGTACCTGCCACCTCACTGAAATCAGTGAATTTCGGCACCAGTTGCACTTTCTTCTTGCAGGCTCCGCACCCACAGCCTGTCTTGACTGTTGGATGGCTCATTCATTTTTGGTGCTGCATTTCTATGACTTTGCTGTTTCTCTGTATAAAAATTAAGTATAACTATTGACATAGAAAAAAAAAGTGCATTTAATTGTGTGTGCACTGGTTATCACTGCATCTGAATAATTAGTAAAATATGGACCTTAAACCCATGTCTCTTTGGAAAAAGGTGTCTACCCCCTTCCTCCAGGGAAGAGGGGATGGAAAAAGAGCCTTTTAAAGCACTTGGCCGTTCTGCCACCTCTGTCACAAATCAGGCAGGCATGAGATGTCAAGCTGTCACAGTTTCGTGACACTGGCCCACCCTTGAGACATGTTTGAAACAGCCAGCATTTGATAAGTCTGGCTGATGCTGGAGAGAGTGATTACATAGCTGAAATCCTTCGCGTGGTGGTTCCTTGGGCCAAACTGGCCTGGGGGTGTGCTTTTACCGTGGCTGTTGTTTTAAACACATCCTGGTCATACACAACCTCTTGGCAGTTCCTTCAGTGTCTCCAAGGCCTGTGCTCCCCCCGGCAGACAGCAAGAATTTGCTCTGATTTTTTAACTTGTGAAGTTCCCACCGCTGCACCCTGCCGGTGGAGCCCAGCGGCAGAGCAGGTGGGTTCTGGCTGGGATGTGGGAACCTGATCTGGACAGATTTCCCTGACACCTTGTAAAAGCCCCCGAAGCCTGTCTACAGCAATGTTTGCTCCATTTTAAGCACCTATGCCATTTCCACCTTGCTAAAACAGCTCTAAATCTTCCCCCTGCAGAGAAGGCTGGAGACGTTGGGCTTCCTCACCCGTCTTCCCTGTCACGCATCGCAAGGAAACAACCTTTGCCTGGGGTTCCTTTTGTACATCCTTTTATGACTCTGTAGTCCTCCCACTGCAACAGAAAAAAACCCTGCCAGAACCCATTTGTAGTCACTTTATACACTCCAGATTAATCCAAATATGGCTTCGATTTTCTAACCAGTTTAGCTTTCTTATTGGGAATTAAATCCTTTTCCCCACTCCCTGACTCCCCAAGCCTGTGTAGACTGCCTCATATTTTACAGTGTCTTAATCGATGCTTTATAGAAACTTTCCCTCAAAGTATGCAAGAACAAGATAGTGTGGGGGGGAGGACAGACCACCTTGTAAAAAACCCAAATTAAATAAAAGTGCCAATTCACGCATAATGAATGAATGCAATTCTGGAAGCTTGGCAATTATTTCTTCCCAAACTGGAAGAAGTTATGCAAGCTTAAAACAGCAGACAAGCATTTTATGCAAAATATCTGTTAGGCTGTCCAGGGAAACCTCACAATTCTCCTCACAAATATAAGTAAAAACAACAATTATGCATTAATATAAACCCCGTGCTGAAGTCAACTCACAATTTAAAATACTGTGCTTTGTAATAATAAAATATAAAGAACTATGGGCAAATCAGGTATTTAATAGACCAGCAGTTGTATTTTAATTAGGCTGTGCATTTATAAAATGACATAAAATAATCTCCAGTGAATAATTAATTTTGAAAGGGCTATTTAAATGTATATTACTTAGAAATAACTGAGACATTTTTAGAAAAGTGTTACTATGGGAGGAAACGCTACTGTGAGGTTGTTTTACTCTTTGTCCTATTCTTTCCAGTACTGAAGCAACTGGAGCCTTATATACTTCACCTGCCATGCCAAAACGCCTACCGTCCTGCCCAAAGGAAATATTTATTATACACCAGCACTGGTGGATCAGGTGAGAAGGCTCTGGGGCGAGTGCCGGGGTACTGGAGGAGGATGGGCTCAGCAGATGGCACTGGAGTTAGACCCCTGCTCTGCTCTGCACCAAGATTCAGCAGCACTGGTCCAGGAGACCCACCCCATTTTGTGGCTGTGCTCATCTGTGCCACAGGTTGAGCCGCCCTGCTGATGGCCATGGGACCTCCCGCAGGTCAGAGCCTGGCTGGTCTGAGCAACTCAAGGAGGGTCTGCTCAGGTATGACTTCAACCCAGGCTGAGTGTGAGTGTGCCTGTACTTCTGCTGAGTAAGCAAAAGCACAGGAGCCGGTGTTACTCCATATGCTCCTATGGCTTGCTCCATAGGCATCCTTTGCATCCCGAGGCACCATCTAAGACATCTGGCCTTGCTCACCTACCCTCCTGCTTGTTGTGGTTTAGGCTCAGCTGGCAACAAAGACCCACGAAGCTGCTCACTCACTCCTCGCCCCTCCCTGGTGGGATGGGGAGGAGAAAATACCAGGAAAGACTATGGGGTAAGGCAAGGGCAGGGAGGGATCCCTCACCAGTTACAGTCACGGGCAAAACAGACTTGACTTGGGGGAGAAAAATCAATTTGATTTGATACCAATCAAATCGGAGTAGGACAGTGAGAGACAAAACAAAATGGATCTTACAATACCTTCCCCCCATCCCTCCCTTCTTCCCAGGCTCAGCTTTGCCCCCAGTTTCTCTACTTCCTCGCCTCCAGCGGCGCAGGGGGGTGGGCACTGGAGGTTGTGGTCACTCCATCACACATTGTCTCTGCTGCTCCTTCCTCCTCCTCAGGGGGAGGGATCCTCACACTCTGCCCCTGCTCCAGCTGGGGAAGCTTCCAGCAGCTTCTCACAGGAGTCACCCCTGTGGCTCCTGCCCACTACCAAGCCCCACCACATAGACCCAACACATCTCTGCACGATGAGATGCAGTGTTTGCAGGATGCTGCTCTGGGGCACCAGCCTACTGAGATCACCCACCATTCTGAAAAAAACCCACCAGATTTCAGATGCCACCGGCATCATAACACCACACAGCATCGCTCCATCCTAATTGCTCTGCTTCCTGGATGGATTATGCAAACTGTGCAGAGAAACGTCATCGCCTGTACTTGGCAGCAGTCTCTAAAACAGCAGTGCCATTCATGCAGACTAACACCCACCCATTCCTTCCCATCATGAGTCCCATACAGCAAGAGATGGTACATATGGATGCAAACTACTCCCCCGTTTCTCATCCTTGTCCCAGGAAGCCAGGACACAGCTAGGGCTGTAGTTCTGTACTCCACTTGCTAGTGCTGCACTGAGGCATAGTTAAAGCAGCAGCAGGGCGTCGAACTGCCCCTTTCTCAGCCCTTCAGTCACCTTACACCCATGCGGTTCTCCAAATAACGGCTTCACCTGTGCCTAAACCAGGCCAAGGGGACACAGGCATCAAAGATGCTGCTGTAATCACTGTCAAACGTAGCAGACATACCAAAAATACATGAGAGTCCATTAAAAATGAATAAATTTACCATTTTCTTTATTTTCGAGTGCAGAAGGAGCTGATGTCATTTGGTGTCTATTCTTCACTCCTGTAAGACCATGACATTCTTGTTCTAATGCTGCAGTCAAGCAAAAGAAGGTCGCAAGCTCTTGTCAGTATCAGGAAGCATGGACTCTTGGGGGCTAGACCAGAGAAATGGCCCATTGCCAGTCCCCTTTTGGTGACAATTTTTAAGCTGATCCTTAAAACGTTTTCTTTTTCTCTCCAGTCAATGTGACTTCAAAACCACTCTGTTCAAGAGGAATGTTCTTGTTCACTTGTCTGTTTTGAGAGGAGAGAACAGAAAGTTTTGGTGCTTATTGCTTTCTACAGGTACACTTTAATGGCAGGAGTCTAAAAGAGGAAACGATGTGAAAGACTTCAAAGACCATAGCTGACTGGCAGTGAAACTCAAAGTAAAGAAAGAGTTTTCTAGTATACAGTGCCTGAAAAATCACAATTAGATGGAGAGACAGAGTCACTGCAAGTGAGAATATCAGGAAATCCCAAAGCTGGTCTCTGCAACTGTGTGTCCTGATGCTGTGCAAGGGAACTGCAGGTATTCAAGAGCCCCAAAAATGGACTTGTGAGAAACAACTCTTACTCCAAACAAGCTCAAGCTTTTTCCTCCCTTGTGCATTCTCCATCTGATTTCCTACATCTCTCACCATGTTTACTTTTAACTTTTTGTTGGTTATTCTACTGTCAAATTACCCCTTCTATATTCCCTGCCGCCCTTTTAGCGATCCTTTGTATACCTTCTGTTCAGTCACATATGGTCACATACAAGAAATCAGAAAGTGCACAACTATCATCTAGCTTAAAGGAGACAGAAAATCTTCCTGAGAGTGTTCTAAGAGGTTTAACCCAAATCAAACACATCATCAACCCAAATTCATCTTCCATGAATATTTAAAATACACATCATGTGCACGAACATATGAAACATGGATGCAGGCTTTCCAGATTAGACCTGCACATCGCTAAATCAGCCAGGAAAAGACACTTTCACTCTTCCCCAGGCTGATGATTTGCTAATAACGTTGTTAAGCACGATGGCCCCTCGTTAACAACTTCTAATGGCTGGTGGCACAAGGAAGAACTGCAGGAACACCAGGCAGGACCCGTTACAAAAGCTATGCTGCTGCTGCCACCTGAGGTTTTCTCCTGGAAATACAACCCTTGTATGGAAGGGCTTGCACAAAAATTGGGGTGTAGATGGAAAAGGGAAGCCGCAGCTCATTAGAAGAGTGTAAGAAGAAGAGACTGTCCGCCTGGGCAACCCCAGGCTGACACCTTTTCCACCACCGCACAAGAGCTGTACAAGCGGCTCTCAGTGAACACTTCTGCCAGCAAGGACAGTCCTCCCTGCCCTCGCCAGCCTGCGCCTCCTCCTTCCCCTGCACTGGCACCAGTGCTCTGGTTCAAAGCCAGTCAAAACTTTCATTATACCCTAAAATAGTATAAAATAAATTTACACTATTTTTTATATATTAAAATATTAATATATCATGAACAACCAACTACAGCTATTAAATATATTTTAATAGTCACCTTTTCTAGAAAATTATTTTATTCTTTATTGCTTAAATTTCTTATAATGGTAAAATCATTGCACAGTACTTAGCATTACATCAAATATTGCTAAAAGATTAAGATCATCCCCTCCTCCAATCAACTCATTTAGAAAAAAGGTTTGTTTATTGGTTTACAGAAGTTGACACTTTCTATTCCATAACTGTAGACATAATTTTACAGAAGGTTTGACCCAATTTAGTAACTCCTCTGGCATGTATCTTCAGAACTTACTGGTATCCATATTTTCAGTGCAAATCTGAAGTACCCCATGGGATCTCAGACATGAAACAGAAAAATCCAATAGTTTCGGTTGATTATAGTCATCCAAAAGTAAGTTTCTCATATGTAGCTTACATATGAGAAAAGGATGGGTGGGAGGAAGAAAGGAGGGAGGGTAAAAAATCAGGAAAAGGAAATTCAGTGCTTACATTTTCCTAATTCATCAAATTCTTCTTGCTTATTATATTAATATTTTATTATGCATTATAGCTCCAGTGAAGCAATCCCATTTAGTACATGTTGGAAGAACAAGCTGAAAAAAGTCTATCAATCATCAGTTTCAGTGAGATTCCTAATTTTTTTTTTTCAAATTGAGCAGATGCTAAAAATAAGCATACACTGGGTCAGTGCCTAACTGCACTGTTTGGTATTTATTAGTAGTAGTGTATGGCTAACATAATAGTTGCTTCCATTCTAAACTCTCTCTTCAGCTGTTCACAGCTTCCAGAGCCAAATTCCTTTTGGACTCTAAGTTCCAAATACTTGGCCTCATGAAAAAGCCAGTCTTTTTATATATTAGTTTCTGTAAAATCCATCCATCTGAATTCACATTATGTGTAGAAGACAGAAGTCATTACCATGAATTCTAGCTCAATTTTTTCCTTCATATAACTAAGAATAGCCATAGAGTTTCAGCCATGACTGAAATTGCAAAATTCAGCCTCTTATTTTACAACGAATCTTCTGCAGAGGCACTCTGACTCCCACTCACAGGTTCACTCAACTCAGCAAAAATTTGAGGAGGATCAAGGCTTCACCTGTACAATGTTCAGGGGAGGACTGAGCACCCACGGTCACTGCAAGGGGCACGGAGCCATGGGAACCCCCCCGGTGGATTTCCATGAGGGTGAGCAGGCCAGGGCCTATCCCACCAACCCAGCAAGGGAATAGGGCAGGCTGGGGGCGCATCCAGGATTATCCTCTAGTCCGACTGTCAGATGTGTTTGTGGTCACACAACAGGTCTGTGACCAAACTGGAAAGTCAGTCTGCAAGTCAGGGTCTGGGTCAACAGGGTCCAAAGCCACGCAGGGCTGGGACAGGGCTGGGGACAGGGTCACCTACTTTGGGGAGGGACTGATGGCCTCCAGCTGAGCTGAAATGGGGTCTCCTGGTGCAGCCCCAGGTCACTCTAATGCCTTTCATTCTGTTAAAAGCTCTTCACAAAATTAGACAACTGGGCAACATTAAGTAAATTATTTATTACCCATCATTTGAAAACTAAAAATTTTTAACAGAATTAAACAATTACACTTTATAGAGAGGTTTCTTTCTACATAGATGTCATGCCATGCTGGTTCCTACTGCTCTGTCTATATACGCGTACTATACAGCATGTATGAAAATGACATTTCTATGACATACCTCACTGTTCTGCCACATATGACAGTGCAGACCTGGATAGTATGCAAATACTGAAAAGCTTTGGCTATTCCTGTTAATATATTCAGACATGTTTTCTAGGATAAAGAGAGACAGTCACTATAAAACCAGAGACACAGATTAAGTAGATACTCTGTATAATACAAAAATTCTATTCAGAAAGCCCAACAATAGATGATAATTTTTGAAAAAATCCACCATGTGATAATAGTTACCCTTCTTTTGAATATATACTGGATATTCACTGATAGGCTTTGATACACAGTCTACTCTACGTACCCTCCACCTGAATGGCCTAATGTGGTTTTCATCATTAAATGCCACACCGTTGAGTTTTGTCATCAAAATTAAGAAATAGCCTTGGAACATTTTCAGAGGGGCTGAAGTTCATATTACTCTTTTTCAGTTACAAAATAATGACACTACTGCCGAAGAAGTACAAATGTACTTGCAATACCAAGACTCTTAACACATTCTTTTCTTACCTATGCAAAAAAAGAAATGCTTAAAACAGACATTGAAGAGTTTGGGTTGGTACGAACACCAGCGGTAACAGAGAGTGTTTTACATTGAGTTGTACTGGAGGCTTTCAAAGCCCATTTAATCTTAGGAAAAATCTATTGCTATTGCAGGTTTCAATTATTGGCAACAAGGTTTTCTCAACTAATGTTGACAGGGCAAATCCATTTTCAGTGCAGTTATAAAAGGATTGACAGAGACGTTGGAGATTATGTGCCATCACACGTCTTTAAAGGGTGCTGAAAATGCTTTTGTTCCGTATGTGGCAGGATTAAAGATTTTTTTGCCTGTCTACCCCTGCTGCTCCTCTTACATCACAGTAATTAGGATAAATGATCTCCCATTTGACCCTCTTCAATGCCTGCGGTGCATAAACCCAGCCTATAAGATGACACAGGTGTTACACTTAATCCCCAGTTTAGCAAAGCACTTAAATGTATATTTTGAGACCAGATTTAAAGGTATGTTTAAAAAGAAACAGTTTTTTATGACACTGGTGAATTGGGGCCTTAACAGACTTTCACGGTCATTGCTTAAGGAAGCCATGAGTTAATATAAATCTTTGGAGAGCAGCATTTCTCCATGGCTCATGCCAGCAACACAGCTGTGTTGCCCAGCACCATCTGCCCCTGGGCTTTTTACACCCAGGTATCCATAGAATCATGGAACAGTTTGGGTTGGAAGGGACCATAAAGGTCATCTAGTTCCAACCCCCCTGCCATAGGCAGGGACACCTTCCACTAGACCAGGTTGCCCCAAGCCTCATCCAGCCTGGCCTTGAACACTTCCAGGGATGGGGCATCCACAGCTTCTCTGGGAAACCTGTGCCGGTGCCTCACCACCCTCTCCGGGAAGAATTTCTCCATGGGGATCTCTGCTCAGTTGCATGTGAGTGTTCTTCTTTTCTCCAGGTTCCAGGTTTCTTCAAGAGCATCGTTTGGTGATATCTACCAAAAACCAGCTTACGTGGATATTGTCCAGAGTGGAAGTAACATTAACAGCTCTGGTGTCTCATGGTGTGGCAAAGTGTACGGAGCACTGTGTAGCCACACCTGGAAGCAGAAAATGCCAAACACAAATCCAGATCAAAGTCTCAAACTAGAAATACTTTCCAGCAAACATTTTTTCCTTGGGAATATATTTTAATGTAGTCAACAACAGGATACCATATATAGTATAAGCAAATATTTTGATAGAAGTCTGACACAAAATGGAATTCCCAGTATTTATGTGTAAATTAAGATTTCCACATTATTTTTTCTTCATATAAAGCAGAATGGCCCATTCTCTGAGAAATACCCATCTAGTTCAAGTAAGTTTGGATGAAGAAACCTGGGCATAAGGTAGCTTTTGAATTCTTGATTGCTCAGTAGAAAGAAAAGGACCACTATGCCAGTGTGGTCTCAGGAGAATCACTTTCACAGATGATACTTATCAGCACAGAAAAATGAAGTAAACAGTCATCTTAGGTGAACGTGTTATGAATTTGAACATGACATAGGCTGATGACAATACAGAAAAGATAAGACTATAAATGAAAGCTTAACTTCAAATGTAACGGCTTTGAACTTTTCTATAGTGTTCCAAGTGCAAATTGGGTTTTTTACCATAAATAAATGTTTGGTGGATAAAGCCTGTAAGATTTCCTGGCAAAGATGCGCAGCCACAGCTATAAATATGTGGGAAAATCTAATAGTTCAAATTTACTCCAAAGGTCATCTGGAGTATAAATGTATTCTCAGAAAAATTATGCAGAAATTTTATCATTCTCTTCTTCACATGGGCTGAGATTGCAGGAAATAAGTGAGTCCTCACAAAATATAATGACAGGAAGAGAAAAATGCCTGTGCTGTGACTGAATCCAGTTTCTTCTAACAAATTATTAAGTGTTCTGTGACATAAATTCCAACCACTAACCACTTCCATAGGCATGCAGCCAGAAGAACAGTGCTGTTAAGACCGGTTTCAGCTAACCCCTGGAATATTTTACTCTTGAAAGGTTGCATTTTCTAGACAAAGGAGGTTTACAGGCAGCTTGGCAAGAAGTTAATGTAAAAAGGAAAAGCTGAAACATAAAATCAATTCACAACTGCAGAGCTTCAATTTCTGAAAGAGTTTCCACCATTTCTTCATATGTTTTGCCTATATATTAGACAGGAAACATATATAATCAATATGTGAGTTACAGTGCACAGATGTTCTTAAGACTTGTTAATGTGGGATGCAACTCCTCTATCATAAAGGGAAACTGCAAAGTCATTTACCTTGCTTACATCCAATGGGTCACAGGGGAACACACAAGAAGTGGTGTGTTTGCCAGAATAAAAGGTAAGAATAAACACATGCCAGGGAAAGTACCAAAGACTTCCTTTTCCTTCGCCTGCAGACAGGCACAAGGTCCCAGGAGCACTCTTACGCTGGGAGTGTTTCCAAGACGGCTGTAAGAGATCCAGTTCACACTCTTGTCCACAATGAATGGGAATAAGCTACACTTCATGGGAGCACATATATGCTAATTAGTACTATTTTTCCTGCAATTGTATGTTAATTAAACTATCTTTAACAGAAATAAGACTGATAGCAAGTCCCCCCAAAAATAAGCACGCAAAAAACTTGTGCTTTTTCAGCTTCAGTGGCAGGGACCTTGAATTCCCAGTCATCACTGCAAAATTGCAAGACTACACCACACAACAAAACCCAAGAAAATCATTGCAGCATTTCCATATGTACATAAATTAATTAAAACCATGTGCAGGTACTTTCTGTGACCTCTGATGTCTCAATACCAGTAGCCAACGCGTTATTTGCAACATTCTTGACAGCAAAATGCAAGTTAATTTTGCCGCCTTCTTTTGTTCTAAACATTTGTCCCATGGAGCAGAATTTCAAGTCATTTAGTTATAATTTTGCTCTTATTAAAAGCACTCAGCAGCCTTCAAAAACCCACAACAAAATAAATATAGATAAAATTAACACTTAAAAGACTTGGGTTACATACAGCACCACCTGCCTGGCCTGATAGCTGAAAGGGATGGCCACTACCCTCACCCAAAGACTGCACATACACACAGTGGAATATGAGGGCACATCTCTACTGATTCCCACTTAGTTATCTCAGCCTCCATCAGTACAGAGTAGGTCTGAAGCCCCTTACTAATTCGTATTTATCACTAAAGATACCCACCCCAAATTTCAGAAAACCTGTATTATTCAATGTTGCAGTGGTCATGATGTTTTTTTTCAACCAGACCTGCAAGAAAACTATTATTATTTAAAGTGTACTGAAATCAAACCTCAGCATGACCAGGAATTTTGAAATAGTAGAGCTGAAACATGCACTGTTGCCAAGATGTTCAAGCTGCTCCTGAGCATACTCTGAATTATAAGCAAAGTCAGTCTCTGGGCTTCTGTACTACTCCTAAGCCCTGACAAATACAGAAAACTAGAAAAAGCATACAAATCCTTAATGAAATTGTGTAAATAATGAAGGCTTTGGACATCAAGAAGGAGTACACCATCTTAAAACATGCAACAGTCAATATTAAACCAAAACTCAGCCTTACATTAAAGCTTTTTTTTTTAACTACTTCATGATCCAGTTAGATGTATCTAACTGTAGTTCAACATTGCCATGTGAAAACTTTGAAATTGCACAGTCTTGAAGCTAGTGTAGGTCAAAACCACTGCCAGAAAATCTCAGCAATATCTTCAGCACCAATTATTCTTTGGAAGCCCTCACTTATCCATGGGCAACATACATTGCCTAAGAAAGTTAAGACTGTTTCAGCTGAGAAGATAAGGAAATATTGGGCAAGATCTTGGTAAGGCAGCAATCTTGTTTTCATACAGCAGCATTATTTCTAACCTACATCTGCTTCAAAAAATTAATAGCATATTTTTGATTCTGAGTATCTGCTTTGTGGACTTCAAAGAACTTTTCCTCTCCAACCAGCAAGTTTTCACTGAAGTTTTCTGTTTTATCTCTGATGGTTTTAAGTTGATATGGGATGCAAGGCTTTTCATAGAAAGTGGAACGTTATTTATCAACCATTTATAGAAGTAAAATGACTTTGTGGTTGTTTTCCCCTTGTTGTCACTTCTATTACACTCTTTTCACTGCTGTGTCCATGGAATTAAACCTAATAACTGAGAAAAGGGTGGTACAAGGATTCTGAAGCTGGTCTCTGGGACTACAAGGCAAAGAGAAAAGTGAGACTCTCTTGCAGGGGATTTTCCCTCTCTATGGATACTGCAGCTGAGAGCAGCGATGCTGTGATAGCGAACCCACGCTGCTGGCAGGCACTGGGGACTCACCACCTACACCTCTATGAAGGCAGAAGCATAACTGGAGACATATGGCAAACTTTAAGCTTTTTTTGTATTCTCAGCATTTTGGAGCTCTTCAGTCTCTCCACTACTCTCTCCAAAGACCAAAACAAGGTTTACAACAAAAATTAATTAAGAATAATGAAGTGGTAATGCAATTTTAGAAAGAACCAAATGCTAACTAATAAAGCAATGTAAACAAAACAACATTACTGCTGTTCATCTTTTTATGTTGACAGAGGTATGATTTTCTGTCCTTTGGGTGTGGAACTGTGGCATTTCACAGACTTATATTAGCCTGCTTTGTCATCTGTGTCACAAGAGTGATGTTTCTGAGTTGGTAATGGACTCATCAGGAAAGCAAAATGTTTTCTTTGCTATATAAAATGTTTGTAATTTTAAAAATACTAATTTTATAACATCTTACATTTGAAAGCAATATATATTTTAATACATAAACCCTCTATTGTCAGAAACCTGATTGGGTTTTTTTTTAATAAAGAGCTTTTCACATAAAAGACACTTCTGTCACAGAAAAACACAGCCCTAGCGTTAATTTTTACTAATTGAAGTAGAAGCTTTATCCTTTATTACTTCAGCACAGTGGTATCAGTGGGATGGGACACAGTGGTACACAGCTACTGCTTAGGATGAAGCTACAGTTTCACAGCCAAAATTAATCTGTGCTGGAGTTGGTCTGTATTTAGAAATACCATCAATGATACCATAAATGGTATCTACATATTGCTAGATTGCTGATGATTTAAAATGTCTATAAAATTACAAATATGCAGCAGTTTTATATTTGCCTTGTATTCTGTGTAGATGTAGCAAACTTCACAGATACAGAATGGCAGTCAGCCTCTGAAGGAAAAATCCACATTTGTATTCTGAGAACTCGAAGGCACTTAACATAAGTTTTGTAATTTATTGCCATCATGGGAAGCATAAATTTCAGGAAAGCATGTGAGATTCCCAAACTATATTCTCAGCATCAACCTATTTACAGAAAGCATTTCAATGAGAATTACAATTATATGTGGGGCTGACAAAAAGCATCTTTTCCCACACCAGTGCTGCTAGAAACAGTCAATTTAAGCATATTTAAGTATTTTCTACCTTAATGATGAGATTCAGGGATGCATAATACAGTAACTGTTTCCTAAGAGCAAAAGAGAAAGAAAACACTGAGTTCTATCTATTTTCATCTGTGCATCATTAGAATTCCATAGCTTACCTTAACGTATCAATTTCTCTACAGAATTCAGCACAGCCAATTAAAAACATAAATTTAAAAAATGCATATGTTGCAAATTGACCTCTGGAAAGCAGAGTCTATGAGCAGGCATATCCTTGAGGAGTCCCTCATGTTGAGTCATGAGGTTCAGAGTGGACCCCCTTGCTTTCTAAACTCCTTGGAGAGGAGTCTAGTTGTGGCTGAATCCACTCCTCATCCTGGACTTGGTCAACGCTTTTTGTCTAATGGACTAGGTGTAGGGATTGCAGTGTAGTGATTTTGTGTTTTGTATAATTTTGGAATAGAAATTTGTGGAAGAATAGCAGTAATTTAAGGTTCATTAACACTAGCAAGATGAAGCAGCAGATTAAGTTATATAATTTGTGTATCAGTGAATCATCATCTTGACTTAATTGAAGACTTAATAAAGTTATTAAAATCAAATTGTATGTGCATACACACACAGATCATGGATTTGGATACAGAGATATAGATATATATATATACGAAGGTATACCTGTTAAAATTTCCCCTTGAGTTCTGTGAAAATATTCACATCAGATACTTTCGCATCTCTTAACAGGCAAGAAATTGATTCTCGACTGAGGTTTCAGCCCAGGTTTCGTCAACAATCCTGTGGTTTCACAAACTTGAGAAATTTGTTTGTGAGCTCTGAGAGGCATCCCACTCAGAGGGAGATGCTGGGTGCAGCCCAGGAGAGCTGAAAGGGCCTCCCTTGGGACTGCTGTTTATAGGGTCATGAGGTAACTGACTTTAGGAATCAGTAAATTTCTACTCTGGCTGCAACTCAGATTACTAAGAGTGCCAGTAATTGGTGGTAGCAACTTGCCTGAGTTTCGACGTGTCTCAGGGTTGTCAGGGCATGATTAGTTATTCCATTCTTATTCCCCTCTGTGGCCAGATTGTCAAATTCCTGGTATGCACCGTGGTCAGGCAACCAGATTCCCAGTACAATTAGTGCTGTTCCTTACCTTAGCAGTGCAAGAGTGCTTGGTACGGCCAAGGGATGCTGAAGTGCCAAGCTCACTGAACAATGGTCAAGGCTTGATGAGAATTTTTTAGGCCGTAGAGTGGTCCAGAAGCTTCAGGGGGGAGAAATGCACCACCACATCACCATAACTACCACTACAACTGGTCCCCCAAACAGAACGCATACATGCCTGAAACTCTGCTTCTACACATTTCTCTGAAAAAAAGCTATGGAATATTTGCACTGATTTATGCAGCTACCATATTTCTAGAGTGCCTAGGAGACAGAGCAATGTTCCCTAATATTGCCCTAAAATGCCATTAACACACAAACTTAAATTAGATGAATGTTGTCCTCTACTTCCTGGAATATAGGATGCAACGGTTGTTTAGGTAACATTTTTCAGCACCGCAAAATTTACTGTGCATTTTTGTATTATACAGACATCATCATGAGGTCAGAAACTTTTGTTCCCCTTTGCTCTTCAATAAAATCATATCCATTTGAAAATGTTCCAGACATGTATTTTATTTAGGTGGAGCTCTGCTTGGGATTTCTTCCCCCAAAATGGTCTCTGACAGGACTGACACCTTCAGCATGGCTGAGAACCAGCTGGTCCTGCCACTTACCTTGAGCCTTACACTTTGACACTGGTACGTGTCATGTACCACAGCTCCAGTCCTGCTGCACAGGAAAAAATGTTTTCTCTGATGCTGTCCCAAGACTAAACACTACTGAAAGACTATGCTCTGAATAACATTTGAATAGGATATCCACAAATAAAAGAGTTGGGCCAAGGATTAACTAAAAGTGTGAATTCATAATGAGTTTAAGCTTCTAGAATTCAGGCTGCCAGCCAAAAAGGCAATACACTCTTACTTCTACCAACCCCTGTGTGACTGTCGCCTCCTCCTGTGACTACATGCAGGAGCCCCCACACAGATCAGCTGATGCTGATTATGACCTACATATTATTCATTGCAGAGTTATATCAAAATATGGTTGTCTGTTAAAATCTATCATCTTTGGAAATGTTCGCTCCTGAAGTTCTTCAGGATGAGCTGCTGCACTTCCCATTAGAATTCCTTCTAACCTAGGCTAACATGCAGTTGTAAACCAATCATTGTGTAAAAATCAAAGGAACCAGTTCAGGAGAGAGCAAAGTCATAAATCTGCATATGTTCGCAAATCCATGCAAACTCTGCTAAAATTACTACTGAATTTTGGTGATCAAAGGCTTTTTTAAGTGGGACTGTAAAACCCACCTTTCTGGGATGAACTTCTGGCTCAAGCAACCTCAACAAAGTACACATATCTTCATAGTAACGCGTGTAGACATATGCATTGCAAAGCCCTTTAAAAACCCAGCAGTTCAACTACAAGGCAGCCTCAGACCTACCAACGGAGGTGCAATCTAACGCAGGGAGGGCACGGGCTAGGCAAGGAAGCCTCCCACACAGAAATTCTCCACTGACCTGGGAAATTCAGAGTCTGCCTTGGCAGCCCTGGGAATTAAAGTCCATACTGTGTGATTTGTTTGCAGAGAATCTGCTGGTATTTAGGGAATGAACCCAGAGGCATGGTAGAGGGCATTTGAGTCTGACTTTCTGGAAAACATTTAATTTTTTACAAAAACTTTTTTTTTTTTTTTAATTTGCCAGATTCCTGGGATTGTGACCTTTTTTGGCATTTTTGCCTGGAATGACTTGCTTCACAGACATGTAAGATCAGATATTTCAGTCCTGCTATATACTAGAGCATGGGAGTCTTCAGACTGAGATTCAGTTCTTAGAAAATACCTTAGAAGTGATGCTGTGGAAGCCAGCTGACAGATCACTCTCTTCTTGTTACAGAGATGATTAAGCAGAATCCTGCCCTTGCAGTGATTTTCAGTTAAAGGAAAAGTGGTAGCATCTAAAAGATGGCAGCTAACTTCAGACATAGTGCTTTAAAGTAATGGCACAATTGTCGTGAACAATTATTTCTTTTGGCCAGGAATCAAAAAAACACGATTAAAAGGGTTCACTTGGAATTACAATTATTTTGTTGGCAGGTATTAATGAATGTGTTTAATAGTTTAGCAGAGATATTAGATTTCTAATTAGATTAGGTGTCTAACACCAAGTATTAGATTTAATGAGTCAATCACTTTAATAACTAACTCATTAAGATATAGAGACAACCATCCACAATCATTTTAAAATCTATTTTTCTCAGGCAAGAGAAAAAACAAAGCAGTATTGGATAACCAGATTAGCATGTACTACAGTGCAGATGTGCTCCAAATGATGCATGCTTACAGAACGATCAGTAAGATCTCACACAGATGACAGCAAGCCAAGTTTAGGGATTTACAGTAGAAATATACCTGGATCACTCAATTTGTTACCCTAACTACCACTACTACATCATTCTGGCTGCTTTTCTGCATACTCACGATCAACCATTTCTGAAACTAGCTTCAAATCAAACCCTGCTGGCAAAAATATCTTCCCTTAAATGAAATAAGTGGACTTGACCTATCAATTTGATATGGTTGTGCTTTTCTGAAAAGAAAAATACATTTAGGCTATGTCTCGACATGGTCTTTTCCCTTGTTTATGTGATTTAGGTGCCTTACTTGTAGGAGGGAGAGAGCTCAAGCACAGCTGGTGCCTTAGCAGAGGACCTTTTTGCAAGACCAAGACAAGACCTACATGCTACAGCACACTCAACCAGCAGACATCCTGAAGTTGGCTGTTACTAACCACAGTGTGGACATTTTGATCTCAAGTGGTAGCAGGCTGACAGCCACCACAGAGATTACAGACCTATTGTGTGTAAATCCACTCTGCAGCCTACCAGTCTCCTAGTAGACACATCCTTCTGGAGAAGAACATTTTACTGAATGGGACAGCATGTGTTTTGTAGAGGTTATGCTACTAGTAGCAGCCCTTGTAGGAAAAACCTGCAGAGTTGAACACAGAGTAAAATACATAATTCACTCTTTTTAAAAGAACAGGGGCTGCTGAGCTCCTGTGTTGCAGTAGAAGTGATGCTTCTGCTTTTTAAGTCAGAGCATTAACACTTGGTGTTAATACATCTCAATCCTAAAAGCATTAGAAAATTCTCACCCTAATTCCACTTCCAAAAAAAAATTGAGAAGTTTTTCGCAGGTGGCAGGGTTTGTCCAAACATCATCTTCAACAGTACAAATGGGGATGATGCAGGCAAAAGCTTTGCAAAAATGCTGGATTCAACACAGACGATTGTCCAGCCCATAATCTTTACAAAGGTACCACACACCAATGAACAGTATTTCTCAGGCACATAATTCGAAAGCAAGTTTTAAAAGGAACATCTAGCTAAAAATTAAATAGTGATTATCCAAACCTCTGGCTGACTAATAAACTGCTCTTCTTCCTGCTAGTATCTGAGAATGTCAGCATTACACAAGACTCACTAATGTTCTTAAAAATTATATTTAAATATTAATTAACAGTGGGAAACACTCAGGTGAGAGACCTGTCTTTCAACTCTTTTCTCCTTTGCCAGACCAAGTATGGTATTTAGAGACCTGCACTATTCTTTCCTGACAGCGGTTCCAGAAAGGCACCTTGAAGCAACATGAAAGTACTTTGCTGTGTCTGAAGCCATAAGCTTTGTTTCTGTCTTATGCGAAATGCGCAGTAACTATATCGCTGTCACATGTATCCTTACACTTAACACTGGTCTGCTTCACACAACTAAATAATTAACCAGGTGAACAGGCAAAGGATTTGCCCCTGACCCAGTTCCTGAAGAACCTGCATGAGGCTGCCAAGAGTCTTATTGCATCGGCACCAGAACAAACCTCTCACACCCCTTCTGTCCTTACCTCCATATTTTTCAATGCTGTGAAGCTCCAGCAAGTGTCTTGAAAGCCACTCACCTGGGAAAAAAAGGGTGGGAAAACTAAGGCCTTCTCGATGGGTAACAGCATCTCCTGACCCAAAGCCCCCTGATGCCCTTTGCATTTTTGCCTGAAGAGGCTGAAAGGCACTGGACATCTCAGGTTTCTTTCCCAAGACTTCCATTGTCTTCATGGCTTTTGCCAGCTCCTCCTTCTCCTTTTCTGCCTTTGCTGTGCCCCCATCCTAGCCGTGATATTCATATAGAATCATAGAATGATTTAGTTGGAAGGGACCTTGAAGATCATGTAGTTCCAAGCCCCCTGCCATGAGCAGGGACACCCTCCTCTAGACCAGGCTGCTCAAAGCCTCATCCAGCCTGGCCTTGAAGACAACCAGGGAAGGGGCATCCACAGCTTCTCTGGGCAACCTGTTCCAATGCTTTCTCACCCTCTCTGGGAAGAGTTTCTTCCTTACATCTCATCTAAATCTCCCCACTTTCAGTTTAAACCCATTACCCCTTGTCCTGTCACTACAGGCCCTTGTAAAAAGTCTGCCCCCAGCTTCCCTGTAGGCCCCCTCCAGGCACAGGAAGGTGCTATAAGGTGTCATCGGAGCCTTCTCTTCTCCAGACTGAACAAGCCCAACTCTCTCAGCCCATCCCCATAGCAGAGGTGCTCCAGCCCTCTGAGCATCTTCGTGGCCTCCTCTGGACTTGCTCCAATCGGTCAATATCTTTCTTATGTTGGGGGCCCCAGAGCTGGACAGAGTACTGCAGGTGGGGACTCATGAGAGCAGAGGGTGAGAATCCCCTCCCTTGACCTGCTGGCCAGACTGCTCTGGATACAACTCAAGATGCTGTTGACTTTCTAGGCTGCCAGCGCACACTGTCGGCTCATGTCCAGCTTTTCATCTACCAGTACCCCCAAGTCCTTCTCCTCATGGCTCTTCTCAATCCATTCTCTGCCCAGCCTGTACTTGTGCTTGGGATTGCCCTGACCCATGTGCAAGACGTTGCACTTGGACTATTCCCATCTCACCTGTATGCTGAAGATGGCAGAGTGAGGTGAAGCAGTTCTCTGTAGGTCAGACTGCCTCATGATCCCCTTCTGCTCCCAGAAATCCCAGTGCCTCCCAGCTGTGGCAAGGGCTGACTGCTGGGCAGCAGTCAACACTAGTACCAAATAAGAACTATTGCTAATTATTTGTATCTATAGTTGAGAGTCTATTGGTCTCTTTTAACCTCACTTTCCGAGCAGTGTTTATATTTAACTGTATTGTTGTGTTTTTCTATATATTCAGGGTGCCATTGCTTAAGCATTGGCATCCAGCGCCTTTAAGGATGCTCCAGGTTATCCAAGGCATCTGCATGGCTTTGCAGATATAACAGAGGATTTACAGAAGCCTGGTGCCTATCTGGAGGAGCAAATGGATTTGAGGTTGATACCCCGAGGGCCATAAAATAGCACTGGACACTTATATTTAGGCATCTGAATACCACTCCTATTCCATTAGCAGTAATGGTTGCTTAGGCACTTAGCACACATGTGGATACCTATTTATAGACACCTAAAAGCAGTTGTCTTCATCTGGAGCTGAATCCTGCTCTTCACTCTCTGCAGAGCAGACCCGACCTACAGCTGCAAAGCCATTGCTATTTTAAATGCAGGATTTTTTCCTTTAACAGCAAACAGTTATTGTTGTTACATGTGGGAGATTTTATCAGGGTCCAATTGCACTAGACACTCAAACAGAAATAAGCAAATCTGACCTCAGCTTTTCAAAATGGAAGAAAAAGAAAGGTTCAGAATTAAAAGTATTCATGACAAAATAAGCTCAAAAGTTTAGATAAACTACTTTACATGAGTACACCCAGGTTTTAGGTGACAGGATGACTAGCCACTACAGGTGATATAGGCTGTGGGGTGAATACAATTAAAGCACATTGTATTTTGTACAGAAACAGTGGTTAAGTGTTTTATAAACAGACTCCATATGGCACTCCCAAAATTCAAGCAGTTCTTACTGCTAAATTAAAACTGAACAAAATAATATCAAACCCAAACTGTGGTATGTTTTGATGGTTCATTCAGAGAAACAAATTCAAGAATGCTCCCCCTTCTATTTCACGAGGCAGTGCAGCTACTAAATTGGTAGTTTGTAACATTACACCCATGTAAAAACAAAACCAAACCCCAAAACCCTCTTCTTCCACAAAAACGAAAAATTACCTATAACTGGGCTGTCAGTGTAGCACTCTATATTTCCCCAGGATTCAGTCTTGCGTGGTAGTGCTCTTTTATAAACGCCAGCAGTTATTAAAATAACAAAGGTGGGATTATAAGCAAAGACAGCTTTCAGCTTGATCAGCTTGTCAAAATAAGATTGCACCTTTGAAAGATATGAGACTTGCATAAACGGACAAACACCTTGGGAGAAGACTTTTAATGCTAGGATTAATTTATTAACTACCAGCACTACCCTATTAACTGCAGAGATATATTGATCCTGAAGTCATGTTTTCAAAAGGAAGCATACCCAACTTGACCCCATTCAGAATGTCTCACCAAATTGCATCAGTCAAACCAACATGTCTGTTCAAGAGCTGCTCACAATCCTTAAAATAAGGGTCTGGGCAGTGCAGGCAGTTAACTTCCACATTGTACTCCCTGGACGGTAAGCTCAACCCCCCCACATATTGATGGACTGGTGCCACCAGACAGCTCAGTTCCTAGCCACAACCCATTTCTTATTTCTCACCTCCAGTGAGTCAAAGTCCCAAAACTAACCTGGTGTGTCTTATCAACAATGCACAGAATTATTGATAAAAAAAAATAAAGGAGCTAATTGAGTTACAATATGGTGAGATATGATGAAAAAATATATAATGCAGATGGGATTTAATAGGAGAAAGAATATGCACATCATTAGGCAAAGATGAGGTCTCTAGGAAACTGAAGGAACATAAAGAGAAATTTTTCATCTTGGAATAATGAAATGAGGCTTTGTGACCTGCTTGCTAAATTGTAGAGCCTTTCTCATGAACCTGTGAGTACTAAAGATGATAAACTCTCTTCGTTTGATCAGTAGATTTGAAAAGTCACCATCAAGGATTTTAGAGCAACTGATGGCACATCTGTCCCTGAATTTCTTGGTTATTTGCCTGCCCTGTAAGAACATCATGACAGCTTTGCAGCTATGTACTGTATATTTTAAAATATAATATGGAAGAACTTTGCAATTATGAGACTGTCTCAGCTTCTCATGGAGAACTTCATATAGTGAGTGTGAGGATAATGTCCCAGTAATTCACGTTTCTTCAAATAGAGATTCCTCAGGGTCACAAAATAAATGATCCCTCAAACTTAACTAGCCATCTATTTTGAAATTAAGAGAACAAAGGTCACTTGGGGATAAATTAATGGTTAAGGGCCCTGCAGATGCACCTATATAATCAAACTTCTCCCCTCTGTTTCCCCAGAGATCGCTTTGCATCTGAACTGTGTGCACCACGCCGTTCCGAACACAAGTTGCTTGGATGTCACCTCCTTGTTGAAAGGCTGCAGGCAGCCACGGGGCCCCATGTGTGACTACGTACTCCTGGAACCGCACATCCTGCACTCCAGCAGTGCTACAGCAGTGGTGTCTCGTGCATTTGTACGGAGCCATGCAGAGGTCACGGACTTTGCAAGCTGGGAAGAGGAGACCGCTTAGTCCTGCCTCAGCAACAGCCGCGATGATGTGAAGATACACAGATGTATATATCAAAGTGATGCTGAGAGGGGTCACTTTGGGAACACTGCTCCACGCCGCAGCAAACGAAGGGGTTCTGGCACAATTATTTAAAAACAAACCTCTGGAAGGAAGCAGAATCCTGGCAATGCTCCAAGTACCTTTCCCAAGTACCTCTGAGCGCCAGATGGACTTTTTCCAGCAAAGCCACCAATTATGTATAATGCAGACAAAAGGCACAGACGACTCCGTGGTTCTTAACCAGGACTCTAGTGAGAGAGAGCTTCCTCTCCCCATCCTGGAGCCCAAACCAGAACCTGGAGAACAGAAAGCTCTTTCACCCCTGCACGCGTGCATGCCGAGTGGAAGCGTCTAGCCAGTCCTCAGCAAGTCACCGTGAGACGGCAGCGGTTTCAAATAAAAATAGTGTGATGGAGCTATGTTTATGGAAACATCAAATACAGAAAAGAAAGGCAATGTAAAACGTACTTTGCCTTTTATAAGGCATATTTAGCATTTTATAAGGTATACTTTCCCAAGTGAGGAATGGAAAATTGCAAAGACATTGAAAGCACTCAGCCAGACTCACTGTTATTAAACTTTGGTTCAGTAGTCACTCCAAAGAAGTGCTCACTGCACAGTACACCCTGCATGCGCCTGCAAGTAACAGAAAAAGATCTTAAGACAAAAATGATACCCTCTTTTGATGTGAAAATTGCAGGCTTTATCAGTATTGCAGATGTAAATAGTTTTTCCATTCCCTTCTGTGGCAATCCTGGCAGATTGTGATCCCAAGTAGCATTATTGAATCATTTGCTCCTTCGTCTCCTGCCTTCCTGAATAAGCCCATTACTGCTTCTTGGTGGCTTACATCAGACCAACATCTTCCACGCAGGATGTGAGTGTGCAAAAGTGCAAAGGCACACATGCCTGTTTCCTGCAATCTCCTATCTCGCAGCCTAAATCCCAGGCTAACCATTCCACAGCTTTACTCTTAAAAGCGTTCTCAATTTTTCACCATGAGCCTTCCTTACTGCAGTTGAAGTCACACTACCTCTTACGTGATACTTTCTCCACAGCTGGAGAATTGCAGCAGCCTTCTATTAAGTATTTGAAGACTACTATTATGTCTCTCCTTCAGCCTTCTTCATGCTCGACTATTGGCAAATTTGCAGAAGTCGACTCTACTGCAATGCTCTGAAATTTCCTGTTTCTCACACAGAAGTGAAACTGTCCCTAAGAGGCATTTCAAAGAAGATTACACTGCACATATTAGGAGAAAGCAACCCAGATGCTTGTCCAGAACTCTAAATGCTTCTTCTGGCAGGACATCAGTGTTGTGTTTCTGCAGAGGCACGTGCAAGAAAGCAGAGAGCATAATTATTTTGAAACAGTTCCTATTCAGCAATGCATACAATGCATAAATCCCCAAATTCAGGATTCAAGCTGAAAGATCCCACTCTGCAGCAACTAAAAATGCAAAATGACATTAGGAAAACCATAAATACTTCCCAGAATATAAAGTCATGTTCATAATTTTTGTATCTGCAACAGAAATGTAATACCTTAAGTCAACTCAGTAGAACTTTGCGCAAAAGTATTTCATCACAGAACCATGTAATTTATTTACTTCTCCCTTGAGAATCTGAATGCAGTAGTGGCCACTATTTTCCAGTTTTTAAAAGCATTTTATTTTAATGTGATCTATTACATAAGTTTCTAAAGTGTCTATCACTTCAGTTTCTTGGCATGCTTTAGACAGTATTCACCAGTTAAAGAATAACATATTGTGCTCCCCATCCCACATCCCCAAATCTTTGCTTTTGTGTATTCCTAAATGCGACCTACCATAATCCCACAAGTACAAAGCCTGATCATACAAAGTGGTACATGATACCTGAGAAATGCTGAGTGTCTTTGTTTTCTATTGAATTAAATTGAGTTTACTTTGAAGAATAGGACATAGAACTAGGAGAAAGTTTGAATATAATTCTCCTTTACATCAAAGGTTTACAGAAATTAATTTTGCCTCTAGTGGGATATAGGCTGATGGACAGCGTTAACACCCAAAGCTTCTCTTATCAGTTATGCTGAACACAGATATGTGTTTGAAGCTGAGGACCGCTCCAGCTTGCTAGAGAGCTCAGGGGTCGGTACTGGGACCAGTGCTGTCCAACATTTTTGTCAGCAACATGGACAGTGGGATTGAGTGCACCCTCCACAAGTTTGCCAATGACACCAAGCTGTGTGGTGCGGTCAACACACTGGAAGGAAGGGATGCCATCCAGAGGCACCTTGACAGGCTGGAGAGGTCGGCCTCTGCCAACCTCATAGAGCTCAGCAAGGCCAAGTGCAAGGTCCTGCACCTGGGTAGGGCAATCCCAAGCACAAATACAGGCTGGGTGGAAAGTGCATAGAAAGCAGCCCTGAGGACAAGGACTTGGGGGTACTGGTGGATGAGAAGCTGAACATGAGCCAGCAGTGTGCGCTGGCAGCCCAGAAGACAAACCGTATCCTGTATTCAGAGAAGTGTGGCCAGCAGGTCGAGGGAGGGGATTCTCACCCTCTACTCTGCTCTTGTAAGACCCCTCCTGGAGTGCTGTGTCCAGAGCTGGAGCCCTCAACATAAAAAGGATATCAACCTGTTGGACCAAGTCCAGAGGAGGCCACGAAGATGCTCAGAGGGCTGGAGCACCTCTTCTATGGGGATGGGCTGAGAGAGTTGGGCTTGTTCAGTCTGGAGAAGAGAAGGCTCCAAGGAGAACTTATAGCACCTTCCAGTACCTGGAGGGGGCCTACAAGGAAGCTGGGGGGGACTTTTTACAAGGGCCTGTAGTGACAGGACAAGGGGTAATGGGTTTAAACTGAAAGCGGGGAGATTTAGACTGGGTATCAGGAAGAAGTTCTTCCCAGAGAGGGTGCTGAGGCACTGGCACAGGTTGCCCAGAGAAGCTGTGGATGCCCCATCCCTGGAAGTGTTCAAGGCCAGGCTGGGTGAGGCTTGGGGCAACCTGGTCTAGTGGAGGGTGTCCCTGCCCATGGCAGGGGGTTGGAACTAGATGGTCTTTAAGGTCCTTTCCAGCCTAAACTATCCTATGATTCTGACTCTTTCGGCATAGCAGCTATTGGTGAATCAAAAGTGGAAACCAGCAAAAGAGCTGAATTTTCAGTCACTGGAACTTCCTTCTCCAGAGCTTTCAGATCTGAAATAGGCACTGGAAATGATGTTTAAGAACACAACACTTCCTCAAGGCATGGTGAATCATGTGCAGGGCAGGCCTGGGTAGGTAACGTCAATACCTAAGGAACCCAACCCTACTCTTCTCATGGAAACACTGCAGGACGTGGGTTTCTCTTCCTTCCCAAGGCCACTCCCCACTCAGGCACACCACGCCGAGTCCCACAGCCACTCGCGGCTTGGCAATAGCCGTTACACCACATTCATGGCACCGTCACCCGCGGCCTCCGCCGCCGCTCCCCTCAGCCCTGCCTCCCTGCAGCCACCTGCGGCCGCGGGAGAGGCCGGCCGGGAAGGGCAGGGCGGGTCCGGTATGGCCGCTTACGGCCCGGCGCCGCGGAGAGCCGCCGCCGCAGCGCCCCCTGCGAAGGCGGGCAGCCGCGATCGACGAGCTCGGCCGCTCGACGGAGGGCCCTGCTCGGCGGTGCGGAGTGCGACCGCCTCTCGCGGAAGCGGGGCAGTTGTCGCCGTTGCTGGTGGAGGGGGCGGCTATGGCGGCGGCGGAGCAGCAGCAGTTTTACCCGCGGAGCTCCATCGAAGATGACTTCAACTATGGCACCAACGTCGCCTCGGCCAGCGTCCACATCCGCATGGGTAGGGACTGGGGATCAGTAAGGCCGCCACACGCACCCTGAGCCCGCGCCCAGCCCTTGCGGAGGGGCCCCTGCTGCCTCCCCGTGCTGGGCCGTCAGGGAGGGTGTCGTACCCCAGTGCCCCCCGCGGGTTGCTCTCCCTTAGCCCCATCGCCTGTAGCGTTTCGCTGAACCCGTGTTCTGCGCAATACTTTAACGTTCGGGGCAGAGGCTGTGGGTGGGGAGCCAAAGCGCTGCTTCGCCCGGGTGGGGGGAAGATCAGTGGCCGGCGAAGGACTGGATTTTATCATTTCAGTGTACCGGGGGCAGGTCTTGCTCTCCGAGGGATTAAACCCATATCGATCCAGACGATTTTCCCCAGAGTGATGCGTTTTGAAGCCCAAACATGATACATAAGACGTATAAAAGATGAAATTGGTGCCTGAAATTACAGTGGTTTAACCAGGAGACTGAGGGATTTGAATTTCTTCTGTGAAACTCAAAGTATTGTCTCTTCCGCCGAAGCGTTTGCTGTCAGGTCGTGCACTGCTTTGCTGTGAACACGCAGTCTCGCGTGCGTTGAATGCTCTGGTAGAAGGTGCCTAATCGGTACTCCCGGCTGAAATAGTTACAGCGTTATTGTATACACCTTGGAATAAAGACAGCTGTGTGATGTGCATTTCTTATTAGATGTTTCTGAATAACAGGGGAACTCTTCCTATAAAAATACAGTTTTATCTTGTTTGGAAAATAAAGGATGCCATGGGAAATACGGAAGGGGTATTACTGTTAGCAGAATCACTGATGCATTTAATGATGCGGGGAGAAGGCTGTGCTAGCTAGTGGACTGCTTCTGGTTTGTTCTGTTTATTACAACAAAGTAGGCCTCAGACCTTCAGAACTTACAAGAATATTTAATTTTACTGCTGCAAGCAGGGAATTCAACTTCTCGTAGTACATACTCTTACACTTGTTTAGGTTGTTCTATTAAAGATTGAATTGATTCTCCCTGTAAGCTTATTTTTCATGTCACAGTATTTTGCCTAATGGACTTGGTCTCCTTCCATTCAGAACAGAGCCTCTGTGTATGTTCTATCTGTATGTCCTGAACCGCTCTTCATAATTCTGGAATTCATAATTCTGGAATTCATAATTCTAGAACTCATAATTCTAGAATTATGAAGACTGTTAGCTTAATTCTGTTTTTTCTTTATTTGATTTTTTCTCTCAGTCTGTGTCTGTAGATACCCTTTCAGGACAGTGCAAGTCGCAAATGATGATAAATGATTTTTAAGGCAGTAGAAGGGCAATCAAGTATATATTACTGAAAAAGTTTTTCCTTTTAAAACTTTTATGGCTGTTTCTGTCTTCCACAGAACTTCCAAGGTAGTTTTTCTTCATTTGCGTCTATTAGATAGCAGTAACATGATGGAGAAGGTCCATTGTTAGTGATTTCTTAGTGAGATTAGGTGTATGCAGTTTTTAAGATAGTCTGAAGTAAACTTCTTGAACATGTTTTCTCTATTTCTTTTGTTGTGATTGTTTGAATAATGTTGTCCAAGAATAAATATTATTGTGCTGGAACACTGCGTCATCTTTCGTAAGGAAAAATGGTTTCTTACCACTTTGCTTTGTGCTTTTTCACTGAATAGTTTCTAATGGTTCCTTATCAAATAGAAAACTTGTGCTGTTAAACTTTGTAAGTGTAACTCAAAAGTGATTTCATTTTTGTTTTCCTTATTCTAGCTTTTCTGCGTAAAGTCTACAGCATTCTTTCCGTTCAAGTCCTTTTGACTACAGTCACATCTGCAATTTTTCTGTACTCTACTGGAGTACAGGCATTTGTTCATGAAAGGTAAATACTAAAATGAAATGGGACTGTTTATTGTATGTGAAGTACGGTTTGTGTAGTTTATTGCTCTGGAACAACAGTATTCCGTAACATTTTTATACCCTGTGTTTTGATTCTGCAATAGAAATTTGTAACCTGGCTAGGAAATAACTTTCCTGACATTTTTCTCCTTGGTTCATTATTAAAATGTATTTTTATTATTACAATTGAAGTTTATTTTAATCAATACTTTATTAATATTGCTTCATTTCATATTTGTGCTATGAAAACCTATGCATCAGCTGTAGAACATCTCAATTATTGACATTTTTTGTTTTATGGTCTAAGTATTTACTTTTAGAATCTGTTTGGAATGCTGTTGTTTATAGGTACCTGCTCCAAAAAGCCGAACCGTGTCTTACTCCTTCCTCCCCCTCCTTCCCCTATCTCCTTTTGGTTTTTTCCCTGAAAACTGGTCTGCTAAAATTCCTGTGGGCTTGCTTCTTTTTCACTCTCAGATTTCCATTGGCAGGGTGGGAGGGAGAAGTCTCAAAAACCCCAGTGGTGAACAGGAAGGGGAAAAAAACAACTGGGGAAAGGATGAGAGCACTGAATCCAGTTTCTGTTTTCCCACAAGTGCACTTCCAGAATTTGCTTTTACTTTCACTTCAATGCCCAAATAAAAAGGGAGCATCAAACACTGTATGAAAGTTTCTGTGTTGGCTATAGTGTGTACAACAGAGGTGGTAAAACTACACTTTTCTATTTAAATTTGATAATTTCAAACTGTCCTCACTTAGAACTGTTGTGATTTTGTGTTTGATTTTGGTCTAGTTTTTGCTTTGAGGGCTGCTTGAACGATGTAATTATATAATTTACTGGTCAGTACTCATTTTCTTTGGTACAGTTATTGCCCATGTTTGTTGCATTCAGGTGCTTATAAAAAACAGTTCCCTGAATATGGAGTTTTTAATAGGCAGAATATTACATATACTTTAAAGGTGTAGTACAGGTGGATTTTCCTCTTCATATGGGTTCATCTGCAGGTGATGGATTCCTGGGCAATCTTTTCAGGATGAAAAAATTGTCTTTACTTGTGACTGTACTATTTTAAACTGATCATCTGTGGTGGTATGTTTTAGAGGAATTTTATTGTAAAACTTGCTTTACATTTACTTTGGATATACAGATCAGTATCTTTATCTAGGTGATCACTTAAAAACTTGGTTTTGTATAAACTGTTTATTAGTCTTCCAGCTATTTTGATGTTGATGACGCTTTTTGTATGAAACTTACAGGCCTGCCTTGCTTTTGATATCTGGCTTTGGATCTTTGGCTATAATTGTGGCACTGACCCTCTACAGACACCAGCATCCTGTTAATTTATACCTGCTTTTTGGATTTGTAAGTACCTATACGAATTCGAGTGCAATTGTCCCTAGGGTATCTTTCATTGTGATGAACTCCTTGAAGTAAACTAGTGGTGGCTATACTCTTAGGAAGGTCCGAGATACTTTTTGGAAGTTGTATCCACAGGTTGTTCCTAGATAGCCTCTACTTCAGGTTTCTTCCAGCATCATTTTAGGAAGAGTGTTACAATTTGGAATAAGGTGGAACAAGCTTTTTTTTTTTCCCCCCTCTGTGTGTGTATAAATATATCTATCTGCTCTCATTGTTCTGTTGATGTCAGTGATTTTTCTATGACACTGCTCAATAGGAAAGAAGGAGGCATTTCTGTTACCTTCAGTGTATAACAGACGGCTTCCAGCACATACCCAAATGCAACCAGCCGTATGCATCTATTTCATTAATAGTTTTCTTTTCGATGCTAATTTCTGAGGTGTTTCCAAACACAGGCAGGTCAGTCAGAGCTGTCCTCAAATTTCAGTCTCATGCCGGATGCTGTGCATCTGTAGATATGGGCTAACTGTTGCTCATGGATATTTTGGATATGTAGCAAATCAGTCTTCTGAGAAGAAGTCATGGTAGCACCATTGGAATTTGATGCTCTAGGAGTTGCCTAAATTGTGTTTGTGGTACAACGGGAAGACAGCTTTGCTGTGTAAGTAAATAGACTGTTTAAATTGTAACACAATTCTATGCTTCCTCATTTGGAACTCCTGCAGGAGAGTAAAATGTTTAAAAACTTTCGACAAGTGCAGCTGTAACAAGGGGTGATGTAATAGTTTGGCCAAATGTGGTGTGGGAGTTTGTGGTATGACAGTTTAAGTATTCCATTGTGTAGGAATAGAAGGATTCAAATCTCTGTGTGATAAATTGGTTTAAACAAAACATGGATTAAATGTTTTGTTATTTCTGACCCCTCACTTCATGCCAGATACTTTTCTCATCTTTTGTTCTAGTGAAACTTAATCTGAAATTACCTTTTAGAAAAACTCAGGGCCTGTACTAGCCTTCAGCCCAGACATCAAGAATGTGTTTGATTTTGAGCTACCTGCTTCTAAACAAGGATGAGTGGGAAAAGGAAATTGAAGCAGACGCTTAGCCATCTAATGAGATATTACAAGTGTTGGAGGAAAGTAATTCAAATACTGAAAAGTATGCAATAAGGTCATTTTTAATAGCAGCTCTGAGAAATGTTATAGCTGCTTGAATAGTTTGTGAGAAGTGTGATAATGCTGTGTGCTGTGAGCAGAAAAACTAAATGGCATTTTTCAATAGGGGCTGTCTCATTTATTTTCAGTTTATAATGTATTATTTTTATGTAACACAACAACTTCCACCACAGTAAGACACTATGATTGCCATTTTCTTGTTGGAAATTAAACGTTTTCATTATACAAAGATTTAGCAGGAGGACTAATGTAATGAATGCTGGGATTATGCAGCATAATGGGGTGATTGCATGTGAAATCTCTGTGTAAATGTTTTGTGGGTTTTTTTTTTGTCTGTGTAATTGTTTTACTTTACTTTTTGTAGACCCTACTGGAAGCACTGACAGTTGCCATTACAGGTAAATGGTATCCATCCTATTGTCCGATTCCTTATAGAAATAGCAAAAGCAATCCACTGTGTTGTACTAGTTGCCATCAGAGATCCCTAGCCGGGACTAAACTGATAATAAATCCCCTGTTTGAAAATTTTAATGACATTGATAAGAGTTAAGCAAAATAAGAGGGAATCAAGGGATAAAACTGAATTCTGATCCAGAACTAAAGCTTTATAAACCTGAAGTGAGAAATGCGTTGTGCCACTCATTCTTTCCTTGCAGTTAGCAATGCTCTAAGGCAGCTCTCAGCAGAGCCAGTCTGCAGGTGAAATAACCTCATCTTCCCCCTCAGTTTCCTCCAAGGGAATTACTTTGAGGTTGTAGAGTTCTGTACTTTGTTGTCAGGGTTGAGGTGGGGTGGTGTGCAGACAAGTCATAGCATCACCTTGCATTATAGCTTCCAGCATAAACTGAAACTTCTACGTTACGGTTTATGGTCTTCTGGAAAAAAAAAAATCATTTGGGGAAAGGAAAGATTAAGGAGGAAGGAGGGAGGATGAAAGTTCCACTCATTTCTCTTATCCTTCCCTTTCTACCCCCTAACCAAAACTTTTGTGAGCCTTTATAGAGGACTGATTGTCTTGTGCTGGTTTTTTTTCTTGTTTCAGTATCCTGAAAAACTCAGATAGCTTTTTCCTTAAGAAAAAGCTCACATATCTAGGCGTAAGAAATATTTTTTCTTTTATTGTCTTCTCTCTTTTTTTGAGTTGAGAAAATGTCGTCTTCATTTAAGAAGCTACAGCTATACTGTAACTGTCAAATTTAGCTAGTGCAAGGGTCCCTGAGTCCTATGATCATGATCTTGCAGTGCAAAGACAAGTTCAGGTATAATTTACTTTTTTGTTTCACAGTTAAGATTTTTTTTCTCCCTGTCTGTGAAAGTTTAAACTTCTGTTTCCTCAAAAGGTAAATTAGCAAATACACAGTGTAGTGTTCTTCAAATGATGGTTTACTTCTGTTTATAGTGAGCTTCTATGATGCGTTCATCGTCTTGCAAGCCTTTATTCTTACGGCTGCTGTATTTCTTGGACTGACTGCATATACCTTGCAGTCAAAGAGAGACTTCAGCAAGTTTGGAGCTGGGTATGTGGTCATATTGATGATTTTTTTTTTGTTAAGTTTGTTTTTCCTTTTTTAAGGCAGGCTTTGCAGATGTGATAATGAATACAGGTCAATAGAACCTGCTTCAAGGGAATGGTGAGGGTGTTATTTTTCTTAAAAGTATTACTGTTATGAGTTCTGTTTTCTTGGTAAGAAATTATTTTCTGTGATCATGATTCTTAAAAACCATAATATTGCACTAGAAATCTAGCTTATCTGGATTTTTCACCTGAGACAGAAGGCAGCCACTTCAAATACTCCTTTAAAAAGTAAAGTTAGGACATAACTTTTGACAGCTTTATAAAACCAAGTTTTACTGCTGATGCCGATAAACAGTTGGCATCTAAGAATTATGGACATTTACTTACCAGATAGATTGTGAAGATGTTTTATAGGAAAGAAAGAGGTTTTAAATAGAATTTAAAATTTTACCTGGTCTAGTGGAGGGTATCCCTGGCCATGGCAGGGGGTTGGAACTAGATGATCTATAAGGTCCTTTCCAACCCAAACCATTCTGTGATTCTATGAAAATTTAAAAGGAAAGATACTGTTGCTCACAGTTTAATTTTTTTTTTTTTCAGCCTCTTCGCTTGTTTGTGGATTTTAATCTTCTCGGGTTTCTTAAGGGTAAGATACCTTGTGTTCAAGGTTGAAAAGCAACATCAATCTTTAGCATAAATATTTTACTTAATTCTAGTATTGAAAAAAAAAGTTTTGGACAGTCCAGGATAGCTTAATGAAAGAAAATTCCTAACCAGATCCATTACTGTTGTAGATCATGCTGGTGATCTTTGAACCCTTCATTTCCAGTTCAAATTTTTATTGGATGCTGTTCTTGCTAATGTGAAAGTGGTATTTACGTTGATTGACAACATTTGTCAATTGAGATTCACTACTTGGTTAAGAGAATGGGAAGGATATTTGTGGGTTAATTATGTTTTGTTTTTTTCTAATTTTTCTGCTGTTAATATTCTGGAGACCAGAGCTTCCCCTCTCTTAAGTTAGGAGGCACTTTTACTCAGTTAAAGAGATTGTGTGACTAGGGACTATATGAAATAAGAACATCGAAATGTCATTGTAATACTGTATTTTTGTGTACATAACAGTGAAAAGACAGTGTGTATCCTTGATTTAAGTGTGGCATATCATTATGCAGGGATTTTAATATTAAAAAGAAAATTAAATTTACAATTTTTTTTTTTTCATGTTTCATTTGCCTCCAGCTGTTTTTCTATAGTGAGACAATAGAGTTGGTGTTTGCTGCTGCCGGAGCTCTTCTGTTCTGTGGATTTATCATTTATGACACTCATTTGCTGATGCACAAATTATCCCCTGAAGAGTACATACTGGCTGCAATCAATCTCTACTTGGACATCATCAATCTGTTCTTACACCTGCTGCGTTTACTGGAGGCATTTAATAAAAAATAGTCAAAAGCGGTGTGGTTCGACTATGGTGTATATGAAGTTAAGTACCAAAATAGTGTTTGGATGATCTACACGCTGCATAGTTCTGTCTTCTAGAGACTGAATCTTTATTACTTCTTCATTCCATGAATATTGATCCCTCCTTAGGGAAAAAAAGGCTTTTTATGTAGCTACAGTTTTTCTCTAGAATATATATTTTATGTAGCTGACATGCTGTCATCATTTCAGTCACTTTTTTAATCACTTAATTTGCACTTGACATAATTCACAGTTAAAACGTTTGCCAATTTCTGGTTGCTCCAGAGTAAGCATCTCTCTGCTCTTCTGTAGCTGCTGGCAAGGTTGCCCTTGGGATTTTAAGTGTGTGTACCACATAAGGGTAGCTCGAGTTTATCACTGTGCAATGTTTTTCTAAGCTAAGTTGTTTTTTTCTAGTTTCTGTTCAGTAAAATGGCATGCTGTCTGACAGAGGCACTCTGTTCGTGTTAAGGGCTGTCGGATTTAAGCAGAGAGGACAGTAAAGCAGTTAAAGGGAATGTTCTTCATGTAAGTATTATTTATTGCCTGTCTTTCGGTGTTTTGAAAAATCTTTTGGAGATGGATTCTGGCATTTTATCCACTTGTGTATATTAGGGTTAATGATCTGTCAATAAAAACCGTGAAACCTTGAGTCTCTGCTTGCAGTTGGGACTGGGGAGCTTGAGGGCGCCGAGAAGGAACACTGCAAACCCTGGCTTGCTGGCAGGGCCGAGGTGCCGCCACCGTGGCTGCCTTCCCAGCTCTTGGAATCCTGGAGGGGTGGGCAGGGTAAAAACAATTTTGAAAGGCTTTCTTAATTCATATTCAGTGTTTGTGATGAAGGATGGTTGCCGCCCGCCCGGCGTGCCAGCGAGAGCTTTGCGAAAAGGCGACGTGGTGCTTGGGAATCGTTCCCCACAAGTGACGACGTCTGCTTCCTGTGCTGGAACTTGACCACGGCTGCAGGTTGCTTTCAGCAAGTGTGACGATTTTTTCTCTTCTGTCATTAGGGTTTCGTTTAGAAACGTGTGGCCGTAGCTGAAAATAAAACTTGGCATTTCCCTGGTGATGCAATAGGTGTTCATTTTTCATCCATCACGCCCTGCGCCCAGTGGGGGTTGGACGTTATCACAGAACGGTTTGGGTGGGAAGGGACCTTAAAGATCATCAGGTTCCACCTTATCTCGCACCAGCACACCGCTCATCCACGGCACCAGCAGGAAGGCGGCGGGGCTCGCCGTGCTCCCGCCGGTGGCTGCCGGGAGCAGGAGTGGCGGCGGCGCGCTCGCTCGGAGAGTTACGGTAGAGCCCGGCGTGCCGCGGGGAGGCGCTGCGGGGGCGGGGCCTGGCGCGCCTTCCTGCGCATGCGTGGGGAGCGAGGGCGGCCTAGCATAAGGGAGGGCGGCGGGCCTCGTGCGCGGCTGGGGTGAGCGGGGGGGGCGTGGGTGGCCCCCGTGTCCGCGCGCTGCCCGGCTGTCGGGGTGATGGTGGCGGCGCCGCCTCAACGGCTCCTCGCCCTGACTGTTTCCCTCTTCCCTCCCTTCAGGACATGGCGAAGAGCCTGAGGAGCAAATGGAGGCGGAAGATGCGGGCGGAGAAGAGGAAGAAGAACGCGCCTAAGGAGCTGGAGAGGCTGAAAAAAATCTTGGGAACCAACGCGGATGTCGTCATGGAGGAGGTCAAGGAGGTGGCCACCGTGCTGCCCCCCACGAAAGTGCTCGAGCAGGGAGGTGAGTTGGGCCGCGGCGGGCGGCGCCGGAGTGACGGGGGAGGTCCCGCTGGCAAAGCGGAGCAGGCCCCGAGGGAGGCCGCGCCGGCTGTCAGGCGGCCCCGGTTGCCCAAGACCAGCCTTTTGAGCGCCCGGCTGCCCTTCCCTCCTGCCTCCCTCGGTCACATTTCTAGCCGGTTTTTCACTATACCAGTTTCTTTGTTGCGACCACCCAAGCGTAGGGGCGTCCTGCGGGATGTGCCTTCTCGTTCCTGTGACTTTCACTATCGTGATCAGACCTAGGATTATTACTGGTTGAGAAAAGTGAGTTGGCAAGCCAAATCTTTTAAAGGCAAAAGATGCTGTTAAATCATTGAATCTGATCATCTCACAGCATTAGCTTCTGTATGGCATCGGGTCGCTTGTGGCACAAGCTTATTAACGTTTGATTTAAAGCATGTCATATCTTGAGAGACATCTGTGAAGACATCAGGTGAGTGAGGATTCATCACATAGCAGCTGTTCCAATCACAACGTTATATTTGCTGTCAAACTGGAGATAAGTTATAATTTCCCTCCAAGTTTAAGGAGGACACTAAATGTGTAAAATTCGGACCTAAATCTAAAGTAATTTTGTAGAGATTTTACCAAGCGTAGTGATTGGTTGTCTTTTTCTAAACGTACTATCTCAAAGCAGGGGTAATAGGGTCTCTGGTTTTGTACGGTAATTAATGCTGCATTGCACATGGTGTGGGAATGGATGGCATTAGGTGTCTACAGATAATGCCATCTTCCTCTCTGTTCCTTGAATAGGATGTAGTCTACAAAGCAAGTAACCCAGAAAGTGGAAACAAAGGTTTTAAGTAGCTATGTTTTGGACAGGAGTCAGAAAGACATCTTCTCTTTCTAAAACTGCAGTCTAAACTAAATTGTAGACCTTTTTTCTTCTCTATTTATGCCACTTAAGCTGTTACGATATTGCTGATGTGAGCTTTTCACGTGACATAGAATCACAGAATGGTTTGGGTTGGAAGGGACCTTAAAGACCATCTAGTTCCAACTCCCCTGCCATGGGCAGGGACACCCTCCACTAGACCAGGTTGCTCCAAGCCTCATCCAGCCTGGCCTTGAACACTCCCAGGGATGGGGCATCCACAGCTTCTCTGAGCAACCTGTGCCAGTGCCTCACCACCCTCTCTGGGAAGGACTTCTTCCTGATACCCAGTCTAAATCTCCCCGCTTTCAGTTTAAACCCATTACCCCTTGTCCTGTCACTACAGGCCCTTGTAAAAAGTCTGCCCCCAGCTTCCTTGTAGGCCCCCTCCAGGTACTGGAAGGTGCTATAAGGTCTCCCCAGAGCCTTCTCTTCTGCAGGCTGAACAACCCCAACTCTCTCAGTCTTCCTCTGGAAACACTATAGTAGGGATATAGGATAACGCTGGTAGTCACTGTCAGTCATGCAGCCAGTTTTGTCAGTGTCTCAGATATTAGGAAAGACAGGGGAAATGTTGTGAGGTTGAATAGCAGAGCTTGTAAAGTATATTGAAAACAAAAATAGAATGGTATATAAAAATACTTGTCCAATTAAGGGTAGTTTGGAGTATAATTTGCAATTTTTTCCACAGTTCTGATTTGTCCCATAAACCACATGTAAAAGTTGTTCTCTATGGGATTGTTAGGATTGAGTTTCCAAAATGTTTTGGAATATTGTCAGCCTTCCGATGCTGAAGCTAGAGGAAACATCATAAACCAAGTTTCTGAAGTAGTTGCCTGGCTGTCATTCCTGCACCCCCTTCCAAGTCTGCTGGCAACTTTTCTACAAGTGGCCAGTTTCATGCAACCTTTGTAGATAGAAAGCAGCCTCAGAAATACTGAAACCACTACAGTTTTTTTGAAAACAGTGGTGTCCTCTTTGAGAGTACTCGTCAGCACTAACAGTTTGTGGATACAAGGGAGTTCGTGTTGCCAAAAGTTAGAAGGGCTGAGTAGATGAAGGCTTCATCTAGAATATGCACTTTCCTTAGATGCTTAATTTTCCAGCCTAAGAAAGTATGAAGGTGTATTAGGGAATTCTTCTGTGTTACTTTAAGGTATTTTTCACAGCAGTCTGTGAAATAATATTTAGTTTTTGTTGTTGAGGGAGAAAAAGGAAAGTCTGGCTAGCCTTTGGTCACAACGGCTTTTGTGTCGGTTTTTAAAACTTGGGCATGCACATGTTTTCCAAGATAACCATATCCACTGAATCTGCTTCCATAACCTACTCCTGTAGCTTTTTTTTTTTTTTCCATTGTATGTGAACAACTGGTATTTTTTGTCCGGGAGCATTTCTTTGTTTAGTTAATGTTGCAGCTGACGTTTATTGTGGATGTGCTTTTTTTCAGTCAAAATTCTTTAAACAGATTAACCTGTGTCATATGATAGGACCAGAGTCAGAGAAGTAGCTTTGTAAAGTGAGTTTTCTTGGAGTGTTGTCTTTTTGTGTTGTTGGGGGCCACCTCTCCTTCTATGACATGGAAAAGAAGGCTGTAACGAAGGCCTGGTGTTTGTCTGGTGTCTCAGGTTTCTGGAGTTGGGACCTTTTTTGCCGCGTGTCCTTTATTAGGTCAGCCTTTAGTTGTGCCAGCAGGCAGTAGGCCCCTGTGTTGATTCTCTGCTGACTACAAGTGTTCATATCCCAACTTCAGGGCTCCCTAAGCCCATCTCTGTGGTGTAGATCCCCGTAGGCTATCAGCATGCTTCCACTGTTGAAGTGGCACGTTGGCCTTTTCCTCGTGAACTTTGTCTCCCAGCATCAGACAGGCACATCGTAAAAATGTCTTTTTTCCTCTCTGTAAAAACTCATGGTAAAGCTTTTAGGGTTGCACATGGATGGTTTGGAAACAAGGTTGAAATTAAATAGTAGGACACAGTTTGAATCTATACTTAAAAACGTGTTCCTCGTAGCCTTGTTGTCTCGCTGAGACGTGACATTCCTGTGGTGTTAGCTAGCTGGGGACCCCGTTCTTGGGAGTGACCGTGTCACAGGCAGTCTTCCTGATCCTAGAGATTAATATATTTAGAGACAGAAATAGAGGATTAAACTTGACCTCCTGCTCACTTTTTGGGGCAAATGCTTTGTACCACCGTTGCGTTTCATCTTCTCTCTTTATTCTTCTCTTTACCTGTCTTCACCTTCCACTCAATTTAATTTTTTTGAACAGATCTTAAACTTTTTACATCATAAAAAGTATTTAATTGTGCGTATGTTTCAGTAAGCCTATGGCTTCCTGTATGGATGCAGCTTTTGATGGAGACCACACACAGTGTTTTTAGACACAGTATTGCAGCAGATGGCAGACTAAAGAATAAGGTGCTTTGCCCAGACGTGGGTCTTTAGGGAGAATTCTGCTCGACTGCTGTCAGCTGTTGAAGTTCCTGAGTTGCCGTTGTGTTGGTCCGGAAAGCGCTTTCAGTGTGTAAAGCTTTCAGCTCTCTGCGTACAAATACCATTGTGCCTTAGGGATATTTTTATCATTTGGGGGAACCTACTAACAGAGTAGCTTCTGTGAAGTTGGTTCATGTACTGAGCTCACTATAAATACCTTTCTCTTTCAGATGACTGCAAAATGGACACTGATAATAAACGAAACAAAAAAACTCTTCTAGACCAGCATGGACAGTACCCAATATGGATGAATTCCCGGCAGAGAAAGAAGCTTAAGGCACAGCGTGTTAAAGGGAAAAAAAAGGCAAAATTGGCCAAAGGCCTCGTCTGGTAAAATTGGAGTTTTGTATGATCATGAATATTTTACTTGAAAAATAAATATCCCAAATAAGTACACAATATTTTTGTACTTGGCCACCATGTATAATTTATTGTGTTGCATGAATTTTTGAAGAGACTCTGAAGCCAGCAAATGATGAAAGTGGTATCATCTTGGCGTCTGCCGAACTAAAAAAAAAAACCCAACCCAAAAAACACCCCACAAAAAGTGAGCTGAGTGCCTTTGAATAGACTGTCTGGTTATCTGTTTTCTTGAGGGGGTAGGGTCTTCATCTTTTTTATTGTGAACACTGAAAATGCTAAAGGAAATCCTAAAAATAATGAAACTGTAAATGGTTTTTCTACTGTGCTCTTTGTCAGTGTAACTTGCCTTTTAGTAAATTTACCCAAAGGATTCTGTAAACTCACCACATCCTTCAAATTATTCTGTAAAATTACTTCTGTTGCACCGATTTGTGTTGCTTTTAACATCTGGTAATTAATGAAAATGGGCTTTTAACGTGTAAATTAAAAGAGTTTATACATTAAAATCAACACCAAGGCGTCGTGAAACTTCTGTAAGTAAAACGACATGAAGTGTCAGTCTAATTTTAATTGACCAAGAGAAAGCTGTGGGAACAAAGAAGTATTTCACTGCTGTCTGCAACTGAAGTATTGTAGGAACTAAATTCCTGAAAGCAAAACTGGTTATTACTAAGATGAGAGAATGCAAATGCATGGATTAGAAATAAAATACTTTTATTGAAGACCTTTTCCAAGTTTTAGTAAGGTAAATGAGAATTTACTTCCGCGAATGCATTTTCAGTAGCCTTTTATTCCCCTTAAAATGGTATTCAGCCATCACGTTTAACGATGTGGGCATAGGGTAAAACACTGCATGATTGCACACTGCCGTTTCTGCGTGATTAGCTACAGTTGGTTGCGTGTTTCTCAGCAGTAACGTGTGATGACAGATGCAAGAATTAGTTGCCCTGAAAGCTTGTGTTTTTAAATGGCTCTCATTTCAAGGGTGGACATAATTACAGTACCAGTCCTGTGGTATGTTGCTTGTTGAGGTAGCGTCCGTCGATAGAGCGTAACCTCTGTCCAGCTTCATCCAAGATGGGATCCGCGTTCTGAGATTGCCCACAAGTTGTGCTGTGTGTCTGTTGTGGTAACTTGGGTGTTGGAAATTGGATTTGTTCTTTTAAAGGTAATCACACTAGCTTACACTGTGCTAAAGTCCACTAAGAGCACAACCTGATAGAAATGTTATTTTTCCTGGAAAAATACATTTGGCTTTTTGTTATTATTGTTAGGGGAAAAGTAACTCCGTTGCTCAGGTAAAGAGCTGCAAAGGTGTTGGAGGAAATACCAATGCATCTGCTGTTTTCACATACATTGACAGTTAATGAGGCTTGCTAAGATGTATAGATCAAAGTTTACCAAACTATATGCCATTATTAGTAACTTTGTACTGTAAAATTATTTCCGTTCAGTTGATAATGTCCCTGCTAAAAAAGATGCTACTCTCTTTTTTTTTCTCTTTGTTTTGTAGATAAATGGATCTAGATTTCAGTATCAAATGTTAATATTTAGGTTAATACTGCTTTAAAATTGACTAACATGGAACAAAGTGCACTTTGTGGTTCCTAATTATGTTTATCCAGCACTGGAATGGAATGAACAGTCAGTTTGTATTTCTGTACTATTTTAATGACGTAGGCTGGGTTTTTCTTACTCTGTGCACTGGGGGGTTGTGAAGGGGAGCTTCGTGGGTTTAAATGTTACCAATTTGTTTTTTTTCTGTAGGGTAAGCACTGTTTTTGACATGCATATTTGTAAATCAGATTGCTTTCAAGCAGCTCCTGGTGGGAAGCGACTGCTTTTCCTGAGGGGGGATAATCAAACTGGCAAAGTACTTCCATTTAAGTGTAAGGCTTCAGAGTCCGTGTATTTTCATTCTTCAGGCGCGCAGCCATACGCTGTGTCTCATCTCAGTCAAGGCTGACACTGCTGTGCTCGCCTTACCCTCTCCTCTCTCTGGAGTTGTTCCTGTTCTGCCTCTGCTCCTTCCTCTGTGGGAGAAAATGGTCTGCACAACTAAGTGCTCTTTCTTACTTCTGCTTTTATGACCTAGCCCTGAGCTTTGTTGCACACATTTATTAGTCTGCTGCTTTGGTGATCAGATTAGGGATTTGCATCTCCAGTGAGAGACGGCAGACGCTGCACTGATCTTTTATTTAGCAGTTGCTTCCTACAAGCTGAAACAATATGGGCTGTGTGAGGTATCTCCTTCATGGTGTCCAGGATAAAGTCAAACAGGTTCACTTAAACTGCAGGCATTTTAAGACATCCTGTTTGATTTTTGAGCTGAAACAGAGGATAAGAAAGGAGTAAGCGTCAGTCTTTAGTGGAAGGCAGCTTGTAGCCGAGTGCCACTGTACGTCACAGCTGACTTGGGTGAGGCAGAGCTCGCCCTGGGCCGGGAAGGATTTTGAGGGCCTGGTTGGGTGGGAGCTGAAGGCTGGCACATAGACAGGCAGCAGGAATCTGGCTAAACGTGCAGCACGGACATAACGTCAGTGGTTGAGTTACAGATGCAGCAGGGAAATTCTACCTTCTAGGATTTCAGCATGTGCTATATATGGATACTGATTTTGTATTTGCTTTAGATCTGCTTGGAGGAGCTGTTTTTGAACGTGAATCCCACCTTTGTAGTCATTGAATATTCTATTTACATTGCTGAACCTGAACCACGTTCTGTTTGATCAGTCGAAAAAAATCATTCCTGTTTCTTTAGAACAGAAGGTGAATTTAAACATACTAGATTTTGGCTGAAAACACGGATTTTAAAAACCTGTAGAGGGATTTGTCAGACATGAGCTACCTGCCTCTAAATGATGTTCTAACTATTTCAGAGCTTGTTGATCTTTATCTAAATTTTTTTTTAAGAGGATTGGGGAGAGAAAAGTTTGCATTTGACTACACAAACTGAAGGAGATCTAAAACTATAACTAAAATGGTGTTGGCAGAGGTGGGTTTTTTTCGAGTGTGTAACCGCTATTATGAGACTGTTGAAACTTCCTACCACTGCAGCTCTGCCACCTGCCTGCACAGTGCTGTGGTAGCTGTATTTCACGGGCCTAGGGAAGGTAGGTGTGGGCAGGTTTGAACTACAGTCATAAACCATAGAACTGAATGAATGAAATGTCATTTTATTGAAATGTTTATGTGTATAAAGCGTGTGCACTCTATAAAGTCTGCATTAGCAGCCTGCAGACTGTTGGCAGATTCCTGAGCAGATGACAGCGCCTGCCCTTTTTGACACCGGTGGTAGTGCAGTTCCTGGGCTTTTCTGGTAACTCCCGCCTGCTCTCGGACACCTTTTCTGCACTGTGTAGTCAGGTGGGTTGGGGAACTAATCTGGCTGAGAGATGCTGAAAATACACCTTTTCTTTCCCTGTGGGTTTTTTTTTTTTTTTTTTCAACTGGATCAGATTCCAGCCTCACTCTACAGAAAGTGTGGTCAGTAGGAGGCAATACAAGACTGGGAACAAATAGCTGGTGAAGGCAGGGCTGCATGAGACAGCCCTCTTGCTGAAGCATGGCCTCCTGAGCCATGTTCTCATGTGCCACCTTTTCTCCTGTGGCACCAACGGCTCTTGATGCAGCCACCGTGCAGTTTGGCATTTTGAAGCTGAAGAGATGTTCTGGAGATTTCAGACAATTAAATGCATTGAATAGTGGTTTTGAAATTTTTATTCAGGGTATAGTATTAAAATAATCAAGATTAATGTTCTTTCTTACAGTCCCTGTTGTTTTGCTGTAACACTCGGGCTCTAGTGTTGCGTGTAGTCAGCTGCGAGCTTTTCCAGATTCGGTTTGCTTTATCTGCAGCTGATGCTGTGGTTATAAAGTAGACTAAATTGGGCTTGGGGATGTCCAGTGCTGGAGGAAGAATGTCATGGCCACATGATGTAAAGTGCTTCTCTGATACATGGGCGCAACCTTTTTTTTTTTTTTTTAAACAAAAGTAGCCTTCCTTTATCTATACAAAGGCTTTATACTGTATGTCTCTTTCTAGTATGCTACCTTTCCCTCCTGCAGCCTAAAGAGTCGCTTGGATTCTGAATTTGATGGAAGCTGGATGTCTGATCTGTAGATTCATAGCCTGAATTTGTCTGGTGTTAAAGTTTAGAGGACTACAGCCTTAGCACTGCAGAAATCTGAGAGGCACAAAGCGATCTGTTCCTCTGGGTGGCATTGTCTATATGAGTTATGGCAGTTGTGGGGATGATTAGAGTCTGAAACAACAGCTATGAATTGCTCTCTTCAGGCCAAGGTTTTGCTGTCAACTTACCTAAGGCCGAGGTTTCAGGAGATGCCTCAGCCACCTGATAGCTCACTGCTGCAGGAAGAGGCTCTTCAACTTTTCCCCCTCTTCTCCAGCTGCACTGCCCAGTTCATGATTTACTGCTTCAGGAAGGAGAGACATTGGGATTTCTTTTTTTTTCCCTGAGCTAAATATGAGAGAACCGACAACTTTCCCCTCTTTAAGAAGCACTGCACAGTTGTCACAAGCCACCCATGCCCACTGTCCTTTTATTCTTCCTACACTACTTCAGGGTTCTGATTTCAACTTTCCCTTACCACTAGCAATAGACTTCAAAGGAAGACAGAAGGCAGAATGGGAAGAGGATGATTTTTCACTTCCCCCTCACCCTCTTCCCAGTCACTTCAGCATCACTCTTGCGGGTTTCCAATTTTTCTGGTGTGCACACATCAATATAAAAGGTCTGAAGTGTTAGAAAAGGTACAACCCGAGAGGGTTGTGTGCCAAGGGTCCTGCGCAAGGTAGCACGAGGACAGTTTATCAACGGCTTGTACGTGGAGAGCAAAAACTCTCTGACTTGTTTTCCTCTGGTTTCAATCTAGTCAACAGGTTAGGAGGTTATAAGTAATATTCTGGTTTGGTAAATTATTTAGCATCTTTTCTCTCTAACTGCAGTTAATTTTCTTTCAAGGCTTCTAAGCTTTGGATGTAGATTTTATAGCATTTTTAGACTACTGCCATTAACCAGAAACTGAGTTTGTGGACAGAATTTCAGAAAGCAAAGGCAGGTTGGTTGTCTCAGTACTGCTTATCCAACTCAGTCCGACAGATCCCTCCATACCTGTAGCTGTTATGCGAAACATGTAAAATGTGTCTTTTTTTGAAAGCTGACAAACTCATAATGTATCGGTCATGTTTTTGACAACATGTTCTGTAAACTTGGCTCTGACAGACTGTAACACATGTACAAAACAAGAACTTTTAAGATCTATTGATTGCGCTTCCGGGTCTGGCTCCATGAGCCTTACAGTTAATTCCTGTCCATCTTGCTCCTGCCAAATGTGACAGAACTCACCGCAGAGCGGATCACAGCCGCAGGTGATTTCTGCGAAGGATTAGAGGGAGGTCTGTGTGGCAACAGCTTCTTGCTTGTAGTCTCAGGTTTAGATCATGATCGCTACTGCTACTGAACATTGCCACCCCTAAAGGAAAATTCAAGTTAATTCACTTAATATTAGAATATGTGAAAAAATATATTTAAAACTAAAGTGCTTGTGAGAAGTAATTTAGAAAGCCCCGATACGTTGCTCTTTCTAAACGTCTTGTGCACCCCTGGAAGGTGGCGTTGTCAGAGGATGCAAAGGCGGTGGAGACTGGAGTGCACTGGGTTATGTGGGAAGCTGCCATCTGGTTATTTTTTCATCTCCTAAATGTTCCTAAGACCGACTGAGTACTTGTGAAAATGGCTCAAGGTTAGCTACGCTTATTTTAAAGCAACTGCAGCCAAAGTATGGCCCTTATACCAGTAGTTGGCTGGACAGATCATCACAGCCTTGGCTGTTACTGTCTTACACAAATATTTAATTCCTTGAGTGTAAGACCCAGGGTGTAAAATCATCCATGGGAAAGATTACAAGTTGGTGTGTTGATGCAAGAACTTTATGAACCATTGCTCCAATGCAGGGTACGGTGTTTATATATACAGACACCAGTGTTTTTATCTGTCCCTTTTAAAGAGGCATGTTGAATGTCAAGCACTAGGCCTTCTCTTTTCCCTCTGGAGGGAGGAAACTGCATACAGATCTCTCATTTTTGTTATTTTGCTTGCTGTTTAAAGTGAATACTAATCTGCTAAGCCCTCTAAGTGCTCAGTATTTTAGAACGATTGTTATAAAACTTAACAATCCCAAACCAAGAAACCAACCCAGTTTGCAATTCTATTTCCTTAGCTGGCCAGTATGATGCTAATGCGTGCAGTCAGAGCTCATCTCCAGCGTTTCATCCCCTGCTGCTCGTAGAGAGGGTAGTTTGAGGATGTAATCTTTTCCTGTGGAAAAGCAGCTTTTTTCCCGAACTCCTCACCAAGCTTCTGAGAGGTGCGCCCAGCAAGGGGAACTGGACCTGTGCTGCCATGTCTGGGGACTGCCCTGTAACGGTGGGAGGAGGATGAAGCAAAAAGGGCACCGGGCAATGTATGTCCCCCTTCACCATCTCAGGGGCCCTAACAGCACCATCCAGCTTCACCGGTGCGAGAGGCTGGATTAGCTGTTGTAGGGTCCAGTGGCATCGTTGACTCAACGTGAGCGTTTCCCATTCGGCCGTGACACAGACGGAGCGAGCGAGCGGGTTTGGCCTGCTGCCTCCTAAGCGCGTTACTGGCATCGCTGACCGGACCATCTCTGGATGTGCCGAGAAGGCCCGCTCTCCGCAGCGTCTACCCTCCACGGAGCAGTCCGGCGTGGCACGAGCCTTCCTGCAGCCCGGGCTGTGCTTGGGAAGCCGCTCCCCGGTAGATGGCACCAGCGGCAGCGGAGAGGCGGCGGGGAGCGCGGCGGCCCGGTCCGGCCCGGCGGGCAGGGCCAGGCCAGCCCTGGAACCTGTCCCCAGCTCCAGGGCCGCGTGGGAAATCCCCTCTCCAGCACCCCGCACAGTGTTTTTTTCGTTTAAGAAACACCCGAAGTTTCCAGTCGGGGCAGGCAAACGCCCAGCGCTGGGTGTCCCGCAGAGCCCTGCGGCGGTCTGCGCTGGCGGAGAGGGGTGGGGGGTTGCTCGGGGCTTCCAGCGCTTCTAGCTTCACCTCTGCCTGGCTGCCAGAAAAAACACTGGAATTGCTGTCGGAGATTTTGTCCCAACAAAGAGTGACATTGAAATCTGTAAAATCACTTCATATTTTTACCGATAGGCACTTATCCTCTAAAAATATACTGAAAGTGCTACCTGATGTATCTCCCTAATTTAATAATTTTTATTTTTCCCTTAAACATGCCATTTCCCCAGAAAAGGACACAAAGGGATCCATGACTTCTGATAGTGTGTGGCTTTTAAAAGGAACGTTCTTGAAAAGCTTTTTAGCAATCAACTGAAACGTTTTAATGAAAATTTCAGAATCTTGGTGGAGAGTTGTTTTATATTTGCTTGTTTTAGTTGGGTTTTAAAATCTCCACGTGGTGATTTCACCTAAGGTACGGTGTCAGGGAAACCCAGAAGTGAAGTTGACCAGAGACAAGTAAAAAATGCCTGTGTTGTTTTCATTGTCCAAACGTAATGATGTGCAATAATTTAAAACAGCAGTTTCACATGGTTAAAAAAGAATTGGATTTTTAAAAATTTTAAAAGTAACCTCAGAAACACCAAAAAAGATAACAGTTTGTGTTAGGTTAGAATTAGTTTTGAAACTACAAAAACTGTTTTCTGTGCATTCACACACACAAGAAGTGTTTTTAGGAATGCATAGAAAAAAATTTGTTCTTATACCAACAAACACTGTGACAACAAAGTCACCCATTCATGCAATCATTGAAGATGAGAAAAATAATCTTATGTGTGTTAGGAGGAAGATAAAAGCAAGATAATATAAAATTTAGAGAGAAAAAATTTAAGTACAAGAGTCACACTGTAATAAAAACGTGGAAAACAAGGTCTCTTCAACGGAATAGTAATTTCAAAAAACCAAATACACAATGACACAGTTGAATGAATTTATTGAATAATATTTAAAACTGAAAAAATATTTTTTAAGTTATAAGAAGAAAAATGTTGCTTAACTTGGAGTAACACTTTTTTTCAAGTATGAATCTAAGTTAGATATAGATTTAATTTGCAAAAATCTGTACAAATAAACTAAATTTATGTGGTGTTTAAACTTGCCAGTTGCAGTGAATAGGAATTTTGCTGTTGGTTTGCCTGGAAACAAAGATTAAAGCTTAAGAAAAAAAAAAAAAGAGGAGCTGAAGTTTCAGCTTTCATTAAAGAACAACAAATGAAAATACAATGTGCAAAAAGTTTTTGCAAAATTTTTAAAATTTAATTTAAGCTTCTAAATACATTGGAAACAATTTAAAAATATCCTTATAATATTCTTTTTCATTTTCCTTTCCTCTTCTTCATACTATTTCATTCACAGTATCTACATTTTAGAATCTTATTTCTGTCAGAAACCTCGCTAACACAAAACTGTAAAACAACGAATGCAGTTTCTGGTCTGCTCTGATATCTTTAGAGATTGTTTCATGAGAAACAGAGGACCCACAGCTTTCATTCACTTTTAGATGTAATGTGAATTTGCTGTGGAAGGAAATTAAACAATTTCCAAAATGATCTTTCCCAAGTATCTCTTTGCGTTAAACAGCATTTGGATTCAGTGGCTCCTAATGAATTTGGATATGTTAACAGTGACTGGATCGTATCCAAATATGACTTGATGGGAAAGCCATTAGTTTTCTTCCCTGAGGTTACACTGGGATCCCATCTGGTGATTGCTAATAAATGTGGATACGTTCTGGGGAAAAAAAGAAAAAAAAAAAAAAAGAGCTTGTATTTGATTCTAGTATGAATTAGTGGGAGTGCAGTTCCTTGAAGTTTCATTCATGCACTTGAGGAAAGCTGAGTCTGTGCACCTTAAAACTTGCTCACATGGCATAAGCCTTCAGTTGTTTGTTGTTTTTAGTTGTTGCTGTTCTATGGCAGTTGTTTTTGCAACAGAACTGTGTTTGCAATCTATTTGCAAACAAATTTTTGCAAGCAAAAATGTATTCTTATGTAAAAACATTTAGGAGTAAATCAGAAGCAAAACCGATCAATAATTTTATATTTATTGTAGCTACGAAGTGCTTACACTAAAATAACAACTTTAATTATCAACTGTGTGACTGAACAGCTTTCCTCCTTTGTGGGATGAAAACTAAATCCCATTTATCTTTCCTCTGAGCCATACAGAGCACTTAGGCAAGCCGTTTCATTCTTATATGCAGTGTTAGGGAGAAAAACTTGAGAGGAACAGAAACATGTTTGTCTGAACCAGGAGGAAATGCTCATCCGTTTTCAAAATCCTATAAATTCTCAGAAAATATAGCAGTACATTTAAAACAGTAAGGATAACAGTTGTATGCAGCAAGTGTTATTTGTGAACACTACAATTATTAATTGCATGCAGGGAAAGATTACTTTTCTTTCATAAAGAAAATATTCTGTTGTTCAGGACTTTTTTTTTTTTTTTTTCCCTTGACAAACCAATTATTAGCCAGGGCAAATTGACCCCGGGTTTGATCAAAGGAGCAATTCATCTCCTCCTGCAAGTGTCGTTGCAGAATGCACGGGTCTTCTTTAGCTGCCGACCCCATCCAGGCATGAGAAAAGGGAGTGAGGAAAAACCTATAAAGCCCAAAATAAAACTGCGGATTCTTCTGGTTCTTGTCAGGTTCAGTTACAGTGGGGTAGAAACAGCCGTAAATTCACTGAGCCTCTATCAGATCAAAACAACTTCGTTATAAATATCATTCATATAAACCATGTGGGTGAGAGAGAAACTGTCAGAAGAAGGAAAGGGAAAACAGGTCTTCTGCACTTCAATAAATTATATGATGTTTTTATAGATTATAACATAAAAATTAAAACTTAACATAGGTATGCCTGTACATGTGTGAATGCATGTATGTGTGCTTACCCGCACGGTAGTATTAACTTAAACACTCAAATGATATAAATCCAAATATTTTACTTTAATAAGATACAGAGATTTCACTGACTGTAGATAAAATCAGAGTATGGCGTAAATCTACGAGAGCAAGAGCTTTGAAGAAGTGTTTCACGTTTTCCTCGGGAGTTGACTCAACGACTTGTGGCGTTTCTGATGGAATGACCAACACGGTCCCGCTTGACATTGCGACTGGTGAGTAGCTCAGAGGGTTGTGATCATTAAAGGTGATGACCTTTAAAGGTGATGGGGAGGCAATGACCCTTCTTTACCTACACAGTTGGTAGGAGAAACTTGTTTCCTATGTGTCCCTGCTGCAATCGAAATCATCATTAAGAATCTTTATGGCATACAATTTTGACAAGTTCTTTCTGCTTGATGGTGATGTGTCTGGATTTTTTATGTTTTGAGGCGCCTTGATACCATTATTGGAGTACAATTAACAATTCGTTTGCGTGACATAGCTAGAAAGGTTGCCAGATGATGATGCGCTTCCCCTCCTTTCCGACCTCAGCTAAATCTAGAGCAGTGTCTTAGCTACCAGAGTTCACTACCTAGGGAGAGGTTAATATACATATATCTTGGTTCAGTAAAGCATAAACGAGACAGAACACACGAGCAGAACCTTTAACATTGCAATGACTATTGCTATGTAATAAGAGAATAGAAATACATTAAAATGATGGGAATGCACCAAGCCTTTCAACAAGGGAATTAGCTTTGTTACAGAAGTTCATGAGAAGTGAGGCTACATACAGATTACACGCCATCAACCAAAAAGAGTAAATCTATTTTCTTCTTAAAAATAGCCATTCTTTTGGGCACACTGCTATCTTTGGGCTTTAATTTTTTCTGTAAACACTTTTCAAGTGGGGCTTCTTTTTGCCGCTGTGTCTTGATTTCTTGCCCCGGGGAGCCCAGGTCCTTGAGTTCTGCTGTCAGTGCCATGCATTTACTGTTTAGATCCCAAATCAGCTAAACCTGCAAATACTTGCTGAACTTCAAAGGGGTAAACCATGGGCTTCAAGATAAGGTTGGTACTTATCTGCTCAGGGTGGTTTGCTCACTGACTTACAGGTCAGTCCTTAATGACCACAGGGAGTAGAGCCAGAGCCAAAGAAAAATGAGGATCAGTGGAAACTAGGAACACAGAGGAGGAAACTTACAGACGTGAGAACCCTATCTTCAAAACTGTGACGCAAAAAGACCCACTAGTTGCCCCCAAAGTCTCCTCCATTCTTCTCTGTTGGGTTCTCGTGTTGACTGGCTGCTTATAATTGTACCCCTGGTCCTGTCCAAAGCTATTGGAGACTGATAGCACATCCTTAAACACAGCTGGGGAATTGGAGCAGCATTCATTTGCTCCAGCTTTAGATTCCTTATGTTAGACACTTTAAACAGAGCTGGCTATCCTTAGCTCCCTTTACAATCAGTGGAGGAAATAAAGGACAGTTCAAGGGGATATTTAATCTAATTTCTGTCGACTATTTCTGCATCTACTAATGTGTTGTCCTCTGCCCACTTCTGCCCTCTAACTACAGTGAAAGCCTCGGGTGAGTTACTTAGATTAGACCTTTAGCATAGGGATTCCCAGCATGTCTCGCTCAAAGTTTCCTCTTTCCCTCCCACACTCCCTTCCCAACCAGGAGAGCCCACAGCCTGGTAGCTGAAGCCACAGGCTGACAGGATGGAAGGGCTTGACTCCTGGCAAGCAGAATTTGTGCCTTGTGTTAACCATGAAACTGTTGCATTAATGGGGCTTCTCCTGTGGCCATATCTGAAAAGACGAGACTGTTAACTTTTTTGGGAGGAAGGATGTAAGCAGCAATCAACCCTCTAGGGAGCTTCCCAGGCTGTAGATTCCAGGTGAGCAGACATCTCCTGTTAGTCCTGGATGTGCCACTTCCAGGGAGGGAAAAGATTCAGGATACATCTTGAAGTGGATGTTCAGTAGGCTCTGACTCTTTTGCAGGGTCACTTATTTCTCCCTGTTCATTGCAAAGAGTCATTAGACATCAAAGCCTAAGGTTCTCTGCTGAACTCTGCGGTCCTGAAGCTTAACAGTGAGCACTTCTCTCTTTTTTGCAGTTTATGCAGTGTGCTGCTGTGAGGGCTCACGTAAGTAACTTTTGCACATGCATGTGTACAAAGTCTCGGGAGTTGGAGAGTTTCCGGCACAGAGGAGAAGGAGAACAGTACTGGGCTCTGAAGCTGCTGCTGATGCTAATGCACAGTCAGGCCAGACCCAGCACATGTGCATTTGTGCTACTAAAAACCACAAAAAAAGTACAGCGCTCGCGTTTTAAAACTGAAGGAAAAGTTTGGCCATACCTTTGATGGAGTCACCGTTCTGGTGACCTCCCTACTGCTAGGATATCAGAAACACCTCCTCTCACCAGGAGTTATCCTTCCTGCTCTGCCGTATGTTGGCTTGGAGGGGGCAGGATTATCAGTAGCACAGCCAGAAGCAGTGGGGTGGTCGTTTATCCAGAGGTGAATCAGAGTGCATGCACTGGACCAGCATTGTCTGTGGAAAGGATACTCTGAGTATCGCTGATGTCTGAATGTATGGACCCCCTTTGTAAGGTATGTTTCTGTGTCTCTTCATGACTACAGATGATGAATGATATTTTCTGTAATTTTATTTTCTGCTGCAGCTACCATCCAACCTTCTAAAGTAAAAATCTATAAGCTACTGCTCTAAGTCACTAGGTGGAAGCATCTACCTTGATACTAGTAGCATAGCTCCTTATTAGGGAGGTAAGCTTTTCAGTTCCTCTCTCATCTTTAATTTCTGCATCACATTACACAATGTCTCATTGTCAAACGCTACGAATTGTAGTCCTATTATTGTCTGGTTCAGTGAAGTACTCCAGCACAAGCCCAAGTCCACCCAAGGCCCTGACCCTGCAAGGTTTGGGAATGCACTTTGTTCTGTACGGTGACTAGCACTTGCAGGGTTGAGACTTCATTCGGTGAGATGTACAAGTATGTGTTTAAACTGAACTCACAGGAGCTAATGTTTGAGTGACTGAGCTGGGACTCACGCAAGTCTTTTTGCCTTGCAAACACCTTCCGCAAAAATCCGGTGCGATACACTTACAGCCGGGCTTTCTGAGCCTTTTCTTTCTGTACCAGTACCTCCCATTTTCTCCACACTGTGATTTCTTTTCTCACTTTCCTCTCTCCACTCAGAATAATTGCCTTGGAGGGAAGTCAGGATGCCAATTAGCGGTGAGCTGGGCAGCCTGGAGAGTGGTATTGCTATGAGGGGAAATCATCACTAATTTGAGTGGTAGGTCTTGTGCAGCATTGTAGCTCTGTTAACTAGGTGGCCATGGCACACATGTCCTTCTTTCTCCAGGATTTGGTTTCTTGATTCTTCTCCAACTCTGTTCCCATCTGGAATATTCACCGATGTTCGGGAATGGGCCAGGCAGGGGGATGGCGATGTTACACAGATAAGGAGGCCAGTGGAGATGGACCATCCATCTGGGTGTTGCATTTTGGCACGCCAGAGGCTAATGCTGCAGGATGATGATTTTTAGGTCTCTCCTTGCCTGCCGAAAAGGCTTCCCTCTTCTGGCTGCTCCTTGCTACCTCTTTCTGGCTGGAGAAATGATATAAGCATCTCCTAATCTACTTTAGGGAACAGCAGCAGGGCTAATTCAGTTTAAACCATCTAAGCTAACCTGGTAGATTTTGCATGAAAGTGGATTAGCGAGTGCTGAAACCACCACTGTGCCAGCAGAGCTCCATGGATGACCACCTCCTGCAAAGGAACTGCAGGCAACTGTTGGAGGTGCGCAGTATGGCCCCCGTGCTGCCTCCCTGGCAGTGTTTTACCCTTCTCAGCTGTGCTGACGCCACAGCAGGAGGGCTAACCAGCCAGATCCTACTCCAGCTCTTCCTCCATCGCTGGGTTCTCCACCAAACGCCAATCTTCATTGTGGGCGATACGTGAATGGGAAAGCACCGAGTTTGCTTTTCATGCGGCAGACTGCAACGCTGAGAAATAAACAAAAAGAAATCTGGTTTTTACTTGTTAACTGAGCAGTTTTGATTTGAAAATCACTGACAGACGTCAAACATGGGACCCCACAATGAAATGTTTACAGTGCCATTTCAGAGAGGGACTCCACTTTGAAATTAAGTGAAAGTATGCGGGAAGTTTGCAGAGCAGGGCATGTGTAGGGGTAGAAAATTAAAGCACGATGGAGCCGTCAGCGTTCAGGGGTTAGGGAAAAAACTGGTATTCATATTCCTCATGTTTCTTCTCAATTGACAAGATGATCCCTTCCATTTGTGGTTATTGGGCTAGCTTTTGTCTTGATTTCCCTGTATTTTCAATTTGCCAGCTTTGGCTTTGTGTTACTTTCCTTTATAAATAGTACTATTGAACTGTGGAGCTCTGCACAATTTATTGTGAAGTGGACAAAGACAATGATTTCTTTAAGTTTTTCTTCTGTTTGTTTTTCTTGTGCAAACATGTGCGACATGTTTTACGCCAACCAACGTGTTATTTAGCACTGACTGTATTTTAATTTGATGGAGAAATGCTTAACACTTGACACTTTTACGTCTACTTCATTTTTGCCTGAAAGAGCAGATGCTGCATTTCATAACATAAATGAAGAAAGCTAACTTCTATAATTTGACACTCAGAATGACTTTATTCATAGAATCTGAGTTGTTTACTGTTGGCAAACCCCAAATATTCCTCCAAAGAGGAAGTTTCTCTGTTAGGCCAGCCGTTATATTTTATTATATTCATACCTCGTGCTTTATCTGTATAAGGCTCATTTGCTTCCCAGTTCACTGTTTGCTACAGAGACTGGAGAAAACAATTACAAGGCAACATGCCTTTTATTTTCAAAATATAAAAGTTATAAGCTGCAATGAGTTGGAAATACCCGAGTAACTATATGGGACAGAAATAATCTGAAGCACATTCAACTGGCGGTGGAAGTACAGGAAACAGGGCCATCAAGAGACACTTTGTGGAGGTAGCTGACAGTATATGAGATGTGAATCTCCCCTGCTTTCTGATGCAAAGCCTCCGTTGCAGTTTGGCTTTGTGTTTCAAGAGGCAGCATACAGATGAGGGGAGGAAGTAGTTCTTCCCTTGTACGATCACACCTGCAATATCGCTTTTGTACTCCAGGCTAGTGATTAACAGAAAGTCTCATGCAAACCAGAGAAGGCTTAGAGAAGAGACCACAGGAATGTGGAAAGCTGGGGGGTGAAAGGGATTCTCACTTTCACCTGTAGCCTGCTAGGCTGGGTGGGGGGACATAGGGGATGGTTTAGGGGCCATGCTGGCAGCACACAAACTCTAAAAGCTCAGTGCACCATGGGTGCTATACTGATAGGAAAAACCAAGGAAAAAAACTCGCAATAAATAGTTATTAGAGTGTAAAATGGAAAGAAACGTATGAAGAGGGAAGATATGGGATGAAGAAAGTGAAGAGAAGCCTTCCTGTCGGTCAGTGGTATGAACTTGCTGACTGCTCTCCCTGGGGAAGCAGCAGAAATCTCGTTGTTTGGAGCATGTGAAACTAGTCTAAACAAGACCATAATAAATGTTAGCTGGAGAACAGTCCTGTGCTGGCAGGGAGTGCTGGGTGATCTAATGGGTCTTTTCCATCTGTAGAGTCTATAAATAACAACAGACGATGCAAAAATACCCAAGTGTGAAACTTGGGCAGGCATTTTTCAGAAAGCAAATCGCTTTCCTAAATCAGAGAAAAGGCAATCTGAAATCACCAAAGACACTTACTGAACCTTGTCTGCGTCTGTTTTTACGGAATGTGTCAGCAGTCGACTGGCGGGGTGGAACCTTGGGCTGATTGACCTCCGGTGGGGTCCTACCACCAACTTCAGCAGGGCCGGGGTTTCACTATGAGGGAGGTGTATCGGCTGGAGCTCTCCAGAGAGGATGTCCCCTCTATGTCTCGGTGGTCGGGAAGGCCACGGCACCACAGCAGCACCATGGCAGCACCACGGGTGTTTCACCAGTAGCACCGGCATGTTGCTTCAGGGCCTGCCTGTGCAACTTCCCCAAGTGCAGAGCCAGCAGCAGAGGTGACCGCCCATCCTCTCATTGCCCTGGCTCTGAGCTAGCAGCAACCTGCTCCTTGCACTGTTCACTGTCTTGTTGTGACTGGCAGAAGTGAGGGAGTGCTCCCCAGGGCAGCCTGCCGGAGGCCTGGGGCAGGTATAACATCTGGCGGAGGGGCGATGGCAGGCGGGACACCGTGGGAGGCGATGGTCTTCTCGATCAGCGTGGCTAGACCCAGAGGAGGTGTTTATTCACTGCCTCATAGGCGGTGGGAGGGCATCCACCTGAGGATCCAGCTTTGCCTGGCCCAGATTTCCGTCCTGGTGTGTCTGAGCACAGTGTACAGCTTGGAGGATAGCTGTCCTGGGACAAGGGGTAGCACTTCCCACCATGGGCACCCTGGTGTCTCCCCAGCCATGTTGTGGGGCAAGTGAGGGTTCCAGCACACCAGTTTGAGCAATTGGGGAACCAGAGTTGTTTGGTGTATTTTATCAACCAGAACGGAAATAAGCTTAGGCACAGCCCCTACTAAGAACAGTTTTTTGTCTTGTTTGCCAACCCAAAAAAGAAAGAAGAAAAGAAGGGTCACAGCTATTTTAAAATCACCTAACAAAAGAGCAGATAAGAGCGTTGCACTTGCAGTCTCACTCTTTCCTTCTCACAAGCCTGCCTCTCCTCCTGTCCCGTCACAGTAATCCCACAGGGCTGTTTTGTTTGGTTTGCTTGTTTTGTTTGGATTGGAAAATTCCCATTAGTTGTAGCTCAAAAATTATGGCAGGAAAACTAGAAAGTGAAACCAGCCAGATACATAAGTAAAAATGAATGGCCCGCTTTCATTATATTTCCTTCAATTTCAGACGGAGATGTTCTCTCTTTCCTGCTTGTCCCAGGGCCAACGCTCTCCGCTCAGGCTTTATCCCTGCTGTTCGTGGGGATGTTCTGTCCTTGCTAAGCTTTCGGCTCTGCCTACCTTCCCTTTTGCTGTGATGTTCCTGAGGTTTGGGAACATGAGGATGATGGCGAGGAGAAACGGGAGGACAACTGGTGCAAGGCAGGAGGGCTGTTCCTGTGGGGGGAGACCAGTTGGGTGGGCAGAGGACGGGGATGGGACAGCAGCAGCACCCCTTTCTGAACCTGAGCTGCTGCAGCTCAGTGGGGCTCGTGACTCACCAGCTCCTTTTTCTGCCCTTTTCCCTCCTAGCCTCCTCCACTTGGTGGCCTGGCCTCACACTCCTCCCCACATCCACCTTTCTGGGGCATTTCTGTGACCCAGGGCTACCAACCCTTGGTCCCATTCACTGGGGGGTGGTGAGAGGAGGGGAGTGGTCCCAGCCTCCAGCCCTGCTGCGCTTGCTAGGGCTGTACCACCCCAGGATGTTCAAGAAATCACAATAAAAAATAGGGCAGTGCTGAGCCACAACGTCTTTGATTCATGCTCAGTAACCACATGAGAGGATCCCATGCTTATAAAACTAAACTGCTTCAGCATTAAGAGAAATATTTATGAAGATGCTGCCAGCACAGCTGACCTGCTAGTCTTCAGCAAACAGACTGATTTCCTGATGTCTCCTCCCTCCCGCAACCTTCCTTTTGCTGCCAGGTTGTTACATCTTTCTTTTGTCAGTGGTTCTTTTTCCATGTCATTTCAGGGAGCAGAAAAGGTGAGTCCCTCACCCGCTGCACCCTGGCAGCTCCCCAGCAGTCCCTCGATGTGCGGTGTTCTCAGTACTCCCTTGCTGTATCTGACTGCTGAGTCTGGCCTCTTTCTAACTGTTCCCATGACCTGCCCACAGTTTTGGGGACACCAAAGTCTGCCTCCATGGAAGTTGTGCCTTGGTTTTCTGTCTTCTCCTGCCAGTCCTGTTAGGACATGCTGTGGTGGGCTGGCTTCACCAGCTCTTCCCTGTCATGCTCTTCTCTCACTCCCAGGTTTTTGAACATCATTATGGTCAGCTTTGCTTTGACGGACTCCAGTGGCTTTCAGGGTGCCTCAGAGAAGATGCCTTGTGTGTGTTCTGATTCTCATCTGGGGCAAGAGTTACGCTATACCCTTGCAATGCCCAGGTATGCCAAATCATACAAAATGTTCCTTCAGTTGTCAGCATTTCTCCCTCAACCCTCACTGCTGTTGCCTGTTCATCCTGGCTGTTACACCAGGTCCCAGACGGTTCATCTCAGTCCCTTTCTTGCCCACCCAGCTACTTCCTTGCACTTGAACTCGACTCCTTGCCCTTCAGAGAGAGGCAAGTCCAAGTTTTGCAAACCATCACATGTGGCTTTAGGCATCTGAGCTTTAGAATGTAGAGACTTTCACTGATGGTTTATCCTGGGTTATCCTGTGGTTTTTCAAACAAAGCTCTGGGCTGTTTCAAGGTAGCAGAAATTCTAGGGACCTGACCATCATGTTTTCCTCCCAGCCTTCTCCGAGATAGTTAGGCTTATCCATGAGGATGCTGAAGGAGCAGTGTTCATTACGGAAGGGTGTGTATGTATGTATGCGTATGCATATACATGTGTTTATGTGTGTATGTGGACTCCTTGTGCTAGACCAGGTGCCAGCAATGGGGTATAGTGAAATGAACGCACACTGCTTGAATTTTTGGAAGTGCCAAGAGCCCTACAGTTTTGTTTGGCACTGCGGTTGCTCAGAGATTGGGAAATATTTTGTTGTCTTTTTGACAGTTAATACCCTTTGGCAGTGAGAGGTTTTGGTGGTTTGGACCTGAGGGGCATGAAGAGGACATTTTGGACTGGGGGCTGGCAAAGTATTTGCCAATAATTGTTCTACAGCATAGTAATGATATTAATAGGAAATGGCTGATAGTGTTCGACTCTAAGCAGCATGAGGATGAAGCAAGCCTTAGGAAATAAATGGGTAACAGTAGTGGTGTAGGTTGGTGGAAAGGACTGTATCCCTTAATTCTGCAGTGAGAGAGTGCAAACGGTATTCAACGTCTTAGAAAGTGAAACATATTAAAATATTTTTTTAAGAATGAATGCTGCAAATACCCTACTTGTGACAGTCGTGCGTATGGTCTGGAGAGATCTGCTGGGATGTTTCAAAGGTGAGTTCCCTAACTAGATGTGTGCAACAATGCCTGGTAAAGGAGTCTGATCTCCAAGCAATGTTTTTCAGTTACAGTGAAACAAAGGATCAAGCACAAAGGGCCACCAAAAGGAAGACGTGTAATATTTGCGTTACGCAGCCTTCAGGTTCCTGCAATGACAGCTCTGGAGCTTGACCTGCAAAGCATCACCCTGCACATTGCAGGCAATGCTCGCTCCTCTGACCCCACCGGCAAAGCTCTGGGTGGCACTGCTGGGGCCAGGTTTCACCCCTTCCCTTTAGCCTTAGGATGCTGCTAATGGCAGTAACACATAGGCCAAAAGTACAGGCTTTTTTTTTTTTTCCTGCAAAATAAAATAATGGCCCTTTTGCAGGAGGCCCCAGAAGCCCAGAAAAATCGGTTTCCACAGCATTGTGTGGGCTTCTGCACGGTGGAAGCCACACATATCTTTTGCTGACTTGTGCCCCAAGAGATTATGGTTTGGAATGTAAAATCGTTGACAGTAATATACGTTGAACAATCATTTTTTATTAGGAGGTTGAATGGTAGCGGTTAACAAATTAATCAGGGAACAGGGATACAAACATATGCCTTTATAGCTTATGGCATGGGTAGAACCCTTATTTTCTCCACTTAGTTAGCCTGTATGTTTTGAAAGGAATAAGTTATATGCTCATCATTTTTCTTGTTGTCCAAGATCCCAGCAACAAAACAGTAGGGAACTCCCATTACACATTTCGGCTCGAAAAGTATTCCTTTCTGCTCTCTGTAAAATGCACAGGTCTAGTGATCCAAGTTAAACATTACTGGAATTTCACCATAAGTCAAAAACAATATTAATTTTGAGCCCACATATTTTTCTTCTGGTAGGGTATAAAAGTTTAAAATAAGTACATGCTCCAGACAATCTGTACATGGTAGAGAGCAATGGATGAAACAGAGAAAGGAAAACAAAACAACACACACGTTTAACAACAGAACAGCAGCAAAGTTGGGTGGTATGGACTTTTTTGGCCTGATAGCAGGGATGAGAGATTTCCTCCTCTCCGTGGTCTGGGTCAGAGGGAAGCGAAGGCTGGCATCACGCCGCTGAGCCAGGGTGGAAGATTTTTGTCCCGTATGAATCTGCAGTCGGGGTTACTTCTTGGTGGGAAGCTCAGGGTTTGTTGCAGAATATTAGCATGGCATTTCTGAACTCCCGCATCCCTCACTCCCTCCCTGCACAGGAGACACCGCGCTGTTGTTTGTCTGAAGTCTAAGGACTGCCACAGCCATCTTTTTCAAATTAAAATGGCAATGTAAAGTTTTGTAAATGTTAGTTCTCCTAATTGACAGTGGCTTGTATAATTAAAATAAAATCACTAATATTTTCTCTTGTTTTCTTTTTTATCACTGAAGTTCATTTTTCAGTAACTCAGACAAGGTCTTCATTTTTATGAAGACCCATGCTGACCTCTAAATATCTGATTTTTTTCAGTGAGTGTTTATGCCCATCTGGTTTGAATTTAGCATTCTTATGAGTCATTTCACTTTGATAGGAACACTATGCTATAGAAAACTTCTTTTAATATTTTAATGTTTTAAATCAAACATTGCATAGTGCATTACCTAAGCCCAGCTACAATTATGGAAACCGGTGGGTTACTTTTCTTCATCAGACACTGTGTTTGCTCTCTTTGTGAAATAAATGTTTCTCATAGTAGAAAGGTCTACAAAGCACATGTGTTCAAGTGTTTTACCATCTTTTGCTGCCACATCCTTTCCCAGACTTAATAACAGCCTTTTTGCAAATAGCCTCAGTAGAGGAAGGATGAGTGATTCTATAGGAAGTAAGGATGCTCAGCACTTCCTTACATCTGACATTTAACCCAGGCAAAAGTGCTATATTTATTTTTCTATCAACACTGATTTTATTACTTATTATGTTCTTACTACATGCATTTCCTGATGTTAAAGATATAACCAACTCTTTTGGGCTTTTTCTTTTTGTGCAGGGAAGCTTTTAAATAGATATTTTAAGAAACTCCAAGTGATTGGCAAAAGAAAGGGAGGAAAATTGTCATAAGCAAGCCATTAAAAGTACTATGTTGTAGAGACCATTCTATTTCAAAATAAAATGTGAATTTGCTGGCATATTTTGTTGAGTTATAACTGAATCATCACATATAATAGAATGGGTCAGTTCCAAGTGGAAAACAAATGAAATATTTTAAAGTATTATTTGTTTGCTTTAAGCAGAAATATGTCCTAACAGGTTCAGACTCCACTTCCTTTCTTGACTATTAAAATACATGTCGTCTTTTAAGAAAACACAAAATAAAATAAAAAACTGACGTTTTCTGTGAGACCCCCAACTAAAAGAGAGTTAGTCTCTAAGTATGACTGAATTGCTTTAAACGAGATGAAAATTTTGGTACGTGATACAAGAAAATGTAAGAGATTTTCTTTTCCATAAACACAAACTGTTTAAGCAGTCACGTATTTTAAACAAATGTTTAGCAATTTTAGAACTTAACGTGTCTTCCCACATACATGCAAATTAGACTGACAGTTAAGTCTTTTCCCAGTTCATGGCCCTATAAACTCCTTCGAAGGGCCCGATTCTCCTCTCACTTCTATCAGGGTAAGTTAGGATTCAAGTAACAAAAGAGGGGACTTAATCTTCAAATGATCTTCAGCAGAAAATGCACAGTCACACCAAGAGGATGGAGCTTCGTGAGGATTCAAAATGATCATTTTGTATACACCTGTATGCTGGGTATATTTTATGCTGACCAGGGCAGCAGAGCTGCTAACGTACCTTAAGCAAGACTTATTCACTGCAGCAAAGACTATTTTTCAGCGCTGTGCGGATCAGACATTGTGCCTGTTTCACTATAGCTGTGTTTTAGGTAGGATTAAAAAAGGACAGGCCCATTAACAGAGGTTGAAATATAGTCCCTTCACTTTTATCATTCATAACATGGAATGATATGAAGAATGGAGCACAAAGAATACTTTTGTAGTTCACATTAGTCACATTATCATGATGGAATAATGAAAGAAGAAAGGATTTATTTTTAAGCACGGTTCAGAGGTGGAAGTGTTCTCTGACTGATGTCAGAATACAACACTTTTTAAAAATACTTAACCTTCATCAGTCAGACAAATAAAGACCCTTTCTAATCCATTTAGGATGTTACACTTTTCTTATCTCTTTCAGAGTAGATAATGGAAAACTTCAGCCTCGTTAAGAAATCTGGGGATGTTATATTATTGAATTATGATTTTGCCAATTTTCAATAATAATTTTTCCAGAGATTGCTGAACTTTCTTTACTCCGTTTGCAATGACAAGCAGCTAAATGCTTTCACCCTTTTGCTTATTATATGTATACTGCGGTGTCTGCTCATTTTCATGTGAAGAGTTCTAACATATCATGGACATAAGCAACATCCATCGCATGTACATGTATGGTCCCTGACATTTGGCTGGTGAATAGGGAGAGGTAGCGGAGAGGCTGCCCTTGGGAGTGTGAAAATTATGAGGGCTGTTAAGCAAAACACGGTTTGAAGGTCTGACTATTTTAACAGCTTAATGCAGATAGTCTGTTCTGATGCTGCCCAAGCTGTCCTTACAGCTCTGCATGTACAGTGCAGGAAGGAAAGGACACCCTGAGCCCCAGGCTGGGGTCCTCACCCGGCTCAGCAGGGCCTGGGACCCTGAACAGCCAGACACAGGTTATGCTGTTAAATTTGATTGAAATTAGCCAAAAGTTGTTTGTGAGGAGACTGTCAGCAGACAGACAATGTGGTTGCATCAACCTAGTTTCCTAAGGAAACTGGGTTAAGAAAGGAGGGTAATAGCACTTCCCGACCACATAAGGATGTTGTGAGAATAAAGTATTTCTGATGGTGAGGTGCTCAGGTGTTGTAGGGATGGAGACAATGCAAATTCCTAGACAACTAAATTAATTTTAGCATCTTTCCTTCTTCTTTGAAGTTGTGTACTACAACTGGTTACTTATGGGCATATCTTTGGAGCCAGAGGCTCTGCTAATACAGAATGTGTATGAAGTATCAGCAATAATGAGGTGGGAAGAGATTCAGATTTTGCCTGCTGAAACACTAAATGCACACGTGGCAAAACACAAGGAATCCTACTTATTTTTCCATGAGAAGAGTATGTTTAGAGTACAGCACTAACCCCTTTCTCCACAAAGTGCATCAATTAAAAGGAAACAAAAGTACTTTTTATATTGTTCATTGTAGTGTATTTCCTTTCCTTGAATTTCAAAAAGCTGTGCCTGGGTAATAGTGGGAATGGCTTTGCGGTTCAAAACAGAAGCAGGTTTGAGTTTCAGCCATGCAGAACAGGTTGCTGAACAGAAGGGTAAGCAGCAGCAGTAAATTGTTAAAGCTCAGGTTCATGGGGAGCCCAAACACTTCCGACAGGAATCAGAAAGAATTTGGGAAATTGTTCTGAGACAGAGCACCTCAAATCTGCCGCTACTCCACTGCCCGATGCCGCAGGGGATGAAACTCTGCAAGTGCTTCTGTTTTCCATTTCCAAACCCTGGGCAGACATATCTCAGCTCCTGCATGTGGGGAAGGTGGCCTCTGAGAGGCCTGGGCATGCAGGTGTCTGCCTTGGACTGAAGGCCACAGGGTATTTCTTCTTGTCGAGCTGTGCCTAACAAAACAGGTCTCTCACTAAACCTGGATTTTAATGCCCATCAGCAGCGGGATGGGGAGAGCAATGTGCTTCCCTGGGCTGGCTGTCCAATGGTTACCCCATGCTAAACCCCTGTTCAGTTTTCCATGTGCTCTGCCCTTGCTTGGGCAATACCTGTTGCTTAACAAAAGTAGAAATCACTTGGCCAGGAAGAAGGAGCTGGTACATCTTTGTGCTCCTCAGGATGGAGGAATCCAGGCATCTGCTCCAGCAGCTTTTTATACATCTTACCTAATGACTTGTCATCTATGAGGGGGTAGGAGCTGGGGCTGGTCTGGGCAGACAGGGAAATGGAATTTGACTGTTCCACATGCTGCCCATGCATTACTGTATAAAAAACGTAGCTGCCCCTGCCAGCTAGCTATTAAGGGCATAAAAAAGCAGGCTTGCTCTGCTTTTGAAGGAGGGAGGTTAGCCTCCGAGCTCAGAGGAGAGGGAGCTGTGGCATGCACCTCTTAAACCTTCTTTCTCCTCAGTGTGGGTTATTCTGGAGCATCTCCAAAGACCACTAACTCCCCCCTTGTGCTGGAGCTCAGCACCCAGGGAAAAAGTCTAGACTTCCTTATCCATAACAGGCATCTCAAATTAGGTGGTGCAAGCCCTGGCACGCGGTGATTTGGCCCTGCAGTGTCTGTGTTTGTTTAAAGAGCTATATGCTGAGCCAGGTCAGTGCCTATTGCATTAGTCATAACAAGCTTTCAAGATTATAAATGGGGAAAGTGCTGAGTAACTTGTGATTCAGCCTTATTATGATTTCTAAGTACATATTACTAATACACTCCCTGCTATTACACTACTTCCCCCTCGATCTGACACCTACACCCGTTCCCCACACAAAGCCGGAGCTGAGAAAGCTCCACTTATTTTCAGTAGCTGGTAGGAAATGTGAAGTTGGCTCATCCTCCACTCGGCATTCCTGTCACCCTCAGAACCTCCCTTGTTTTAAATTGTTTACTCTGTGCCAACATGGGTTTTTTTTAGAAAATAGTAATGACAGAAACCAGCCAGTTTCAGGCAAAGCTGCAGGTTCTGCATCTGCTGTATGTAGCAATCACTATTTTTTGCCTTTTTATTTACCACGAGTTATCCGCAAGATTTTTAAGGAAGGGTGAAAATTGAGCCATCAGGTGGTTTCTGTGGTAGAAGTTTGAATGTTTTATATATATATATAAAAAAGACAACCTTGTTTCTTTTGGCATTATCTTAGATGAAGTTAATGGTGGGTGGAGGCTTCCCGGGAAGGAAATGTGTAGGGGTAAAAAATGAAATTGTGGTGGGCCGCCACCCTGTAGGGCCTTGGTGGAAACCCTGAATAATTATCTGAATGTTTAGGGTTATGGAAGTTTGGGTCCTCTTCAGCAGGGGTTTTGCAGAGAGTGTTGCAGAGAAGCCTGTTTGTGCACCTTTGTGCTGGCAAGAACACCACCATCCTGTTTCCCCCCAAAGAGGGCAGACTTACTCACTGGAATTTGGTTTGACCGACTTCACTTACATTGAGACGCTCACTATGCCAAGAAAGGTCTCTTCTGAAGAAATAAATGTTCTATCTGTGGTAAGGACCTGTGGGTCTGAAGCACTGGGTGAAGTCGGGAACAGCGATGCCAGGCTCAGAGGGGTTCCCAGCACCCACGTAGCTCTTTCTCCCTACGTGGGGCTGTGGTGGCTTCCAGGATTGGAGGCAGAATCCTGTGGTTCCCTCAGCAGTCAGCAGAAGGAAAGCATCACCTGCAACCCCCTGCTCTACTTCTCCCACTTCCTCTCCAGGGGCTGCCGAGGGACCCTGAAGCGACCAGGCTCCTAATTCAGGCACCTCGGTTAAACACCTGAAGTCTGGGACCTGAAGCGCAGATGGCATCCATGACGGAAACCTCAGAAGTCCCTCTCCCTCCTCTCCAGCTCCACTGAACACCCGAGACCCCAGATTTTTCTGGCATGGTCCTAGTTTGGGAAGTCCAGTGCGTGGGTGGAGATGCTGCCAGTTTAGCATCATGATGAGAAGTCACTGTGGGTGAAGCCCTGGGGATGCTGAGGTGGACAGCACAGTAGTCTCACGAGGCAAGGGACAGAGGAAGGTTGTGGGTGCCCAGGCCAGAGCAAGGAACCTGCTGACCATGGGCATGGGAAATGCCACATCTGCAAAAGTGAGATTCAGCAGACAAAAGCAATTTTTAGGCATAAGCATCGTAATAATTGTGAGTTTATCTGGAAACACTGGTGCTGTTTGTCCTCATTAGCAAGGTGGCTTGGTGGCTTGCCCAGGAAAGAGGGAGATGTGTGATCCAGCTGCTCCTTGGCTCGAGGGACTTGAAACTTCAGCTTCTATAGCAAGGTGAGTACTTTGGCCACCAGGTTTAGGATATTCTAGAGCAAAGCACCTGGCTGAAGCTGCATGGAGATAGGCAAACCTCGTGGATCTGGAAAGACATCCTGCTGAAGAGAGCCTGTTTCTCTAATCTTATGGTAAAGGGTCTTGACTGGAGGCGAGGGAACCTGTTGGTGTGGTCCTTGCTTTCAGACCTCCATATAAATTTATTTTGGTCGTAGATAAAGACAAAAATGACATGGGAATCAGGGCCTGGGACACACCCCTTTCTGCCACCACTCCCACTGCACCACATCCACTCAGCTGAGCCTGGCACCAGCCTGAAGACACCAAGAGGTCCACTGGGAAAGGAGGCACAGGGATTACAGCTCTTCTCCTTGAGTCCAGACAGCCTCTGTGAGGAGAGAGATATCAGCACAATGTGCCAGCACCATCTTGGACACTTCAGGAAGACTTTTCCCAGCTACAGTCTCCCTGGGTGCTGGCAGTAGGTCCTCATCTCCATGGCAGAGGGGTGAGGTGTGCTGAGAACATGGCCAGGGATTAACTCTGGGCCACCCTGGAGGGGTAGGTGCTGACTTGAAATACAGATTAATTACATGCCTTCATCCATGGTTTGTAATCCCAGGTGGAAAGTGCCATTAGCTCTGCTGCGTATGGTCAGTGTTGCACCTTGCAAGAAGAATACAACCAGCTAGAAAAGACCTTCCCAACATCTGTTAAATGAAGGCAAAAGAAGACAGGAGCAAAAGTTAAAATTACATAAGAGAAGCCGGGGCAGTGACTCATCTGGAGTAAATCCATGCAGCCCTCGAAGGCTCTAGTGGTATCGCTCCGGTCTGCAACTGCTGGTGACCTGGGGGTGGGAGTGCATGGTGCAGGTCAGGGTGAGCAAGGGGCGGTACCTGAACCCTGTGTGTCAGAAGGTACAACTTCTACATGATATCAGTTGCTTCTGCAGTTCAGACAGACTGAAACGGTCCCTATTTCCTGTGAAAAATGAGAGCTTTCCATTTCATAGTTTTCATTTCACTTTCTTCAGAAGTTTGGATATTTTCCAGTGCGTGCTGGTAGCTGCCATTATGATGCAGATTCACGTGAGTCACTGTGCTGCCAAATTTAGAATTCATACTAGAAATGCCCAAGATCTTCTTTCTATTCTTTCTCCCAGTCCCCTGGACACTACACAAGCTTCCTCCAGATTTTATCCTGAGGTCCTCACCATACCACCTGACCTCCTCTTTGTGGTGAAACCTAGGTATTACAAAACATTTTGACCTCTGAGAGGTTAAGCAGGCAAGCTTACATTAAATCCAGAGACTTCTGGGTAAGCGCTGTCTGACAAAACCAGTTTTACGTATTTGCAGTTCAAGGTCTGGTTGGAAGTACCGTTCACGGAAAACAGAAAGGCAAGAAATTCACATTTAGGAGTGGAAGGTTCACAATCAGGTTAAGGATATGGAAGGAAAAATAACAGTAATGGTCTTAAGCATTATTGTCTAAAGGGTGTTCTCTCCCACAAATAATTAGTTGTGTGTGTGTGTGGTACATTTTGACAATTTAAAGTTTGTGTCTGTAATCCTGGATGAGATTATTTTCTGCGTTACCAGAGTGATCAGAGAGCATGCCTGGAACTGTCTGTGATAATAAGGTAAACCTTCGTACATGTGCTCTTCCAGGACTGTGGCCAGGGTAGCTGGCGATGCAGAGTACTGCAGGTCTTCAGGAAACTTGTAGCCTGCTTCCTTCCCTCTTTGCTTTTTTGAAGGATATATCACAAGGCCCTTGCTCTAGACCCAGCTTCAGCTGGAAGCATCCTTTCTACAGATGCAATTTGTACAAGGTTTTAGCACCCTTATCTGCAAAATAATCAAAATTATAGACAACTTACAGACTGTGTACTCAGCTGGGCATCCAGACCTCATCCTGAAGATAAGCTGTATCCATCAAAGGGATTTGAGGCTCAGCCCTGCTAATTGTGTTGCTCTTTATCTTACCACTATTTCCTCTAGCTTTTCTTCTGTGTGGTAGAAATCATTAAGACATTTTCGGGGCTTGTGCAGGAGTCACAGATCTATTTTTTTACCACTCTAGTGTTACACCTATAATGTAATAGGAACTGCAGTCTTGTTTGAATTACCATTGTGTTGCATTTGGATGCTGTTGTGTCTGGTGGTCAAAGCACTGGGAAAAGTAGCTCCTAATCTGTGAAACACATGAACTACATTCCTGTGACATTTAGAAATACTTGGCAGAGAGAGAGAGTGTTGACTGAAGGGGAGCACTGCACTGTTACCTTCCCTTATAGTTCGCTTTGTATTATGGTGGCTAAGAATGCTGTTGCATAAAAATTTTTAATTGTATTTCTTTTAGGCAAAGAGGCCAGTTGCTTTAGCATACTATTCTTCTTTTTCCTTTTTTTTTTTTTTTGTGCAGAAAGAATATACTCGTCACCACACACCACTGCTCATTTCCCGGTACGTAACTGACAGCTCAGATAGAGAGAACCTCCTGAAACTCAATGCAGGTAAAGATGACTGATCCTTTACTAGAAAGACCTTGACTGGGCTCTCAGGTTTTATTACCTATTACAATGTTTATCCTCTGGGAGATTGATTTCTTGAATTGAAAAATGTGGCAATATAATAACCAGTACTACAGCTATAAACATCTCTTTTTCTTGCTGAGGACAGAAGAGAAAACAAATCTTACATTCAATACTAAGCCCCACTAAGACAGTTTCAGATATGAAAAGGAATAACAAATCATAAGTGGGAAAATGGCAGAAAATTCAGAGCTGAACCCTAGTGAATACTCTGTCACCATGTCAGACTCTCAACTGTCCACGTCCTGGTGAGTTTATTTAGCCATAAGACCTTCCTCCACATGGAAGTTATCAAAGGTAACCTTGAACCCCCAAACATCTCCATGCACACTCCTACCAAGCCCCATAGGTCGTGATGGGATACGCCCTCGTGTCATGCCATAAAACCAAGTCTGACAGGCTGCAATACAGTGTTCTTGTTATTTTGGGCACTTTGATCAGAAAAACCACTGAAAGCTACTGTTATGACACAGTGCCCAGGCAAGCCCTGTGCCAAATACTTCGTGACAGGGCTCAAGCATGTCAGATGTGAGCAGCCTGCCGCAGCTCACCCAGGAACCAGGCTTTCCCCACTGCAGTACCCCGGGCTGCAGTTGCTGTGGGTAGCTCCTGATAATTTCTAACCTGAAGTAGTGTCTGTATTCTGGTTGAACAAGTCATGGGTCTCAGAGGTGGGATGGGCTCGGGAAACTGTATGTTCATTCTTTCATGGAAGCTCTGCACTCTATAGCCTGCTACCTATAGGTGATACTAATGTATGATAGGCAACAGCTATAACAGCATATAAATAATTATTTATGATAGGTGTATGATAGGTATATGATAGGTATACTATCTGTGTCCTTGCAAAAGGCAGAAGCAGAAAGCCTCAGCACCTCGGTTATTCCTAAAGGACACACACTTTGAAATGTTTTTTTCATGTTGCCCCTGTTTTTAAAACGATTAAACCTGCTCCTCAATCACACAGCAATTTGCCTGTGGTGCAGCTGGCAGCTAGCTATGAGCAGTCCTCATGGAACCAGCTGGTAACACAGACCCTGTTTACCTCTGGACAATGGCACTTGTGACCGTGGACCTTCCATGCTGTTGTCTGATGGATTTTATTTTCCAGGGTGAGACAGAGGCTTGATCTGAGGGATGATATGATGTCAGCGGAGGTGATGAGGTGTCTTTAGACTGAACAGGTAGTGGGAGGGAGAGGGGAGGAACTGGGCTATGGGACTCTCACCTTTCCTCTCCTACAAACACACACCAATCATTCATATTGGTTTTGTGTTTTCAAACAAAAAAACTCCTTTTCCTAATTTTTTTTAAATCCCTCTTATTAAGGAGGATAACAAGGATAACCATCTTTAGCTAAAAAAAGAGACTAGTAATCTCACAGCCTATATTATTGTACATATTTGATACCACCTAACTTGCACCAAGTTGCTAGAAGAAAGCTCTGTTTATCCTCATGCAGTGGTTAAGATCTCCCTGTCTCAGGGTTTGGTAGCCCTGGGCTTCAGGGGCCAGCTCTGATAACAGTGGTGTAACACTCACCGCTGTGTTTAAGAGCGTTTGTTACTGGGGATTAGTAGTTTTCCCATCGCGCCCAGGAGCCCCGGCCCCGGCGCAGAGCCCCGTTGTGCTCAGAGCTGCACGAATGTGCAGCGGTGTTGTCTTTGTAATGTTTCAGCTTGATCTGAAAAAAAAAAAGTGGGAGCCTGTGGGAGGAAGGTTTGTGTTGGCTGTAAACCAACACGTGCACAGTTTAATAACATACATCTATGTTCAGTGATTTCAGCTCTTATCTTTTAATTAGAACCTATAGGACCCTAACCCAATTTTAAACAGCTTACAAGTGCAGATTTTATAGTCTTACCTTTTATTTTCTTTGTACTGAGGTGCAGTAGTGAGAAAAATCACTGTTAAGGAAAAAGCTCTTGCAGTCACTATTATTCCTCAACAGATTTTAAGTTTTTCTACCAGCTTTCAAGCTGCTATTTCCAGGTCTGCCTAAATTAAACCTGGGAACCGAAGGATTTGACAAAAGTATGTTTTGCCAGTTTGAGAAGCCCTATCCTTACGAGGTCTTCAATTACATTAATTAATTAGTCATATAATTCAATTCACACAGCTGAATAGACCTAATTAAAAATAAGTACATTTACAAGCTATCTTGTTACGAAAGCATTAAGGGTAATGAGTTCATTAAGCTCCATGTGAAGACATTATCAGGCAGAGGGTACAGGCTGCAACATGTTGGAGACACTTGCTGCCGAGGAAAGGAGGCTCTGCCAACAGAGATAGCCTATCTGCACCAAAAGCATTTACTTCAAAGATCACAGATAACACTGGAGGGCTTAAAGAGCGTGTATTTTTAAAATGTAAATAGGAGGACCTGGTGGGCACATAAATTGTATAACACTCATAGCATACCCTCCGCACTGGCTTATGGAAGAAAAGAGGTTAAGAGTTAGCAGGTTACATCACTCCCCCTATTTCAAAGGGGTTTTCTGCTTGTAGATCAAGTCCTGTTAGGACAGGAGAGCCTGGATGTGCTTACTCATTGAAATAGTATCATAAGGCTGAAATAGCAGCTACACACCCCATTTGTCTGAGTGCCCCCTTTTTGTGAGGTTAGTCCCAAAATGCTTGCCTGGTAACCGAAGCAAATAAAAGGTGGCTCACAACACTGTTGTGCTGCTTTTAAAATTGTGAACTTTCGGAGAAAAACATTTTTTCAGCTCACAATAACATAAAAAGCTTTATGGTAATACTGAAAACGGGATTTATTTTATGATATGCAGGACTGATAATTGATTCTTTAAAAGTGTGCTGTGTTTTCACATGAAATATTAAAATATTATGTGCTGAACTGGCAGACACAGGAAATTTTTAATATGCTGAAATAAAATGTGCTTAAATAACCCTCCACAATACTCTTGCATTCTTTGCTTTGCTTATATTGAGAACCAGCCGTCACTTTTAAGTTTAATAAGTTTCATATGTTTTGTAGAGGAACTGTGTTTGGTTAATTCTAACCTTTAATTAGTAGCCTCTGGATTGGTGTATACCCCAGGCACGGGGATGTTATTAGTGTGAACTGAAAGCTATGTGTGTTACTCCATAACAGATCAAAACAAACCTTGTATGCTCTGACAGCATTAAACCCCACTGAGACCTGGTGCAGGATATGGTTTTCCACTTGCAAAAGAAAATTGTAATTCACAAGCCTTTGCCAGATGTTGTCCCCCCGATACTTCAGCTTCATTACATACCTACCGAGTAGGTGGTCACCTAAGGTAAAGCCAACTGTGCCCTGTTAGAGCACTAGCTAGACTAAATAATTTCTCCAGGGGTTTTTTGTTTGGGTTTGCTTGTTTATTTGTTTGTTTTAAACCCAGTAACAATAACAAATATTAAAAGGACGTGCTGGAAAATGGCTGTTTAATACGAATAGAATCCCATTGTTTTCTGAGGGGAATGCAGACCCATGCTCATGTTGTCTTATAGAGAGAAGACTTAGAGGCTTGAAGGAATCTGCCGAGGGCTTTGCTTCTGCTGAAGGATGTCACTGCAGAGCACACTGTACTGCCAAGTGCTGCAGCAGCACAAATGCGTGAGTCAGACAGGACGAAGAGGGCGGGAGATCGCAGCAGAACACTTTGAAAGTGGATTTCAGAAGGCATTTTTTGTTAAAGATAGAGGACCAAAAAGAATTGTCCCCTAAATGAGAAAACAGAGCATATCAGTGGCTGCTCATCCCTGGCATTTTATTAGCGTGTAGACAGGTGACACAAATGTGTACTGCTATCAAACTGTTATCAGATTTTAGCTGGCCAGCAAAAATCATCTATGTTATCTATACAAAATTAAGAAAGATTCCCTCTCCTCCCCACCCCCCCAAAAAAAGTAAGTTTAAACTTGTCATGGAAAAGAGAAACTTCAACAAAAAACTTGTATTCAGCCTTTCCCCAGATTTACTTTGGTAACAGCTTTGGTGACCCTGCCTTGGTGTCCTTACACATTCAGCTGTAAATACAAAAACATCCCTTACATGTTGTAAATGTTACTGTAACTGCCGTGGTCCAAGAATACAAGTGAGGTAGGATTGTGGAGAGAAATTAAAATTAAAACTATGTTCTATCATTGGAAAATGTGGAATAATTTTTACACTTAACCTTTTTCAGTAATTTTATGTGAATTTCTGTAGGTAAAAGGAGAGCTTTCCGTTTTAGGATACGCAGATAGCTTTTGTTTGTTTCAGGAGATTTTATAAGCATGGCAAGTAATGACTACACAGTGCATTTTATACATAAAAAGCATTGAGATGACTTAAAAAGAAATTTTTTCCTGGCTTCTGGACTTTTTGAGAAGAATTAGATAAATGTTTGACTCTGAATGTCATAAGATACTCCGATACGACAACTTGAAGCCATAGAAATCTTATCTGCTACCATGGTGGAAACCAGCCTGTGAACATCAGACGTTCAGTGACATGCTTACAGGATCTATTTTTGACCACCCTAATGTAAAGCATTGTGATAAAAGGGCAGGTCCTGCCGACACGTTGGCACATGAGATGAAGTACAAATACTGGTGGTACCACACAGAAGTCCCACACAGAGTTTTCCTTCCAGGAGCAGCTCGATGGACCCGTGTGTGCAGGCATAGGTGCCCTCCTGCAGGACCAGGCCTACCTGAAGGCAAATGAGACTGCTTTATTGAGTGTTTTGGTGCTTGCCTGAATAATTTCTCAAGAAATGTATTGCAGCAAGTATATTTCTTCTGTAAAAAGCCTCATGTAGCTTTAGTTCTATTGACAGGATCCTCCATCAGGAAAGTCAATAGCTGTCATGGAAGTGATTTAAAACTAGTCACACAGCAACTCCTTGCTATTTTATTCCAGTACACAGACTGCAGTGTTATTTCTTTGTCTAGCAGTATCACACTGGCGACCCATTTTGAGTAATTGCCCCATTTCATGCATTTTGGATTTAGTGGTATCACACCCTATGTCCATGGAATTGAAGAAAAATATCTTCTCTTTCATCAGCAGCGAGAGCAATTTATTTTTCTGAACCTGACTTTTGAGAGTTTCCAGCCCTGAATTTTGTGTGTGAACAAAGCAATAAAATTTACAGGCTAACCTGAGCTAAGCTTTGAGGTTTGAGAAGAAGTCTGAAAAGCCAGGGTAGTTTTTTACCCCTTATTTCCCCTCTTTTCTCTTCCTCTTACTTTTTAATAAACAGACCGAGGCAAATCTGCCAACTCCTATTCCAACAGCCTTTGCAACGTACGTCTTGCTCTACAGGTAAACATTGTAGGTCATGTTCTTTGAAGCATGTTATCTTCCTGGCTTAATCTCTTATTTAGATGGGTGACTTTCAATTCCTTGTCAGAAATCTGAACAGCATAAAAAACCCAGTTCTGGTCAAAATTACAGATCAGCTGGAAGTTCACATCTAGTCGCGCAGGATTTCCTCTGGAGGACTGACTGACTGACTGAATGAGAGCCATTTTATTTGTCAATTATGTTGTTTGCCTCCAGAGGATAATAGCCAAGCAAATTAATTAGTGAAAATAAGCCACAAAACCATCAAAACATTCAGGCAAAGCTTCACTCAAACTAACATGTTCAATGAAACAGAAACTTGGACTGGCAGCTCAGTGTTTTTACACTATTTGTTGATTCTACTGACAGCTTTAATCATTGCTGAGCTGACACTCCGGTGATACAAATGAGTAAATAAAATGTCAGTTTTGCTTACAATGACATTGAACATAACTGTTCAGCCTTGACAGGTCTATATTTGTAGACAAGAGAATCACTTCTTTTCTGCAAGAATAACACAGCTAAAATCTGCACAGCTACCACATACATGTCCTGTAACCAATAGAAGTCAGTTATTTTTATTTGTGAGGTTTTGACAGAAACTAATGGTGTCATTTTTTTCTCCCTAGTCAGAAGGGCAGAGCAGCCGCAACGTGCACCCAGCTCTAGATCTCAGAGCAAAAGTACTACCTCACCGAAACCAATGGGAATCTCACCCTCAGCTCCTGTGGGCTCAGCGCTGGCTCTACGCTCGGTTCTAAGGATTACGTGAAACTCTGGGTTTTTCTGCGAAAAATCCTGTGTCAAAGAGGTTCTTTGTTTAAGGCATAACCTGAGTTGTCTGTCAAATGTGGGCCCCGATCCAGCAAAGCACTTAAGCACATGTGTAGCGTTGTTGAAACCAACGGGACTACCGCTCACATGCTTAAAGTCACGCGTGTGTTTAAGTGCTTTTGCCGTCCTGAAGCCTTGCAGAAGTCCTTTATATCATGTTGATTTCAAAGCACATTTCGTTATTACATCACCGTGCTGTTCTTGGCAGGGAATGAATTAATAAATGAGACAAGGAGAGGTCCGGCAGGAGCTGCCGGGGGAGTAGGACACTGCATTCCTTTCAAAACAAGGCCGTGGCAATAAGTTTTCAGGAGACATGAATCAGCCACGTAGGCAGTTATAAATAACGTGGCGCAGCCGGGCCGGGTGACATACCGCTGCACTATGTATATTGCAAGAACATATCGATACTGGGTACTTTGTGTTTTTAATCTTCCCACAGACTTGGCATCCACCCACCCTCCCTCCTAGGCCAACCGGAGTCTGTTCGCGGGGAGAATACACTCGCTGCTTCTCTCTTCATGGGATTTTAATGCTATTATTCCACGAGCTGGGATTGTATGGCTGGGGAACTGCACTGTTGTCTATGCCACGCTATTGGCATGCAAGTGCTCTACAGACATATTAAAGCCAAACTACCTCCTTGAAGTGGAGAGTATCTTCCCACAGTGGGAAGCATAGGGCTGGGTGGAGGAATGTGGATGCTCCCAAAGCACGTGAGCTGATCTTTCCTAGAGAGGTACTCCTGAACCCTGTGGCCACATGTCTGTTGCCGTTTGGGGACTGGGCTTAAAGGTGAACTTCTCTCATAGGCACAGTCCAATTCAGATCATGCATTCTGGGGAATCAAGCACCCTACCATTGAGACATGACCACGCTCCACCTTAGCAGCAACCAACCTCGCACTCCGCGGCCAGAGGGTTGACTTGGCAGCCGGGGCCATGTCTGTTGGCAAGGTTTCAGAGCCCGCATGGCAGACAGCCCTGTCATAGCACTGCTGTCACAATGACACATCACCAGGGCTTGCAAGGCACAAAGGGATCTGCAGGTAACATCTGCTTTGGTAGGAATGGTGGCAAAAGCCACGTTGGTTTCTCCAGTGTCTGATGGTGGTAAGCCTGTTTAGGAAGGGAGCAGCTAAATGGAAAAGAGTGAGCCATTTGGAGAATGGGGCGGGAAAGAGAACACAGGTGTGAGGAGAGGAGGAGAAGGAGGAGGAAGGGAGCAAACAATTGGTATATGAAGGCAATGTCCTCGGAATAGCTGAAGGTACCTTTTGGGACCTCTCACCAGGCAACTACTGAAGTGAGGATGGGGGCTGGGGTGCAGCTGTGCTCAGCCGTGACAGTGGAAGCACATGCTCCATGCTGTGGGAAGAGGGTGCTGGGGGGGCAAATCTGGGAATGGACATGTGGTACCGCAAAGGCTCTGGTGTGGTGTTATCTGGGAAAGGCATCAGTGCCCCTTTCACTTTGCCGGGATTGAGTTAAACACAACTTGTATTGATCACACGAATGGAAGGGAACAACAGAAGCTATGGAGCTTTCAAAGTCTTCACCCACAATAAAATGTAGATAAATGGTACAAGTCTAGTACTTCTTCCCTTGGAAAGTTTCTTTTAAGGAAGCCACTGTGCTACAGATACTGACAAGCAGTTGGAAGAAAAAACTTGGAGTACTGTGGAGTCCAGCGGGAAGAGGGGCCAAGCTCCCTGTCAGAGACTCAACTCCATATGCCTTTTCTGTTGAAATCTGCAAAAACTTGGTAGGAAGGACAAGGGATTTATTTATCATTTCATCTTGGAATTCTAGCAGTTTGGCCCTGTTTTTCATTTTCTTGCACTCTTTTGATTTGTTTGCTTATTACTGATAGCTTATTTTAATGCCATTCATGACCAGAATACAACAGATCATGTAATTAAATTTAAACAAAGTAAAACCAACTACAGTTTTCTAGTCTGAAAAGGGGCATGATTTAGATTATTTCCTTGAACCAGGACCCAATGTCCCCTTTGATGAAAGTTACAGGAAAGCTCTCAGCAGCAGCTTAAACACACACTGCCAAGCTCGCAACAGAGAAGGAGAACTCGCACACTTTCAAGAGGATGTTTTGCATCCTGTTATTCCAGCAGCATGCGGCATTGCTGTTATCATGGAGGCAGAATTGCTGCTTTTCATGGGAAAACTCATTTGGAGATGGGCTATAATCATTTTTTCTGGTGCATACATTGCACAGGGCTGGGACTTGATGCAAAATGAACACCTAACCCAAAGCCCTGTGTAGCCAATGGTAAACTTTCTGTGATTTCTCTGGGATTTGGATCGATTTCTCTGCCTGTAATTGCTGATATAGGAGGAATGTTATTTTTGCTGTAGTACTTGAATTAAGAATCAGAGCTATCATTTGATCAAGCTTGTTGCAATATGTTTGCTAGCAAGAGACTTAACTTCTTTGAAGGATTTAAATCTGCTAAACCATCTGGGAAAGCAAAGATAATGCAAAATGTAATTTTAATGTATGTAAATGTAATGCAAAATGTAATTTTAATCAATGTCAGAAGTGAACTACTTTTTACAATCTGATTCTTATCTACAATTCTTACGATTAATGTACTACAGCTTTTACATTTCTTGGTTTAGGACAGCTACTTCCCAATGATTCTCCTTTTAAAAAATGTTTCAGGAGCGAGGCAAGAAAATGAAGAGCTGGTGATAATAGACTGCGGGATATGCATTATGCCTGCCGCCTTCAGCTTATCTCTGTGTGTGCTGTTCTGATGTGGCTGTGGCTGTGCTGGGTAAGGGGTTACCACTCCAGCTTGGCCCCTGCGGTTCTTCACTGCCCTCCTGCAGAGAGCAACTCCAACAGATGGGTGTATTTAGCTTTTTTCTTAACTCATCGGATCTCATTTTGAGCAATTTTGAGTTGCAGGTCCTGGCTAGTGCGGTTTTTTATCTGGAGCAGCTTTGGGAGCACTCCCCAAGCAGGAGCTGCCTCCTGCAAGTGATGAGGATCTTGGTCCTATATCCTTGTGCCTTGCCATCCCCATGAGCTCCTTGGCCATGGGTTGCCTGCGTGGGGCATTATCCACCCTGGAGCTTGCTGGCAACACCAATTCCAGCTGCTACAGCTGCAGGAAGGGCTATGGTGATGACTGTTGATCAAGCTGAACCTGTGGTGGTCTCACCAGCCAAAAGGTCAAAGATGCTGACAAACTGCACCTTTTAAAAATCACTGAGATACCTAATCTGTGCCACCAGAGAAAAATCAGATGTGACAAAACCTCTTGGGATCCACACAGGGGTTTTAACCCTCTGTGTGAGTTGAGGCAAATGGCTCTATTCAAGAAGGGTGTCTGGCAACTAAGGTTAGAGGAAGGAAGCATTAATTTAGGTAGAGGATGTCAGTGCATGGACAGGCTGTGGGTAAAATTGACAGCACCTCCCAGAAAGAATTGGTTGTTATACAGCGGTAGAAATTGGGGAGGGCAGAGGTCTCCTGGGGGGCAGGGAAGGCAACTCCTGCAGCCACAAAGCACACGGGGGCAGGGAGGGGGAGAGCACCTGGTCACTATTTACCTCTCTCCTGCTTCTTCTGCCCTCTGCTCCGTTTGGCTGTGAGCAGTGGTGGTGTTTATCGCTTTTCAAAGTTGGCATTTCTTCTGCATGACACTATTTACTCTGGGTGTAGGAGGAGCTGACCCAGTGATTATCCTAACGGACCGAAGGAGCAGAAAGTCAAGTTTCAAGCTATTGCTGTGACTTAAGAAACATGCAAGGCTTTTGCCTCTGGACATAATCAAGTCAACGTGTTCAGTATTGGTTTATGCTTAAAAAGCAAACTAAAAGCAGATGAAGTGTATTTATAGGCTCATCAGCCAATGAATGGATGAAAGGGAAAAAGAAATTAATGGGAAAATGTCAGCCAGGATAGAGGAGGGACTCACTGTGAAGTTCATGTCCAGACCAACAATTTGGAGTTAATTCCAAAAACCAGGGTATCTTGAATTACAGTGGAAGAAAAATTGACGCTTTATCAACTCTGAATTTAAAAATAAACCAGTAAAAATAGCCTAGCACAGAGGAGATCCTTTTGCCAGACTACCTCAGGCTGGGAAAGGCTAAGGGCACTTAGGTCTGGCCACTTGCAAATGTGTGGCTTTGATTTGAAGCTCAAAATCTTAAATAAAAAAAGGGAACATAGAAAGCAATGTTATAATAACAAAGCCTAGGCTCCTTTACATTCCCCAGCTTCAGATAAACCTGGGTATAACTCTGACAGCGACGAAGAGGAAAGAACAGTGGAGGAGTAAAATACCACTTCTCTCTATCTTTGCTTTTTTGCTCTGCAGAAATTGCTGCTTTTTGTGTAGGCAAAAATCTCATATTTAAAAGCTATTTTCGGCAACATGAAATACAGGAACAAGTAGAAAGAAACAACAGCCTTGTTAATTGAAATGTGAGGGCAGGCTAGTAATGCAAGATACGATCACTGAACCATGCCTCTTTTAAAAATGATTTAGGGAGTTGAGAAGAAGACTTTACATTTCATAAAAATCTCATTGTCTGATCTAGTCCGGTATTTAAGAGAAAGGGATATGAGGAAAGCAGCATAATGAAACCCAGCCCAAGGAGGCCAGACTAGAACAAAGGAGTTGCTGTTGATTTCATGTCAAGCTTTGCCACGGTTTGACTCTGTGATCTGGAGCAAGTCTTTACGTCCATGCTGCCATCAAAGGTGTGATTGCAGCTCATATAATCATGCCCTCGAGCTCTCTTTGCATCAGTTTAGCCATCTGTACCAGGGCCATCGTTCACTTTTACCTCTTTTAAGGGCTGTAGCAATGACTGACGTAATCCAAGTTCGCAAAAGCTTTTGTGGTCCTCTGATGAAAAGCATGGAAATGCAAGACACTGTAATATTTCTGCTCGTTGAGCCTACTGATAGAGGCATGCGTCTTGCCACTGGAGGAATCCTTTAATAAAACAAAATCCGTTGCTCATCCACTTTCTTCTGGCTGCAGAACTGTTGCTGTGAATTGACGCAGGCTTAAAAATGTAAGCCAGAGCACAGAACTGAGCAGTGATACACATATATATGTTCTTGGCAGTGCCTTGATGCAGATCATGACCATGATCTGTTTAGTGAATGAATATTATTTAATGGTCTCATCCGGTGTTGATTTAAAAAAGAACAAATTGGAATATTTGTGCCCAAATGGCAACTATGGGAAGATGACTCAAAACCAAACCATTCCCTAATTCTGGTAGAACTCAGGGCTAGAAGCAGCCCCTTGAAATGGCTTTAAATGAGCCCAAGTGGAGTTTACACACTGGTGTTCATAATACAATTCATGTTCCAGAAAAGTAATAATGGAGAACACACGCACAATAGAGGCTCAGTGCACGAAACTTGTAACGTATTATTTGTGAGGAATATTTCTTTAAAAATGTAGAGCAGGAGTATCACTTATCGTTCCCACATGGAACAAGTGGTGAAAAGGTTGTGGAAATAATTTTTATTGTTATCATATGTTTTCCCTAAATGTTGCTATAGGAGTAAACTTTTTTGGTATTACTTACAATATGCTATTGTTTGACATCCAACATTACGCTTACGTTTGAATAGCTTACCCTTGTAGCATCCTTCTTGTCCTTTGTTGATTAAGTCTGAGATAAATATACCATTGTTTTCATGAAGATTTAAAAACTATTCGGTCTCCTGCCGGGTGAATGAATATTAAAAGAATGGCAGGAGCAATCTTAGTGGGATAACCCAGTCAGCCAGTTGTTCTTCAGACAATCTGGGTTTGATGTTCCAATCTAGTTTCCTTCAATTCCTGTCCCCCAGAGTGGTGCACCCAACTCCCAGAATCACTGGCTTGACTGTATGACTTTCTGCTACCCAGCTCCACCAAGAAGGGGGAATTTGCAATCTGAAGCAGGTTGACCAGATTTGGGGATGAGTAAAACTTCTACAGTTGGTTTCATTTGACTTGTGTGATCAAAATGAATCACTGTGGATCTTCCATGAAAGCTGATCAAGAAAGTTATGCTGAAAAATGTGTATGTAAATCTCTTGCAGAATGCATTTCAAGTTTTGGGAAAATGCAACTTGGAGATGCAGGGGAGGAGGTAGTTTTTAACATCCCATTTTTCTGGTTTTCAGGGGACCACCTGAAGGTTCAGAAAATCAAATACATGTATTTTGATGGGTTTTTTTTTTCCACTTTCACATGAAAGGCATAGCAGGTCACAGTTTTATCCTTGTGAAACGGCTGCAGTAAGCCTTGCAGACATCCTTCGCTACATCCCAGATGCTGAGAAACAGTTGAGTTCTATGGATGTCAATGGATATATGATATCAAACTATATTTTTAAATATATTCAACCCTAGAAAAAGTTAAGAAATCTGGTACCACCTGACACAACTCCTCTTCACTCTTTCCAGTGTGGGAATCAAAAATACATTTCTTATGCTTAAAGAGATATGATGCATAAATACAAAGATAAACAGACATTAAGTTATGTAAAGGAATCAGTGTTTAAAAAGCTCAGTGAGCCTCCAAGGGCTTTAGAAGAACTTGAGGCTCTCCAGACACTGGTGGGGTCACTGGATGAAACACAGAATCACAGTATGGTTCTGGTTGGAAGGCACCTCTGGAGGGCATCATGTCTACTCTCCATGTCCCTGCAGGGCCACCTACAGCTGGTTGTCCAGATGGCTTTTGAGGATCTCCAAGGATGAAGACCCCATCTCTCTGGGCAACCTGTGCCAGTGTTCAGTCACCCTCACAGTAAAAATGTGTTTCCTGATGTCCAGGAGGAACCTCCCGTGTTTCACTTTGTGTCCTTTGCCTCTTGTCTTGCCACTGGGCAGAGAGCCTGGCTCTGTCCTCTTTGTACCCTTGCTTTATACACATTGATGAGATCCCCCCTGAGCTTTCTCCAGGCTGAATGGCCCCAGCTCTCTCAACCTTTCCTCACAGGAGAGGTGCTCTAGCCCCTTCATCATCTTTGTGGCCTTTGGCTGGACCTGATCTACTATGTCCCTGTCTCTCCCATACAGGGGAGCCCAGGGCTGGACCCACCACTGCAGGTGTGGCCCCAACAGTGCTGAGTAGAGGGAAAGGATCACCTCCGTCACCCCACTGGAAATACTGTCCTTTTGTTTTATTGACGTAAATGTTCCTTTTGAACATGAAACAGAACTTTTTGATCATTTTCCAGGGATAAAAAGGGCAGCATCCGTCATACACACACACACACACACACAGAGAAAAAAGTCCTTTGTTGCTCAACACTGGCTTAGCCTGACCATGGTCTCCCAGGCACTGGGGGTCAGTCCAAGAAGCTTTAAGAGATTAGGTCTTGTGGAAAGGGTAAGTGTAGGTGAGGTAATAAATATTTCACTGATCATCTCAGAGAGAAGCAGTGCAAGCCAAAGGAGAGAGCAACCTGCTGCATGGCCCTGCTGAGGCCTTTTTACCTCTCTAGGGCTCCTTTTCCCTTCACACATACCTCCCTTGCCATGTGTCTGTAGGAAACCCTTAGTGCCAAGTGTGCTGGTGTGATGCAGAGAGTTTCACCTGGTATTGCCTGTATTTGCTACTATGCAGTATATCTTCATAGACCAGGCCTCGTAGTACAAAAATGCAAAATAGCAGGAAAAATTCCCTGGAATCTGTCCTGAGACTGCTACTTCCCCCCTTTGAGTGGCACAAAGTGAATTGGTGTTGGGGCCAGCGGCACAGAAATCCACATCTCTGCAGAAGGAGTTTGCTGTTTTAGCTGTGAATTACGTGCTGCTCTCTGCTATGTGGGCTAGCGTCCACAAAAAAAAGGGTCGAAAACCTGGCCGAGCCCACAATCACATTACACGTAGCTTCACGTCGTGCCCTCTGAGGTGCGCCGCGGATATTTTGTCAGAAAAGCAGCCACTTGTGTTGAAGTGTAGTGATTCAATAAAATTACATCAGCCTTTAAAGGCAACTTGCTTTCAAATAATGGTGCACAGTGTCAAAAATATATGTTGCATAGCTTACGTAAAGTTTTCATCTCATTTTCAGTAACCGTTTAAACAGAAATGTTTCATTTTAGGTAAATGTTAACATTATGTTAAGCTGTATTCTACTTCTGTGTACTAACAAAGGTCATGAATAGAGTAATAAGTGTTTGAGGTTTGCAGGATTGCTTTGATGTAAATTCTATTTGCCACTGGTATTCTCCATTTACCACATATATCCCCGGAGAACGGCTTGCCTGCATAGCTCATAAATTTGTTATAAATCATAATGCTTCTATTACATCATTTCCAACCTATCCAAGCTAAAAGCACAATGTGATTTTTTTTTTCCCCTATGTGAATTTTCCAGTTTGGTGGCATATCTGCTGCATAATAAATTCCAGACAGCCATTCTTTCATGGTATATCTAACGTCTGCATTTTGGACCCAATCTAGTTGATTATTGAAAACTGTGGGAGTTTGCCAGCGGTTACAGCAGGACTAGAACTAGGTCCTCTCTGCATCTTACTTGCCTTTGTTGGAGCAGCATGCTGGTTTGGAACCAGCTTCTAATGAGAGTGTATCTGGAGCTGCAAACATCAGATGCGTTAATTGTCTGCTGAAATGCTGGTTTCGGTGCCAGCAGTAAGCGTTGGGCTTCTAATTCAATGCTGTTTGTTTTCTTTTATGATTTAGTGCCACAAAATGAGGAAAATGAGTGGCAAATGAGGAAAACGTCGGCTTGCCATGAACAGTTCAGCAATATGGCAAAATAATGACAGCGATGCACCGTATTTCTGTTACATTTCGGCTGCGCATACTTTCACTCCAAAATAGGGAAGGGAAAAGAAATTATGTGATTTTTATGTCACAGTATTAACAACAGTAGGTATTAAATCTTGTTGAAAGATAAGTCTGCTAGCCAAATAAACTGTAAAGTGCAAGCCGCCATTTCCAAACATTTCTATACACAAGTTTTAGTCTCCAGACGTGCATATTCCATTGAATTCAGTGGAATTATCCATGTGCATTCAGTTATTCAGCTGTGTGCCTATAGTGTTGGGACTTTGTTTGGTAGGAAGAGGAAAGCTGAGATAAAACGGCTGTTTTAAAGTAATTCAGAATTACTTTAGCCTAAGAACAGCAAATGCATCAAAGTCATAGTAATCATGTGCTCTGCATTTGACCAGTGGCATAATTTGGTGTTTACATCTGAGTCTACCTGGTTTCTGTTCATCCTTGATAACAATGTAATGAAGAATAAAACTAACTAGAACTGCCTGAATAACAAAAGTGTATTAAAAGAACAATCTCTAAAAGTGAACAGGTACAGTAAAAGTTTCATCTTTCATCAAGATTTGTATACAACTCATTAAGAAACCTAATTGGGTTGGGGGGGCTTGGTTGTTTCAGGCAGTAAAATAGTGGAAGTAGCTTCACAGGGTTATTTATGAAAATGTGTTCCAAAAAACATTGAAATATTAATTTTTCAAGTCTTCATATCTTCTTGTCTCATTCAGCCCATGCAGCACAAATCCAGCAGCATTTAGAATTAAAAATGGGACAAGTTGCCTCAGGTAGTGAAACCAGGGAAAAAAGCTGTGATGAAGGAAGCAGAATTGTATAAAAGGCAAGGCTTTTTAATTAATATTTTGGTCTTGTGAGGTGGTCAGGAATGTGCAAGGTCTAGAGACCTTTTGTGTTTCAAGACGAGAGCAGGCTTGCAGAGGGCTCTCCAGAGATGAGTCTTTGCAATGCAGCCATCAGGAGAAGGCTGCCTATGCCCAAGGGTTTTCCAGTGAATCCAGAGCAGGGACAGAATACACCATGTGCTAAGCACCACAAAGACAAAGGGAACCCCACGGAGTCCCTTTTTCACCCCCACAAAACACCCTGCAGGAATTTAAAAAGACGCGCACAGCAATGGGTCAATTAGGTACATTTTTGCCAGCAATTTCCCGCGTATAGCCAAGCTTCATTTAAAACAGAAGTCTCCTATCAAGGAATCCTTTGAAATTATTTACTCTTTTATGGTTGCAAAGTATGGCAACATAATACCTTTAATGGAAACCCAAATAAACGGCATATGCTGCGAAGTGTCTATGAGCAGGCTTTATGGCTTGAATTCTTACGTCACACGCTGGTTACAATTATGACTCCAGCAAATGCCTTGGGGACGTAGAAGAGCATATATAGAGTTTTAACGAAGGTATAAACTGATAATGTTTATTTTAAAAGTATATTATCACGCTGAGAGAGAAGGCGGGGGAAATGTCATAAATAATGAAAAGATTTATTGTTGCAAAGTGCTTTACAAGTGTTACAATATATTAAAAAATAGTGGTCCCCAATAAGGGCATTGCCTGCATGGGGCCATCCCATCAGCTCGGCAGCGAGCGCCACAAAGACCTCGTACATTGGGGTTAAGTGGCAATGTGATGATCTTCAGGCCGATGGCTTGAGGCCTTGAGCATCTACCCTTGGGCTGTCTGGTCCAAAGGGCTTACACAGAAGTTTAGGGGTTTACGCAGATGGGGACATACGGGGCACATTTGGGCGTAGCCCTGCCCCTTGTTGGGAAAAACTGTCATTAGCTGTGATGATGCAGACCTTGACATCTTTTCAAGCCTGCTTGGTGCCAGACCGTAACCAGCCGTTAGTCCTTGGTGGGAGCCATTTTCTGCACATATTGCCAAGTCAAGACAACAGTATGTGACTGCTTCAGCTGGAAATGTTTTAAAACCAAGTCTGGTGTGGCTCAGTGTTCTCATCCTCTTCCCATCTCATACTATGCTCATCTCCTTTTTTTGTTTTAAAATCTTATTTTCACAGTACTAGAAACATGATTTATTTTTCCCATTAACAGCTGAAATGAAATTCCTTTACAACATAATAACTATTCTATGTATAACCTTTCTCTCCCCAAAACTTTAAGATCCCACACTGTTATGAGACTATTCCGCAACTGACGTATTTATGATCAAGCATTTCTTGGCTATATTTGGGGTGTGTTTAGCTGTTTCAATATGTGTTCAGGCCCGATATGCTCAGCAATTGAACAGTTGTTGTACGTGAAGAGCAATCACTTTATGAACAGCTTTAGTGGCAGCTTTCCAATGGCGTGAGAGAGTCAGACCACTGCCGTTTTGGTATCCTGCTCTGGTCCCACCTGGCAGAAAATGTTGGGAAGGTGCATGAGTGTTGACCACCATGGCAGCTCTGGGGCCAAGGAAGCCACTCTGCAGCCGATGAGGGCAACAGAGAATTTTTCTCCTGCTCTGAAAGAAGGAATCTAGCTGAGCTCATCACTCAGCCCTGGGGGGAGGCTTACGATCCTCACGCAGGAGGGTGTGGGCTTTGGACAAGGCATGCAAGCAGCAGGAGAAGCTGGCAGTGATGAGATCGTAAAGATCAGTGCCTTTGCCTGCAGCGCGGGCTCCTAAATCATCTGGGGAAGGCATCCAACAGCTTTACCCTAACCCACCACGTGGGATACCGAACGTGTTTCCCCAGCTAATGCTTTATGGTAAACACAAACCAGAAAACATTGACCCAATCCTGCTCTGTGCTTCTACCGCTGCCTCCCCGGCCGGTGCTGGCATCCCCAGCCCTCGCGCGTTTGTCTGGCAGCTGGGCTTTCCACCAGTTGGTCTCTCCATGTACATGAAGCATCAGGTGACCTCTCTAACAACATGTTTCAGCTCCCATCACCTGGACATTTGCAACAAACACATCCACTCCATCCTTACACGGAGAGGGTGGAGGGACTGTGTTTTGGGGACGGGCAGCCCGCCGTCCTCTCCTAGGTTTTCTGAGCAGAGAAGGAGGGAGAAGGCCAGGGGACAACTGCATTCCCAGATCCTTTCTTCCAGCACTTCCCAACCCTGCCTGCTCCCCACCATGCAAAGACGACCCCGTTCACCCCTATATTTGGAGCTGGGCCAGCGCTCAGAACTGCTTGTATAAGTACCCTCACTCTCTGCAGGGAAGGAGGAAATCCTGGCTCCAGCAAACTTACAGGCAAAACTTGGAGGCATTTGCTTTACTCTAACAGCACTCAGCAGATGGGTTTCGCTGTTAGTGTCGAAGCCCTGCATCTCCTTTCAAACTGCTCTCTGATGTGACTGCTAAAGTACTACAAGACCAGCATGTACTATAAAGCTGAAATGTTAATATTTATACACTGTGTCCATTGGGATGGAGCAATTCATTTTTTATTAAGAAGCTATTAAAGCATTTTTCTAAATTGCCCCAAATAGGTTTCCCACCTAAAACATGCTGTTCTTTTTTTCCCCTAACTTCTTTTTCTTTTCAGTGTGCAGCTTTGATCTTTTGTTTTACTTGTACTTCACAGAAAAATGCTCATAAACCTTCACAGAAAGGTTCTCTTGGCTTATAGCTTTATTCAATAAATATGGTGGATCTGTAGCAAAACCATTTTAGGAGCACTTAGGAAGAGAAGTCTACTTGCTGAGTATGAGAACAAAAAGGTCCACTTCCCCAAAGCATCTTTAGAAAGACGCTTTCCAATATAGAGGAGTCTAGTCGGGTTTTGGTTACAGATTGTACCACACTTCATAAAAGGTTGGTCCTTTAAAGTATGAATGAGATTTCATGTTCTTCAGTTCTTAAAAAGCATTCATGAATGCCATGGCAAGTCCACACAAGTCTTTCTGAAGGCTCCCCCGGTTTAGACAAGCACAAACCCTGTAGCTACAAACAAGTCCCCGCCTGCCGTAACTCCAGGATAGGAATCGACCATGGAACAGGAGGGCGAGAGTTAGCAATTTGCCATAATCCAAGATTACTACAGTTTTATTGCATGTCTCCACAAATTACAGATGGATGTGGAACTAATGGTTTTTCTTAGCACCGATATGTGCTCTGCTCAGGGTTACAGAATCAAGAGCAGAAAGATTATTTCTCAACAATTAGCACTTAAGCTGCTATTACTGTAGTTTACTAATAAAATCCAGGAAGAAATGTTCACCATATCTATACTATTCCCTCTATATATTATTCTCTCTCTCCTGCACTATTTTAATCCTTTTTAAAAACAATTTTACTTTCTTCTGCCAGAAGCAAACAGGATGAAAGTAGTAATGAAAACCCGTCGCGTTACAGGGCAGATCTGAAGCGCTGTTGCTGTTTGTGTTTTAACGTTTAAGCTTCACGAGAGATACCGTTTGCAGATGCAGGAGAAAGAGATACCAGCCACCCTGCAAGGCCAAAGGAGAACCCAGGCAAGGAGAGGCATTTTTTTCCTTCACAAAGCCATTGAAGCAAAGTTTGATGCAGGTCTCTGAAAGTTGAGGCACAGCACGTCCAGAAAGGACCTCACCAAGTGCTGTGCAAGCCTGTCCTCAGCCTTCACCACTTGTGGCTTTGGCTGTTTACATTGACTAGAGAAAGTAGATGTGAGTATATCTTAATGTAGGTTAGGGGATACAGGCACCAAAGGGGTGCTCTTGGCCCGGGGACAAGCGCCTGTTCTGGGAAACGCACTGTCAAAAAGAGACTGAACAAAGAAAGGAAACAACCTTTATTTTAAAGTCTTCTCTTTCCCATGCAACAGATCTACAGGATGAAATAAAAAAGAGCTGTATTTTTGGAGTTCCCTGGAGTTCAGAAATCTTATTCTCTAAATTAATAGAAACATTCGTGCCTCCTGCTGAGGGCTGTAGTCTAATTCACAGGCACTGGAGGATGTCTCTCTCTCCATGACACTCAGCAGGTTTGCACAACACCAGGCTTGGGGCAGTCTGGAAATGTGGCCATTAAATTCTGCAGAGCGCCAACACTGGTGAGTCTGGGGATGTGCACAGCTGTGTGTGCTCGTAGGGGTTGTCCAGGGGGAGCTATGTGAGTATGGGAAGGGGAGCAGAGTGATTGTAGAGCCTGAGATCCTCACTGGGAAAATCCAGCCCAGTGCCTTCACCCGGGAGTCAGTGCTTTCACACACAGGGATTGCTTCCTTCATTACGGTAGGTGCTAAGTAAGTTGGACTTCTCTAGACAGTGTAGTGAACCATGGCAAGGTGGGCGCTTGCAGGGCTCAGGACATCATGTTCATCCATGCTGGAGCTACCCTTACAGTCCTGACTACATCTGGGCACTCGAATCTAGCAGAGACCCAGTGCTGCCCTCCAAACTCCTGCCTTCTGCTGCTGGTCCCCTTGTCTCCAGCCTGACCACGCACGCCTTTCCATGGTAGTTCCTGAACTGCATCATGGGACAGCGTCATGACTTCTGTTGTTTTAGTCATTTCCAGCCAACCTAGAATGAACAGAAAAATGGTGGAAGTGACCAGGGAAGAGGGAAGAGGAGAGGCTGCCCCTACAGTCAACAGATTTGTGCCTGGCTAAAAGGGCTGTGCAGCTCCATCATGTTCCTTCACATCTTTCTTTTGGTTTTTATTTTTCCCTTCTGATTTCTAAAAGTTCAGGTCTAATTTGCCCTTTTCTTCTTCTGTCTCATTTTCTTTCTTCCACAGCTTCCATTCCTCACTTCCCACCATTTTCTCCTCTGTAGCCCATCATCCCCATCTCCCCTGTCTGGCACCGTTTGCTCCGTGCATGCAGGGTAACCTGTTTGTGAGCATACAACTGAGTGTCTCAGCAAAGCCTGGCTTGGTAGATGAGTTCATGGTTCTGAACAAGGCATGGCTGTACAAAAGCAGACCTGACAGCAGAAAACACGGTGGCCAGCACATGTGTGAAGTTTCCATTCTGCCTCTTCAGGCTGCCTCGTGAAAAGAGCTGAAGGAGAGAGAAAACAATAACTGTCAAAACATGATAATTCATGCCTAGAGTTCAGTGCAAATTTCTCTATTTACTCCAAGCTTTGGCCTGAGAATTGCAGGTGAGACTTGGATTCATGAAACTCAGTGGGAAGGCTCCTGCTTCATCATCAGGCTGTTTGCTTTGTGAAGAATAGGTGCTGGGACTGGGCTGCGAGACGTAACGAAGGATATGGGGAAGGCTGCTCAAGACTATTTTGTGTCCTTTGTACACTATGTAAGCAAGGAGAAAGGAAGTGGCTGGAGATCTAAAATGGATTAAAATAAATACATCCTTTTTCACCCTCTGTAAAGATTTCTCAGTAGGATAAAAATTTTAAACTCATGGATAATAAGACTATCTATACATATACTAGCTGAATTGGTGGTTGTCCCAGTAGAGTTACAAAATCCTCAGATGAAGTGGTTTCAGTGCAGTGCAAGTGCTGACCCTTCTCTTCTCCCCAGATAACTCCGATCTTATAAAATGAATAAGATACATTTTAGATTTGCCCTGGAAATGTGCTGTTGCACTATCCTAATGTTCAGAAGAGAAGTTGTTTTTATTTAACACATGAACATTAGCAGCCAGGCAGGACATTATGATTCATGGAGATCTGCACTTTTAAACTCAGGAAGTACAAATCAACCTATTTCTTATTAACCTTATCTCAAAAATCTAGTCGGTGGGACATACTCTTAAGTTTACTCCTTTTTCAAAAAGCCTTTCCCTCCTCCAGGAGTGCTGGTGTTTGCTGCTTAGATCAAACTGCCAAAGTTAGCCATCAGGCTATCTGCTAACTACTTCTTGGATTAAGACATTCTTCCCAAATTGTTTATAGGCTGCTTCCTTCTGCTCAAGTCTGGACCTCTGTTTTTTAAATTACATACTGTGTTAGGCATCTAATCCCATCAATCCATGAGATCTCTTCTCTGCCCTCCTGGTTTCCTTTTATTCTAAAATAGATGGGTGCCATATGACTAATCTTCCAACACAATTCATTTCTTGCAAACCTGTATCATTTTAGTGGTTTTCTACCGCACCTTTCTAATCTTAGCAATATTCTTCCCATAACAATAGAGCCGGCCTCTCGCACGCGGCGCTCGGAAAGGGCTCTCATCAGTGTGCTTGACACTGCTGGAATAGCTTCAGTGGATTTAAACATCAGGCCTATATACCCAAAGAGCTTGCTTGGCTTTCTGACAGCTGCCTAGCATGGTGCAGATGGTTTTAGTTTATTCCCCATTTACCACCAAATGATTTCCCCCTTAAAATTAATAGAAGAAAAATATTTGGAAAGTGATAGCTGGTTGTTAGATATTACTTTTAGTGTTCCTGTTCATATTTTTCTTTTCTTTCTTTTCTTTCCCATATGTTCTTGTTCTTGTGATCTTGCAGGGTTGTAGTTATGATTCAGCAAAGCGCTGAAGGTGAGAGCACGGCTCCGTTGATGCCACAGCCACCACTGCAGCCGGGACCCCCTCCCCCGACGTGCCTTCTGGCGGGGTTCTCAGCTTGGTCACCCCCGTGACAGCTTCCCAGCTCTGGAGTCACCATCACCTCCAGGATGTAGGGGAGGATGTGGTGCACGTGGAGCTGGAAGCGGCACGGGGATGGGCAGTAGATGGGGGCTTGACACTGTCCCCATGGTTGCCGTGGACATGGTTTTGGGATGCAGCGTGTGGATGGGGTTTTCAAAAGGTTCTCGAAGGGGTGTACAAAGAAACTCCCCGTTGTCTGTGTTTATTGCTTCTGGGGACATCCAGCCTCTTAAACCAGACCATCCCAAGGCTGGAAGAGAAGAGGGGGCTTTTGATTCCTACAGAATTGATAGCATCTATTGAAATTAATTCCACATGGAGAAGCAAGCACTGTCTCCACACAGTAACACCCAGTGTGGAGTACACTGCTGAGCTCAGGCTCTGACTCTGAAAACACTTGAAGGCAGAACATATGTTTGAGGGGGGTGTTGAAGATACCACAGGCAGCAGGAACGTGTTTTGTATAACCCATTAATGCAAAAAAATAAAAAATCTCGGAAGGCTTGCAACTTTTCCCATGCATATTGCGCTCAAATGAGTGTAACGGTGGTTTCTGCAGGGTGCCTCCTCATTTATCCCCGTACAATGAGAATACACCGCCTTGGCCTTCTGACTGGATCTCGTTGAGGTCTCATCTAGGTGTTCAGATGGGCCTTAGATATTACCTCTACTGCTCCTGTGCATCTCCCCTCTCCTCCTTTCAGCTGAGAAGGCTCTGAAAGCGTTTTGGCCTGAGTTTGATAGACCGACTTCTTCAGTGGCGTAAGGTAGAGTGGTTTCATTGATTTCCCAGAGCTATACAGATTCACACCATCTGGGAAGCTGACACAGAGGATTTACAGTGAAAAAGGTACATCATATTTTTATTATTTCCTGATGTTGTTTTATTGTTATGACATCACAATCTGAACAATGATAATTCAAAAGCCTCCTTTATAGCCCTTTTACTGGACTGCATAGATGGAGGTTTAGGCTCCGTTCAAAGGCTCGACTGTATAGGTTTCATTCAAAGTCAACCTAGCATGGGCAGAGTCGGCGCAGCAGGACCGAGCCCGACAGCACTGTTGGAAGAAATGAACGTTGGCTTTAATGAAGCAATCCGAATCGCAGGAAGTGTCTGGCATGTTTTGATATGTTTAGTTGTGATATTATCTATAGCTGAGGGAATCTGACCAGGTTTGGGCCTGCAGCCTCCCATGTCCTGATGCCGTCATCTGCTCTGAATCAGGAAGAGCGGCACCGATGAGCTTTCCAAGCCTCAAAGAAGCTGCTGGCTCATATTTGAAATATCTGTCCTTGCTATCTGTGACAAGAAGTGCACTCACTGAGCAGCAGGCCTCAGCTGAGATGGTTGTTTTCCATCAGAAATTTAAAACCTTGAGCATTTTTCCTGTCTCTTATCTTCAACCCACAAGGAAAGTGGCGGGACAGGGAGAGCCTGAAGTTAAGTCATGTAGGTGCTACACTCACCTTTTAGGGAGACTTTTTTTAGGGAAGATACGGAAATATGTCTTGTGGAGAAGTGTATTGTGGCAGGATCACTTGTGACTGAGGACACTTAGATTTTTAGTCTATACTTCTAATTAGCCTGCCTCATTTAATGAATTGTTCCAGGTGATTTTAAGTAGAAACTATTTGAAAAATTAGAGAAATCACATGAAGAAAGACCAGAAGAAAATTATTTTATACTACACAAAATGCTTCCCACTAACTCCTCAGCTGGTGCAGCCCACCTGGCCCACCCATCCTTTGGGAGAGACTGCAAGCTTCACATTAGCTCAGGTATTTGCTGTGACCGTTGATGCTGTTGCCTCCACTTTCTGAGTACCATACCGAGGGCCGGACAAACCATAAGCAAAATCGTAGTGAGAACATGACGCTGTATTTTTGCCTTTTATTTCCATGTTTTAGATGTACACTTACATTTGTTTGAAGCTTGACCTGACAATATAACAAATGAACTTCTTGCAGGTACAGCATTGTATAGCAGGACTTCAAAGCATCTATGTATGATCTTAGTGCCCCTAATGTACTGGGAGCATCCAGGAGGGACTGGGACATATGGATAAATACCTCTAAGCTTTAAGTTTGAAATTAGCATAGCCTTTGTCAAGTAGCCTTCTAGGGACGGATATGGGAATGCTTGCCTGCTCCAGGCAGCAGGGTGTGCAGGCTCAGAGGGGAGATTTCTATCTATAGCAGAGTCTGTCCCTCTCCCAGTCTGCAGTTAGATATTTCTGTGAAACTGGGACACAGAGCCTGAACCCTATTCTGGATTTTATGCACCTACCCTGTGCATGTGATGAAGACAATTGGCTTATCTCCTTTTGGAGACAGATGGAAGAGGAGTGCAAGTTGCTCATGAGTAGGAGCTCTCAGCTCAGCAATGTAATTGGAAACAACCCATAGTCCCATTTTTTTGGAGCTAGGTTAACATCACTGTCTCAGCTTCCTGAACAGTCAGTTGGGAGGGATCAGTGATTCATCCCACCCAGATTAGACCCATATTATAGGAAGGAATGAATTGCCTTTTGGCTGATGAAAACTTAGATGAGACATTTAACTTTCAAATGACTACAGCTTGGTGACACAGATCTCCTTCTAAATGCAGGAAACCTGTTTAATTTGGCTAATCTTTTGACCTTCATCTGGCAAAAAAACCCACTAACTTTTCATCAACACCAAGCACTTAAGTGTTCTTTTTTATTTACTACTATCCCACTGCTTCCTGGGGTCAGCCTTAGCTTGTGGGTGTTTTTGCCACAATTGGGTGCGACTGCTCTAGCACAATCCACTACACCTCCATAGACTGTGAGGGCAGCTGCTCATTTTACTGATGCTGTCAAAACCACACATCCAAGGTGTCTGTAGCCTTACATCCCTGCACGTCACCTTCCCAGCAGTGTAAAATCACTTCTATCTCAATCACCCATTGCCAAACTGTGGGGCTGGCACAGGTGCATTAAACTGACAAAAATAAGAAGTGTTTTGGAAGCTTCTCAGATGAAAGTTGGCTTTTCTCTGCTTAGTCACCACTGGATAGTTTTACCAACCCACAACAATGGGTGAGAGGGAAACCTCATGTAAACTCATTTAACACCCTATACAGAGCACAGCAGCCTTAGCAAGGGAACTAAGGCGAGGCCAGATGCAAGGCCAGACCCTGCGAAGTGTTAAGTCCCTCAGGTCCCAGGGGCAGGATGATCAGCATCATCTAGAATGAGGCCCCTAGGCTGTTACCATGCTTGGTGAGCTTTCATGGGCACTTCAAAAGAAGCCCTGATCTTACCAGTAAAGATATTTCAAAGTGGCTCTGTCGTAGAGCATAATGGGGTTAGTGCATTAGCTGTGGTAGTGGGGAGCAGGCACGGAGTGGTTACTTCTGAATGGTTTATTGACCTGTTTCCTCATTTTTAATTTTCTGGAGTAACTCACAGCTATGCTTAAGCAAACAGCAGAATGTTAAGATTATTAGGAGCTATGTATTAGCCTCTCCACAAAGTATTTGAGCAGAAGAAAAGCAAGGTGTGTAAATAGCATGATGTCAGCAGTCTTCCATCTCAAACAGGGGGGTAGAGTAGGGGCAGCAGTCCCAACCTGCTGGTACACTCTGGGATGCCCTCTGCTCTGCTCTGCATGTGACTGGTTTTGAACACTTTCCCATTTCCAAGCCAAACAGTTAGCCAAAATTCAGGGCCATTGATTGTAGTTTCATTTAGAAAGACGGAGTCAGGTGTTGGTTGACCAAAGTGTGCTTCTTCATGAGGAACACACTGAGCCAGGTCTCCTGTGCAGAGTAGGATCGGACTGAGGAGCCGTACTCAGCTTCTTCGCTCACAGGTTCAGTCCTTCTAGTCTGCAGGTGGGCTGCAAGCACTCTTGTAAGTTTTCCTCCGGCCATGCTCCCAGTGCTATTTGCACCATTCTGTTGCTCCTTTCTCCGCTTCCGTTTCTCTCTTGCCTTTTTCATATTTATTTTACTTTAATAACAATAAAATGCTTTTTACTAGTTTCTGTGAATGGACCAGAGGTAGCAACTTCAGCTGGTCTTCACTTCCATAAGGAGATTAATTCTTGCTAACACTCATTGCCATAAGCACCTCCAGTAAGATTTCACCCAACTCCCCAGCACTGTTTTCTTCTCTGCCTCTGTCATTTGTGTGCTTCCCCATCTGTGTCTATTTAGCCTCATGATTTTTCAGGTTTTGGTGTTACCAGAAAAGTCATTAGTTATCCACGACCAGTTACTTTCAGAGCTGCATGTCCTAGAAGTGTATTTAAGACCTTGAGGTTCCCCATAATGTAGAGTTCAGAAAAGTACAAAGGTAAATCTATGCACTACAAGCTGATCTAAGTCAAGACTTCATGCAAAAACGGCAATAGTAGAGGTCATCCTTTCCAGGTCAAGGCTAATTACTGAGAAGAATGGAAACAGCCTTGAAGCTGTTAAGGGAAAGGGGATAGACAGAAGATTATGAATGCTTCCTGTGTTCCATAGGAAATGAAAACTTCCTATTTTCCTTTCTTAAGCCTATTCCCTACCGAAATCAGGAGCTATGCCATTTAATTGTGTGCATCGGTTAAGAAGGACAGGGACCATTTTCATGTAGCACACACATATAACCAGACCGAGGTGTTTTGTGTCAGACTCTGACAGAAAGAAGCCAGCATCCATTCCCAGCACAGATAATTAAGTGCTGATGAAGCAATTTAATTCTAAGGATTCTAATCAGAAACCGTAACTTTTCTCTCTATAAAACTGTGGATAATGATGCACTGAAACTTATTTATGAAACAAATGTCCTTATAGGTCTGGATAATACACCACTTCTGACATTTATGCTCGTCTCCTACCCTGTGCTGTGTCATTGCTGTGTTGATGTTTTAAATACAATATAACACTTTGCTAAGCGTGCCAGAGGCACATGTGATGGAGAATCACCAGAAACCTTCGAAAAATCTAATATATATATGTTTTTTTTTAAAGTGCTAAAAAGATACAGTCAGGTTATGGTCTTGCTGTATGGTTTTATGCACCCAAAGACAATCAGAGATTGCCTCATGACTGTAAGCTGCTTGCAAAGGTCAGAGTGAAGTTTTTGTTACGGCCTCCTCCAACACAAGTTCTGTGTCGTGAGCTTTGCCACGCACGGTGTGGATTAGGGCAAGACCCCTTTCTCCCTGCAAAGAAGTGACTTGTTGACCAGCCATGGTGGCACCTCTGAGACCTATGGAGACTGTAACTGGACAGTGAGGTGGATCTCAAGGGCGTTGCTAGTAACACAAGAACAGACATGTGGTCTTGCTTTTTTCCTGCTCTGTGGAGACCAAAAGTCTGGATCGTGGAGGGAGATGCCAGTGGGTGACACTCCCCAGCTCTTGGATCTCACTGAGGTTGCTGTGTATTTGTTGGGATATAAATGCCAAAGCTAAACCATCCCAAACAGAGCACATATTAGGAATGTTTGGCAAAAGCAGTCTTACAACAGTGCCTGAGATTGAGAGTAATTTGTCTTGGCCACAAGCACAGCTGCAGTCTAGGAGTGGCAATTCATTGTAAACACCTTTGGAGCATGTCAGGCCTCATAAAACCCCTATCTCAGGCTATGATGTAGCTTTAAAGACAATACTCAGCAGTTATGTAGGGCCAAAGTAACTCCTCCTATGCATCTGCTGCGCTGATTTGTTTTCAAATGTTGATTTAAATTTTAGTTTTTATTATGTGATATTGCTAAAACCATGGTTTTATGACAAATGTGTTCCAATGCAATAAAAATGTGCTTATTTTTCTGCCTACTCCCTGAACTAAGAATAAAATGCCTTAAGGGACTATATATATTTAATAGATTTTCTGAATTAAAACCCCCTACGACTAAAATCATAATCTTTGGTGGTCCCACATAATATCTTGTAGCTGACGTTCATATATAATGTAATGTAATCTTGTTTTTTGATGGGACTTCTGCCTTTGCTAAGTTTCCTCTCTGGCTAATTAATGTTTCTGCCTGCCATTGATTTTTCAGATCCACCCAGGTTTCATTTGTTATTTTCTTTCACTGATTATTTTAATAGCATGCCTTAATGTAGCATATGTTTGGATTCCTGCTCCAGTTTTACCCCAGCCATTATTAACAATGTAAAGCTCCTCCTTTGACAATGCCAATGGGTTTAGCTGTGCTTAATTAGCCCCATCTTAGTGGGGAAGCACTGCTGAAGCACTGCTGAAGACCTGTGTTTTATCTCCTAATGTTTCAATTTCCCCTTTTGCTAGCAGATAAAAGCTGATGACATTCCTGTGCTGCAGGTTTGGGGCACAACCATCTGCAGCCATATTTTAGAGTGTAAACAGGCAGATGGCTTCCCACTTAAACTGCTACCACATTGGACTGTTGTTATCTTCAGGCTAATCGTAATTACATTTGTGTATCTTCAGAGGATGTTAATTACAGGAAGATGCCTTCTTTTTCTTGAATACTGGAACAAGTGCACTGCAAGTCTGGAGAATAAAGGGTGGGGAAAGCTTTAAATCCTAAGTGAAAAGGAAAAAAAATGAAAAAAGAAAATTTCCAATAGGCCAAATGTTTGTTTGGATGGCAAAGGAAAATAAAAGGTGGGAAGAAAAAAGACAGGCTAAACCTTGCGGTCACATGGAGGTGAGTCAGCTGGGAGGGTAAGAGCAACAGCAGAGCTCGTCACACCGACTGAAGAACGTGAGGATGGTACAGCTTGGCTAGAGTGGGAGCTGCATGCCGGAGATGTCCCTCCCGGAGCAAGATGGAGTGTGTGTATGAGGCAGCTTCGACATTTGTGGGCTGGCAAGTGAAGTGGGGTGGCAAAGGGTTCCAGGTTTCCCCGTCACTAGTGTCTCCTAGTGTGGCACACAGCCCGTTTGTCGGGGAGCTGGACAGGAGCAGAACATCATTAACCCATGTGAATTGTGCTGGCTGTGAAATGTCGAGGCAGCAAGGATGTCTGCATTTTTCAGACAATGTATATAACGCACAGTGGCAGACATTCATTTGACAGAGCAAGTAGATAAAGCTTCAATTGGTATCATTTCTGAATCAAGAAGACATGTATCAGTTGGACCTTTATTTAAACTAAAGGCTACATGCCAAAGTACATTTGTATGATTAAAAATTAACATGATCAGGAAGATGGTGGGCGATTAGAAAAGGATGAATCAGGAGACAGAAATTCTACGTCCATATATGCAAAGGTGCCGAGGCGAGAAACATTGCTTTGTTCGGGCTTCAGGTGAAGTCTGGGGTGTGACAAATCTGGCTCTTCTCTTGTGATCAAGAGGAACATGTTGTTGCCATTGCTCTGGATCCTGTCTCTAATAATGACCAGACCAGATGTTCTGGTTTTAAAAAAGGCTACGGACAATTAAATTGCTGTGCAAGGCACTGGCAGCGCCAGCTTTCAGTAATTCTGTCTTTATGTGGATGTGATGTGATGGGAGTGGAAAGCAAAAGAAACTTAATAGGACCCTTGCCACAGGCATCTTGGATAAAGCACTCCTGGCTGCCAGACAAACGCAGTCCTCGATCCTGCAGAAGCCGATTAGTTTTATACACACCAATAGTCCCACTGTGGCATAAAGCGTGCAGAACTTTGTTGGAAGATGCCCTGAGAAGGGAAGTGGGAGTGAAGCAAGCTGGAGGGATGACTAATAAGTAGAGGAGAGTTAAGCACAGGATAGCAGAAGTTCAGCCACTTGGCTGATCCATAGAGTGGGTGGGTTACAGCTGGAGCATCACATCAGATAAAATAACAGGAAGAGCCGAGTGATGGCAAGCACGAGGAAGAAGACCACCAGGAAGACCAAAAAGTGGAATGAACTTTTAATATGACCAAGCAGGGTGAGAAAGGAGAGAAGAGGATACATCATGTGATTACTCACATCTCTGACTCAGGACTGACTGAGTGTTACTACTTAATGCTGGTTTTGTGATTGTATTTTGATTATTTTACAAGTAACCAGGTTCAAAGGGAACATGCCATGAAGCTCTTGGGAAAGCAGAGGTGACTAAGCCAAAAGAGATTAGGTGGAGAATTTGCAAATAGAAGAATGTGTAAACCTAAACTTCTGAGGAATTAGTATCTTAACAGTTATCCTTCAGTGAGAGAGGCATGGTTGCAAATATGAATGAACGGACGTGCACCACAATCCCTAAATCTCATTGTAACGGGCCAGGGGACCGTCTAAGAGCAAACGAAGAGGGGAAGCTGTAAGAATCCTGCCCAACCTGCATATGAAAGTTTTGGAGGGGTGGGTGTTTAATGCAGTTTCCTGAGCCCCTCGAGTTTTGCCCCAGGCCATACCCAGCCACATCCCTGTCTCTGCTGCTCCAAGTACCTGCCCTTTTTAACCTAATGGCTGCATAATATAAACTCCATATACTTGGATGTAAACTGCAATCTTGCCTAAAAAGAGGAGAAGGCTCATCATTTTGGTGGACTCCCAAGCGGCAGGTTAGAAGCCAGGCAACCAAACCCCTTTCAGCCTTGCCTGTGTCATAGTATTTCCTGTCTGGCAGGTAGGATCCCTGCTCCCCACTGTACAGCTTAGCCCTTAGCTCAGCACGGCAAGACCTACGCTGGGAACAGGTGCCCCACCTTTAGGGGAGCATCATGAGACGCGTGTTGCTCTGCTGAGTGCCCACCCCTGGGGCCCCTAACAGCAAATGCACTTTTTCTCAGGCACACGCCTATGGTCCTGCGACAAAAAAAAAACAGACTACTTGCATGCAAAACTTTTATAAATTTGGTCACTGTGACCAAACTTTATTACCCATTTTATGGAACTGTGACAAAAGTCTAGGAATCAAACAACATGGGGATCACAGAGGCTATTATGTTTATTGTGCTGAACAGACTGTGATAATCCGTTAAAGGAACATTTTCAACAAGCAAGCGATTTGAAGTACAATCAGACAGCAACTCTACACAAAGAACAAAGCAAAAAGTTAGAAGACACTCAAAAGAAAAAGTAAACTGTAGTTAAACATCTTGAAGCATTTTTTTTTCCTGCAAACACACCTCTCTTGCAGAAATGGTAGAAGAGTTAAATGTCCAGTCTTAGTTGGCAGTGACCAATGACAGCAAAGAACAGTCGTATAAAATTTATCTCCCACAAAAATAAACTATATATATAAAAAATTTTATGATGTTCTCACTGATTCAATGGCCACATGCAATTTTTCAGTCTGAAAAAATGAGGTATAGTAGGCCCTAAGAGGTAGTAATGTGTTTTGATTGTACTACAATATATAGAAAATACAAGATTCAGTTAATCAGAGTGATAAGTCTCTCGGAGGTGGAAGTGTGACACACACCCAGCAACTATTACTGTGTCATCCACTGAATACTGTGGTTTTAAAAAATGCAAAAAACCCACCCCCAAACCCCAGAAGGGACTTGCTAAGGCTTGATTCGATGCCCTCTGAAGTCAGCAGAATTCTTTCTACTGCCTTCAAGTGCCACTGGATTTGGCCTGTTAGAGCTACTGTATAGCTAGGATTATTTCTCTTTCACTTAACGTGTCTAGTTGTAATACTCCAATCAGCTCTTTCTCAGCGATTTCAGTCACTGAACCCTCTGCGGGCTTTCGAGGAGGTCCGCATTTCTTGACACTGCCTCTTGGAAGAAGCCAGTAAGTAGTTATCTTTAATTGCATTTGGCTCGGTACTAAAGCCATACCAACAGACGCCTTCCTGAGAAACTACCCCTGGCCCAGATATTAATACAATGGTACAAAGCACTGGCTAGGAAAGAGAGGAAGAAGGGAAATAAAACAGAAATAGAGAAAACGAAATAGAAGGGGAGAGAGAGAAAGAATAACAAAAGTGAGAGAGAGGAGAATAAAAAAACCTCTACATAAGAAGCATTTAAAATAAATCTGGCTGAAACATATTACAAAATCACATTTGTGTAAAATACATGAAAATACTTGTCAAGTATTTTCTTACAATCTACTAATTATTTTTTTTTAAACACATATTTGTGATTGCATTATGCAAAAGCTGAGCTTGTTGCTTCCCACCTACAAAGCTTCAAGTTTCTTTGAAGGTTTTTTTTTGTTCTTTTTTTTTTTTTTTAATACGAAAGTAATTTAAAAGTGTTCATTTTCCACAAGTTATTTTACAAAAATAGTTTTGAATTAGGGATTAGTTGCAGTCCTAACTGTTTCAAACGTCTCAAAACTAATGCTGAAAGTAACAAGTTCATTCCGTTTAAAGTCTGGAGGTAGGTCTTTGTCAATCAATTAGTCCATTTCTTTAAACAATTCATTTGAGGTACAAACTTGGACAGTAACATTTAAACATTGCAGCTAAATTTTTTTCTATGTCATGTAGTGTCATTGAAGAAAATTATCCTCACAAACCTATCAGCAATTCAGTACAAAAATATATTCAAGTTAACAGTACATTACACAGAGGTCTAGCAGAGAATAGGGTAAGTACATTAAAAAAAAAACCAAAACAAAAACAAACCAAGAGAAAGAAAAATACATAGTCATGCTGAAACACAATAAAGATATTGCTTCCTTAACTGCAGTTAAGTGTTGAAGTAGAAATAAGGGGAAAATGCAGATACTCATGATTATCTACCCAGTAAAAATTTCCTGCATTTAATGTGTATAGCAGCATGTATTTATCAGTTGAATTGTTGAGTTAATTGTAAAAATCAGAGGTAGTATTGAATAGTGGGGTAATATTGCATCTGGTGCTAAAAGTGCTGCTTCAAATGAAAAGATGGAGAAATGCCACTGGCACAGAGGTGCTCAGTGAACCATCCTATGTCAAAATACATTGCTTAAAGTAATGCACAAGCTTAGCTGAGGTACATGGTGTTGGTTCTTACATCATGACTGATGAGTAATGAGGAGAGATTAAATCCTTTTGAAATACTGGTATGAGATGGGTGGAATTAGTCGAAACTAAGCAAAATGTATGGATTATTTTTGTTTGGATAAATTCACAATTAATTTTGAGGTACCTTTCTGTATGTTTTAAAACACTTTTCTCAATAAAGACTTAGTCATTAATGGCATAAGACTGTTTGATGCCAGTCATTTTTGTTTCCACAGAAAACGCCTGGCTCTACAGAAAGCTGACTCCGTCTGGCTTTCTATTGTCCAGAAGGTGAGGGCTGTTCGTTTTGTTTACTACTACTTCTGCTGATATGTTTGTATCTATAATTATACAACGTATCTTTGTCTTCTTCCCTTTTGCAAAATGTAAGTACCTTTTTCGTGTTGATTTCTTTCTTCCGATTACCAGCTGAATGAAGTGAAAGATCAGCTTTCAATTTTTTTCCTGAAATAACAGTAAGTCTTAAAAAAGAAAACAAAAACCCAAACCGAAACCAATCAAGTACAAGTCTACAAGAAGGTTACAAAAAAAAAAAAAAAAAGAGAGTAGTATCTATCCCTTATCTTTGGTGTTCTAAAACAGGGAGTTCACTAAGTAGGGAGTGGGTTGCTGGAAGTGTTGCAAGGCTTTAGTGTTACACACCCAGCCTTTCCTATTTCAATGCCCTTTACAATGACTATGTTACAAGTTCCTTGTTTATATGCAGTGCAGTGAATGACATAAACCTGATTCAGAGCTCTTCTTGACCCATTCACCCTTACTTAGCAGCTCAAACAAACTATTAGTAGGTTAAGAAAAAAGAAAACAGTATTAAAATGTTGCATCGTTAATCTGTGTCCCCTTTGTGTTACAGCAGTTTTTCACTAAACCTGGGACTGTGAAGGGATTACAAAGATGATTAGTCAAATCCTTTTCAAGGTTATGTGATTTTTTTTTTCCCCCCAGGCAAAAGTGGAAAGACCATGGCAATAGAAAATAAGTGGTCAAGGCAGTGTCTTCTCCCTTCAAAAGACCCAACTGCTGATGAGGTAGAAATTGCATGGTGTGGTCTCCTAGTCTTCCTCTGCAGACTCCTGTGAGGACGTTTCTTCAGTCTCTTCCTAGAATACACAAACAGAAAAAATAAATACTGTGGTGGCTGCACATCTTAGGCTGCCACCTCACTCTTCGCTCACGCAGCTGACAATCACCTCCTGAGCTAACAAAATGCCTTTACAGCAGCTGTGACATCTCAAGAAGCTACCTTGGGGAGGAGGGAGAGGTCTTCTGCTCTCCAGTCATCCCCCATTGGTTTGCCAGGCTTTCCGCCTTCCCTGGGGGTGCCATGCCGAAGTAATTTGTGCTGTGATCTATCATGGCCTTCTTACAGCCAGCAGCTGTGGGCTGCTGGAAAATGGAAAGCCTTTTGAGCAGGTAACCAATGTTAAGCGGGTGTTCTGGGAAGCCTTCTCCTCCTCATCGGCTGTCCTCCTCCAGCTCACCGCTGCCTTCACATTCGACTCCAGCAAGCCTGCCCGAACGCAGTGCTCTTACACTGCTTGTTTAACGAACGTGCAGTACCTTTCAGGACACAGGCAGTAAACTGGGGGCAATAAACATTTCTGATAAAAGGGGCTGTCAGTGAAAAGTGGTTTTTTGCCAAATCCTGCATATCATCGCCTGAGACAGCACGTGAAAAAGATCTGGGAGGAACAGGAATTTACCCCCTCAGCCAACTGAGACCTTTTAAGAATGACCAGCTTAAAACAGCTTATAACAGTCTTCATACTTTAATAGATTTGATTTTCCACATGGCTTCATTTTGTCTGGGTGGCTAACTGACACAATTTATAACTCTCTTCCTTTCCCAGGCCACTACAGTACGCCATTCAGCAAAGCATGCCTTAGAGCTTGCCCGCCGTATAGGACCAAACTTCCATTCATTAGTGTTTGAAACACCTCAGCTGTGAAGGGCTCCTAAACGCTACCATGTGTGACACTGCTGCGGAGGAGCGGCACCAGGGAAAAACCCTGGGCTTTCATCATAGGCCACTGCTCGCTGCAATCCCCTTTCAAAAGGTTTCAACCTCCACGCAAGAAAAGGCTGAAAAAAAAAACCCCAACCAAAAAAAAGCTGTAAATCCAGGGAATAAACATAAGTATAAATGAATGGATGACAGCTTAAAAAATATAACCATAGCAGCATCAAGCCATGAGATTTCACACTGGTTTTGTTTAGTCTGCTTTGGGTTATGTGGGAAATGTGAAAACCATGAAGCAAACGTGCCTCCCCGCCCCTCCCTTCATACCCCCACCCCCTGCTAAAGCTCGGGCCTCAGATATTTAAGCCAGTAGGTTTTTACCTCTTGACAAGGAAACAGGCCGTGACCCTGGGGTACTCTCTTGAGCACCAGGCAGAAAGAAAGATGTAGCATGATCAAAGCCGTGGATGGAGGAGAGAGAGCGAAGTCAAGTGTCAGCTGCCCTCTGACCTTGACTTTTCAATTAATATTTAAATTCCAGAAGACACCGATCTATCATGCAGATGAACAATTTCTTCCTCACAACAACTCGTGTCCACTTGTAGCGGGGCTATACTCACAGTGCTGCTACAAATGAAATGGTTAAGCGAATTTTACCCCATCCCTGGAAGCACTGGGGGACCCGCACTCACACCCCATCGAATCCCACTAAGGCGTAATGCATTTTCCCTGTTTACCTTCCCTGCAGAACAGGACTGTGGCCGTTAAAACATTTCAGTCAAGAAGAAAAACAGTATCTACAAGGCACCTAATGAAGGGCTAATTTCAGCTGCATGTGGAGAGACAGTGCAAAATTTGTTGGTTTGAGCCTTGGTAATTCAGAAACTGGGATGATGAAGGCAAACACGGTCTTTGCCTCCAAGCCAAGTATTTCACTTTAAAATTATGACTGTGGGTTCTGTGCTCTTAACATAATACAGGTAGACATGTTTTGGTATTTGATGACTATCATGTGCTTAATTCCTTACAGCACTGCAGTCAGCCCTGAGCCTCGCATCATCATTTCCCAGAAGACGGCCGAGCATGTGTGGGTGTGGAGCGGCTGCTCACTTTGTTTTACACTTGGCTTGTCAGGAGACTACTGAAACCTGACGGACTCATTTTCCATGAACGTGGACTTCCGATCACGGGGTAAGGATAGCAGAGAGGCAACGTATGTAGAAGGCCATACGTCAGAGCCCAGCCAGGGCAGCCATAGAGACCTACTTTCTGTTAAAAGAGTTGCCCACTCTAGTGATTTTTACTGTGAATCTCACAATTATGTTTTTCCTTGTAGTCCCTGGTGCAGTGACCAAGAAAATGAATGAGAGGCTCTTCCTTCATCTATATATGCTCATGTAATGAAGGATGAGTTTCTCTCATCTGCATATATACAAGTGAATGTGCATACCCATAGTACCTGGAAGAATGAGAAACCAAAAATCAAGCTAACTGTCCCAAAGTATTTATATAACAAAATAATTATTAAAAATATTTGAGACTGGCAGACTTCAAATTCACATCAGTCTTAGGAAATACTTTTTTTCATGAAGAAAAGCTGGCAAAGGGATCAGATAGTTGTACAGCAAAAAGAAAACTTTCCTTCATTAAGTTCATTCCTTGCAAAAGCCTAAGATAGCTCAGTTACAGATGGGTGGTTTTAAGCCAAGCTATCATGTAAGTCCCTTCTCAAGACACAGATGGAGACATGATTGCTGCTCTGAAGTGCTTACAATTCAAACAAAGGGATAATACAAATCAGACATATATGCATGGAGGGACCCAAAGGAAGAAGCAAGTAGAGGTTCTGAAAGAGAAAGTGCAGATGTATAACATGGGAACAGAGCTGGATTTCTTGCACTGGTGAAAAAATGGTTGCAAATGTCAGAAGGGTGTGCAGCTGGGACCTCCAAGCCACCCTCTGCATGTGCAGCACACACACTCACTTTTCCCCAAAAGATGGAGGGTGGCAAGCGTTCTGAAAACTGTGCACCCCCTAGAAGCTGCAAACCAGCTCTGTACTGGTTCACCCAGAGAGTCACTTAAGTGCACAGTGTGGCACGTCTGGATGCTGGGCACCTCAGGGAAAGGATGCTTTCCCACCAGTTGGCACCCTCCAGGCACTTACAAGTCCCCATAGACCCATCCAGGTCAATGACATAGCCATGTATCATAGGATCAATCCCTGCGTCAAAAGTCAAAGGAGGACCCGGGGCTGGAATGAAATACTTTGTAAGTCCAGATGTGCTTCCGATCAAGTTGAAGAGACTTTAGAAATCCAAGTCACTCGGTCACAGCGTGATAGCCATGCAGAGCATAAATTCAGGAACACCACCACAGGAAGCGCTCAGCCAAGAAGCAAAAGTTTCAGGTTACATGGCAGCCTTAATTCAGGTTGTTCTCACTTTTTAGGTGCATTCACTGTAGTTGTGGAGACAGAATGGTGACATGTGTTAATTGAGCATAAATGTTCATCGACCCAGTTTTGCCTTGAACAGCTACTCCGCTGGTTATTTGTTTTCTGCTGCAGCAAGCTCACAACAGGCTGGGCTAGCAGCCTGCAACAAGTAACCTGAGAAAGCCTCCAACTAACCAGGTCAGATCTGGATAACAGGGAAACCTCAGCCACGCAGACCTCAGGGTGAACAGGACACGCACCTGAAGGGCAGGGTAAATAATGCATGGCTCAGGTTTTACTCCCTGCTGCTAAGACAATATCCTGCGCATCCATGTGCCCCACATACACGTATCCTCAGGGGCTGCCGGACACAGGGATGTGCCACAGAGGCAGTTTTACGTGGCACGTCCTGTCCTTGGTTGTCCCATGCGTGGGTATGTTTAACCTGAGTAACAGCATGATACTGCATGACCAACTGCAACCCTGAGCTGTTTCCACCCTTAATTGCTATAACTGCCCCACCCAGCGGGAGTGATGTGGAGCTGCTGTCTCCCAAAAAAGGAGCACCAAGAAAGCTTTGTCCAAATCTTTGATGTGCACAAATGTTTAACAGGTCTGTTCTTGAGAGGTGTCACTGGCAAGCGGCTGGCAGATGTGTACACTGGACTTGGAAACACTTCAGACCCCTCACCACTCACTGGTGTTGGGTCCCAGTGGGAGAGAAAGGACAGATGTTTCCCAATGGTTCACACCAGGTATCTGCCCTGAGACGGGCTACTCTGTGAGGGGGCTGGCACCACTGCTGTTAGCCCTGATGTAACAGTGGCGAAGGTAACAAAAAGGACCAGGAGGCAGGACAGCAGGCTTCAGTTAGAAGTGCCATCTTCAGTCAGTGTGCCTATCTGGACTTGCCCAACACACAATTTCAAAATATTACATGCTTGGTGGGGCCTGGTTGCCTGAAGATAGAAGCCTGGAGTTGCTTCAGATGCCCTGGGTGCTTCATCTGGCATCCAGCAGCCAAGCCAGAAGGGTGCTGGTCACCTGTGTCATGCCTGCCTACTCTGTGTCTGTGATTCCCCCCACCAACAGCACGTGCACCTAATTCCTAAAGCTCAGCGGTGGCACCATCCAGAATGGAGCTATGGCCTTTACGATCCATTAACAAATGACCATATTTAAAACACTGCATCTTTTCAGGTCAGACTCACCCCACGCTCCCAAGACTTCCTTCCCATGACAACCTGCATGGGTGAAACATAGCTCTACCTGGCACCCAAGACCTCCATTTGGTGATCCACACTTGGTTGGTGCGGGCTATTTTTCTGCCAGTACAAGCAGCCAGTAGCATCCTGGCGTCCTCAAGAAGAGACAAGCTCAGTTGTAACTCCTCTGCATTCCTTTTTTTGGTGGACCCCCACAAAGTGGTCACAACAAAACCTGATGATAAGACAATTGTTGGGGTCTGAGAGGAGCATTCTCCCCACCTGCACAAGGGCACCTGTTTGGAATTGTTAAGATGTTTGTTCTGTTCTAATACCCTGGGGCAAAGCTCCTTTACAACTACTTCAAGATTAATTGTCTTTGCCTCAAGAAACTCACTGGCAATTCATCTGGCAATTCAGTTTCTTCACCTTCTGCTCATGAATTTCTGAACCACAGATTTAAAAAAACAGAACCGATTCTGTGAGATGAACTGCAGGATCACAGTAGTGCTACATACGGAGCCTCTGAATTTGTCAGAGCTTTTATTTTATAACAAAGTATTAGCTATTGGCACAGATTTTGCTGGCTGCTTTCTAAGCCCGAGAGGGTATGCTTGAATAGATACGTCAAAAAGAACTGCTGACAAGGGCAACTTGCAAACTGTGGATCATTGTCTGCTGCTAACTTGTCTGAAATCCCCTGGCATGTAAGCTAATATTTTCAGAGAAGTCCCTGAAGCCAGCGGCTCCTATTGCAGACACAGGGGCCTGGGCTGTGCCCAGCTGAGACACAGTGCCCTCCCAACTGCTCTGCAGCCAACGCACCAGACCGCTTTAGAACTTCTTACAGCATGAACAGACACTCAGAGTACGTCTGCTCTGCTTGAAGCTTAAAGTGGGATCTGCTGCTTTGAGCTGCTTCACCCCCTGCAAAGTCACTGGCAAGCTTAGTGACAGCTGTCATTCCGCAGTAAGGCAAGATTTAATTTCAGAAGCTGGATTCAGAGATCAAGCTGTTGCAGGTATTTACTTCACACATCACAATGAAAGGATTTATTAGGGCAGAAGAGATCACCATGACTTTATACAGAAAGGCCACACAACTCTTCTTACTGCTGGATTAAGGCATGTTTTTAAGAAGGGCATCTAAGGAAATTACTTCAATACAGAAACTCCATATCCACATACATCTAAGTCAATAAGCCCACAAGGAAGCAAATTCTGTGCACTGCCACTCCTGGCATGCAAGAAGGAGCACAACTTCTCTAGCCTGGTGGCTAAAAGCACAGTTAAAACCGCTGCCTACAGAGCAGTTCTGAGACCCCTTGCCCTCTCCCAGCACTGTTTCTACAATCATTGACTGAGGCATGGGACAGCCCTAGGGGTAGTGAGCAGGCAGATCCTGCCCAAGGAAGCAAAACTCTCTGTACTTCCATGACATTAAACATAAACAGAAAGACAAATAGAGAGGTGTCAGCTGATGGGTGCAGGTCTGGGCTGAGATTTAAGGAGTGGAAACCAAGAGTCTTGCTTTAAATGTTGAAGTCCCTATGGACTTAGCCTCTAATGGTCCCCTTGTCACCTAAGGATTTTTGCCTTCAAAATATTACAGACTTATCCACAGTGTGAGTCCAATATTTGGATAACAGCAAGCAGCCTTGTTGAGCTGCCACTTAATTTTCCGAATGCTCAAGTGCATGCTACTGGGCATGTGCAGAGCTGCCTAATGCTCCTGAGAGCAGCCTAAGGGCTGACAAGTGTCTTAAAGACCATTTTGACTTGGAGATGTCCTCAAAGTTTCCGCACTCAGGAAGGCAATACACAACAGGCAGCAAGAATAACACTTTTGAGTGTGCATGTACATAACAGCACTGGTTTGGAAACTCACGTGCCGACTTGTTTTGAAATCCCCATGTTCTCTGATTTGAAGCAGATACGTCAAGCTGGGTTTTCTACCTTCTAGGAAGAAGCCTACCCACCAAGCTGCTGTATACAGAGGATGCATCTTGCTTCTGTTGGAAGTCACTCCACTTTTATATAAATAATCAAATATTCTCTGAGGGATGGAAAGGGAGCAGAGAATAAAGCAAAACACTAATGCTGTCCTGCAGGTGACCAGTCTGTGGCTTTTGAGTTGCACAGCTGATAAGCAAATTAAGGGTGTCCTCTCCTTTCACTGCTGGAACAACACTGCTTGACTAGCAAAAAGGCTGCTCATGGGGATTACCGGATAATCCACTTCCCCAGCTGTTGGGGGAAGCAAACTAGTTGGGGCCGCCACAGTGAAGTTTCTGGAGCTGCGCTGGGACTCAGCTGCTGGTCAGCATGGCGCTGGTCAGCATGGCCCTGGCCAACAACAGAGGTAGAGGTCAGAGAGAGCTGCCATCCTTTCACATCTACGGAACCACTCCTATAGATCCCCTTCCTCTGCTGCAGGAAGTGTCTCACAAGGCTTGGCAAAGTTTTTGTCCTTGAGTAACAGGCTCAGATAACTGGAGGGGACCAGGACAATGCTCAGGAGGATTTCGTCAGGACAGGACAGGACCAAACATTCCCCTTTAAGTTAGAACAGCCTTCTTTAAACATAGATTCAAGTCTCTTCTTCCTGTTTGATTAAGGGGGATTCAAAAACATTTCTATATCTCCTAGCTTATCTCCCACTAGGAGAACTGTTTGATATAATGGAGTGATAATGAGTCTCTCTGGTTACTTTAAGAGAAACGGTTTATCTGACATAGGATTTTTAAATCCAGGAGGGCTCACACTAAGAACTTCCAGAGACAGGAATTAAGCTGGCCACTGTTTAGATACCCTAAAAAGTACCTGCCTCAGGCTCTGCCTTTCAGTGTCTCCTACAGATGTGCTTAAATGAACCTCAGTTCCATGTGCCCACCTTTGTGACGGATTTTAGAGGAGTACTGAAGTTAACTCACCAACGAGATTTCTGCGAGGCAGCAGGTCACTCAGCGCTGATGCCTGCGCTGCTGAAGCCTTTTGAAATTGAGACTCGGCTATCTAAATTACGTCAGGCCAGATTTCTTAAACGCATTTTGGCATCTGACTGTAGCAAGTGCCTTTTTGACCTAAGCAGGTCAAAAGACTTTGAAAAAAATCTGTTCCCCATGTGATTAAAAGAAGAGTGAAAATCTCCAGCAAAATCTCTGTACCGGTCAGAAGAATTCTGCAGGAAGCACCATTTAAAGTCTGCAAAGCACAGACCTAAAGCGAAAATAGTGCTTAAAGCAATTGCGGGTTCCGTGATAACACTGACAGAGACGCATTTTGTCTTGGAGAGCTTCAACCCTACAAGATGTAAACAGTTCTGGTGGGAAGGAAGTAAAATATTAAGGAAAAGAAAGCAGCGGTGCTGTTAGGAACATACACAACCGAGCTGGACTAACCCCAACTTTGAGAAGCTGCTCTTAGAAACCTCTTGTGGAGGCTGTAAACCGGAGGAGTGGTAAACTGCTCCGCATTCACACAGCACACCACACTCCAGAGCCAAAATTCAGCCTGGAGTGTAAGGCAAGCAGAGGCTCTAATAATAGTCTCTAAACACTAATATGTATGTCCCTAATTAAGTGAAACAGTAAAAAAAAAGTGGACACCAAAAAAATCCTCAGGCTTGTCTACAGCCCATGCGGTACTTGGAACAGCAGTGATTTCTGTGTGTATTTTATGTTGAGTGACAGAGGAAGGACTGTGGTGAAGGTCTCCTAGAATGGAGTAGGGAGAGGAACGCTAGGACAGGCTTTGAAATGGAGGTCATACCCACATCGTTTACCTTTTGCCCCCCTGCTATTTTAGAACACGAAAAGGAGAATAAAGTGAGGCCTGTTAGATTTCTATTCTCCTTCCCCCCTGCTAAAAAATGACTGCTTGTTACAGACAGGAAGCAACTGCCAGAAGTTATTCACCTCCAATCCTTTATCACTTAAAAAATCATTACAGCTCAGTCCACGGAGCCACTGGCAACTGCCATTTGGGAACTGCTATCTATCTGTAATGATAAATAATAAAATCAAGCGTCTTCCCTTTTGAATCCCAGCTGAGAGATTCTGCCAAGTGATCAAACTTGTCTGAACCTTGGAGAAGCAGCTTTGAAGTAATACAAAAGAGATTGAAAACCTGCAGCCAAGAGCCGCACACACCTCATTAGGGCCCAGCCATGCGGGAAGGCCGAGCGGCAGCCGTCGGGCCCGGCCCTGCGTACCCACTGGAAAGGAGGCTGCGGGAAGGGAAGATAAAAGAGTCTTTCACAGTGGAAGTGCTTGGGTGACATTTTTACGAGCGCCAGCCCCAAGACTGAGCGCCTCGCGGCTGCGCGCGCGGCCTGCGCCATGCTGCCGCCTGCCAGCACAGGCTTCAGGGCGGGCAGGGGCTCGGGGACTCTGCCGCTGCCTCCCCCGGTTTTCCTCCTCCTTTTTTGTTTCTGAAAGAGAGAGTTTAACGTACAGGGCTCTACCTTCCCCAGGCTGTGCTCAGAAAAGCCCCTCCATACCCAAAATACAAAATGTGTTTCTGAAAGATAGCGAGCTGGGTTCTCCGGTCTGGTTCAGCACAGTTCATATGAGACTTTGGGGTATAATTCAGCTAATTTTTTTTTCTTTAAAAAAACCCCAAAACGAAACAAAAACACTAAAGCTTAACAGACTTGTAAAATGCTTTTAAAAACGTCTAAAGAGTTTAATCATAGATCTTGCCACACAGACACTGGTAAGGCTGTGTACTGGCAGTAAAGCAGAGCATTTAACTTTGAGAGCTGAAGTTCTGGGTTTAATTTTCAGTTTCAGACTAAACAGCAGGTCTGCAGTGAAAGGCAGGGCGACGACTCCTGAGCAAAACGGGGTAATGGAAATGCTTTTCTTGCAAACCTTACTGATTGTGTAACCATGGAGCACCTCTTTGTGCAGGCGAACACGCAAAATCAGAAAAGTTTGTGTTGGTTTTAATAAACTCCCCACCCCATCCCCTCCCTTATTTTACTGCAAAGAATTCTGCTGCTATTTTATTATGTAATGCTGCAGGCTAAAAATATATCCCTAATTTAAGCCATCTTGCCAATAAATCTACAAATACCAGGTAATCCAAAAAGGGTAGTTATGGTTTAATGACATACTCTTCTTGTCATCTTAATATGTTCAGCTCCTAAAGGATTTAGAGTGATGCATTTAAACATTTTTTCAACTTCTTGAATATCTCCACACAATTGGGTGGAAAGGGCAATAGCGTATGGCCCTCTTCAGTATAGAGCAGCAACCCAACTTTTCAAGCTCTATCTGCACCGCAGTCCGTGCTACCACAGGGCAAAGTTTTTTCTTTCTCTGCAAGCTAGTCTGATTCAAAGTGAGTGGGGCTGTCCAACTTAATAGATAGTGATTATTTCCTTCTGATTATAGAACTTTTCATGGGAATTTCTTTTCCAATTGAACACATCTATATTCTATAATCAAACCAGAAAAGTTTTCCTGGTGGAAACGTGTGTTCAAAACATGTTTTCTTTTAGGACGGAGAGATTTACTGCAATTTATACCTCAATGTTAATCTATTCTCCTCTTCCTAAACATAAAAAATACTAATATAAATTACAGTTAATGCCTCACTGTATAACACAGTTCTCAGGAGACTATTAAAGCCACGGGCAAGCCGCCTAACATACTGTAACTGTCTCTCTGCTGTTCTGATTTCAGTTTCCAGATTTTGCCTCAAAATAAGCATGAGAATCAGGGAAGGGGAGGGGGTGGAAGCTATTCACTGCCCCGAATCTGATATCTCCCAGGTCCTAGAGCTCACATGTCCCTTCCTTCCAGACTCAAGTCTGGTTTCAATGGAGCTCTCATTTTTCTTCCCACTAATCCTGCCGTGAGATCAACCATTGGTAACTCTGTGAGAAGTTAAATACCAGGATGTGGGAAATCTGAGATCTCAATTCAGGCAGAATGTGGGTGATTCATTTTTTTATTCCTTTCCTTCTCTTTTCCCATGGTTGTTGTGTGGCAAATAACTCTCCAAACTTGAGATCAGAGATCAGCCCTGAACAATGTGACTACATTGACTGAGCAGAGGCAAAGCAAGAAGTACATTGGTGATGTTATATCCCTTTTTAACATAATCAACAGTCATTTCTAAAGAGATATTTCAGCCAACATTTCCTGAAAATATTCTGGCATTTCCAGAAATGCCTTACAATGGGATCAGCAGCAGAACGTCATCATGGTGATGCTCCTCATCTGCTGGAGCAGACTTCATAAGGAATTCAACATTTGTGGCATGGGGATCCCGATGAAATGGAATCCATGAGAGTTTTGCCATGGTGATGTGAGTGCTGCAATGACCAACAGTCTGGCAGTTTCCTTTCTCAGTGTGAGAAAAGCACGTTTATTTATTTAGGTCCTGTAAGGATGAACTCTAGATGCTTTCAAACAGGGGACTGCCCAAAGGTTTAGGTCCTTCATGCACTGCTTGGCAATGTGCTGATGTCTGAAAACTACCTACATATTATTGTAGCCTCCAGCGTGAAGTACCTAGGAGCACAATTCTTACTGCATAGTCTACTAAGAGGTGATACTCCAAACTTTTTACTCTGTGTATAAATACAGCAGCACCATGCTCACAATATCCACTGAGCAATCAATGACAATGAGTTCTGAACGTCCCCCCAAACAGCACCCTGTCTGTCACAGCCAGTGCTTGCCTGCTGTGTTGCATCACACCATCACAGCACTAAGGGACAGCACAGGGAGAGCACCAACAAAAGCGATATGGGATGGAAGCTGCACTGGGGAGTATGGTTTTAGAGTGTCTATCACTTTTATTTTGTGCTGACTTTTATGAATCCTTTGCCTGAGTTCGCCTCTCTGAGCTGCAAAGGAGGAGGCATGCTCATAGGTCCAGCCTATCCAGGGAGCTCTGCCCAGGGAGCCCAGATGTCACCTCAGGGTAGTATGGCAGCACTGATTTCAAGGAACTAAATCCACTGAATTCCACAAATGCCCCATAGTGACTGACAGAGTAGCTGTGAAATGGTTCTTTATCTTCTTCTATTCCCTGACTATTATTTTGGGCAAAAAGAGTACCTTATAAAATTCCCCAGATGTCACGGAAACCCCAGAATAAAATACAATATTGGCTTCTTATTGCTTCCTTCCAGAACATGTTTAAAGATGTGTATCAGTTAATAAGGGCTGAGCACACTGCTCTTTTCCCTAGCCAAATCTTTTTAATAGTGCTGGTATGCAAATATTATAACTGACCATCCTAGTAAATTATTAAAAAGATAAAATAGGTATTTTCATTGGCCTTAACTTTAATTTTCATTGTGTTTACCTTATTCCACATCCATCGCAGCATACCTCATTTTTAACGTACAACCGGCCCCCTGTACTGGGCACTGGTGAGGCCTCACCTCGACTCCTGTGTTCAGTTTTGGGCCCCTCACTGCAAGAAAGACACTGAGGTGCTGGAGCGTGTCCAGAGAAGGGCAGCGGAGCTGGGGAAGGGTCTGGAGCACAAGTCCTGTGAGGAGCGGCTGAGGGAGCTGGGAGTGTTTAGCCTGGAGAAGAGAAGGCTCAGGGGAGGCCTTATCGCTCTCTACAACTACCTGAAAGGAGGCTGCAGAGAGGTGGATGTTGGTCTTTTCTCCCAAGTGGCAAGTGACAGGACAAGAGGAAATGGCCTTAAGTTGCACCAGGGGAGGTTTACATTGGATATTAAGAAAAATTTCTTCCCTGAGAGGGTTGTCAGGCATTGGAAGAGGCTGCCCAGGCAGGCAGTTGAGCCACCATCCCTGGGGGTATTTAAAAAACATGTAGATGTGGTACTTAGTGATGCGGTTTACTGGTGGACTTTGCAGTGCTACATTAGAGGTTGGACTTGATGATCTTAAAGGTCTTTTCCAACCTAAATGATGCTATGATTCAATGATTCTATGATTCTAATTTGCAACAGAATTTATAGGGTCCTGAACTGGCAGGGCAAAGCTGTAGCAATTTCTAGAAGTGACTACATAGAAGGTTCATGTCCCGTGTTTTTGAGTGGAGCAGATGACCTGGGTTACAGCTCTGGAATATCTATTAATAATATTTATGTCAGGAAACGGGGCATCTTTCAGTGATTTCAGCTGAGTGTGGAGGAGCAACAACAATGCTGACTGAGAAAGATGCCAACCCTTTATGAGACGCTCAGGAACCTGTCTCTCAGAGAAAAGCACTTTCTACCTATGCAGCTTTCTGACACACCTCAATTTCGCTAATTAGCATTTTGATTATTTTTGTTGCCGTAAGTCCAGAGGCTGCTCATTCTGGTAGTTTCAACTTTCTGGATATCATTCTGGAACCACCTTAAAATAATCCTAATTTTCAAGGAGCAGCCAAGTACTGCCTAGAATACTCTATGTCTGTGAAGTCAGATACTCAACTGTTAGCAGCACAGACTCTTCTTACTCTTGGAAATCATGCCCAAAATGCATAGCACGTGCATGCAAAAGTAGCACTGTTTAATTTACTCCTGACTGACATTTTTTAAACACACTTCCCTGCCCAGCCATCTTCCTCAGTGGTGTTTTCCAAGCACACATCACAGTCCCTTCTCTTCTGGCTATCGCTAGTGAGATTTTGGTTCATATCAAATCTAGGCCAAATTATGAACTGGATGGAGTACCTCCCTAAACAGCTCCGGTGGCCACCGCCATGGGGTCAAACACAAAGCCGCGCTGTCCACATCCACCACCTGCTCGTCTCAGGCTTCTTCCCCAGGCAGGGAGGGGAGAGCGAGGAGGTGGGGAGAAGGCAAAGAGAAGCGTTGCCAACATAGGGAAATGTTTTAGCTTACCCCTGTGGCCTCCAGCGTCCTACCACCAACTGCTGCGCTTGCTCCAAGTGCTACGCATGGAGCAGCTCAACAGCTGTATTCCCTGAACGTTCCTACGTGCCATCGGGGACAGGTCTTGCCCAGCACGCAGGGAAAGAGCAGCCACCTGAGAGCATGTCTGTATTGAATGGGCAAGTACGTGACCAGTGCTGCATTCGGAAAGCCGCATCCTGCTCTAGGGCTTGTCTCAAGACAATCAGATGTTGACTATTTGAACAACCAAAATAACATTTTATGCTCTTGTCCAGGGCATTTGAATTTCACAGACTGGACCATCCAAAATGCTGTTTTTTCTTGTTTCTTTTCTACACTGAGGCTGGTGCTGCTGTGAAGCTGTGACTCAACCAAACAGCCTTTCTCCTGGTTGTTACTCAGCGGCTCTTCGACCTTTGAATCATTAGCTGCACTGTGTCCCAGGTTCAGTGAGCGTCACGAAGAGCGCTTATCCCTTGGCAGCCTGGAGGGCTGCTGGGACGAGAAATGGAGCCGCTGCCCAGATCACCTGCTTCCAGAGCAACTCCTGTGGCCACCACAGGCTTCTGAGAAGTAGGCTACTCCTCCTCTCCTGCAAAGCTCATTCCACTCTCACCACCACCCCGCCCCAAATACCAAATCCTAGCAGAGGCCATAGAAGGTTTGTAAGTCTCAAATAAGGTGAGAGAGGAGCCTGGGGTAGGCAGCTCCTTATGGCAGTGCAGCCGCCGGGCAAGTGCCTCGCTCCTGCGGTGAAGCCAAGGCTCCTGCTGAGTGCAAGGGAGACTGGGCAGGTAGGGAGCTGGGCATTTTGTCTTTCTAAACACCCAAATGTTGCCTGCAGGGAAACAGGGCTGTTTGTGTATCTCTGGGTAAATCAGAAAGATTGAGGGCTGGCTTACAGTTTGTGTATCTGAAGTAAAGCAGTGGTTTATGATGCCCACTTCAATGTTTAACTGCCTTTGTAAAAAACATGTCTGTTGCTTTTGCATTCTTAACCAAACGGTGGAAATGCTGGCTGAGCCCTTTCTATATTTTCATTACTGGCAGGAAGGGTTCAGTTGAAGAAAATACTCAAATGAGCAGGGAACAAAAGCAATTTTTATCAGTGATCTTTATGAAATTGTTTTGTGGTAATGACCCTGTGACTCCAGTGTTCAGTGTGTGGAATTGTAGTTGCTGGCAAATTCCTTCCATCCAAACACTGAGAGGCCAGTGTGTACCTACCACCACCACTAAAAGAAACTATAACAATGTTAAAAAAACTCTGCTTCATAGAGCAGCAAACTGCATCTTCAGATCACTGTATGTATTTCCGATTTTTGACTCCTTAAAAGTGATTGAAAATCAGAATATACTCCTGTTCTGAGGCAATATTTTTTTTCCTTTTCTTCCTTCCCTTCTGGTGACACAATACGTCAACTTATTTGTTTAATTTATTTACAGACAAATTTCTGGAAGCAGTCATCTCAACAATGTCACACTATCATAGCTATGTAATTACAATCATAAATACTTAAAACCTTGAAAACCTGAATCTTACACTGATTTGGGTATTTAGGTGTAGTCTCACTGAATGATGTTATTCAGAGTCTATTCAGAAGTTACACCACGTAAATAACAAAGTATTTGCTGTCAAAATACCTGACTTCCTCTTCTAGCTCTCATTCTTTAGCACAGGTTAGTGCTTCATCTGTTCATAAAACTGGTAATTGCAACTTCTATATTCTTCCTGAGATTTTTTGTTTGTTTTTATTTCAAAAAAAGTGTTCTTTTATTTTTTTTAAGTCTTCAGACTAAAAAAAAAAAACGTACTTTTCAGTCTCCCTGTCACAATATTATAAAAGAAGACTGGGTATGTCTTCCCCTGGAAACCACTTTGCCCTATGTGCCAGAGAAAGGAGAAAGAAGATAAGCCCAGCACCCTACATAAGACTCCATCTACTTCATCCAAGAAGAAAGCATGAGACTTTCCTGATTTCCTTAAAACCAGATTCAGACCTCTTCCAGAGCAACAGTCAGTTCCTGCAGTTCAGGCATCCATCTAATTTCTTAATAATTCTGGCTCCAGTCCACAAATCTGTTATTATTCTAATTTTTTTTGTTGTTTTACACCAAGCAATCCTTACATGTTGTTTGAAATATAAACAGCAGAACTGGTAACAATGAAATGTAATTTTCAAATTGGAGTAATTTTTCATAAGACTTCCCATGACATTTTTATTCATTTGTTAAAATGATGTTTCCAAATCAGAAAAATGTTTCCAGAACACTCAGAAGCAAAATCTGGCAGGATTTTGTAGAGTGAAAATGTTGGAAAACCATAATCAAATCCTATTTTGATTTTTAAAACTCAGTCCCCAAGTGATCATAGTATTGTGAATCTTTGGAAAAGCAAAAATACCAAGGACACCTATAGGGAAAAGGGTGAATGAAACCAGGTTATTTCATCTTGAAACTATTTATGCAAAACCTCTGACCAGTGCCAACGAGCATCATCCCCCCAGCTGGTGCTGGTGGGAGGCAGGGCACTGAAACGGAGGTCTCACAGCAGGTCCAGGGCTCAGACCCTCTGGGAAAGATTTGGGCAGCTCCACAGGGACCATGCTCCTCCACACAGGGAGGTGCAGTGAGTCTGGGCTGACGGGGCTGTGATATACACTTGCTTGGCACGTGTGCACATGGTACCAAGGGTCTCTAGCACATCCAAGGTGTCCCCAACTGCTGTCTTTGGGAAAACTGTCAGTATTTGTTTTAAAACCACCAACAATAAAAGAATGGTAACTCAGCCTTTCAATGGATGTTCTGGAGGGGTGTGTAACACACATGCAGTTACCTTACCCTGAAGTATGAAATTCCATGTACAATTGGAAAATGAACATTTTGTCCCTCTGGGATCTGATGACCTTCTGACTCTCCATATCAGTAAATACAGGAAAAGAACATGACATACAGCACAGCTGGCTGGATGCAGTGGGGAAGAGCAAGGAAACCCAGGGTGACAGGTTGACCTCTGGGCAGAGGTGTTTCAATGTCTCTCCAGCCAAGACTCAGCTGAGTAAGGCTGCAACATTCCCGGCTTGGCAGGACACAGGGTGAGCACGCGCTCCCTTGGACGTGTATGTGCACATGCACAGGTGCAAAGGATTTGCCATCCCGTCTGCGACACTGGAAGCTTCTTTCCAACCTGCGAGAGTGGATCACTGGAGTATTTCTACCACATTTCTCTCTGGAATTTATCAGAAGGGAAAAAAAAATAAATCCACATGTGCTGGCTAGCACGTATGCAGAACGCCTGAAGCCTGTGGAAGCACAGATCATCGCACCGGGCAGAGAAGCGACGCAGCACTGTGAGCCCGACAGCCAGGGTGTCCCAGCGTGTCCGACCTGCCACACAGCCACCGCGGGTCCTGGGCTCGGCTCTGCTCCCGGAGTCTGCTGCTTTGGGGCTGCACGTGAATGTGTGAATCATCGGTGTAGCTCCTGCGCTGCAGAGCCTATCTGACGCTTTTAGCACTTACTGAGTCCTACACTGAGTAGGCATATGTGCAGGATGCAGCTGGGGAACACGCACAACTTGAGGCTGTGAGGTGTATGTCCATTACGGACTAACTAACAAGCATAACTTCATTGATACCAAGACTAAGAAATGAGTAATGGGAAAAAATACAGTGAATCTGCGTTTTCTTTCCTACACAAAATAACACCTTGCTTTTTAGCTTTTACTCATGTTGGGATTTGATTTTTCTAGTGCGTTTAACATTAGGTAGAAAAGTATGCTTCTTGGGTAACTTGGTGTAATTTTTCTGGACACATTTTGTGTACACCTTTCTATATACACTTCACGTGTACCTTTCTGACCAATACACTGTCTTTCCAACTGATATGCTATCTTTTAGACTCAGATACAAAGGATTTGCAAGGATTTGAGATTTTAACAGACCTCTCAACAAGATTATAAGAACATTTTCAAAGGGCTGGTCTATGCTCACTGTATTTTTTCTCTCCAGAAATGATAAAAATAAAACATGTCCTGTTTCCAGAAAATTTTGATAGCTTTCATGATGTTTTCCTAAAAATATCTATTTCCTTTGTATTACTTAAGAGTGTAACTCCCCCATATGGCTGAGGCTACAGCTGCTACAAATAGCTTAAAAATGAGGAAATGGAGAAATTTCTATTTCTGTTTGGACTGCCTACTTGCACACCTCGGTGAGAATATTACTACATCATGACTGTAAGATCTGGCTGTCCTTTCTTCAGAGACAGCAGATTTCAAAGGAACACCTTGGTTTTAGGCACATATTTACTTGAAGGCGCTAAATTTACTGATGTCATGCAGTTAGGCTGACTATCTTTTCCTCATTTCCCCAAGGAAGTGTGAGACTGTGTGCCAGCGAACATCACAAGATGTGTACAGACCACAGCAGTTAAAGGTTTGTATTAATGATATGGGTGTGTAGATTTCCAGCAGATTTTACTGTTGCATTTACCGTCTGTGTGATGGTAAATTTTCAGAGCTCTGGCGATGTTTGAAGATATTGCAGAAGTTTATATAGGCATCTGTATGGCCCTAAACCGGACAGCAGACATCCATAAAGAGATCTAGAGCATGGTGGAGCCCTGCATGATGCTTAAAATCTGGGAAACAGTGATGGGAACAGAGCTGTTATTCATAAAATGAGAATTTTATCTCCTCTGGCTGTTTCTGTATTTTTAAAAATGACACAAACCCAAGAGGCACAGGTACTAGCAACAGTAAGAATAATGTAAACTAACGCTTACAGAGATCTTTGAGAATACTCCAAAATTCAAGGAGTAGCACTCAGGGGTGAAACCTGGCCAAGATATTCTGCCACTTTTACTGAGGCAGGCTGGTGTAAGATGCTCACCATCACACAGCAGTTCTTGACTGTAACCTCTTACAGTCCTCGCTGATGAAGAAAGGATACATTTCTAACTTAATCCAGACTGCCACATGGTAAAGCCATCTGGGAGGATATTTTGAAGGAAACAGATGGAAAAGGAAGAGATTCCTCTGAATGTAGTGTAAGATTTACATTATCCTCCATGAACTTCCATGTAGTCCCCATGTTTATATAATTTATCACTATTTCCTTAGACAGCTCAGATTAGGAAGCCTGCATGAGCTCATGTTCTTGTTGTTAATTCTGAGCCTGAACCTCCCTCCTTTAAAGGGAAATTCAGTAGTGTAAAAACAAAACGGAGAAAGGCAACTGGACTTAAGTGAAACCCAGCAGCATGAAGTTCCCGATCCTCCCGGGAATTACACCGTCTTACCTCCTCCTTTTTTCAGCCTCAGGAAGACACTGTCATGAGCTTTTGCTCACAGCGATACCTTTTGTTCTCTGCCGTGCACCTAACCCCAGTAAACTCCAGTGTTGTGCTAGCATAAGCATGGAAGCAGGGTCTATTAAAACCAGGAAGGGTTAAAGACAAGTCAATGATTTCACTGAAGATCCCTCAGGCCGAGGATTAAAAAAAAGAAATGTTCTCGGAGTGAAGACATGGCACACAAATAATTTAAAGAGTGTAATTTCACTAGTCGTGTTGTGATGACTGGGGATTTCTAAAAAGCCCCCTCTCTCCTTTCATGCATTCTTCCGTGCCTCTTCGTTTTCTATACAAACATTTCCATTACTAATGGGAATGTCAAAGGGCCTGCTTTTCTCTCTGTCTGTCTTTGACCATGGAGATGCTGCTGAGGCACTGTGCAGCAGCGGCTGCAGGCAGAAGGCTGAAATACCCTACAGCATGGTATCCCACCTAGAGTCACAGCTGGGGGAAAAAAGGGACAGGAAGATCCATACAGAGAACCCTGGTGCTTCGGTTCAAATGCCTATATCATTTCACCATCAGTTAAATCCATCATTAGTTTGTTCTGCTACCAAAAGATGGAGACCTGTGTCCCGTCTTCGTCCTACCACACCCCAGCCCAGCCTCAGTCCCAGCCATTTCTTCCCCTCTCGTGCTAGGCTTCATATGAACAAAATACTCAGAGGAATAACTGCCTGGGGAGATCAGAGAGCTAGCAGCACGTGACATCAGCGGCAATGGGTTCTGCCAGGCTAAGCCGCGGGCAGAGCCACCAGCCCAAAACCCCTTTATGCCACTGACCCCGGTGGGGATGAGCCCTGCTATGTACCAGAAGAAACTGCAACAGGAACAGCCTCCTGGAGCCTTTGCCTCCTGGATTTGGCCTCCTTTGCACAGGAGGGTTTAAGCCTCCCCGTCTCTCAGGTGCCACAGAGGAGATGGCTGGCTTTGTGCCCACTGGCAGATTTACTACCACGCTGTAGTAGGAATAGCCTGATTGTGGCCATACAGTTGAACAGTATCAGGGAGACCAGGGAGAGGAAATACTTTTTATTGGAACTCCTTGGTGTGTTTTGAATTGTGTGGTGCAGTTAGAAGATTATAGGTAGTAAGTCCTTGGGGACTGATGTTGTGTTTCTTGCATAAGCTGGCCCAATTGAAGATATTACCTCTCCTTGCAAAACCTACTTCACTTGAAAATACTCATTCATCCTGGATGTTTTATCTGCTATTCGGAGATGTTAGGATTACTGCCAGTGCCACAGAGTCATCATTGCTGTGACACTATTGATTTCTTTTGTAGAAACCGGATTCCTGCACAGGCTTTTGAGAGTTACATCATTGCGTCCCTTCAGCTCACAGCTAGGATGTTTCTCATTTCTTATGTAACAGCTCCTAATTCAGATTACAGTAGATTTTACAATAATGTAACCTGTACAATAACGTATTAAAACCATAAGGTGGAAAAACTATTCCCTTCTGAAAGCAGACCTCTTTCCAGACAAGCAATGGACCCCTTATGCTCTGGGCAATTATTCAGGTACGGCAGCACTGCCCATGGACTCTGCTGGCTAGGGATGGATCAGCTCCCACACCCACAGGCTTTCCTCTGTGGGTGCGTATGTAACGAAGTGGCAGAGTTACAGTGTTCGGGTTTTTTTTATCATGGCGTGGGCTGAGGAAGGAACTTGGAGATAATAGTAAATGCAGTGTGACCAGTTTCATGACATCCTAGCTTGCACTTTGACCAAGGTATTAAAGAAGAATAATACTATCCAACAGAAGAAATTCAAATGCGTTAGTCTTTACAATGAATCCAGTGTAGTTACCAAATTCAGCCTATTTTCTTTTGTGGATTTAGAGACTCCTTTAGACCAGTGGGGAGAGGGTTTTTATACCTGTGCCCCCTCCTTGCTGTAAGCAGTCCCCAGCCACCCACGTTCAGGACACACAGAGATACCTCTGAGGGCAGAGTTGTACCAGATGTATGTGTGTGTGCCTGCACTGTCATCGCAAGGTGGCCACTGCAGAAAGAGGACATTTCTGAGCAAGCACCGTTCACCACCTCCTCCTCTCATTCCCAAGGGCTGCTGCGTGAACTGTTCTGCTGGCTGTGCATAGCAAGCCAACAGCTGTCCCCCAGCTCACATGATTGATGTATTTCCCCTCATTCTTTACAGTTTAAATACTGAAGAATTATTTCATTTAAAACAGTTTAAAGAATTCAAATTAGCTTTTCTTACCTGAGCAGGCTTCTTTTGAACCACTTGTTGAGGCTGAAAAGTAAAACAAAAGCATGGTGAGAAACAAAATTCACTGAGGTCACTTAACAGTGATTTCACAGATGCTGAGAAACATGTTTTCATCAATGGAAATAAAACACAGGCTAAGCCCACATTCAGAACTGGAGTGATAAGAACACTCAGCTCTCATACTCAACCTCTCCTACACTCATCTACGTGACCTTGGTCTGAAGTAGTTCAGACTGCCATGGATGCAGAGGAGAATATTAAGTTTGTATAGTTAAAACCAAGGTGAATTTTAATGTAGCATGGTATGTCTGGCCTAACTTTCTAACTAGATTTTGTTGTCTCACTGATGCTGTACACTCTTTCCACACTCTCAGTCATGGGTGGAGTGTTCTGCCTTGGGGGGGGAAGGCCTCCATCGGGGCCACAAGCAAGAGCACAGCTCAGGCAGAGAGGTGAGGGACACACAACCCCATTCCCAAACCAGGGCTTCCCACCTGACCAAAGCAGTCCCTGTCAAAGCCAGGAGGCTGGGATGGGCAGCAGCTCCAGCACTGGGAAGCTCTGGTTTGGGGGCTCTAGCTGAATGAAGGTGGTGCTATGCTGAGCCTATTGACATAATTTCAATGATGCCCATCACCGGGCTGGTTGAGCACAGGGCAGGGAGAAATGGAGGCTGTGTCCATCTGCCTCCACAGGATCTGGTGGCACAGCCCCGGTCTCCTCAACGGGTCTCCCTCCTGACCACTCCTAACCAGAAATGGGAAACATGTGAGTCAGGAACCACCAAATGCCAGTGCCCTTCATTCCCACCCCAGGAAGTAGGAGGTGTAACCAACTGAGGAACTACAACAGGCGCATTTAAAACACACCACCACCACCCAGGTGATGTGATGGGTGCTGGGAGCACAGAACAATAAGACCACAGATAAAGGATGAAATCATGACACCAAGAGCACAAAAGGCCTTTTCTTCCTTCAGTGGGAGAAAGCTGCTGCCTCCCCCTGCCCAGGACTTTCTGTTTTCAAAGTGTATGAATTGCACCCAATGATTTTCTTCCTGTCCTTCCTTCCTGCCTGCTCCTAATCCCAGCCGTGATTTCAGTGCCTCGCTTGGGCAGAAGCCAACATGCTGTCCCTCTGCATGACCAAAACCCTAATTTTCATGACAGTGTAGTAGGAAATAACTGGAATATTTCTGAATAAACAGTTTAGTGTAACTGGCCTTTCAGAGCAATATTTCAGTGGGAAGGATCAATGAAAATGTAAATTAAATGTAACTGATTCAATTCAGACTGCCCACCACAAGCGTCCCATTTTAACAAGAGATGCTTTGTTTATTTTCAGTCTTTTCCTAATTCAGTGGAATCCTACTGCTGTTTTATTTTTGTATCTGTGCCTCAGGGTCCAAGTTCTGCTCTCAAATAAATATGAGAAAAAACGATGTGATGACTGGGTCGTCTTTAAACTTCAGGGAGGACCCTTTTCTTTTGCATTAAACTCCCTTGCAATGGAGAAGCTATTACCGAGGCACACATTTTACTGATGCCTTCTCCAGGTGGACTGCAAGCCCTGAACTCATTAATGGACATTTGCTGCCCTCGGATAAAGGAATGATTTTTCTCAAAGGAATCCCCTGTAATTACGGAACTTATTGAGCTCTTCAGTAATCTGCCACTAGTGCTCTTCCGCTTTATTTTCTTTTTTTTGCCTGCTGATTACACCTGTACACGTGTTTACTCCCAAACCACATGAAATCTGCAGACATTCTTAGAGGCTGACTGTTTTCTCCTGCTTAGAAATCCCCATATATTTTTGGCCATGCACTCTGCATTCATGTGACTCTCACACACTGTAGCTCAATGAAATCTTCTGAAAGAGCTGCCAACTCACCAAATTTTCCATGAATTAGGTCCTGACACTTCAATGAGAGGAAAGACAATGTCTGAAACAAGGCCAGCTCTGGCTTTCTGCCTAGTATGTGTCACAGTAATTCTACCAGCTGCCCTTCTACACAGCACTTCATACTTTTCAGACCACCAAAAAGCCCCTTGAATACTTTCAGTGATAGCTGGGGCTCGAGCTGCCAGCATGTTTTCCCAGCCTCTGGCACCCAGTGGCTCCAGACTGGACCTAGAAAGTTTTTTGTGTGTGTTTGTTTTGTTTTGTTGTTATTTTTATGAATGGCTTTCGCAGGGGACTCTGACTCCAGCACAATCCTATCCAGCCATTCATAAAAAGCAGAGGGAAAATACAGTACTTTGCCCAGTTGGAAACTCTCTCTGATACTGACTGAGGCTTTCAAGAATCTTAGTCATTCAAGACCTTTGCTATCATAGTGCTTCATGTCGAGAGCTCCCTGGCGCTGCTTGCTTACTACTGGCTATGTTTCCACTGGATTTGGGATCTGGAGCTCTGTTATGCTTTCTCCCTTAAATGGAAGAATGAAAACTGAAAAGCAGGCTCAGCCTCTCAGCCAGTATTAACAGCACACACCACTGACACGCTGGGAGCCGTGCCCACTCGTGTCACTCAGAGGGCTCCAGCTTGTGGCAACTGAATCACTGCAAGGGATGGTTTTCAGGGACACTGCTTCTCCTGTTTCAGCCTGGCTGCATGGGAGAGCTATCCAGACAAATGCAGGCTGGATAAACTGAGCAAGGTCCAGTCCTGAGAGGACTGCAGTGTCCACTCACTTAGGTCACCCCAGACCAGAACAACTGAGGTGTAGAGGAATAATGAGAAATTTCCCAAGCACCCCCTTTCATTTCTTCAACTGTTGTGGCTGTGATGCCTTTGGAAACTTTTTGACACACTACAGATACAAATGCCTCAACTCACTAAGCTCTGTGTTCACTGAGTCAAGAGATCTTTTCAGGGCTTCCAAGGAGGCACCTCTGATTCAAAGGAGTGTTGCAACTGCATGTTCAACTAGCTGGAAAGAGAGAGAATTTGCCTAGGTTATGGAAAAGACTGGAACCATAAAAAAAGCCAAAGACAAGACTTTAAAGAGGTGTTTTGGAGCAAAATAAAGTTATATGCAAGACACAAGAATTCTGATCCCCCTCAGGAGTCCAGAGAGTAAGATGGCAGACTTTCTGCTCTGCCAAAGGCAGAACACTTAGATCAGTGATCACCTGCAAGGGGAGCTTCGTGCAACACAGGACTTCCATGTTTTACTTTTATCCTATGTTTGAAAATAGCTATTGTACACTGAACGTGTATCAGGCAAAATTCCATACACTTGAAAGCAAAATTCAGGTTGTTTTACATCATATGCAAGCACAAGTCAACCTTAAGGAGCCTTCTTAAATCTGTATGAGATAGAACAAGTGCCAGTGTTGGAAAAACCCTATGACCATATCATTTAAATGTCTATCATACAAGAACAAACCCAAAATACAGCATGATTTCTTTCGCCATGTTTAAACCATTAGGTATGTGAGCCAAGGCAAAAGAGAGTAATTTAAAACTTCAGGTTAGGATTCCTAACTCTGAACTGGAAAAAAAATAAACCACCTAAAGAGGATAGTACACAAAGTTTTGGTGGTTTCAGCTTTGCTGTAAGTTTTGGATGTTCAAAGCCCAACTGTTTATCACCACAAGATACTTATTCCACTCCTCCTCCGTCACCACAGCCCTAATTTTATTTTATTTTATTTTATTTTCAAATCCCGTTACTTCACTCCTTTGTCAGTATATCAGATGCATCCTTATAGCCTCTGCAGACACTGGTCAAACAATTTCTTTGCCCTCTCTGTGAGAACAAAAGAGCAGCCTCATGTGATGCTCATCTTGTACCAGCAGTCAAAAGTTGTATCAAATTCAATTGGTCACACTTCTCATTCCTGGAGTACTTCTTATCCTGTGACTTTTCATAGCGTTATAAAAATAAGGAAGGATAAGGGGAAGTCTGTGTCAACTAGTACGAGCAATGCTGGAACACATTTTTAATGACCAGAGACAAAAAAGCACTGGTTTGAACGCAAATCATCCCCTGACTGCTGTGCCTGAAGCTCCAAGGGCAAGCTGCACACTCACAGTGCTCCTCGATTTTGGGTTCGTGTCTTCTTCAAACTGAGTATTATGAAGATGTTTGACTGATGCTTCTTGGCAACAGCAACTCTCAGTTTTATTCCCACAGCTTGACACGGGCAAGACATTCGCACAGAGGTAGCTCTGCTGGTGGGACTAAATGACCATGATGAAAACTAATACCCAGTTAGGATGACATTTATAGTGCTGACAGCTCAGTGTTGTGCAGAGATCATTAAAATAATTTCATAGGTCACCCAAACACTTGTAGTTCTAAATTTAAAAGATGAGTAAAACCATATTTAGTCTTTTTGTCTACATATCCTCAAAAAATCAGGAAGTTCATATTATACCAGTTGAAACCAATATAATCCAAAATAAATCATGTCTTCCAAGCAGTTCCATATGACAGCAAAGTAACTATTGTTTTGCCCTACAGCTTTAATTGGTTCGAGTCCAGCCTTTCCCTCCCTCTTCCAGCACAGAATGATACAACACTAGGACCGGGGGCCCACGCAGCCTGCGAGAAAGCCCTCGCCTCTGCACAAAAGCTACTTCCAGCTTCTTGACCATCAGCAGGAATCTACCCCAGACTGCATGGGATAGTGTGCCTGTCATTCCCTCCTCCAGTCCAGGTATTCTCATAGCTTGGCTTTAGAAATGATCTTCCCTTTGAGGGGGCTGCAGAAATGCTTTTTTACCCCATCAAAAGCAAGGGGGGGGGGGGTCGTCCTCTACACCCAAGCAGGACTGGCTTGTGTTTTGGAAGCACAGGTCATGAATTCTCCTGCCTCCATCGCATGTTTGCAGTCAACTGGCAACCGTGGTGTCTGTGTATGCACACTGCTGTGGGTCATTAGGATCTAACAGCAAAACCATCTGGCCCTTAGAGTTCAAAGGAGATTTCACAGTCCTCTGTGCAGTCTCATAAATGGAGGCTAATAGTAATCTGTGGAGAATTTTGGCAAAATCTGTGGAACTTTTATTCTTTATTTTTCTATCCTACTTGGCACTCCTTGGAGTTTTTAATACTGAATACGAAGTCGGGTCATTCAAAAAATATTTATTAGCTTATTAAACTGACCTCCCCTGACTGCTGCTGAAAAACCCTGCAACATCTCAGGAGCTGCACCAATAACTTTAGCTGATGACAAAGTAAATAGTACTTCTGTTCCACTCGTGGAGGAGAGCAGAGAGCATCACACTTTTCCAAGTACCCAAAGTGACTTTTAATAGTTATTTGACTGGCAACAAAATTCTGTATTTTAGTTATAAAATTCAAGATACACTGCTTCAAATGACTGTTTTGGTAGTCTGAAAATTCAGGCACTGGCACATACATCCAGTCAGGTATGTATATACCCAGTGGAAGTCAAACAACTGAATTCAGCAGGGTTAGGATTTCGTAAGTTTTGTTTACAGAAAGCTACCTTCACTACATTCGCAGTGGTTTTATGTTCTGGGAGGATAAAAACTGTGAAAAAAATATATTAAAAATCAAATTCTGTTTTCCTTTATGCTCATATAACCCATTATTCTTTGGTTGTTTAACCTAATCTTCCTCACAGAGGTAGATTTCCTACCATTCCAGATCTTGGTAGGCACAAATTTAATGGTTGGAATGGGAAGGGTAAACCCATAATTTTTCTTCATCTGCTAGCTGAACTGTTAGTGCAAGCACAACAATACCCCACTGAGTTTATCAAGGATATAATCAAAATTCAAAGCACAGTAGCTGTTAGTTTAGTGCTCTGGATAAATGTTATTATTTTTGATGTTTCAGCCAGTACTGGTTACATTTTCATAAAATATTTAGGGTAGTGCAACTTATGAAATACCCACTGAACGGGCCTTGTATCTGTGGTTAAATGCCATAGGCAAGTTTAAAATGGCATAGTTAGCTAAAATCAATACAGTTTGGCAGCAGGAGTATTTGTTGCTGCCAACTGCTCTTCTTCAGAGTCACCACTGCTCTATTGGGTTCCCCTGTTACTTGGTACTCTTCCATCATGTATCTGATGATTGATAAACTTTCCTGATGCATTTCGCTCAGGTTTAGTTCAGGGCCCTGTGCATTTTTCTGCTAAAGAAGCTATTTCTGCCTTTCAGAATAATTCTAGTACACAATTCAGCACTGAGCTTTTCTTGAGATGCACCTAAGGAAACATGAGCTGTCTCTTTTGTCTGGCGAATGTCACATGTATCTGCCTATTTATAACTCCCTACACAGACAGACTACTGAGAAAGCCAAATGGGAGGTTCCAGTTATAGCATAAGGAAAAACCCTACATTTTAGCAGACAGAAATAAACGGCAAGTTATTTGCAAAGAAACTAAGCCTTCATGATGCAGGGATGTAAATCGACCAGAAACTACTTAGCCTTACAACTTGCAGACTTCTCTGTACAAGTAACTACTCTGCAACCATTTATCTCCAGCCTATCATCTTGTCTGTTTGAATACAGCAACCCCTGTGTTCACCATGCCTTTCTCCTGGCCCATGTGGAAATGGTACTAAACAGACTAGATGATTGAAAATGATGACCTAGAGGTGAAAAGCACCATATTACGTTGCCATCCGGTTCTAATTTTTGTTTTAGAATCTTCCTTCTCTTCTTGTTCATGTAGCCGTATGGACTGAAAAAATGGGCAATTCTTGCCTCAGAGACCATGCCTGGCAGTACCACTGATGGTGGCTGTGTGGAGCTGATGAGAGCTGCATGACCGTCACAAGAGGGCTCATCTCTGGACCTTACTGCCAGGAGTGCCCAAATTCCCCCAACCTTTGCACTGGCCTCCAGTGAAACAGAAGAGTAATTAGGGCAATAAGGTCTCAAACCTGACAACCTGCTGCAAAATCTGCTACTGTTTTCAAAGTGAAGTCTGAACTTCAGTGGTTTTGCTCAAAACGTAACTATGGTCAGCTAACAGTTCTCTTTTTGGCCTCCTACATTCATTAGCCTCCTGATTTTAAGGTCACAAGGACCTTAAATCATGCAGTAACAGTGTCCTTGTGTCATTTAGAGACACACAGCCCATTTTACACAATGTGGGCTTAGATACAAACAATATCAAATTCATTTACAGGCCTACAAAAGCTTCTGCCAACAACAGGCTCAAGCCTAGAGGCAGGGATGGAAAAGGAACTGAAGAGGCAGGGATGGAAAACCAGGGGTAAACTGCTCCGCTGGGCAGCCCTGCGACTATGGCAGTGTCCCATCAGTCACACGTGGCAACTCTGTCCCCTACTCCATCTCCACTGGAGTGCTGCTGCAATGGTCACCCTACAGCCCGGAGCTGCACTTCTTCACAACAGCCCCTGAAGGAGGATACTGGTGAAAATACAATATGCACTTCCCTTTGCTACCCTAGAAAGGCAGCCATTCCAGCTACCCTGAAGGTAGTGATTCAAGCCAAGGAGTCTCCACGTCCTCCCTTGGGTATTTCCCAGTGGCAGCCCATGGCATATTTCTTCACTTTAGCTGCATGCCAAAAGTGCTGCTGCCTTCAGAGATCTGCACTTCATTATTTTAGCAAGGCACATCTCAACCAGAGGAGGAGAGCATTGGAGAAGGTACTGTGTAAAGGCAGGTGCAGAACATGATCTGCCTAGAAAACCTGCAGACTTCACTTATGGGAGAAAACAATCCAGTCCAGACCAACTGCCTGGCTTGCATCCCTACCTCTCTTCCTCCTCCCATATGGGGCTATCTTCCACACTATCTAGAAGGAAGAGCCCATGGGCCCTGCTATTTCCTTAACCATGCCTGGGCAGATGTTAGGTGTCACAGGACAAGACGGTGGAGGATGCTCCCAACTGCACAGTACAGACTGCAGGGCAGTGCTTGAGGCTGAGCCCAGGCACTGTTCAGCTCACCAACCACATACACTATACTAGATCCTGTTAGGAAGAGCTCTATGTCCCCTTATCTGCACAAACCGGGGTAAGGATACAAGGGATCTAGGCAGCCTATTTTGCACATTCATTTCTGCCCCGTCAGAGTTGTAAAGCACATTGTACAGAGTGCATGTGGTCATCCTCAGGCTCGGCCCTAAACTCCCGCAGGAGCTTCCCCTTCCCATCCAGCCCACTGCCTTCGTGACCTCCCATTGCCCTGTGACAGCTGGGCAGGGTTTTCCTCCCAAGAAAAAGGCACACAGTGCAAGGAAGGCAAACTAACTGGGCCTTGCTGATTTTCTACAGCTGAGGATCTGGCCTGAGGCACTTCTCTTGAACTTCTTTGTCTGAGCAGATCCATTGGTAGCCACATGGTTGGCTGGGGATGTTTCTGTACATCTGGGATATACAGATGTCTGATAGCTGTCTGTCTATCAAATAGATTTGATAATTATTACTGCCTCCAGGAAACTGATGCTGCTAAGAGTGTCTGTCAGAGTTCGACCAGAGTCTGCTGACATCCTGGCACAGTTTCATAAAGAAGTCAGTGTCCAAAATAGAAATACATTTTCCACGTTCTTGAAATATACCAGGAGCTTGGTGGTGAGTTGTTGTAATTAATCCACTTCCTGGCTTGATATATTTTGGGATCTTTCTGGTGCGTGGTATGTTAAATACTGAACTCAGTTCATACTGTTATTTCTTAAATGGAAATTACATTCATTATGTCCCAAGGCAAGATTTGTAGGCACTCCTTGCAAAGCAGAAAAAAACCTCCATTGCACTGCATTTCTGATGTGCTTTTACCGTTCACTCATTAATGGCAATTTCAACATATGCATCAGTGTGAAAGCCACATGACACAGTAATGTATTTTAAAAGATGGCAGCAAAATGATTTTCTCTTTTAACCAGCCAGAACCCATTTTCTAAAAGATTGCAAAGTCAAAGTCTACAATATTCTATCATCATCAGACTCTTGACAGCAGCAGAAGTATGAATAGTGTTGGTGTACATCTGCTTCCCTCGGTCTGAAAGAGACAGAAAGAAGGGGGAAGAGAGGGAGGGAGAAAGAGATTCTGCTGTTGATAATCCTGGTGTAATTTTGGAGTTGTTCTATTTATGTCCCTGGACAGACTCCGAATTTAACCTAGTCTAGGGGAGAAGAATTTGTCTGTAATTTTTACAGGACAATTACTTGACTGTCTAGCTACAGTTATTTAATAGCCTTTTGGAAGCTACATCTGACCTGAGGATCCTATTTGTTGCTTGAATCTAACAATGTGAACATCAAAGGTATGTGTGTTAGGTATGCACGCAAATCCCCTGCAGCTTTTTTCATAATAGTACTGAAACCCGAGAGCACACCAAGAATGCAGAGCCTGGAGCACCCTACTACAGCCCAATCCTTGGTACAGCTTAAAGTGGTTTCCTCGCTTACAGAGCTCCATCCACCATTTGGAAAGCAGCCTGCTTTTAAATGTTACAGTTGCTAGGGAGGGCTTGTGAACATTTAACCAAACATTTAACATTTAATGCTCAGTATTTACTCTCAGTTCCCGATAACCCTTCCATATTTGTTGTTTCTGTTGCTTAAGTGACAAAACCTGATCTTTCATGCCATACAAAACAAAGCTAAATCCTGTCCTTGGCTAAATTCTGCCCTTAGTTCAAACCAGTTGCAGAGTCTACCCAAAGAGGTAAATGCTTCCATTTCTCAATTAGTCACATTTTATTGTGCTTGGAACTGATGTAGTTTCGGACGTGCCAAAAACATACCAGTTGGTAGCATCTGAGGCTAGGTGGTCCTGGCAGCAGAGGTGAAAGCAGCTTGCTGGAGGAAGGAGCAGGATAGCTGGCCTCCAAATGCTGCTGTCGTTGGCATGGAGAGACATACTCTTTCTGGGAATTAGGTGAACGGGGTGTACAAAAGCTTGATTTGCAGCTGAACATAATCCTCCATCATGAGATCAGGTATTATATCAGTGCCAGATCACTTAACGACAGCTGCAAGACCATTTTAGCATTGGCAGCAATGTGGCCAAGGATACCACTCTAGGTATTAACAGGTATGGGAGCTACTGATGGTGTGGAGCAAGGTTCTCCTGCTGGTGGTCAAGCAGGCTGCTCCCAGGCACCTAAATGTCCCCATGTTCCTTGCCTGTGACTCCCCAGTCCAGTCTCAAGCAAGACTCTACCTTGAGAAGGGAGCCAGGGAGCACAAAGCTGTGCCTTGAGGCAAGCCCCATGGACACCAGAGGCTGCTGAGAGCCCACTGCTCTCCCAGGGAAATCCCATCATCAGCAAGGAGGCCTCCAGCAAAGGAAGGACAGCATCTGGAGGAGAGGCAAGGAAACAACGGTATAGCTTGGGACAGTGTGTGTACACCTAGGAGCTTCTGGAAATCTCTGGCTGGTAGGGAACTGTGATGGGAAGTTTTGATTGGGTTGCACAGTAGGAAAGATCCAAAGGGATGGAATGGAGGAATGAAAGTGGCAAGGAGAGATGCTGGGGAAGAGAAGGACCAAACACACACCACCTTCCCAGCTTTCACACAAATGGGAATGAGGTCTCTGCACTGCCCATCATGTTCTGCCCAGGACATTCACTGTTTGTTATACAAGCATTTCAAAAGGGTGGGGAACAGTGACGGGATAAGGAGTTGCCCATGCCTCTTTGCCTTTCATCACCTCCCAGGAATGTCTGCCTTCAGGGCTAATTTAGATGCATTTACATTAATAAATGTGTGGCCTTTTCAGCCACGTTTTTTCATTTTAATTCCTGTCTGCCCTTGCTGGCACATGCCCTTGGCAATTTGTGGTTATTTCGCTCATTCGGCATCGTATAATTGTCCTTTACTACTGAATATAGATTTTTTTTTTAGAGTTAAGCAAATGCAGAGCTCATGAAAGTGATACAGTCTAGCTCTTTTTTACTTAGTAAACACTGGGCTTTTTTCTTTTTCTTTCTTTTCTTCTTTTTCTTTCTTTTCTTCTTTTTCTCAGTCAAAAAGACGATATTTTGCTAACTGTAAACTTGTTCGCAAGCCCAAAACTGATGATTTCATGAGTCTTCCAGATGCATCATCACAGTTCCAGAAAGCTTCCTGACTGACAAGAAAGCCAGGACTTCTGTGAGATCTTCACATCAAAATATTATTAACAAACATTCTGTACCACAGAGGGAACCCCCCCAATATCATGTAAGCTCCATATGGCTCGCTGCTCAGCGCTGTGGACGTCTCCTCCCTCTCCTCACTCCCAAGTGTGATGGGGCCCAACCTTTTGGGCTGGGATTGGTTGAACGGCCCCTTATGGAAGTACTCAAGGTCTCTACAATCAGCTCCAACCATGACTTAACAGATGAAGACACTTCTTTCACATCCACGCTCATCCCATGAGAAGATGATGTCTGTGCTTGGACCAACCAATAGACATGAGATCAGATGGGTGAAGAGCAGGATCCACACGTCCTTGAAGAGAGAGCACAGTGGAAAGGCGGCTGTTGCCCTTTGCCCAGGATAAGGGCCTTCAGGAAAGAGGATGCAGGGTAGTTTTGCACTGTTGATAATTCTGGCAGGCAGGATCCAGCCCGTGAGCTTCAGTTTAATCAGCCCTGGCCTAGAAAACAGCTAATAGGTCCATTTAAAATGTTGAACCTTCACTTACAGCACTGGCCAGTAATACATGGGAGCATGCTTTTGTCAGCAGTCTCAGCCATACTACACTCCAACTACAGGGCTGCCAATGCCCTTGTGGGAGTCTTTAGTGGGCAGGAGTTACATTCCTGGAAGAGCTTGGGATGCTCTTCCAAGTGAACAATTGACACTTTAGGACAGTCTAGTGCATAGTACATTCACTGATTAGCATCCCTTAGTTACACACACACAGACAAGGACATCTAGTTCCCAAAGACTACAGAACTAATCTGAACCTGACCTACTGGTACATAGCAGACAAGGCCAAACTTCGAGCAAAAAAACTGGGTAGCGACTGGACACCACCACAACGAACATGTTTGTCTATCTCCTCATCAGTATCACTTGCGGTGGATTTTTTTTTCCCCACATACATTCTTCCTAACCCTCAGTGTTCCTTCAGAAATGGAAATCTAATTCATTAGCAGATGTCCTGTGTGAAATCTGTGATGTTGTGTGACGGTTCATATCGGTACTACTCCTCAGTTCAACATGGACTTCCTTTTGAAAAGCTTTAGAATATATATCAGATAACTAAAAACAATCACAGTATTTAAATACATAATCTCATCTCTGAATTGCCTTTTCATCTCTGCAGATCCCAAAGTGATTTATACACTGGAAGTGACATGGGAACCTTATAAAGGGATCTGTTTCACTCTGCACCAAAATGCATCCATTTCTGGGATAAGGTTTGGCAGCTGTTTTAACAGCACAAGACAATGTTACATACTGTTGGGGCATGAGGTGAAGAATAGCATATCCAGTGTACATGGCAGGGAAGGAAGGATGTAATTATCCAAATTGGAATTTGGCCAGGACACTGGGGTCAAAACCCCAACTCTTTTGAAAAGTGCCAGGGGAATGCTAATGACCACAAGTGGTCAGAGCCTTGATTTTACATGTCATCTGAAGAACACCACCTCCAATGACAGTTTTCTTGAGTCCCATGCCAGAGGCATTCATCCTAAGTGAATCAGACAGAAAAGCACACCCCAGTACAGCAGCTGGGTGTCCTTGGAGGTATTAATTTTGTCTCCCCGTTAGCCCATATAACTTGAGAGCCCATGGGACATATACATAGCCCTTTCACACCACTGGTCTACAAAGAGATCAGGACACTGCTTGTGCTGGATGTATTTATCAGAAACTCAGATCACAACCCCACTGTTTTTGAAACAGCAATACTCCTCCCATGACCATCTCGTGACTTGACTTCTGTTGTCTAAAATGTGAATCACACTGAGTATTTAATCTACCAACAGCTACTAACCAAACAAACAACTTTCCCCTGTGGTACTACTGAGCTACTGCACTCTGCATGATTTAAGTACATGAACCCATCACTGACCTAGAAGGCATTTTAAAAGTCACCAGCAGGTAAGCAGCAGTAACAGAATACAGAGAGGTTTTAGCCTACTTCAGATGCGAGGACATACCGCCTCACTTTACACGTGTTTTACTAAGGAACAGTACTTAGCAATGAGGACAGGCTAGCAGCCTGTGCATGGGTAGTCACTAATACTTATTGAAGCTCAGCCAGGACATTAACTCAGTCGTCCATTAAATATCTCAAGACTAGAAATTATGTCCATCCATATCTGGTTTTATAGATTTGGAGAGAGGAACTTAGTGCAATGCACTGAGGTGGCTTACACCTTATGACTGTTAATTTTTGATCAGTCTTAATTCTTAAAATCAAGCTCAGCAACCTGAACAGATTCTGCCTGGCACAAAACATCACACAATTCTCAACAAGCCCCTGTTACTTCTAAGGGAATTCTTAGACTTGTCAACTGGGAGTCAGACCTAATGGCAGGTGCCTCCAGGCACTCAAATGACTGTAGCCCTCCAATAGCTCATGAACTGTATTGTGCTGAGCTATGTATCACAGCCAGCAGTGGGATCAGGAGGAATCAAATCCTGTGCTACTGCAGACAGGGAAAACCATCAAAGCTGGCATTTCCAGGCTGCCCAGCAAATGTTCACCCAGCTACTTGCTCCGTTCCTGTCTTCCCTTGGCACTGCACAACGCCGGGGAAACCAGCAATGAACCCAGTGAGGCAGAAAGACTCTTTCGGGCAACATGATTTTCGGGCAACATGATTTTCAGCCAACATTGGGAGAATCAGGGAAATTTACTGTCCCTGCATTAGATGCTGCACAGCTGATCCCCTCGCGAGAAGGACGGGTCCTCCACACATGGAAGATTGGCAAAAGGTGGGCTGTGGAAAAGAGGCCCTGAAAGATGAAATGCTTCCTCACAGAACATGTTGGTGTCAAAAATACTACTGAATGCAGGTTTCTTGGAACTGATCTGGACCTCTGTCACAGTCCCTATTTTTAAAATATGACTCAAAAGCTTATGAGAGTTTGTCACCTGCATTCACATGCCATCCATGGGAAGGAATCACCCTCTAGGCCATAATCCTAAACAATCTGAAGCAGACCTTCACTTGCCCATCCTGCACAGAAGGTCACATCAGATTATCACATGGTCCCATCTGGCTTTAGCATCTGTGAATCAAGGGTCAGACTCTGGTGTCACTGGTCTAACGAGGGAGAGAGAGTCTGTCTCACAGAAATACTGTCAAGTAAACCATACTGAGATGGTTGCTTTTGCACAAGCATTTCCTTACACAGCAGGAACGTGTGCACATGTGCTGCAGAGAAATGAAATACTAAATTATGATCAAGGACAAATAGAGGAGTCGACACAAAACCCACTAAGACCAGATGCACAAAACTAGAAATCTCAAATGTGTTTGAACAATCTCACAAAGGTGTACCCAACTCAAATCCACCAGGTTGATAGTGTGAGTAAGAGGAACTGCTTGCAGGAGAGCGCAGGACCGCGGCACTGGAAGAAAATGGAATCTTGGAGGTTCTACAGGGTGAGGCAACATATTATACAGGCCTTTCAGCTATGAAGTTATATATAATGTAGGAATATGCAGCCATGTCTGTTCAGAAGAAACTTAAAATCAGTTATCAGTCTTTGCTTTAGGTGGGTACTGGTTTTGAATACACTTGAGGAAACAGCATTATGCATTTAAGATCACATCAGACGGCTTTCATTCAAACCGGATTCAAGTCAAACTACATGAAGCGTACACCAGCAAATCTAGTAGCTCCTCTCTTTTTTATAAAATCAGAACCAAAATTGTTATTTTTGCCTGACAGTAACCAAGCATATATTGTTCTTTTTTCAAAGCAAAATCTAGTTCACAGAAACACAGGCACGTTTGCTCCTGATCTGTTAGAAGCTTGAGTGAATGTCTGTTTTGCTGGATATACACAAGTGTTAGTCAAACTGTCACCCAGCTAATTTTTTTTTTTATTAACACTATTAATACTATTAATTATTTCAGATTATTTGCTTGTGCCCTTACAAGCAACTGAACTTAATGTTAAATGTTTTCTCATATATCCTTTCTGCCACTGCCTTTTCCGCAAAAAGAAGCATTGCTGCATCTCAACTGCATCCAGTGCCCACAGCATTATAAAAAACCCCAACAACAAATACACAAATCCAAGCCTTCTCTTGCTTGTTGCTTTACTCAGTTTACTACCACTCTCATTGTTTTATTCTAATTGCTGGAGGTTGATATCGTACTCATTTTCCTCAGTCAATTCATAATATCTATTTTCCTGAAGGTCAGAAACAATACATGAGGAAATACCACCTGCTATTCAGGGATATCACAGGAAATTTGCATTTCCACTTTGTAAAATATTATTATTTAGGATGGACAACCTACATTTATTTCATTATCCCAAAATGTTGGGATCCCTGAAAGCTAGAGAGACAGAGAACGGGTGTCCTGGCTGGCCTCCCGTTAGCATTTCATGGTCATTAACAATCAAGAGTGAGAAGAGTAACTTGATGCTGAAAGGTGTGTGTGCTTCACACGCAGCAATCCCTGTCACTTCCACAGGACCATGGGAGAGGTTCAGCCTCTTCACCGGTCTTGCCCAGCTTGGCCAGCTCTCCTTTGGAGCTGGGTTGCTGTCTGAGCGCATCCCTCCAGCCTCTGCAAACAGCACTGAGGAATGAGGTGGCGGATACAGCCAGAGGTTTTGCTCTCTTGTAGGAATACAGGAGGCTTGAGCGTGGTTTCTGTAGGGAGTTGGATGGTTTGCTTCCAGACCAGAATGTGGTATTTTGGGACCATGGGCAGGGAAAGGAAAGCCAACGGTCCCGCCAGCCCTGCTCAGTTAGGTGCTCGCAAGCCGCTCAACCTGCACAACTGTAGTCCATATCCCAAAAACAAACTTTGGCCCTTCAGTGGTTTTGCCCTGGAAGGACATTTTAAGGTGGCCACCAACACAAACTCCAACCATTTTACTCCCTTAGCATTCTCAGCACAACTGTGAGGGGCTGAGCAGGAAGGAGGAGACCTCTTAGAAGGAAGCTGCAATCCTACACATTTCTGATGTACTTTCTACACAACATGGAATACATTAACCATTAGCAGCCTTTTTCCCAGCTCTTCAAACTCAGACCTATCTTTAACCATTCTTTCTTCTCCTCTGAAGCTGGCACTGGGAGGGGAGGACCCATGCCTTGCAGGGCAGAGCACAGTACATTCTTCGAGCAGCTGGGGCAGCGCACGGGGTGTCTGCCCATTGCACCCCTCACGTATGTGTTGGGAAGCGTGTGCTACGTGAAATGACGGAGGGAGTGGGGTATTTGCAACCGCCTATCGCTTCTCCAAGGGAGCCACTCTGTCACTCAGAAACACACTCAAGGATGGGCACGAGGCAAACCAGACTGAAGGTAGAAATGAGCTTAAAAATGCCTTTATTTGTGGAGGTCTGCCCAAATCCAGCTTCGTGGCTTAGGAGGAAGAGTGACTGTGGGAACTTTCTTGCAGTTTCTTCTTGGCTGACCGAACACATCCCACAGATTTCACTTCTGGGAGGAATGCCTTGAAGCGATGTTTTTTATGATGGGGGTATTTCAAGACATATCTCTATTTCAAGCAGCAACACTGGAGTCAGCTGAGGGAGGGCAGCGAGCCTTACTGGCCACATTAAAGGGAACTTTCTTTTTGTCTGGCTAAACAAAAGGGCACAAACAAAGGGCGGCAGTGGAGGAGCACTCACCGGCAGCTTCCCTGAGTCTCCAGCCCCGCTCATGCCCGGGAGCTCCACGTTATGCAGAGCCAGGGGTGATGTGACGCAGGGTCCTCTGCCCCAGTGCAGGGGCAAGGCTGAAAGCTGCCGCTTACCCCAGCAGGTCTGAGCTGCAGATGCAGCACTGCTACAAGCAGCTCCAAAGCTGTCCAAAGTGGCCTGAGCTCGGTTTGCTCCTCTCGCCCAAGAAGAGGAAACGCAAAGAGACATAAAGTCACCCTGCCCTTTCCCAGACATAAGGACTGTCACAAACCAGCTGAGAATTTTTCTCCCTCGGGGAGTGCTGCCCTGGTATTTGGATTTAGCAGCCGGCATCGATGACGAGGTCTTGCAGACGAGAGCTGTGAGCTGGCACTGACTCAGAGGCTGTTTGCACAAGGGCTGCCTTTTAAAACTTCAGACTGATAAAACTAATGACTGTGTTGAGAGATACTCATAAAACACTGAGTCACCCCTTATTCAATTAAGGAAGCCATCACTGATCTTTCAGGGAGGCCTGAATGGGTTATTCCCCTGTACACTGCACTGAACTCAGAAATATCAATCTGTGTGACACTTTGGATGACCTAGGCTGGCAGTCAGAAAGTTCAAAAGGTGAGGAACACCTCTCAACAGGAATAAACAGTGACGCACATTTGGAAATAACCCTTGCGATTACAATTAGCTGTTTGGTACCCTCTCCTGCCTGGAAGCTTTTGTGCATCCTAGGAAGGATGACAAGAAATGACTGTAAACCAGCCGCAGCCGTGTTCAAGGCTGATTTAAAAATCAGGAGGAGGAGAAATGCCAATGTTTAATATTTAAACAAAAAAATGTTGAATTTTTAAACATTTATGTTCCTTTTATGATTGTTAAATCAATATTAATACAGAATGTAAACCATTTTATAGCCTTCACACAGGACTCCCCTGTTGCTCCCTTCCCGAGAAGTCTGTGTTTTAGGCAGATGAGCGCTACCCGCAGGAGGTTCAGAAATGCTGGTCCTAATAAATAACTCCAGAGCGAGACCTGCCACCCTTCTTCAGACACACTGCCTAATGGCTTCAGTGAGAGTTCTGCCTCAGTAAAAATACCAAGTTTTGGCCCATTACCTTCAAATGAACAGAACAGTTTATTTGTGGTTTGAGGTGCTTCCTCCTGTCTGAACTTCCAGTTTTCCAGGCTGAGCCAGAGAGGTACAAAGGGGGTTTCCCGCGACCCCCCGGGTTGTACATGCACTCAAAAGGGCTCCCAAATTATTCTCTTGAGTTTTGTGACTTGAGTTTGTACCCGTAACCCCTGCCTTCACTGAGCAGAAGCAGCGGGTAGAGATGATATGTCTTGACAATGAGCTTTGACTGAGTTGAAAAATTATCTTTCTCCAGTGACAGCCTCCAAAGACAAAAGCCTTTCTCCAACGTTCCAACGTTCTTCAGCCTCTATTCCCTCTGCAAACTATATATGCTAAGACATGCTATGTTTCTAAAAAGCTCTTGCAACCTATTGATGGAAACCAGGACAGAGCAGAAAAGCAGGAGTAGAAGCCATAACCAACCGCCATACTTCCACCATTCATTTCCATGTTTGCCACAACAAGACCATGCAAAAAGCAGCCAGTAAATACTCATGAGCAAACCTCACACCAGTCCACGTCACGAGCTGCTGTCCCCGTCCATTCCCTTCCTCACACGTTACAACTTCATCCATTCATTCACTTGGAGAAGGGGCTGCAGTTTTCCTCTCCCCAACAGCCCGTTTCCTTTCCAGAGAGCACCCCGGCGCTGAGGGCTGCAAAGCAGCCTCCTGGCTCCCCTCCTTAGCATCCCCCCGCCATGGTCCTCAGGAGGGGGGCATGGGGAGGAAGTGGTTCTGACATGTATTTTACTGATGTTTTAAAGCATATGGTCTGAATGCTCTGAATGCCGTGGAAGATTACTGTCACATGTCCTAACCCACTGCCTATCTGTTGACACAGTATCACCTTTCATAAATTGCTGGATACCATTTTCCCATCAGCATTGCTCTAAACACCGGAATTATAGGCAGGACACAAATCCAAACAACCCTTACATGCTTAATAAAATAAATAACAATCAGCCCCTTAAATGTTTCTCCTTTAAAGGAATTTTCCTTATTTTAGATCAAATAATTCCTTGGGATCCATGCTAATCTATACTTTCCAGTGCCATAAATAACTAACAGAAAAGAAAAAAAAACCCAGCATGTTCAAAATCAGCCAATTTGTATTTTTAAATTCTAAAATATATGCTCATGTCATGCTTTGAGGACTGGCACAATTTCTGAATGAATGCAAACAAAGCCAGATCTGCTTGAATGCATCAGATTCCCTAATGCATACTTAGCATAGCTCCAGGTCAATGGAGCCAGACCAATTTACACCAGTTCAGCAGTTGGCCCGCGAGGTTCACAAGAGCAAGGTACCTAAGTACCTCCTCCCTTCCCTTCTTCTCAAACTTGAGAATGGGTTAATGCCACGTATCTTGGTTCGGTACACCTCTCAACTATTTGGATTTGGTTCAGGTCATGCGAAAGCAGGTTGGAAAATGCACACCCACCTCTGCCGCCTCCCCCCGACTCCACACACTCTTCCACACACTGATGGTGAGATAACATCAGCTTTTCATAGGAAAACCGATTACTGATAGCTAGTTCAGCGTGGACTATAAAATGTTACATTTTGATGTTTTCCATGAAGACAAAATCTTCTGAAGTGAACAAGTCAGCTCAAAATTTCATTTTCACTTGAAACCCAATCTTCTGATAAAAATATTTCAACAGAAATAGCTTCGTCAGTAGCTAACAAAGCTTTATACTCCATTGTAATAGTGAATCTCTGTGTGCTTCCACTCCTGAAATCTGCAGCCTTCTCAGTCCCTACGTATTTTTGGCCAAAAGCAAGCCATTTGAGGATGCGCTGGACAAAATCGACACCTGGCAGCTGATGTTCAGCCAGGTTTCGCTCCAGCGGTGCAGTACTGGACAGAACTGGCTCGTGTGGCGTGAGGAAACGCTCCCTGCTATGAAGAGCTCCAAGAGGAGCCCCAGAGTAGAGCCCCTGGAGCAACCCAGCCACTCAGCGTAGTGGAGTACTGACAGCTCTCTGGCTTGTAGTGCCACTTGAAGTCTGAAGCCACTGTTGCTACAGTACCAGACAATTTCCCATACACTAAAAAATACACATAAATAATTACTCTTCGCCCCCCTTCCTGCTGGCTTATAGAAACAGCTTAATTACCACAGTGAGTTTATCTCATGTCGCAAGTGACTACGGAGGATGTTCTCATGGGCACGCACCAAATTCCGAATTCCAGCACATTTGAGCAGCCATGCTTATGCACCACAAAACAACCTCTGCCACCTCATCTCCTATGATCTCCGTTGGTCATCTTCATGTTCCCAAAGTCTCTGAGGAACATACATTTGCACTCTAATCCTTCCATCACATCTGCATGAGCCTCCATCTCATCTGACACAATAGCGATATGGGAAGTGATATGTAATCTGGCAGCCTACGTTTCACATAGGAACTTAGATTAAAAAACCACTACCAAACCTCCAGAAAGTGCCATATATGCCATATGATGTCAGGGTAGCTTACAGGGCCACTAACCCCACTGCCCCGTCTGCCAACACTCCCTGCAGGACCAGCCCCTGGGGCAGCCAGGCCACCAGCTCCAGCAGCACAGCCCAGCCCAGGCTTTGCCTTCTGGGCATAATTACAGTCATCCACACCACAGTCTTAGTGGCTCCTTCAGTGCCATGCAGGTTTCAGCATAAAAGTTTAAAACCTGAATAAAGATACAGCAAGTCACCCAAACCAGCAAGAGTCCTGCTTTAGTGGGGATGGCTGAACACCTGCCTGCCAATGGGAAGTGGTGAATGAATTCCTTGTTTTGTTTTGCCTGCGTGTGCAGGTTTTGCTTTATTTATTTTAATGATTCATCTCCAACTATGAGTTTTCTCACTTTTCTGATTCTCTCCCCCATTCCACTGGGGTGGGGAGTGAGCGAGTGGCTGTGTGATGCTTATTTGCTGGCCAGGATTAATGACAGTGCCATTTAACACCTACATCCTCATGTATCAAGGCATCTGAAAACCATTAAAAGCCCATAAACTAGACTGAATCTTCCCTCATGGGCTTCCTTCGTTGATAACTGTCTATTAGGAGACTGTTTGTGTTCTTTTCTGATGCTGACTACTTTATACAGGACATCAGATTAGCAAATCCATGATCTAATATTGTACGTGGGGTTTTTTTAGAAAGAGCTGCCTATACAGTACTTGCAGATTGTAACAACCCCTATCCCCTCACTGCCGACCTTAAAACAGAATGCCCTTGCTGAGAAGATGGGGACTTATGCCATATTTTTCACATGTGAATAACCAGTTAAGTTGTATGCAAAATCGTTTTACTGTCTGGTTCCTTAATTTTGTTATATATATAACCAGTAAAGAAAATTATTGCCTATAAAATGTTTGTTTCTGTTTTAGTGAAAGAAATGTAAAATATGTCCAAGTGCAGCCAAAATCCTATTTTCATCTCATTCTAACTAAACCATGGCCAAACCAATTTCCTTCAGATTTTAAGGAAGAGAAATGTTCTTGGATCTCAGCTGAAAACTTCCGCACTACATTTCAATCTGGAGAGAATTTTTATGGCTGTGTTATTACTAATAAACAAAGCTTATAATGGAAACATTGACAGGACCTCCACTGAAGCGATACCAGCAAGGGCCGCTGTAATAAATTCAATTAACATCTAATAGAAACTCTGATCTCATCACATGCCAACTAACATTATGCTCGGAATAAAATAAAACTAACATGGACTGGCTGCTGTCGGTTCTTGAAGACTGCCATCCTCAAATACTCCCACAGAGGAGCAGGTTTTATAAGCCAATGCACCTTCAAATCAACAGAAACTACCAATGCTAGACCAGATTCCCTCCTCATTTGACCAGACTACACTCCTTTAAATCTAGAATATCATCACTGGCTACAGCCCTCAGCCTCCTTTCTGAGGTTACGACTACAGCTGACTTTGGCTCTGTAGCTGTTGAAAAGTTTAAACAAAAATTAGCAGTTCCTGTACAACAAAATGTTTGGATATTAACCAGAGTTAAAAATCAAGCCTTAGTTTGCTTCCTGCCCCTCGGACATGCTACACTGAACATCCTTTTTAAATTCCACAGGTAATAAAACTTGCACTAAATGAGGCCGGACTCAGCACAAGTCTGTACTGACGCCAGACACAGCAATCTCTTTCATGTGTGCTGCTCTGCGAGCACTGAGGCTGCAAGGCAGAGTGGTTCATGAAAAGACGCTGCTTTATAGATTCACTGATAACTTGATAGAGCTGATAATGCAATTATTGCTTGCCGGGAGCTGACAAGTTAAACAGATTTTCGCAGTAGTGGCAGAGTAATGCCAGAAATGAGCAGGAAAAACAAGGCCAGTACAACTCACAGGATGTGAACTCCTGTTTCCTAGATGAGTAAATAAAAGAAATCCTTTTCAAAAGGATGTGCCTGTAACCCAGACTCGATATGGTGGAGGTGCAGTCAAGATAATTACAGTGGAATTCAGGTGGGACTCGGGTGCGTGCAATATGACAACAAAAAGCCTCACACCACAGGATAATTAGATATGTAATATAAGGAGCCTTATCATCTGTTCCTGATGGGACAGTCTCCAAGGTGGCAACTGGGGAGTGGAGAGGGGAAGGGAGAGCTAGCTCTGAACCTGAGGACAGGCATCCTTTTCCTGTGGGAAGACGACACTGCTGCCAACGGAGCTGCCACTGGCATCCGCTGTGGCACAGCTTCCTATCCCTTTCAGACAAAAGTGGCCAGGCTCGCTCAGATCAACCATTAAACCAACCGAACTAATCCGGCTGATTTTGCTTGGAGCGGATTAGGAAGCGCTCACAGACAGCACTCGGCCACAGCTGGACAAGGTCAGCAACCTCTGGCTGGGAGGCTGTGACAAGCAGCCGAGGGCAGTGACCTCTTCCACCGGCACAGCTGGATCTTGAAGGGGACATCTTCCTACAGCTTAACTATGCAGGGCCCTCCATGGGCAATGTGCAGCCAGGGCAACGTGTCCTTTTTCCTCATCCAACCTCACCCACTTTGTACCACCCAGACAATTAGTCCCTTCTCACCGGCACGCAGCACTGGGAAGGATGAAGTTGTGCTTTCAGATCATTTTTACTGCTACAGCAATGTCAACAATCTTCATGGTAACAGCAAACTGAATAAAACAATGAACTGAGGCACAGTGTACGGGTCGTAGTAATTAGCAGATCCCCAAACACAGCCAACAATAAGGCCAGAAGGTGCCATTGCTATCGCTGAGTCTGACCTCCTGCACAGCACACATCATAGAGTTCTGCTGTGCAATTCTTGCAGCAACATCATAATTTCAGGTTGAAGTATTGCGTATCTTTTAGAAAAACATCCAATTGTGATTTAAAGACTGCAAGTCTTGAAGAATTCACCACATCCCCTAAGCAAGCTGCTCCCATGATCAATTGCCTTCATCCTTCAAAATGTGTACCTCATGTGCATGTGGGAACTGAAAACGCAACGGGTGCGCGAGCCAAGTTCTGTTGCTCTGGCACGAGTGAAGAATCAACCTCATATCAGTTTTATGAGGTTATTATAACTCCACATAAGAGGCTACACTATGTTTCTGGAAGATCTCGTGCAGAATTTAGCACGAGAAGCACTAAGCGTTTTCTCCACTTTGTCAGAACTTTTCAGACTGTGTTTCCTTCTCAAGACTAAAACAGACTTGACAAGTTGCATAATTTTTGCACAAGGCACATGATCTACAACAGCCACCACGATGGCAGTGGTACCATGGCTCTTCTGGCACCCAGACTGGCTTGCTAGTTGAAAAGTCAGCTCCTGAAGTTAAAAGAGACCATGGTGCTATCAATAAAAATCATGTTTTTCTTTCCAGCTACAGCTCTGGTTCCTCCATATGAAGCAAGACAGAGGATGTGCCGCTGACATGCAGCTGAAGGGAAGTGACTCTGCCTTGCAATCTGACAAATGCCATGCTAAGGGTCAGAGAACTGGAAGTTGTTTGATCCAGCAGCTGGTACTTGAAGGATCGAGGAAGAAAAGTTAATTCAAAGTCCCTTAAAAAATAAAACCATCAAAAAGGTTCATGAAACAAAACCACCAACACGATGAATCAACTGAAATGTCTCATTTCAGATATTGGTACTCAGTTCTGATCACTCATGTTTGTTTTAATCATAGACTGATTCATATTTCAAACAGAAAAGCAGACCTTTTTATTTAGAAAATGCTGGAGCAGGACATGTAACTTTTTCTGGTTTTAACCAAAATGGGAAATTTGTTGAAATGGACCTTTCCTCTCAAGAATCTCTGATTAAACAATTTAGTGTTTGTGGATTAAAAAAAATTAAACCTCCAAAAATTCTAAAGCAGTTCCAGTAAACTCTTACCAAAGCTGAAACCCATGCGTCCCAAATTTTGCTGCGGCTGTAATCGCAGCGTAACAGAGAGTGGATCCATCACCTTGCACTCAGTTGGTGTTGCTCACGAACTACACCTCTGTCACGGGGAGGAAAAGGAGAGCCTGTGCTGTGCATTCATAGCAATGGTGGGACACGGCTGCTCACAGCCCATCTGTGCAGAGGCTGTGGGCAGCGCAGAAGCAACGAGCAGTAAGGGAGATCTTCTTTTGGGGGAAGTAAGCGCAGCATGTCTTTTGTTTTCTGAACTTGGAATAGTCCAAAACAAGCACTTATGTATGTTGTCATCTGTTCTTCCCCCGAAGAAGATGTCAACCCGTTAGCATCACTGGGATCTAAGGAGACAGTTGTCGTGTTCTTTCAATAATGCCAGAAGGTTTTCTCCAGTGTACATGTTATCTTGCACACAGGGCACATATTCTCCTTCAAGTTTTTTTTCACCTGGAGGAATAAGATCCCCCAAAGGGTATGGCTATGGAGAAGACCCTCAGCAGAACCTCATCTGCTAGTTCACTCCACCCAGAAGAGTCAGAGGCCCCATGTCGTTTTTCAGTAAGCTGGAGGAGGCCAACTGGCATGCGGAGGCACAGCCTTCCCGCTCCTAGCACCAATATTTCCTATGTTTGATGGGAAGGGCAGCATTTTACTTGAGTCGCCACAGTTTTCAAACGGTTATTCTTATCCCTTTTCAGTCAAATACACGGGAAACAGATCTGCAGAAAACATGAGCTTGTGGCTGGAGACTGACCTCTGAGTTGACCCCTTCGTGACTCGACTCTAGTCTCCAAGTGAACACTAAAAGGACTTCACTTTCAATTGCTGTTAAATGTGACCTCACGACTATATTTGCCTGCATCAGCTTAGCTGCAGGCCTATGTTTTAAAGTTCAGCACTAAAAAAAACAGATTATTAGACACAATCAAGAATTAGACTTCAAAGACCTTTAGCCTGCCACATGTAATTAACATACTGGGCCACAATTAAACCATGATTGGCATTTTATAGCACTAGTTCTTTGAGGACAGCAAAGCTCATTTTTACCAATAGTTTTTGAGAAAAACACTCCATTAATTTAAGGTACCTCTAATTTCTATGCCATTCAAGATATTCGGGAGGTATGAAACATGCAATTTCGAACATAAAGTTGCTTTCATATTATTTCATTATCCCTGTGATATTTTTGGCAACGAGTGTTTTGGAAGGTGAATTTAAAAGGAGAGCAAATACAAAATAAAGTTGTCAGCGCATTGATTGGAATTATTACCACGCATCCTTTAATCACGTATCCCACTCAAAGCATGCAATACGGAGTCCACATGGGCCAGGGCTGAATCTCTCATCATGGACATTAAACACTGTCATATCTTCAATTAATTCACTAAAATGCACAAAGGTCCTTGGACATCACAGTGATTGGTGCCAAGTAAGTGTTTATAGTTATAGCAACTGTTAATAAAACATTGTGTGCTCCAGGTTTGGAAGTTGGTATGGAAGAGCTGACAGGCTCTGGGCCCTTGAGGTCATTCATATCTTGTGTTGCCTTACGCTTAAGGGACTAAACTTTTGTCAAGCCAGTGCCTTGACTCCTTTCCATACTCTCCTGACTCTCTGTAGCTGCCAAATTTCCATAAGCACACATTATCAGGTGTGGTCCCCTTGGAAACTGCACTTGGAAGCTAGTGAAATACGCCCAACAGGTTCTGGCTGCGTCATGACCAAGGCATGTCCCACCAGGGAGGGTCTCCACTGTGTCCAGACCAGCTAGCCTGGTTAGCTCACACAGCACCACAGTCATTCTCACCCCACTTTCCCTTAATCTGTCAGAGATGGGACCTCTTACTCTCACTTGTTTGCATGCATCCTCACTTCAGAGCTGTCAACTGGATCTAGGGGGGCTTTCCACTCCTGTGACCATCAGCTCAGGCAGCCTTTTCTGTCTCTGGAGTACATCAGAAAAGCCCTGCCTTCTCCAACAGCTTTGCAATGAGATGGGTAGACAGACAGAAGATGGATAAAGGAAGTCAACATGGAAAGGAAGGGAGTTTTCCTCCAAAGAGCTATAACTAGGCCCAACTAGATTAGATCTATGTTTTCTCCAACCTAAACAATCCCATCAGGTGCTTAAGGTTAAGGATCTTATCTGTAGAGCTAGGAAGGTTCTCTAGGGTACCAAAAAAATGGAGTTATGGACTGCAGTGCCTTCACATGTAGCTTGTAGATCTACTGTTTACGAGTCTAAGAAGAGCTTTCTAACATATTTGCAGCACATCCAGCTTTTCCCTCAACACTTTCCAAACACAGTGTTGTTCAGCAGGATGGAAATGTGAGAAGTTATGTGCGGCACGTGGAAGGCAGTGTGCTCATTTCCCTTCCGTCTGATTATGCCTTCTTTTAATTTTGAAGAGGAAAATTCCAGCAAAAAAAATTTCTTTTTATGGAAGAACACTGGTTGGGTTTAGAAAATTCTGAAACAAAAATAGCTGGCTTATGTTTACTTAATTGATTCATTATCAGCCTCAGATACAGATGATTTAACAAATTAAGTGGTGAATATGAAAATGAGTTGGTTTGAGACTGCTGGTTGGAAATATAGTGTTTTTCAAGCCCAGAATTTCAAAATAAAGGGTTTTTTAAGAAAAATCTTGCAATTTAACCTTTTTTTAAAAAAAAAAAAAAAGAGATGTACTGATGTACTGCTCACCCAAGTCATTGGTATGACGTTTCATCAGAAGGCATGTGAGATGTTTAAATGAAAGGTGTGTTGGTAAAAACAGCATAGTATTGTTTACATTTTTGAGGTCACATCACCTCAAAAAGATGAGCAGTGACAACTTGGAAGAAAAGATGCAGTTCTGCTTTACCTCTGTTTGCTGAGCTTTCTTTTTTTTCTTACATACAGCTACTTTTGTATTACCTCTGCGAGTTCCGAATACTGGTTTTCACAACATATCCATTACTAGGACAGTATAACACTTTTTAAGAAATTATTAGAGGAAAAAAAGTCTAAAAGACTACAAAGCCACTATTACCAATGACATTTAAAAGCAGAGGGAACTTCGGCTCTTATTATGATACCAAGGTGAGTCCTTTGTTGATTTCTTTTCTTTCCCCTCCTCATCTGAACATCAGTTATGATGGGAGTGAAACACACACTGATGGACGGGAATGAAACCCATGGGAGGGAAGACAGGAATTAGAATCCATGGATGTCTCTCTTCTGGTGGTGTATAGGACTCTTGGAGAAACCATGAAGCAGCTAAAACTGGGCAGTTTGTACGAGTTTTCTGCATCTCCTGGGGCTGAGCAGGCAGTGAGCTAGCCTGCTGCCTCCTGAGGTAAGCAGAGATGGCAAGATCTGCCACTAAAAATGGTCCCAGAGACAAAAAAAAAAACAAAAAAAAGAAGTTTGTTCATGAAAGCAAGGAAAGGATGAGTTAAAAATGAAAGGAAAATGGAGAACAGAGGGAAACTGAAAAAAAGGAGGGAGAAAGAACCGAACTGCCCTACAAGAGCAGCTTTGTGATTCCTTCAGTAACGTTACTCTGTTTTGTTTATCATGAAAAGATCCCATTAATGCTTCAGCCCCATCAAACAGCAGACCAAGTTCATGAATGGCACCTATCAGAGCCCAGGGTAAATCCAATGATTAGAGGGAATTTGCCAAAGGGCCTTTGTAGCTGAGAAAAATGCCTACTCCAGAGAGGAATGCAGAAAATTCCTGGGAGGACAGGCCCTCCTTTGTTGGCAGTCCAGCAGTATTCTGGAGCAAATAAAGGCACACAAAAAATGGGATCTTAGATGCAATGAACATTTGAAGAAAACGTTCAAAGACCTCCTTGAAACATTCACACCTCCCCCCTCCTTTCCCAACTGTACTAATTCTGTTTAGGATGACTGAATGAGCTATACTCAAAACACTACTATTTTAGGATTACATAATAGAAATGTCTCTTGACAGCAACAGCTTTACTTACTTAGTTTTTTCTACTGCTTTTCCCCCAGTTAAAACTTTTGTTGACACAAGCTTTTAGGGGCCACAGTCTCAGCCAGTGCAAATTGCTACAGATCCACTGAAATAAAAGGATCTCTGCCGGCTTACGGTGGTATAGAATTTGACCCCAGATTTAGCCCGTAAAATAGAAGAAATGTACCCAAACACCAGAATGGACCTAGAGCCGGTGAAGAAGGGACGTTGACACCCCATCTCTGATTGACCCCACCTTGTTCATGTCATGTCTGTGCCAAATGAATATGCATCACCTATGAGCTAGGCAGCGGCAGCTAAGACTGCGCTGCAAAACGAAGGATTCGCTTCGATAGATTCGTTTTGAGAGTATAAACACATCCAGGCAGAAATTAGATTCACAAGATCGGACGAGACAAGCTGTCACTTAGCAACTGAAAGGGATGCGACATGTGGGTGTCGATTCATTTCAGACTCTCACGGTGGATGCTTTCTACTTCTTCTAAGTTAAGAGCTCGTTCACATGAAACTCATTTAAATCAGCAAAATTATATGAAGACCCAAAGAACTGAGCCAAATATCAGCAAAATCATATTAAAGCTGCAAATTGTTATGTAACATTTGTCCTTATATGCTTACCATGACCTTGTCAACTTCATAACAGCAATAGAGCTTTTGTATTATGATAGCCCCAAACCATACTAAACGTACAGAGACGATGTTCTGTCTGCCACGGGCAAGGTTCTAATCTCGCTTACATCAGTGTAAATCCAGCATATTTCCAACAATTTCAGTGAACACCAGCAAAAGTGAGATCAGAATTTGGCCCTATGCCTCCTTCCCTCTGTTTTCCTCCAGAGAAAACAAAACCTCTTTTTGTTATTTCTTTGGTGTGAAAAATCAGATACAGGTTTTATGGCTGATTTAGAAGATCTTATCTGCTTCTGAAATCTTGAATTGCATAAACTGCATGTAATCCTCACATAAACAAATTCAACAAACATGATTTCCTCCTTTCTTCCTCACTTCCTATGCTCTGAACAATCTTAATGACTTTTTTTCTTCACAATGTGCACTTAAACACAATATGCTTCCTCATAAACATTGTTAATGACTTCTATTTTATGTCCCGCATTGAAGAATTTGCTGTGATGATGAAGGAATGAAGTCACGGAGTCATGCAGTTGGAGGTAGGCTCTCTACACATCTATGAGTGTATGCTGATTCTGTTTGTGTGTGTGCATCTGAAACCTAATAAAAGCATTATTTGCAACCTTGGAAACCGATACTCTTAATATTTTTCAAAACGGGTGTGAATTGTTTGCAAAGGTGTTTCCTTTATTGCTCTGCAAATGCTGTTCATTTTACTATTTGTTTTAAACGATCTTTTACTGGTCCAAGCAGATTTACGTTCATACAGCAACCCAGTGGAAGCGAAAGGACAAAGTGCGGGGTGTACAAACAAAGCTGGGCTGTGCAGAGCACTGCCGCGTTTCGCAGCAGCGTGTAAAAAAAAGCAGTAGTGTCAAAAGAGCTCTCTTCCTCTGTTTTGTAAGGTATGAAAGCAACCGAAGTTTTCTGCTAACACTGAGGTTCTGCCTTCTCCCGAATATTCCCAAGTGAGCTGGTTGGGGGATGCTCTAGCTTCCCTCAGTGTCAGTGGGAGCACTGGCACTATAATCTTCCTCCAAAAAGTAGGAAAGGGAGAGCGGGAGTCTTGCACCTTCATTCACCTTGGCTTGTTTTCTTCAATGCAGTTCCTCTGAGAGTAATATACCAAACTGCTATCATGGGTGAGATGCCCTGAGAATGGGGCCTTGAGGAAAAAAATGGCATTAAGGCAGATGGGCTGGAACGGCAGTGCCACCCAACACACATCCCCGGCCCACACTTAACAGGGACACAGAGTGAAACAACTGATCTCAAGATACACCAGCAAAGGTATGCAACGCCTTCCGTGACACTTAAATACAGTGGGGAGTGCAGATATTCAGCACTTTCCAAAGTTCAAATCAAAGCATGGTTAGCTACAGTAAAAAAAATACGCAGAGAGATAGCAATTGAATCCCCTCCAAACAAGGCACGTCTCCCCAGCATAGTTCTTTAATTGCCATCAGCTGCGTAAATCCTAAGAGCATCTTCTGCAAAATAAGTATCAACTTCGAACACTGGTCATTGGAGAAGTATGCGGAGCCTGCAGAACACACGCGCGCACGTGTGCGCACTAACCTTCTCCCGTAACCTTGATTTATTGAGCCTCTGCCTGGCAGATGGCTGACATTTTAAAACAGGCTCCTAAAACTACAGATCCGTTTGTTTGTTTGTTTGTCTTCCACCAAACGGACCGTGACAACACCATAATCCATTACAATCCAAGCCAGCAGGGTAAATAATTGTCACTGGAAGCCTGACTTGTCACGCTGCCACGGAGCAGGGCAAAGCCCTGGGCTCTTCCTCCCAGGCCGGGCTTACATCATCTCACACATGCTCCTTTTACTAGCCGGTGTTTGGAGCTCCCTTCAAAAACGTCCACGAACGACGTACTGATTTACTCGCTGTTCTGCACCGTCAGGGTCCCCCCCCCCCAGGGAGAAGTTACTTCTCTACCACAGACTTCCTCTGTGTCTTTGGGAAGACGCATACACACAGGCATTTAAAGATATTTTAGGAACCTAACGGCACAGACATATGTTTGCAATAATATGTCAGACCAAAAAAACCTGTGTTAATCCAGCAGCAGACACCTTGGCCGTTCAGACCCGCTGGCTCAGCCAGCAGCACAACCTCCTGTGCGAGGGGTGACGGGAGGCTCGGGCAGGAACGGAGTGAAACCACCCTGCATGAGGTGGCCGATGGGCGAATCATGGCAAACACAGGCACACCCCAGTGATTTCTGCTCCAAAGGAAAAAATAGAGACTGGCATGTTTGAAGAGGGGATTCAGTTCAGAAGATTTTGAACTCTCCTTTCAATCAAAGGCGAAGTTATTTACCACTGCAAATAATCGTTAAGTCCTAAGCCATTAAATCCTGTAGTGAAATGAGGATTGAAGCAAGAAATAACTGACTGGCCTAGATTCAGAGTCCAGTACAGATGAAAAGCGAAGTGGAAAGGTAGCTTGGGGGCATTTTTGCACCCTGTGATTTCTAGGGCTGGTTCTGTTTCTTCCATAGTCTCCTACAAGGAGTCACGTACTGCTCAAGTCCATGGGGGGGCCTGCTTCTCCCGCAGTCTCCAAGTGAAGCGACTAGATCCCACAACAGTAAGGTAAGTCAAATGGGTGTTTTTCCAACAAACGTAAAAAGTAAGAACATTTACAGAGGACAAAGAAAGGGTCGGTGCGTTACTGCCTCTTTCTTGTTACTGCTTAGCATTGCCTCCTCCTACTTCCCAATTTAGACTTAGAATTGAGAAATAATTATTTCAATTAAAACAGTGGTGCCAAATTAGTTGTGAGACCAGACAGAGGACTGTGGTTTATCAGAGCCGTTTCACGATGGGACTCTTCAAAGCCCCAAAGACGCTGGCACCACTCCTAACACACCCCGGGAACCTCTGAAGCCCTTATTGTAAATACTTGATTTTTCCTCCTCCGCTGAGTGGAACAGGGAGAGAACAGAGGGAAAGGAGGCTGGGATGAAGGAGTATCTGGTCCTAGACAACTCTGGCAGAGCTAAACTTGACATTTTCTCAGCTTTTGGAGCTGTGGACAGTGTTCGCACCCAGGCTCGGCCGCTCGGCATCAGCGCAAGAAGCAGGAGGAAGCAGTCACTGTCAAGGTCAGACGGAGGATGTGGTGATTGCCTCTCCGAGCTGCCCCGGAGTTCATCAGGATATGAATGTGTCTGTGCAGGAGCAGGCACTGTTTCCAAAATGAAATCTGGACAGTGTTAATTTATCATGTCTTAGCCCGAGGCCTGAAATAACAGTTACCAGCATTTGTGGTTTTGTATACACTTTGAAAGTTCTGGGTAGCTGAAACTGGCTGGTTTTTTTCAAGAATTAAAGCACTTCTGACCTTCTTTTCAAATACCCTCTGTAAACATGACAAAAGATACAGGCACATACTTACTGGCTTTTTGTGGGGGGAAAAAGCAAACTTAACATAAAGCGGCCTGGCGAAGAGAGGGCAGGGGTAGCTCCGAACACAAAAGGTCTTGCTATATTTCTTAAAGGTTCTCCTGTACTAACAGCAATTAGAAAGTTCAGCTGTAATTTCACCCCTCATTCATACAGGACCTTGTCTCACCTTCAACAGGAAATAAGGACTGAGTTAGGAGAGCCTGAATATAATAGAAGTCTGTGGCTGTGGTGCACTGCTGCCATCAATATAAATCTGTCATAAACACTCTCAGCGAGGAAGAGGAACTTCCATACACTGTGGCCTCTACATTTTTGGTGTAGATGCAGATTTATGGCACATGGGAAGCAATAAGTCTTTGAGTCAACGTGGGTCTTCCAAGTGTGCGGGATCTTGCAGACTGGTGTTCTCCAACCGAGCTGCACTTGACAACTGCATTTGTAACCACCTCCTGCCGGACAAGGGAGCTGGGTCAAAATAAGGCTAAGGAGATGGTCTTTTTATGCTGTATATTCACAACAAGGTGGTCTACAAAAGGAAAGCCAGAATTTTTAAGCTGGACTGGAACTGATTAGTTACATGGTCTTCAAACTGCCACCCTGCACTTCCATGCCTATTAAGTAATACTTTCTGTTTCTTCCATTCGTCCGTGGGATGTGAACGGGACACGCACGCAGCCCAGGGCTAAGAGCCCATCCTCCATAAGGAAAGGCAGGAGAATCAGGACCACAAAGCCATCACAATTCCCGTACAACTTTGTTCACCTTTGCAACAAACGTCTCACATACAAAAAAAAGACCCCTTTCTAGAAGGCAGTTCCATCAAGTGGATGCATTAAGGCTATTACTCTTCTGAATTACGGTATCTTAAGAGTGTTTTCACATAAAGGGAACTACAAATGAAAGCAGTTTTGAGCAAATTGAAAAACAGCTCAGTGTCACTATTAATTAATTAAAACCAATTTTTCCAAGTCAGCCTAATAGAAGGCTTCCTACATGCAACCAGTAACTGATTAAGTGAGTGACTCAAGCAGTAAAATCTCAGTTGGGCCTATTTTCTTCATCCTGGAAGGCCAAGTTCAATATTTTTCCTATGAGGCATGCCTTACTATAAAAAGAATATGATGTTTGAACGCGAGTGTCTCTGCTCTCGGTGCTGGCACCCGAAGCGTTTCCTAGCCCTCCTGCCACATTTCAAGAGTGCAGGATGAATCACAATCATGTGGCTCACCTCCCTGCCAAATTCTTTTCTTCTGCTACCACTGAAAGTTCCTCCCAGACTGCTGCCAGCAGCGGTTGTCCCTCAGCCAAGACCCTGGGGGCGAGTGTCAGCGGGAGAGCCGGGGCTCCCTCCCTCCCTCCTCCTCCTCCAAGGAAACAAGCAGGCGCAGTGTTAGCGACCTGTAATCCTGGGGCTAACTAACTAGGTGGTGGAGTAGGTCAAGAAGGAGGAGAGGTGTCAACAGGAAGCCGAAACAGAGGGAGAGAGGGGAAGGGGGATGTGTGGGGCCGGCTGGACGCTGCAGCCTGCACAGCAATGCAAAGTGGCCGAGCACCGCATCCTCCATCGCACCCACCTGCAGACACACGTACAACGCTGCTTTCAACTGGGCAACGGGGACCCCGGCACAGCAGAGCTGCCTAACTCTACCATGAGCTATTTTCTGAGGCTGTGGCATCACGACCCCAGTCTGCGGTGGATGGGAGAGTGGGAGGAAAGGTATTAACTGAAGAGGAGCTTGAGGAACCTGAGCACATAGATCATATCATTTCACTTTGCAAAAGGCGAGAAAAAAGGATACCATGCGTAATACTGCTCTGTGTGCCTAGCTCATGCCCGCAGCTCAGGCAAGAATAAACACACTATACATGTGAAGGGGGGTCACGCTGCAGTTAAAGCACATGGGCTTCTGGACGTTTTAAGAAGCAGTGGACATGTACAAAAAGGTGCAGATGGGAGTTTTTCCTTCGTTTCTGAGAGCTGCCCACCCTGTCACCAAGGGCTGAGGTGAGGGATGGAGGGATCTGGCACGACCAGAAAGCACCCTCAGCAGGGTGCAAGAGCAGCACTCACAGCCTTACCGGATCTGCCCAGCCACCAGTGCTCCTGCCAGCCAAAATCACAAACCCATGCCTCTGACAAAGGTTTTTACCTCAGCGGCAGAGAGGAATGAGAGGTTCTGTGCCCTTCTCTAGGGTCTTTGCTACTGCTATTGATTTTACGTGGAAGGCACCCAGGAACTGCATTAAGAGATGACAATACAAAATCCTGAAATACGGTTTTAAGCAAAGAAAAAAAGATCAAGTCATCGTCAGCTGAATCTACTCACTAGCTGCTACTGAGTACCTATAGAACGAAGAATATAGTGAATACCCCTGATAAAACCGTATTAATGGAAAATCCATGAACTCTTTAATGCAGAGCTTTCAGACAGAAGAATCCTGCCTTTCAGATGCTTTTCAAATAATGCAAAAATCGCTGCCCATCTTAAAGAAAGTATTTCCTTTTCATACGAAGAATGGTAGTGACAGCCCAGAATACTAGACATGGGAGCAAAATGAGAGATTTGGGATCGTAAAAGGTTCATTCTTTAAGGCACAACTAAAAGCACCTCTACCTGGCCTTACAGATTACTGACCTGCTTCTAAATCACTGAAAGATGACCAAGATGAACGGTTGGCCACTGGAAAAGCTTTACTAATCTTGGATGTTTTTACTTGCTTTGAGGTAGGGAAAAGGTTCTAGTTGAATAATGATGAACTAGCTTTATTTTTCTTCAAAATATGCCCTGATTCTTATATGCAAGCACTGTCCCAATCTCTTATGATGGCTCTACACTGATTTACACAGAGCTGAAACCTTGAATTTTTATAGCTTACCTTGTGCCATAAAGAATATGAGACTTAAAAAGTGTACAATAAATCTAGACTTGTATTATTCTCCCAGGTTTATTCACTGTCCATAAAAGCAAGGAAGGAAAAGCACCCCAAAGGATATTAAACTCTGGAATCTCTGAGCTCTGGTGCTTTGTTCTGTCTATGCAGTGTTCCCAGGGCCAGAGACCCCGGGCTCAGGGACATCCCAGAAGTGAATGCCCACCTTCCCGACACATTGCAGCTATGCTGAGAACCCTGCTAATGCCGTGATGAAAAGCTTGGACTGACTTCTCCAATTTACATTAAAATAATCCCCTTTTTACTAAACCTGTTCCCATATTGGTTATGTCTTAAAAGTTCCCTGCCAAATGTCTCTCAGGTAGGTTTTTACTACCAACTGACTGCCTTTGGGTCAGTTCAAACCAGGAATCGCAGGCACTTAGTCAAGTTACTGACCACATGCTCGCTCACTGAGAGCAGTTTAAGCAATGCCTTTTACCTTCCATTTGCAGTGGGCTAACGACACACACATGGCTGGCTACCGAATGTCAGCCAACAGGCAAAATGGATCCCAGGTCTCACTCCTTCTGTGAGCTTTCTCTACGAAATAGCACACCGTGGCTATCACAGCTCTGACTGGCTTTGCAGGGAAACAAACAACACTGAGCAGGAACACGTGAAATGCCTGGGGTCAGCGCTTGTTCCTCTTCTGTAATGTGAGTGGTTCCATTGACTAGATTTTCCATATTCAACGAGGCAAAAACCACTGGCAAGTTTCCACCCAAGAGAAAGGACAGTGAGAAATTGCACTGTTGGTTTCTGAAACACCTTCACCCAGCTAAGGGACAAAACTTTTCAAAATACATTATTTTTCTTGCAACCAATAGGAAAATATATTATGTACTTTATAACATAATTTAAACTCCTGAAACACAGGTTTGGGTAACAGAAGCAGTAGAGTCTATCAGGCAGGGAACAAAGACTGTAATAAGCCACCAATTCACTTTCTGCTACCTAATTTCCTATGTGGAACAATGGCATTCTCCTTTACACAACACCCAAGAGATCTACACATCAGAAATGCAGTATACATAGAAGACATTCAATTTTTCACTCTTGTAAAAAGTACATCCCCATTCAGAGGTCCAGAGGACTCAGAACAAAAATACCAGTTAATTTAGAAGAAAAAGAGACTATTTAAAATGTGGGTCACTCCATTTTAAATGAATTATTATTAACTTACCCTAACTACATTACATTCTCATAGTCTAGGATTTTCAGAAAGCTGAATAAATCACTGTTACCACTGTCTTAATGGGAGAAAGCAATATTTGTAGGCACCAATAAATTCTGGACATAAAATTGTCTGACTACAAGACTGTACTAGTTATGTTAGAAATACTCCATCATTCCTGATAGCAAGTTACTGTAGAAAACATAACAGACTCATCTGAGTCTTTGAACTAAAGCTAGTAAGTGGTTGCGCTAAGGTTAGCATAGGACACAGCACCTTGGGTACACCCTGACTCCCATGGTGATCATCTAAGTTGGTGGTTCAGAACGAGTGGGTCAAAGAAAAACAGAAAGATCATTTTGCAGCGAGACGCCATGAGCAGAATCCGGCCTCAGCATCTGTAAGTACTGTTCCCATAAGGGAAGGCCGGGATAAGACTGTTTCTATCAGCAAGCATATTCTTTCACATCAAGCAGTTCTGAAATGATGACTACCTCAACAAACAGCTTTTCAGTAAGAATTGCATTCCTACTGCCAGTTCCCATTCAGCATCCTTAATGTCATTTGTAGGCTACTTCTCCAGAGGATGTTTTCAATTACTTGGCTGTTCTTCTTGCTTCCCTACGCCCTCTGTTTCTCCCAACTATTATTCACTCCCTACAGACATATTTCTGTTGTGGCTGTGACTTGGGCATGACACACATAAGCGTATACCCCGCCTGCACATGCACGTTAATGACTCAGATTCTCTGATTACAGGCTGTTTATAAGCAGCTTTTACCATTTCCTGGGCAGAAGAGACTTCTACATTTCTAGTGTACCAGAGTTCAATTAAACCATCTAATCAACTTGTTCCAGACCAAGTTCACCTCCACCTACACTGCAGTAGTGACTCGAGGTTTTCCTTCTGGTATTTTTTTTTTTTTTTTTTGTCTAACAAACCAGCTATTCAAGTTTAGAGAAACATATGTCCATTTTTGCTTTGGGCATTAAATAAATCTAATGCCTTTAGTGTGACTGAGGAGGAAAAGAAGCTCCAGGACCCTGCTCCAATACTATCCAGCAGAACTATTCGTTAGTGAACACAGCTGATTTGATGGCTTGTTTTGTTTTGTTGCTGGATCCACTACAAACACAAGCCATTGGCAGCTCAGCCAGCAACACAGGAGAAGGGGCTTCCTCTCCCGCTGTAGTGTTCCTGGCTGCTTGAGCATGAACAGAAAAGGTGGACGGATGCCAACTGGCAAAACAGAGAGAAATAGCAGCGCATGATTCTAATACAAGCAGCAAAAAGACCAAGCACAAAACATCTCTCCCTCTCCCACTGACTAAGGTTGCTTTTGGCAAACAGCAGCAGGTTTTTGCATGCTTATTTCCCTCTGGTCAGGGAAGATGGCTTTAATTATGTAGGGTAATACTGTACAGTCTGGCACTGTTGATATACTAGGGTAGTAAATACACGGCAAAAGGACTGATCGGCTGTAAAGCAGCTCACAGATACTCCCCACCTTGGCCTTCTAATGAAATTCCACATAAGGGGTGTAGCTGGAGGACTCCTCAGACCGATTCACATGCACTGCAGGAATGCATGGGAAAGGGTGTGCACCTACAGGGGAAGGGAAATGTGTCAACAGCAGGGACACACTGTGTGTCAACAGCAGTGACGCAGTACTCCCTGTACATCTTCATCAACAGATCTTCATTAACAACTGTGTGGAGCCTGCGCACGCTTTGGGGTGTACAGAGTATGGCAGTGGGTGGACGATATTCTTTTAACAGTTTTCTTTCTCCTTTTTAGTTTCCTGCAGGATACTGGCAGCTAAAAACTGATGCAGACCAAGGCTGACCTTTCTACCACGTTGCAATGAGTATGAGGACTTGCAGGGGGATTTTTTAATAAATAATTCTTATTATGATTATGATTATGATTGTTATTATGATTATGACCATGACTATTACTATGACTATTACTGTTTTGCTTTTAAGGATTCCTTCCCCACCTAACCAACATTTACATTGTGACCAACCAAAGCAAGATGGCTAATTCAGGGACTCCACAGAGCAAGGAAATATAATTTAAGACCATTCCCAAACCAGAGGTGAATTTTCTGCCATTTCTTTTTCTGCCATCTCCCATTTCTTAACAGACTCATTAGATAAAACTCACAATTGCTATTCCTTTGCAAAAGCCTCTGGCAGATGTCTTGTTGCACAAGGGATTGCACAGAAAGGGATGGTGATAAGTGAAGTGTTACACGCCGGGCAGGGACACCGATACAGATGTTCTAGAAAGACATGCACTCTCCTGAAGTACTAGATTTGGTGTCTGTATGTCAGGAGACCACTAAGCACCTGAGGGCAGCATCAAGGGCTTGACCTAATCCTCAGTAAAGCCAACTTTCCACTGACTTTGGTGGGCTCTGCATCACCCTGATAAACGCACTTAAACTCAAGCCAGAATAAATGTGCTCAAGTACAGTATGAGCTTCTACAACATCTATTTTGACTGACAAACACAGGCAGCTTGACTGAAGATTCACTTAAGAGATGTACAGGGCCTCTGATGTTATTAAAAGATGGCAACTGTGAGGTATACTTGAGGATGCCAAGGCCAGCACCTAGCTCATGAGGATCCTGACCAAAGGATTTAAGACTGTCCTAGGTTTGGTCCCCTATCCAGGCAGATTTCCAATGAAGTCAACATGGCGCTGACTTCAGACTTTAGGATCCTGTTGGTGGAGGCTAATCCTGTATGGTGCCCACGACAGAAGAACATACAGGAACGTAAGAATGTCCATCATAAGGTGTTCAGCATCTTCAAGATTTAACTCCTGCATGCAGTACTATTGCTAAGAGGGAAGGCAAGAGCAGCTGAGTGCACTATTGGACTTAGACTATGTATACAGGAACAGTCCTACTAGGACAGAACACACGTTGATCTATTCCTGTATTCTTTTTCTGTAAGCAGATGCCTAGGAAAAAGACACACAGAGAAATGATACAATTATGTGTAATCCCCTGATACTTTCCAAGCTTTTAGCTATTTTAAGTTGAGGGGGGGTCCTCAGCCTCTGTGGAATGTTTAGAAACCCTCAAAGGATCTCCCATTTATTTCTCCAGTCTTCCCTTGAACCCTCATAAAATGTTAGTATCCACGCCCTGTGTCAAGGAGTTCCACTGATCTACAACCTGCAGTGTGAAGAACCATCTCTGCTTGTTCTGAAATAGACCACCAATGATTTTAGTTGATTCCACTTACTCTTGTCTTAGAAAAGCTAGTCAACAGCTGATCCCTACCAACTGTCTCCATGCCCTTCATGACTTTCTTTTAAATCATCTCTCTTCCAGGCTGAAGAGTCCCAGCTTACTCAGTCATTCACCACTGGGCAGCCCTCTTGATCACCCTTGGAGCCACCTTCTGTTCTACTACTTTCTTCTAGGTTTCTGCAGACCAGAACCCCATGCTGTACTTCCAAGATGTTGACAAACAGGTTAGCAGACTCCAACTTACCTTCAACTTGAATGCAACAATTTTGGTGGGGAGCTCAATATAAAGGGAGTCTAATGATAGGAAAAGGTACCCTATAGCACCAAAAATGGTACCACCTTAAAAAGTTTCTTTGAAAGACAAGTCAAATGTAAAACCACAGCTCTACAAGTTACGTCTTGCTGCAATAGAAAACAGTTCAAAGAATCAGTTGGTTGAACAGGCCACACTACACATATAGAAATCCTGTGCTTTTTGCTTGACCATGTGGGTGGGTGGGGAAGAAGGATCAGGGTGGAGTGAGGGAGGGGAGAAAGGTGTGTTTTGTTTATAACTCGAGTGATTTGGAAGTGTGTGTGCTTTCCTGTGGGAAGTGCCTAGCTCTATCTCTAGTGAGCTAAAATCAGTGTCAAAGGTTTGTGAATGGGTTACAGAATGAGCAATGGCACCTCCCATCGTTAGCTGTCTACATTTTTTATAACCACTTGCATACTTTTGGTCAACCACTGTAAAATAAACAGTCCTTCCCAAATGTTTTTGTTTTCTTTGACAGCACAGCAATAATTCACTTGGAATGCTGCAGAATATAATAGCACTTTAAAGCCGTTGTAAAACTGCTTCTTTATGATTTATGTTTGTGTTGTTTTCAAGCAAAAAAGATGCCAGAACTACAAAAGTATATGAAATCAGAAGATGTGTGCATGTACATGTTACATGTGTGTGTGTGGAGGTTCTAGTGGGAGAGACTATTTTAAGTAATTTTCATTTTGTGAGGAAGACCAGATCATTTGCCTGTGCCTATAAAAAATTAGTCAAGGCAACAGCCAGACTAACTTCTGCAACTACCAAAATCTAATCAAGATGACCGGAACGAGTCTATTTCAACATGAACGCCTAGGAATTCATGCTTGCTATGCCCCTTGAGTAGAGAGATACTCTTATTAGCTGGACATTGCATCTGACCAGAAGAAACATTTTACAGATGAAACATTATATGACTGCAAATGCAATTGGGAAATGATACTCCAGGCTAGAGCAGAAACCTGTGAAAATTACTCGGGTGTCTGTTACCCTGCACTACCAGGGAGCAAGTCCATGTGACCACAGATGTTTATGCTCAGCCATCATCACCGTATTTATCTCTCTCATCTTCCTTCTGCAAACTGGTCTCCAGCCTGCACAACAAAGACCCTAAATTGTGCTTTATGGGGAACAAGAATAAGCTGTACGTTAAGTTTGCTTTTGAAGGCTCAGAGGTTATCTGTTCAGCCATCACACCTGCATTCCCGACAAACAGCTGGAGACCCAGAGAGGCCAGGCCCAGCTCAGTACTTCTCCAGCAGAGAGCAGTGATACACTGTCAGTGAGCCCAGCCCTGGAAAGCAGGGCAGCGTCCCAGCTCCAGAAAAGGCAAAGCCCAAAGCTGGCAAGCTTGCCAATATGAATGTCTGAGAAGCTGGACTTGGAGAAACAGATGACAGCGTGAGGTCAACTAAAAAGAATACCATTAAGAATACCTGCAAAGGCAGTACTTGAGCCAGCAGCCCTCATTTCAGCAGGAATATTCAGTGTGAGCAAGAGCTCTCAGATCAGATACATGATCCTTGCAGCATTTACAAGCACTAAAGGCCAAGAAGTGCAGGGGTCATTTGTACCATAAACTCCGTCTGCCTCCAAATTAGTATCTAATATTCTCTGGCAGCCACTGCTAAAGATGCTTATACCTGTTCAAGTGATGTCAAGGAGAAGATGCCATGCTGCCATGAGAATAGCCTCTTACAAACTGTGTCTGAAATGCCATAGTCTCTGTAAATTTGATCAGCTCAGGTTGTGAGCAAGGCAGTATTTGCAGGTAGAAATAGTCTTTTATTAGATGACCAATACTGATTTAAAAAAACCCAAGCTTGTCTCAGTCTTTGTCCTGTATATAAGCTGCTTCACATATTACAGATAGGCTTACACATATACACATTCACATCCACACACACTGGCACTTCATCCTTTACACTTCATATGTATTTTATCCTTGTATATATTCTCAGTAGCCATTACTAGTAGTAACAAAGTCAAAACATGAACACCTCTCAGGCAATAGAAGGTACTGAATATTAAATTACAGATTTCATCGCTGTGGTCTAATCAACAGGTAGATGATAGCCTTACCTGTCCTAACCCCAAAGGAACTGATCTGAATCCCTAGCAGCCTTCCCAGGTAGAAAGGTTTTCCTCTGTCCCATGGGCCAGTAAAATAAATGTTTGATTTTCATCTAAAAAAAATCTCAAAATGTTTCACCAAGCAGAAGACTTTAGCGTCCCTGTTTTACACATGATGAAAACTGAAACATACAAGTACACTGTCTGGGCTGAGGACATGAAGCTGGGCAGGCAAGTTGTGCGTCATACACTGATGCTTCCCAACCTGCCTGTAGTCAGGACATCTTGCCACTGCTTTTTTGCTGCCACATCACCTCAGCTCTCTGCCACCACTGCCCCAACATCCCTCACCACTTCACTCTTCCCTCTGTCCTGCCAACATCAGCCTGCTCTCTCTTCCCTGGCTTCTGTCTCATCTTTCCCTCATCCTCCTGTGACAGCAGCATTGGTGGAGATGGTTCATACTCCCCGCAGCACCCTGGCTCAGCATGCAACCTGGTCTAGTGAGAACACCTCCTGGATGAGAGCAGCTGATTTAAATCACAACTCATCTCTTCTGGCTTTGTGTGCCACATGCAGACACAAATCTGCTTTTACAGCAGGAAAAAACACACAGCATCCATTATACCACACAAACTCTATTCTCTGGAAAGCAGTTGGGCCAGCCTTAATATTTGAGCTATAATAATATTTTGCACCAGAAGGCGGCTGTTATGTCAGTGGCAGCTTCATGAATCAAATGCATGCGTGCGTACATACGCCCTCCACCCCTCACCATGGCCACTTCACCTACAGCAGCAAAGGAGCCTTTCTTGCCCTAATGAAACCCAGACAGGAACTGGTCTTCAAGCAACGATGTTCGGTGAGAGCTGGCTTGGGGTTATATATAGCTGAATAACCTGGCTAGCCAGTCTGTCTTTCCACCAACGTGCAAGATAAGGAAAGCCTGTTGCAGGGGATGGCCGGGATGTAGGAGAAAGGGTGGTGGTGACAGCCAGACTGGCTCCCCTTTTGCTGGAACCTATATGGGTGGTGTCAGGGCTGGGGAGTTCAGGCAAGCTTGTATCTGCCGCTGCAGTAACCCAGTGAGAAGCTGGTCACTGGCTCCAAAAGATGAACTCAGCTTGATTCTTTGAGCAACCTGGTCTAGTGGAGGGTGTCCCTGCCCATGGCAGGGGGGCTGGAACTAGATGATCTTTAAGGTCCCTTCCAACCCAAACCATTCCAGGATTATATGATTCCTACTTTCCTACTCCTCATTCCTGCCTTGGTAGCCCCATGATATTTCCAGGCCAGCATCTACTATAAAACTTACCTGTAAAACTGTTGAGGCAATAAAAACATCTAAGAATGACATCAGGACAGAATTTCACAGCCATAAATATGGGATTCTACTGTTTTCTCCTCTCATTTCACCATATCCTGCCTGAAGTAATCCTATGCTTTTTGGTCTCAAGTATGCATGTAGGTGCAATTCCTTTTTACTCAAATAACCATATACTCTTTCTGCATCTTGTTAGGCACATGACCCTGCAGGATACAGCAGGAATGAGAAGGGTCTGACAGAGAGCTTTGTCTCCAGCCGTAACCATGACCAGGCAATTGCATTAAGAAGAGGGTAACCCTTGCTTTCTCCACCAGCCTGGGCTGTAATGCCAAGTGACATGTTCTATCTATGGATCCCATTTGATGTTCCTGTAGACATCCTGCAACCTGTCATCAGCACATCAGTAGCCTAAATGGTGAGAAAATAACCATGAAAGAAGAAATAAAACACTTCTTTGGTCAAATCCTTTGCCACACACTGACCTTACACCATCCCCTTGCAGCCAACATCCTTGTTTCTGTTTGAATATAAAAATTATATAAGATCTATTTGTGTGGTGGCACATTTCTTCCCCTCTCAGCTCCTGGACCATTTTATGACCTTACAGATTCCCATCAAACCTTAGCCATTGTGTAGGGAGTGAAATTTAAGTCTGGCACACTTTGAAAGGTAAAGATCTATTTTTTCTATTATTAGCAGTACAAAGAGATCTGATATTATTTCAAGGACAGCCTCTGTTAGGGCTTTCTGATATCCTCTCAAAAAGAGAGCTTGAGGAGGCAATGATCTCCTTTCCCCAGGTACCTGGAAGGCATAAAAAGAACAATTTTTCTCCTCTATGCACACAGCAGGAGAAAAACTTCGGAGCAGATGGTTATCTGCTCCAGCAAAAATTCTGGGTTTAACTGGTATTTTTTGTAGCTCACTGCACATCAGTACCAATATTCTGGCACACCTCTATAGGCCTCAAGCCCTTGTGGTGACCCTTTGTGCTTTCAGGAGGAGCAAGAGAACACATCTGGTTTGCAATGTTGAGGAAGTGTGAAAAACAAACAGCTTTCATCCAGGACAGAGACCCCCCAGGACAGCGATGAGATACTATGTCTGTAACAGGGTTTGTTACCAAGCCTGTAAGAAGCAAAGAGATGCTCGCAATATCCATTACATGTTCCACCTTCAAGGAGTGGTCCATGTGACAGCTGGAACCAAGAGCTTTAGGCCACATTCCTGAGTTGAGTATTCAAGGATACAGCGGAGAAAGAAGTATCAAAGTGACTTCTTCCCCAAAAGGTGAGATGAATTTTGGAGGACTGGGTCAAATCAAGCAACGCTCCACATTTCACATTCCTCTGATCGATCATGATCCCCTGCCACTATGCAACATTCCCTTCGAAGGGATCCTACCCTGGGTCCCGAAAGCATCTAGGGCCCTGCTCCCTCCTCACTCTGCCACCACCCTGGGCCACGTTTGCGGGCAGCAGCAAGCAAAGCAGCACTCTGCACACCTCAAGCCCGGGCTACCCAGCGAGGGAAGAATGTGGGCTGCTGTGCCGGCTGAAAGGCTTGGGAAAGCGCAGCCCTGCTGTTTCATGTCAACATTCCTCCCCCTCTGCCTTTCCCAAGGTCTCCGGCAGAAAATCCTTTTTTGTTCTTATCAGTTCAAACAAGAACAATGAATTCCTCAAGCCCGCAAGAATGTGACAAGGTGCCAACAAAGCCAACCAGGAAGGTGATGTATGGTCTATAGGCTGCAGCTGAAATAAATCACTTCACAAACCAGTGCTGCAAGGAGGGAATTGAAACAGCTTACAGCCTCTATTTCTAGTTCTCCTCTTCAGATTTTCACCTGCCAAGCATCCCAAATAAAAGCAGTATGTGTCATGCTAAAATGCTGCATGCCCTTTGGTTTTGTTACCAGGAATAACTGTGCAGCATCTAATTAAATTGATATTACAGTGGTGTGCCTGCACAGCCTCGGTGAAGGCAGAGTTGCAGTTTCCATTATAAACCCCTATATTCAAGAGTTTACAACTGGCTGTAAAACTGGCTCACTGAGCAGAACTTGGCACACACAGCTGTCAGCCAGGGAGCAAATGATATTTACCATATTTCAAAAATAAATGGTTTGGCTCTTTAAAAATCATAATAATGGTTTTAAAAAAAAAAAAAAGGTTACCACATCTGGATGCTTTTCAGTATGTATCTTCCATTTCTACAAAGAAACACTGATCTCCTAGTCAGATGGTCTGATTTGGAAAAAAAAGAATAACAACCAACATATTCAGTCATAAAAAGGCAGCTTAGCAGGTACATATTCTGCGTGTGAAAGGATTCAGATGTCTCCTTCTTTGTTTGGACAATATGCCTTCTAGACAGAATTCACCTGATGTTAGACACTGAAGAAATTAGAAGAAGAATTGTTTCATGCTAAATTACATGCACGATGGTGAAGATTCAGTCCAGACAGAATGGCAAGCAGGTGTCTAAGATGCTCAGCCCACACGTGGACTCTTTATCAGCCAACGGCTGCAGTGAAGAACACCTAGCATTGCTGTAATTTAGGGGCTCCTCAATTTGGTTCTGCCCGTGCATGTCTACTGGTGCAGCAGCAGCCCCCAGTCCGGTGCTGGCAGGGTGCAGGGGCAGGAGGTGCTCAGCTGTGCAGGCAGCACCTGGGAAGCCCTCTGGAGGAGCCTGTGTGTTATTCCTGGTAGTACAGCACAGCTCTGGCCCTAGGGAGCAAACTTTCTGGATCAACCACATGTGACTCACCATCAAACTTTCTCAGGTGTTACTAATGTGGCCACACCAAACCAGCCATTTGAAAAATAACAGGTGTTTAGCGTGGTTCACACCATGGACCCTTCTCTTGGCCAGTGACCTTCATGGACTTCACTGGGCCAGCTCTGTGTGGAGTGAGCACAGAATGGCTGCAGAGGGGGAATCCACTGGCTGAAGCCAAAGACCCCGCGGGCCACAACCCTGCACCGCTGTTCTCACCCAAGGCAGGGGGCTGTAGGAAATAATGGCTTACAGACTGCCAGTGTGGATTTGTCACATGGCTCAACCCCGTCCCTTAGTGCTAACCTATATTGGTATGAAAAGCTTTGTTAGTGCTACACCTGGGGCATCCAGGTTTTTGCCTGCAGAGCCTCAACATAACCTTGATACAGTGCCCATTGGTGCAGAGAATGTCTTCACCACGGATGGATTTTTCCTATTTTACATCACCTCAGCTCAGGAGACGCATTACTTAGCAGACACTCCAGCGCTGCTTGTGCTCCATCATCTACCTCATCTACGTTCTGCAACAGGCATGCTAAATCCGTGCATCCCTGTCTTGCCTACAGATCCTCAGCAAAGCAAGCATCGCTGCATCTCCTGCAATTAGCCTGTGGCAACCAGGCTTTGCTGGCTTTGCCAGGTCTAGGTTGGCCATGTTTGCCATCTAGTGAATAAGAAACAGAGTAAAGAGGAAGAAATAACATACCTGACTGATGGAGCATGGTGCTTTTCAGATCAACTTTTACTGCTTGTGTGAATAACTGATAATGCACCAGCAAATGTGCTGCAGAGTACTGAAAAAAGTTATCTCTGTAATGAGAAATCTCAGTAAGGCTCTGGGTTACAACATTTTTCCTAGGGTAGCGGCAGAGGTGGTGACATGTGAGGCCCCAGGCTACTGGCCACCTCTGAAAATGACTTCAGCTGAAGCAGGACTCAGTCCTCCATCTTTAATGGTCAGACTGGAACATCTTTGAAGAAGCAGTTTTCTTTAACTATGCACAGTTACATTTCAAAAAAAACCCCCAACCCTGACCTAAATACACATTTTCTACAACATACCAAAGCACTCAAGTAAGTAACTCATATGCTGGGCTGAAATGGCTTATTTGGAAGTGCTGCAGTCTGCTGAGCATGTCGTACGGGTCAGGGAAAAGTCCTCCTCAGAGATTCCTACGTATAAGTTATTCCAGCAGAATGGGAAAGGTTCCCATCTGATATTCACCTTTCCACTTGTACTGACCGGAAGAGTACTTGTGGGCATGGATCTAAGCTTGGAAATACTCATGGACATGAGTACCGCCGGATTATGCCAGTCAAAACCATCATTCCAGAAGTGTAGCATTCCTGATGGGTGAGGTGTGGCAACAACAGAGATGAGATGTGGCTCGGAGCCCAAGCTCATTCCCTGAGACATCCTGATAGGGCTGAGCTCTGTGTCACTTTGGTGCGACTGGGAGAGAGGGAGGCAATGGAAAGCAGAGAGGACAGCTGGGCTACTGGCACCAGCAAAGTAGATTATGGAAGCAGCAGTCCAGGCTGGGAGTGGACGGGATGCTGAAAAGGAGACGAGAGCAATGAAGGCTAGTAGAACAGTTGGGAGCTACCACCATGAATGACTGGGGCGTTAAGTTCCATGACGTGTCCTGTGATACTTGGTGAGTTTCTTAAACTCTCAGATGCTGGAGCCAAATTCATATATAAAAATATTAAGATATATCACCATTAAACTATTTCTGAAGGAAAAGCTCAAAATCCTGAAGGCAAACATAAAAGCAGCTTCTCTTTTAAGTCTCTTATGGTTCTCAGCCAATCTCATGAAGCCTGGTGCATACTTTCTCTTTTAGAAAAACTTCTGTACAACTACAGAAATAACATATAGAAGGCACTGAGGGACTTTTCAAAATCACATATATAGTTTTTATATGAGAGAGCTTTTGATGTTTTAAGAGAAATGACAACTAAGGGGCAAAGACGAGGAACACCAAGGAATAGAAACTATTTTCACATTATCACTATACATGTGTATTTTATGTTATTTATAAAGTGTTCACTGTCTCTATCTGTTCTACAGTCTGCTGGCGCAGCTAAATAGGAATTTCAAAAATAGAAAGCACTTTCCAGTAAAATATATAATTTTTTGTACTCTCAATTCACTTTTGCCTTCTAATTGTAATTCAGAGTTTACTAAATTATTCACCTACACCACATAAAGATAAAAAAGCGTAAAACCCCCTGAAATTATTTCATTATTATTTCTATTAAATCTTTTTTTTTATCAAGCTTGAAGAACACCAAGGGAATTTTAGCTAACAGAGACAGTACATTAATCCATTTCACCTCAACAGCACAAGGTCTTAGCACACAGTACAAGCAGAAATGCTCTTTAGCATCCTCTTATTCTCACCTCATAAAACAAACAAGTGAACATGCAGTTTGGCACAAACCTTCCAGCTCAAGAAAAGCCCCAAATGACATAAAAGCAGATGTCACAGGCTGGGGCTGAATTGTAGTAAACAGCTTCCAATTATGAGCTTCTAATCATGAGCTTCCAATCACTATCTCCTGTGCCTAACACAGGTATATTCTACTGTAGCATCTTACTGAAATAAATATGTACTTGCATAGCAAATGAATGGACATTTTTAATATAAACAAATTATGCAGTATGATTAATTACCAACTTCCACCTCTAAAATAGTGTCAGAAAAGAGTCAACTGACCACCTAACAAAATTACATCTCAAAAGTAGTATTTAACAGAGTCCGTATGCAGTTTATCATGTACTAATTTTGTGATGTCTGTTAAAGGAGAACCTCATTTTCCATGTGACCTAAATAAGCACTTTCATGTGAGGGGAAGAGGGATAAATGACCTAATCCTGCTTGTTGCCAATTTGAATTCACCATGCTCTCAGAAGGATTTCACTGACAACTGACAGTACTCACCACCTGGAGCTCGGAGACCTCACAGAGTTTCCAAACAGTTGGAGCAGAGTTGCAAAGGTCTCTCATAATGAAAACAAGTGACTGGTTACATGGTATGTTCGATCCTCCGCTGTTAATTACAGTATTGCCTTGTCTAGTTGCTTACTAGTATGTTATTAGCAAAATCTCTGCATTGTTACTCAGATCTCAGGTGCTATCTCTTCTATGTTACCTCTTTCCTAAATAGAAAACGGGGCATTCCAGTTAGACTATCAAGGCCCATATCCTTTCTGAAATGCTTGCCAGTGAGGAACACTTAGGGAAGAGCCTATGAGTAAGACAAGCACATACTGGTATTTCCCATAATGCTGCCTCAGTTTTCAATTACTTATGACTCTGGGACTTTCTGAACCTAAGCTTTGGTATTGAATAGCCCTAGATAAAAATCACATTATTTGAATCTGTCCAATCAATTCACATAAAACTTCCGGTTTCTGCAACATCCTGTAATAAGGAGTTTCAATATGCCTTACGTGAAAAAGCATCTTCTTTTGTTTTCTTCAGACCTACCAGCTACTAGTTTCATTAAACGACACACAGTCCTGTTATCAGTGAACACTTCCCCTTCTGTGTGCCACAGCCAACTTTTGAGATCCCCCTGAACACATCCTACCCAGACACCTTCCCTCCTAGCCAAAGAGCTCCACTCTGTTCGATCTGTCACCTTAAATTCATTCTACACCTTTAATTATTCATTTTACTGTCCTGTGTGCCTTTTCCAGCCCTACTCTCCCTTTAATTCCTCACACCCTCCACACTCTCATTTTTGGCTAGCAGAGGAGAGCCTCCAGGATGGCTGAGGAATGCTCAGCGGAGTCTGGAGGAGACCTGAAGTTTCCTTCGGCTGTGTCTAGACTGACTGGCGGCTGAATGCTGTGGTGTGCCAATTGTCCAGATCAGAGATGTGGCTTGAGCGTGCCATGGCTCCCTTCTGGCCCATGCATTCTGGTTTCCTTTGCATAGAGAAAAGCATGAGTATTTTGGGAGAGGGAAGATTCAGAGACTGGTTCACTCCTGGGTCTTGCCTGGACATGGATTTGGAACATGGCTGGGGTGCACCTCTGGGGTTAGGAGCTCACAAACACTCTCAAGTCCACTAATTCATATGCAACCTTTTTATTCTCATAAAGCTAACAATGGCTGGCCTAGCTGCTTGGGTAAGTAACAATTCCTGTTCCTCTGAGGGTCAATCAACACATCTGAAGTTGCCCTGACTTTGTCTTTTACAACTTGATGTAGAGTGGCGATGCTTTTCTGATGGTGGCATGAACTCATACATCCTAAAAATCCTGTGTGCCCTTTCAGCTCACAGGTCTAGGAAGAAGCCTGTTGCTCTCTCAACTTTCCAGTGTCAGCCACGTAACTTTTTCCCACAGAGAGAGGATGAATGATACAGCAGTGGCTTGAAACACGGTGCCAGCTCATCCCTTTTGTCCCTTTCCTCCTCCAGCTTGTTGACTGCAAGCCTTTCTGCGACTGTAGAGAACACAGCACACTTTGGAAACACCTGCACTGGAATCACCACACACCAAGTCACTGTCCTCCTTTGCGAAACATCAGCTCGGCTGCAACCTTTCCTCGGCACCTCTGGCTGCCCCAAAGATTTGTTCTGCAGGAGGCAGAGGGGACATGGCAAAACAGGAGAGTCATGCAGGTTCTACCTTGTTCTCTTTACAGATGTACAGAGATTAACCAAAAACAAAAGTACAGCCTGTGGCTTTTTCACTGAGTTACGACACTCATGTGAAGCATGCAGAGTACGTATTCTCGAGGATTTATTTTTGTTTACGGTTTGTTTGCTTTTTAAACTAAGCTGCTTAAATTCCCATTAAGGAATAGCACCGCATATGCAGGCCCGACTAAATTAGTTTTGCAGCAACCTGATTTTGCCCTGAGCTGCTCTAAATTGCTCCTGAACAACATTCTAGTTGTTTTGGGAAACTCAGGATCTGTCAAATGGTAACACGGTCTTCCTGCTGTTAAACTGTCCCCTTCAGCCAAGGGTCTGGTTTCTCTTCACATAGCTTCAGTAACTGGACCTAAAGCAAGAGTGGAGTTTCTTGGTAAACACTATGATGACAGTATCTCTGCATAGAGCCCTGGATAGATTTGTACACTCAGTACACGCCTTTCTCCAGAGAGTTAAAAAAAATGGGGAAGTTAAACCATCATTGAGCTACATCAACATGACAGAGGCAGGCACTCCGTTATTTGGCAGTGCTTTCATGGCCTGAATTAACCTGACCATAAGCGTAACTTTAAAAATGTGTAACTGGGTCCTCGTCTTTTACTGGAACCGCCACAAAATATTATATAAATCTACTTTAACATGCACAGTTTTTCAGTTTTAAAGGCTTTGTGTCTACAGTGCAGTAGTCGATGGAGGAGAAACAATCCTGTAGCGATGAGAACTGATAGATCTTGATGCTGTTCCTGGTTGCACCAAAGGCTTTTTGTGCTGCTCTGTGCAAGAGAACGACTCTCATCGTTGCTGACTATAAACTGGGATATTACTGCCTTGTATCTATTCCAGCTTAGGTCACCAACCTTTATGGAAGTGCTAAGACATTGCTGCAGTAAGACTACATTTTCAAATGCTACAGGGGCTAAAGAGTCTGTACTGGTTCAATATATTAGAAAAAACGCTCTAATTCATGCCACCTTCCACTGACATCCTCAAACCCAACAGCCCTTCCCCACCATCCCTGCAAGCCTGGAGGAGAGCTGCGACACATACCTCTGCGGCCGCATCTGCCGCCTTGCCTGGCAGCCCAGCAAAGCCCTGCAGTCCACCTTCCAGCACCCACCCAGGGCACCCGGGTCTGAATCATGTCACTTCAATCTTGTGCATCGTGTTCGGGCAAAATCATCTGCGCAGTAAGTCAACTGATTCAAGAGACTTCTACCACAAGCATATCTGACTTGTTGTTTTGAAAAGGTGGTTTTAAGTCACGTTTTTTCTTTTTCCTGTTGGTTTGGGGTTTTTTTTGAGGAGAGCAGTGCAGGGTAAGAGTATTATTTTATTGCTCTGCCTGTATTCGTTACCTCATGATACTGGGATGAATTTCAGTGAATCCAAATGTAACCTCTACCACAATACTCCCTAAAATTCTCACAATTTTTCCTAACTGCCTAATAAATACATTCCACCATGTATAACTAACCCCAAACATTTGGAAATGTTTGGGTATTAATATGAAAAGGTTTTCATCTACAGAACTTATGTGCAACATGGTAAGTATTATTCTCTCTCACAGACACATATAGATGGGTATATACATGTATAGTAATGGATATGGAGACATGGGTATGCTGCTATGGAATTGAAGATGTGCTGTTGAGGGACAAATTGTCTTACACTCACGCTCATTGAAAAGGCTAATATATCTATTCAGGGTTAGAAAAGTTCTCCTACAGCACACTACCCTATACTAGCATACCTAAACCAGGTAAAGAACTGACAGAAGGCACACAGAAACAACTGCAGTTTCTCTGCCTATAAAAGAAATCATGATCTTGATTGGTGTCACGTAAAAAGATGCTAAAGTTGGAGACACACTTCCAGTCCAGGGGTCCCAGATACTCCATATCTATCAAAAAACATATTCCTTATTGTACAACATGTTGGAACTGCTATTTCAGCTGACACTTCTTACTACTGAAACATTAACTGTAATACAGAGCATACTGAACTAGAAATTAAGACCTTAAGAGCACTTGCAGTGAGTCAGAATAAAAATCTATTTCTAGAGTAGTGCCAGCTCAGACAGTGGCTAATAATGGATGCTGAGGAAAAATAAACGTGGCAAATAAGGAATGACACTTCCTGCATTTTTGAAGTGGGAGACGGCATGAAGTCCACTAAGTTGAAAAAGACCTTCTGTGTAAGGTCTGTAAAAATCCTTCTTCTGTATCTTACTTTTTTTTATGAATTTGTCTAACAGTTTTGTAAACCAATTTACACATCTGACATGAATTCTGTGCTAGTGAGCTTCACAAAAATTAACTGTATTGTGTGCAAATACTTACTTTTTACCCTGTTGGCCTTCTAGCTGTTCTGTTTTGAGAAGCAATAGATAACTTTCCGTTCATGTCCTATACAGAACTAATTAGATTTACACGTCTCTGTCATATTTCTTCTTCAGTTCTCTTCTTTTTAGCTGAAGAAACCTGGTCTACTTATCTCCCCTTGTGGGGAAACAACGCTGTACCTCTGAACAATCTAATATTCATCTGCGCTTCTTCAGGATCATTATCATTTGTAGTGTTCAAATCCATTCCAAATCCAAGTGTGCCACTGAGTTATATATTGCAGAATTAAGTCTTACACTTTGTTCTCTCTTCCTTTCCTAACAACTATTAATATTTTATTCCCTTCTTTTGACCACTGCTGTCACAGAACTGGCATTTTGCAAGAACTATCCATCATGACTCCAAGTTCTCTTTCCTGTTTAGAAATAACTAACTCAGAGATCACCTTTGCAAAGGCAGAGCAGCTTCTTGTTACCTTGAACACAGCAACACAACGTGTCACCTGCCATTGCATTGACATTCCCAAGCCATTCAGTACCCTGAGTTCCTTCTTCAACTACTCACCATCTTGTTTAGTATTAACTACCTTGTTTTTTACCATCACCAAATCATAACTTCACGCAATTCTAGTTTCAAAATCAAGATTTTTGAGCAGCACAGGTCCCAGCACAATTCCTGATGGAAGTATACTGATATCTCCCCTCCACTGTCAAAGTAGCCAAGAACCTTATCTCTCATTCCCTGACCACTTCATTCCTTTAAAGCACTCAATGAATAACATTGAAAAAAGTATTTTGGAAAACCAGACACATCACATTGATTGAACCATCCCTAGCCACACACTTGAGCAATTTTCTTTCAAAGTACTTCAACAGGTTTGTGATACACAATTCCTTTCCAAAAAAAACCTTACTGCTTTTCTTATTGTTTTTTTACTCATTTTTCCTATCAATACTATACTTACCCAAGTCTCTACAATTTTATTCTTTTTCATAGCTTATATCTATTTATCTGGTTTGGTGATCAGACCTACCAGCTTGTAGTTCAGAAGCCCTCTTGGTGGCAGAATGGCTGCCACCACCTCCTCTAGAGCTGAGCCACATACTCTGTGCCCTATAGCTAGGGCTGTGCTGTAGGAAGTTTGGAAATTTCACATTTTTGTTTGATCTAACTTTGAGGAACACTATTTGGTCCTGACAATTTGTCACTACCCATCTGACCTGTTTGAAAACTCCTTCACCTGCATTTCAATGGTAGACAGCTCCCCAAAATTATTCCCTGTAAAGAAAGGTTCTGGCATGGAAATCTTCTAAAATTCTTTCAAGGTGCCTAGAATTTGTCTCTCTCTACTCCTGTGGCCTTGCCTTACACAAGCTCTCCTTTTACTTGTTCAAAATTCGTTGTCTCTACAGACTCTTCAGTGACCTCCTGTTTCCAGCATGTTTGGAAGTGTTTTTATTAGTATTTCCAAGCCTTTAACAGCCTGTTCCTCAGCACCTATCTAGGCCTGCTTCATCCATGCTTCCTATTTAGCACGCTTCACATTTAACATAAACGTATTTTCCTTTCTCTTTCATCTTCTACTTTTTGAAGACTATTTATGTAAAATTGTCCTCTCCACTCATTTCCTTAAAAGTGGCAGTCTCTTCATAATCCTTCAAAAGTATTTTTGATAGCTGTTATATACATACTTTGAACATGTAAGCTGTCTCAGCAGTTTTCCTCCCGAGCGAAAGTCACTTCACCCTGTTGACTCTTCCTTTTATTCCCTTTTAACCTCAGTGTTATGTTGTTCCTCCTTATTACCTCAGGTATGACCATGGAGAAATTACAGTGAAGTAGAAGAACAAGGATGATTCAGTAGGACATATTTGTCCAGTGTGACTATGGTTGTACGGATTTTATATATGCTATTTTTACACAGGACAATTCGAGGTTCCTTTTCCCAAGGACCAATAAAACACTCTTTGCTCTGGAATCATGCATTCATGTACAGACCCAATGATGAGTGACTGAGTATCGCTAGGCTTTAAACACTGATTGATTAGCTTCCGTCAAATGAGCCTGTGGCATCAGCTTCAGCTCCTCATGAATATTCTTCCCTGGTTCAAGTCTGAGGATTTCAGAGAAAAGACTCCAGAGCCCATATTTAAACCTACCCTTCAACAGCTTCCAGCATTTTATATTAATAACTTGAGTTTCATTAGGATATTTATATTCTACACATGTACTGCTTTTGTCAATACTGTTAATCACTGCTTTAGGTCATTGCTTTTCCAGATTAATGAAATATTTGTATCATCATTCACCTAACAAAAAATGTAGCAATAACCATTTTGTGAGAAAACTAATTTAGAGGCGCTGGGCTTTTTGCTGTTATTGAAAGGGCTTGACCTCATTAATTCTTTGGTTGGAATTTTGCTTCCAGAAATACCTGTGAGGATTATTTCACAGATTCATTTTCTAGTTCTTAGATGTCTAATTGCCTAATTTGTAGATGTGATCAGGTAGTTAGAGTTCTAAGTACCATAAATGGCAACCACAATTATTTCCTGAAGCAAATTTGCAGGCAAAAAAAGGAAGGCCACTTTTCAAAAACAGATTAGAAATGTGTTTTTAATTGTAGATAAAAGCATCCCCAGCAGCACTAAAATACAGCTAGAGGTGTCATGCTCCAAGTGGCAAAGGCTAGGTTCATAATTGTTAGATATCGGCTACATTTAGTGAACCTGTAAATGTTACATAGTACTACTTATGCTTGGCGTTTTCAAACCTTTTCTTAATTATTATGGACTGATTATAAAGACTAAAAGAACAGTTGGGCAAATACACCTAAGACCTGTTCACCTATTTGTACCTCACTGCACGGTGCCTCTTGCATGTGTACGTGTGTAATAAAAAGTGAAGCCTCCCCTTCTTCTAACCACATGAACTATGAAAACAAGGAGTCTATTAAAAATGCTACTCTGAGTTACTCCCTTTCAACTTCTGGCAATTTCAACAGCGTCACAGGCTCTGGTCTATCATCTTCAGGTCTTTCTCCTCTGTAGATTAAAAGACTAGAAGGCAAATACCACGCAAGACAGGCATACATAGTAATATATGCCAGATATCTAGTCATATATAGACATATATAGTCAGATATAGTCATTCTTCTACAGGATATTTGGGCTGCACACAGCATAAGGTCTTGCACTGACATCAAGACTCCTTAAAAATACGAGGTTTGGTTACAGGAGCTGACTAGTGACCCTGCTTGCAGCACCTACTACAACCCACTAGACCTCAGTGTCCCTGCTTGTCAGTTTTCTGATAATTTATTCCAATTTATAAAACATGTTTTGAAATTGTGAGTGCAGCATGCTGTAATCCTAAATTAGTATAAAACGTAGTAACTTGGTGGAGCTATTGCAGCTTTGCACAAGATGCCTTAGCTGCAGCAAGCCTTCCCTAACTCCCACCACTTACAACCTGGCTTCTGCCCGTAGAGCTTAGCACCCTTGCATAAAGTAAGGTCACAGTAACACAGACCCCTAGATTCCCTGAAAACATCAGACTGTGCTTGTAAAATCGTTCCAGAAGAATGAAAATCCACAACAGATAAAAGGCCTGGTTTTGCCTTGGATAGTAATGAAGGAAAATTTAAAAATCAACACTCGAGTACAGAGGCAAAGCCTTCTTTAACTCCCACTTCTTTAACTTAAAGTCCCATCTGTGGAATGCTGGAACTGGGAAACTGAAAATCTGACTCAATATAAAGCACTTAATTGTCATTAGATGTAAAAGAGAAAGGTATCTCTACTATACTTCCTGTCCTGGAACCTTAAGTGGAACATTTGGCACAAGTGGGTGGAGAGCCTGGATGTGAAAATATAAGAGTTCTCTTTCCAGAAAGACCATGAAGAGTAACTTACTGATCAAATGAGTTGGAAACTCACAGCACACCAGATATGGTCAAGGAATGTCAGAGTTTTAGCAACTGCTGATTAGTTACAGAGACCTAAACTTGCTTACAATTCTTGGTTACCTGGTACCCATTAGGGTTAAACCCATTACAAACAATCAACCCATCTCTACTGAAAGGGAAGGAAACAAGGAGAAACTAGAAAACAGTATCTGGACTCTTAGTGGTAGCCTCCTTTCTAGCTGGTATTATTAAGGGACAAAAGTATGTTGCAGCGTTGAGTACCTAAGATAGGAATTCTATTTAAATACTCCTTGAGTGATACAGTGTGCAGAGTTTGCTGGGTGACGATGCTTGAACCAGTTCTGTGTTATTTCCTGTCCCTTAACCACGGACACTAACAGCAGAAATATTCTGTCTCATTGCTCTTATATAAGAGTTCTCCTCCTACACCAACATTTTAGTCAGAGGGCAGGTCAGTGGGCAAAACACGCTCATGACCATTTCCTTTGCTTCAGAAACACTTGCCAAATCGTAATGACAGAGTTTTGCATTTGCCTTTCAGGCTGAGTGGTCTGGAGACTCTGGAAAGAAGCCAACATAGAGTGGGACAGTTCTGCCGACCACACCAAGCTCCTGATCAGCCTGTAAGCATTGTCCTCAGGACTGCGCAGTACAGCTTCCCAAATGAATAACATCTTAATCAGCGGAGAGCTTCACTGACTCTCCATTTAAATATGCAAGTATAAACTCGGAATTCTGAGAGTTTATAAACTCTGAGGTTTCCTCTGGAGTTTTGCCTTTTTTATTCCACTCAAATTCGTATTTTCTCTGTCCCTTCTTTGAGCTCCCCTCCCTCATACTGCTGCTTTAATGTCACAGAACCACAAAAATCTAGACTGTGAAAGACTTCACCTCGTGTAGACCACTGATTGCAGGAAAGCCCACTGACTTTCTAGTACATTTTTTTATAATGCAATATCTCTTGCTTTTTCTTAGCCTCCCTGGCTTTGCTCCACTTTTCCTTTCTTTTATGTTGTACAGTAGATTATGCCCTATCTTTCTTTCCATTTGTCCTTAGTGTCTGTTTCCTCTTTCCCTTCCTTTTCATCCACCCTTTTTTCTCATTTTCTTTCTGTGATGCCTCTTCTACGCTAACACTGCATTTTCTCTTTTCCTCTTTCTCACGCTACATCTCTGCCACTCGATCCTTTTTTTATCACCACATCTTCACACCCGAGGGCTAGGTCTCCTGCTCAGAGACACAGAGGAAAGAGTAATTGTGTCTGTCATCCCAAGTATGACACTGATTACTTTACTTTTATACATTATTCTCGGGTTTTTTGACTGTGTCCAGAGTATGAATCTTTCTTTACCAGTACTTTCAGCCTGCCGTGCTCTGAGAGAGGGAAAGAGCATGTTCTTGTTCATCACTTTTATTTTTGTGCGTGCTCAGTCCCACTGGATTTTCCTGACTTATCCACAATCAGTCAGATGCTCTTTCTTACTCTACCTCTTCTAAACCAGATTTTTTCCAGCTTGTGAGAAAAAACCCAATGTCTAAAGAAAATCCGAACAGAGAAACTAGGTGTTGGAAAAGCTTTTAAAAATAAGAAGGTAAGGCAGACAGGATCAGCACTCACGTGAACAGGAGGCTTTAGCAGGGAAGAGAAGCATGTTTTCCTAGGAGGCAAATGTGTCTCACTGTTGAACTAGCTGAGGAAGGTGGAAATTCACTGCTGAGAAGAAAACAACTTCGTGGATCATAAGACAACAAAAGCATCAGAAAGGACATCAGACTTCTCACATGGCTTTGCGCTTTCCCCATAAACCCACAAAGAAACTGAAGCAGTGAAATAAGTGCGGACATTCATTATTTTGCCTAAGTCTCTGTAAGTTAGAGCATCTTGAGACACTTTGTATGTCCATTTTCTTTCACAGAGATACATCTCTAAGAGCGAATGGGAATATCATACTGCTGGCAGTATTTGTCCTCTGGGACAATATGAACCTGAGAAAGAGTAAGGGAAATCAGTCTGACTTCACACCTGTGAAACACAGCGACAGCTGTAGCAGTAGGAGAGACTCAGGCAGACCTGGAGAAACACTGCTGGAGAAACCTTCCTAGACTAAAAAAGCATGGGAGTGACCGTACTGGGGCATTCAACGCAGCAACCTGGCGTGCTTCTAGGTGAGCATCTGAGATGAGTGGGTTGGATTCCACCAGAGCAGCAAAAGGCCATGGGGAAATTAAGCAGCTCAAGCTGCTGTGATGTCTGCTGAGCACAGCTCAGCTAGCCCTGTATCAGGAGGCACTGCAGAGCTTAACTCCAACTTCACTGCAGTTAGGTAGCTCTCCCTCAAGTGTCTCAAAGCAGTGGGGTTTCCAGTACAACCCTGGGGAATCTGCTCCATGGCCTAATACATTCTGCTTTTTTGGAAATATTCCTGATATTCAATTTAAATTTTCCTTTGTTCAGTTTTTCCTATTATATCCACTTTTTTTTGTTTATTTGGGTCCTTGTTCATCTTTATTTTAAATGTGCTGACAGAGCCGAACCTCTGCTGATAGCTTTCAGAGAAGAAAGCTGTAAGCATTTCAGATGCTGTTCTGCACACTGACTCTCAAGCCCCTGACGGAAAAAAAAACCTTTAATTGTAAAAATCTTTGCATTTAATTACTGTTAAAAAGGTATCAACAGCAGCAAAAGAAAAAAAAAGCCACTAATCCTAGTACACTTAATAAAACGTTGTATCTTTATTACTGCATTATACAGGATACTTTAAAAACAAAGTATTTTTCTATTATCTGCCAGCTCTTTTAGAAAAATTGCTGAAGAAACAAACTAGAGCCACATCAATTTCTACTATAACCAATCATTAACGACTTTGAAAGTGACTATTCAGCCTTGCTCATTTAACATGTGCAAAATTCCTTCACGAGGAAAGAAAGTAGCAAAAATCACTGAAAAAAAGTACTGAAAACCAGCTACATAGCCACTGGGGGTTTTCTGCATTCATTTTACAACTCATTACTACTAGTGCATCTATTGCTGATTTTTAATACATAAAAAGGAAAGTTTTAAAAGCCATAAAACTCAGTTACTGCTATGTGAAGGAGGTGATTTTAATCACAACAGGCTAAGATAACTCAGCAATATTCTCCTGTCTGACCTACAAAAGCCACTTACAGTGGAAACACCTGGAAGCTGGAGTGAAGGGAAATGGTTTTCATGTAAAAGAGCTTGTCATCTTCAATTTAAACACAAAAATATTTTGCAATCCAACCTAAAAGACAAACATATTAAAATAAAAGTTTTGGACTTTAGCCGAACAAACAGCTTTTATTGCTTAGCTCGGCTATTTGCATTCTAGCACTAAAGAGCCGTTTTAGTAGTAATAGCAAACTAACAATTTTACATCAGCACCTCATTACTATTCACAGATCTCCACTGACCACCACAGAAGGCAATGTCAATAATGGTCAAAATTACCATCTATCTGCACAGTCTCCTGTAAGAACCATACTGTAAAGGATCAACCAGTCTAATTGTTTAATGTATTTGTAAAAATCTGATTAGCCTGCACTAAAGTCACAGAAAACACTTCTACAGTTTTAAAATACTTGAGTCAAGCCTGGGAGATGAAGGTACAATAGGCTTTTTATCAAATATTTTAGTTTGATATTAAATTATTTCCATTCCTTTAAAGAGTACATTAGCTGACTTATTAAATTCACTAGTTAGTTACTCATTTAAAATTACTTCCTCGGTTTGTGGTACTCGGAAATGACTCTTTAACAAGTATTCTTGAAAGTGTGTCATTGATCATTTGCTTGGTCAGATAAGTTGATGCCTTTTGAAGCAGCATATCAACTTGCAATTTTTAAATTAAAACTGAGGCAGCAATTAGCACTATAAACATGCAAACAAGTAAAAGACAGGACTGTACAATTCTGATTATCTACTTAACCTTAATTCTTCTCACTAACCACACCAAACATTTACCTTTCATATTTATTTTGCAAAGTGCTGCATTATCATTATTTTCCTGAAAGAGATTAGTTTCTGCAAAACTTCCTTTTCTTAAGCACTTCAAGAAAACCAGCGCACATGTCAGTGAACTTAATGGAAAAGTCACAGGGAGCTGAATGCCACATGTAGGACACGCCACATTAAATGCAGCCCCGGCTGCATGCATGGAGAGTGAGATTGTTTGCCAAATCATTAAACACTGTTCTTAGTGCATTCCATTCATTTTATATATTCTGTACCTAGCACCCCGTATTATTTAGTCCATACATATTATTCCATAATTTAAGGATTTGTATCCTATAATTTTCTACTTAGAGATCCAACATTTGTGTGACAGAAGTAATTGTTGGTAAGCGTTGTCAGGTTGTGTATGACTTCAGGAGCAAGATGGACTCCTTTTTTTTCAGAAAAAAATTAAATTAAGTAACTTTTCTACCGCCGCAAACCAGCGATGCCCTCCTGACCCACAGACAACTCGGCCTCCAGACCTGCGCAGGTTCCACACGCAGTTGGGCGTAAACAAGGGCTGCAGCAGTGACTCCCTGAGCCGAAACGGGGTCAGCAATGTTGTCCAGCTCTTTTCAAATGATAGCACCGTACGCACTTAGGATTCAAAGTCAAGCTATTTGAGGATGAAGTAAAAAATTGCAATTAAAAAGAGAAAACAAACCAAGTGATGCCACTGGGGAGATTAAAATTTTGTCCTCGGTGATGTCTGCCAGAGCTGTAATGAAGGTAAACTTACTAAAAAATACACGTCTACTATTAAAGGTCACTACGGCAGTGTCTACCGGAAAGGTTGTCACTAAAATTCTGGTTTTGAGGACAGGAACATCAGGAGGAGATAAAGCTGACTGACCTTAAGTAAGCATTTGCATATTTTCCAGCCTTTGGGAAATAGCAAATAGTGGAGCTTTGGGTTGTTCATGGGTTTTTTTCCAAATATAACCTGAATTTTTAAGGTCTCAGGCTTACAAACATTAGGATTGAAAAGATTTAACTGCATTATTATTTTATTTTCTATACAATTTATTATTTTCTATCTCTATAGCATTTAATACAATTTAATTTTCTGTCCAATTTAATATTTTCTATTTCTATTATTTATAATAAAAGATTCTTGCCTTGGAATTTCTTCCATTTAAAAACATGTATGTTTGTGTGTATACGCAGACAGAAGAACAGCTCAAACAAACGCATTCTAAAGACCTCACTAGTCACATACCTGCTGATCTGTTCTTTCTCAGATGGCATCCAATTCACACAAAGGCTATCTCTCTCTCATTTCTCATTCAGCATCTCATTCTGATCAAATCACGTCTGACTGATCCTTGCATGACTCCTCCCCACAGTAACTCACAGCCTCCTGATGCCTCCTTCAAACAGATGAAGGCATTATTGCGCTATTCAGGGGTTACAAAACGACCACAGGACCCCAGGTATTTTGGTAACTTACAAAAATACACTAAAATGTACTCATCCGACAGAGAGTTTTACATACGTAACATCTGAAGAATATCTAACCAATGAACACTAAAATGCATTCCCACTAGCCTCTGGAAGTACTCTTCACCAAGGCTAATGAAATAAAACACTCATTAAGGAAAGAGAAGCAGCTAAGGAGAGGCTAAAAAAAAAAAAACACCACCAAAACATGACTCTAATCTCCATTTTTTTAACGTTTAAACCTCTTACTGAATGTGTCTGTCTCCAACCCTAACTCCACCAGCTGCAAGAAAGAGGGTCTCTTTTTCAGCAGAGACATTACAGTGCTCAAAATGAAATAAAAGCTACTTACTCAGAGCCTGTGAGTTAAGCGCTCCCAGCTGTGGGAAGCCCCGACTTGCAGCAGGGCTGCGGAGGTGCGAGTACGGAGGGTTCCAGCCTACACCACTCATCACTGTCATTTGCATTAAGATGTTTTGCGTTGTTGCTGGTGTAATCATTCCAGGTACAGTTACTGCGAAACTGAGTCTAAAATAACCACCCACACCACGGCTAAAACATGGCTCTGGGCGTATAAAGGTGAATGACTTTGTAGGAAGCAAGGAGGATTTCGGAGTGCTCCCGGCATGTCCACGGACCAGGAATTTGAAGAGCATGTATGTCTGCATTTATCCACTGACAGCCATAGGGCTTCTAGGTACCTGATAAAAGCAACAGGTTTCCTTTTTATCCTCTTTGTCCTTTCTGGCATGCAAAAACCTCAGCTGACACAACCTGTTGATATCTGAAAATGTCCTCACAAAGCTGAAGGGTTTGTTCTTTCATCTACAAGGCCCAGGGAAAGCAGTGCCTACTAGGGTACATATTTCTAAGAGCACCATTCCCATACCTCAGGTTTACTTAGGTAAGAGAGAACTGGCAAGAGGTGCCTAGGGCAACCTGTGGCACACTGGAAGACCTGGCCCAAGGTGAGAAAAAGGAAAACATGACAGGCAACAGCAGGAAGAGGAATCAAACAAGAACCTTACACCTAGGCGTCTCATTTCTTCATGGCATGGCTTTATATTTGGACCACATAGGCAGCTGAAGGGATGGCTGATCACCTTGCAACTTGACTCATTACTCAATGACGGAAAGTGGTTAATCACCTCAACTATACATCTACCCTAGTTAGCTGTGTATTGCCCACAGAGCCTGAAAATAGTCCACATCTCTGAAAAGATGCCAGTACCACTGCAACAACCCTAAAAGCTACTTCTGCCTAGGACATTTACCCTTATACAACCTTAATTTAACCTGAAGGAACTGACCTGGGGCCAGTTACTAAAACGCCTGATGTTCAAAAAGGAAAAGGTACCCTCTTGACAAACAATTGTAAAGGTTACACAAGAAGTCGGATTAAAATGGTCTGCACCATATGTCCCACCGCCCAGAAGGCCTGCTCTACCTCTTCTCCTCTCAGTTCATCAAAATGAAGAGCAAATTCACACCGGCCATTTCCTCAGGACAGATAAATCAAGGGTCAGCAACCCCTCCCAGCCAGTCCTGCTGCCCAGGAAAAGCCCTGTGCATTTTTTGTTCTTACTTCAATACCAGGTGTGAGAAGTCTTTCTGCTGTCTCAGGAGCTGCAAACAGAAAATTCCTGTATGAAACCCAGTGTGTATGACTCCATTAACACGCCACGGCTAGGCACAGAGGATGTAATTATTAAAACTCCAGGAAGCAGAGAGTCCCTGTCCAAACTTTGAAATGCTAGGGAAAAAAAAGAGACAAATCCCAGGGGAAATATTTCTGAGAAACGAAGAAATAGCGCCCGTGGGAAACTAAAGGGGAAAGGAAATTTGGAAAGCATTTAGGGTTAGAACTACTGGCCCACACAGAAACCCCTCCTGTCGTTATCAGAAGAGGGAAATGAGAGTAAGACAAAGATGCCTGGAGAACACAAACACAATTAAATAAGGCAATACTAACCATAACTCATCAACTTTACTAATTGACATGTCCATAACTATGAATCCTGACTTCAAGTCTGATATGGGAAGAAGCTGAAGAAAATGCATGGAAAGAGGAAAGGTCCACACAGGATATGCCACCCATTTAATGAAGTCTTCATAAACCTGACATCCCTTTCCGGGTGCTTTTTTCGTAAAGATGCCCAGGGGCAGGGTAGGGTGAGAAGACCACTACCACAGGGAGATGAAATGGTTGCAGGGTGGCAGTTGCATATCTGAGGTGAACCAGGACTACAAATTCTGCACAGAGCCATGAAACGAGGACCAAAGCATGGGCGTGGACAGACTTCCATCTCTGTTAGCAGCCAGAAAGAAGCATAAGAAACAACCTCCCAGAGCTTCTGTGATTTGTAAGCTTTCCCAGCAACTTGCCCAAGGAAGGAGGAGGACGACATGGATATAAACACAAAAGGATGGCCACAGAAACTACTTGGTTGTTATGGACTCAGTCCTGCATCTCCTGTCCTGTTTACAATAAATGACTCCCATGTATTGGAGGGGAATTAAACATCTATCCACTTGGTGAGGACATAAGGCAGATAGATGTTCCTGAACCTTGAGGACTTGTCCTTCAAGTCAGGTTTATAAGCCCCACTAAGCAGCAAAAGTCAAAGAAGAGCCATAAAACCAAAAGTGAAGGTGGAAGCAGGAAACATCATCACAAAGATTTGGGAACTTCTGGCATCAATGGTAAGATTGGCAGAATCCCTTCACTGTGTCATTCCAACAGTGAACGTAACAAGTTCATCAGAAATGTTTGCTGCTGACAATCTGAGGACGCTTTTGCAAGAAACTCATCATGGTGGTCGGCTACACATGGATCACACTTGCAACAAAGTCCTTGAGGAACCAGTAGTGCCTTTTTCAATACTAGTTATACCTTGGGGGTTTGCGTTGTTTTGAAACAACACACAAGTCAAGAGGTAACTTCTTTCTGACAAACACAGCCGCTTTAAACAGCAACTTCAGCATTTCTAACAGAGACGTGAAAAAATAATTTCTTGCAGATTCATGTATTTTTATTGCCTTCAAACAATGCTATAACCTCACAGGAAATCCTAACAACTGTTCAGCTTGAATCACCTCTGTCGGTACTGCACATCATCTGTTTGGGGATTTTTCCCTTCCCCTCTCATTCTTCATTAATAGGGTCATTTGTCTGAAAACCTGTTTCTTAAGAGTTTGTCTCTTCATTCTGCACCTGAAGTCATAATCCTTTGTTTGCAACCTCACAGTCGGTTGCTGTGGAAATCATTATGATGACACAAAAAAAAGGATTAGTAAAACTGCAAGTAGGGAATAAACAGGTTGAGCAGATGCACTCTTAAAAAATGAGGCTGTTTTCCTGCAACTATTCACAGAAACAAATTAAAAAAACCCAAACTCAAAACTTTCCCCCAGACCTGATCTATGACATATGTCCACACAGTACTGTCATAGACCAGGGACAAAAGAATTTCCTTCATGACTTTTGGTCCAGGAGCAATGTTTACCAAAGTCTACTGGTTGTGAATATATTTATCGCATCTTGATAAGATACTTCTAGAACACAGGACCTTACTTTCAAACTACTGTGAACCTTGTGCTTCTCTTCCCTTTCCCACAGAGAAAAAAAAATATACTGTAATATACTAATTATGGCTAATATATGTGGCTAATATATGGATATATTTTTTTCCCATGGAAAACCATGCGTTTGGCATAGTGGTAAAAATAAGCTTCTTGATGGGCTTCAGATCAAACTAACTAAAACCAACCCTTCGTGGCTTCTACGTGGCAGACCATCCACCAGAGCAATCGCTGCTCAGGCATCTTTGCCACAAGCCACCCCTCAAGCTCAGATTTGTGAACTGTCTCACTTTGGCAGGGGACATGGGTGCGGGGAGTCACAGAGCAGAGATGAGGCTGGCCAGCTGCGAGGCCAGGGCGGCAGCACAGGCATTCGCCTGCAGCTGAAGCATTTGCCCGACGGGCTCTGACTCAGACAGAGTGGAGACCCTTCCCAGCAGCTCACTGACCCCTGGCAGCAGCCACCTGAGGCAGGTGGGTGACAAAGCTGTCAATCAGTTGTAGCAGGTGAGGATAAAGCAGAGGAGGGAGGTTGTGGCTCTGCATGGCCAGTACCGGATGTGCAGTCCATGCATGTGGGAGCACTTCCACTCTACAGACGTAGAGTGCAGTGGCCAACAGATATCCCAGAGCCAACCGTGCCTTGACTCCATCCCAGATGGCCCCTGGATCTCCACAGCTTGGTGTCTAACCATGCCGGTAATGACTCCCAAGAAGCCATGACTAGCTTCCCCTCCTGTGCACAGCAGACACAGAAGCATAGCCCGTCACTGCCTGTGCATGGGATACCCCAACAGCAAGGGCAGTAGAGGAACAACAATAGCATAAGGCATTTAATATGTTTATGGCTGGTCCTGTTACAGGCACAGATCCTTGCTGTGTGTTTCTCCCAGTTTCCCAATCCCTCTGTGTGCCGCCCTCAGATCTTTCCCCCAACAGCCCACCCTTACAGTTCGTAGAACAAGCATGGGGCGCTTAGATTCTGGTTCGCCAGCTCTGCTCTTCTAGGTGACACAACAGAAATGCAGATGAAATCACCGTTCACCTTTGTTTCATGATTTAAGATAAAGAGCAGCAAATTCTCAGTGCAAGAGGTAAAAATCTACTTCATAATGGGGGAAAATCTCTTCCCCTTTGAAGCAAAGAGCACACGTGGTGCTGGAATGCCATTTGGGTCTCACCAAGACTTTCCAGAATCGGGGCTCTCTGTCCTCTTCCCTTCATTTACTACTGAGCATGATGGAGAGTTCAGTAAAACTTAGGCAACTCTAATATTCATTCCAGGCTTGATCTGACACAAAAGAAAACCTGTAAGTAGTCAAGACTCAAATATCCACCATTTCATTACTGCAAATCAGGAAAACCACGAGGAAAGCTGGTCAGCTCCACAACAAAATACTCAGCTGCTTGGCAAGAAGAGCTGCCCTGGCATGCTCTGGCCATTCTCAAACCCTTTTTCTCTTTCCTCTCCCAGGTAAAACAGAGCAAAGCTGACAGGCTTATGACAGGCCTGTTCTTGATGTGGAGGAACCCATCTGGTGCTATTCTCTTTTTATGCACCAGAAGGGCTTCACATTGATGAAGTCTAGTATCTTACTAAAAACTTCCATAAAGGCCTAATGGAAAAGCCTTAAGCATGATGCATCCCAAATTGATGAATTAAGAATTTGTGAAAAAAATTGAGCCCTATTATCAACTTACACACCCTAGTGACATTGTCAGTCTTTAAAAGATTTAAGGTACAACGGGCTCAGGTACATTGACAGGTATAGCACAAAACCAGCAAAAATTTGGTGTAGAAGGTACCTGTCCAACCTCCTGCTCAAAGCTGGGCCGACTCCTAAATCAAAAGTTAGATCAGGTTGGTCTGGGCTTCTCTGGTTGACATCTGGAAATCTTTAAGGATGGAAACTCCTCAGCCTCTCTGCAGAGCATGTCCCGTGCTCATCCCCTTCCACCATGGAATTATTTTTCCTTGCTTCCTGGGAATTTTGCCCCTTGTCCCTTTACACCATTATGTAAATGGGGAAATGCCACGGGCTCAGTAGACCTGTGCAAGTGAGGGAGAACTGAGTCCTGGTTCTGTTAAGAGTTTGGCTAGTGCACAAGTGACACTCTCCATTCACCTGCATCCTCCCCATGTCTTGCCTTTGTACATAATCTGTGCCTCCCAGCAGGCTTAGAATAGGGAATTCTGGTAAAGAGTAAGGGTGAGCAACTTGCACATAGGTACGGCGCCTAATTTTTTATCCCATCTTTCCACGTCTTCAATATAATTATTTTTCAAGGTTTTGACAAGCATAACATATTGATGTTCTATTTATACTGTGGATCATTAATTTTAAGAGGTTACGAGCACCCTGCATATAGAGTTGGAGAGGTAATTCTTTAGTAAAGAACTAAAAATGACAATAATATTTAACTTCGGAAAATAGGTGCTAAAATACCTTTAAGGGGTATTTGCGTCTTCTCATTGAAATAAATGCTTTAGCTACACAAGCAACAACCACTGATATGAAATAAGGAGACGCCTTGCACTTGGTAGCTATGCAGTGCTCATGAAAGCTTTGTGACCTCCTCAATGGAAGACTGCTTTTACTTTTATTAAATATATATATATTATATCCCTAGTAAAAACAACCCAAAAGACATCAAACACCAGAAAAAATACATTGAAATAACATTAAGGATCTAATATAAATCCACAAAAGCCAGGAAATTCAGAGATAAAGAAAGACTTTCAGGCGAGGGAAAACTTTCCAATATATTAAACTAGAGCATAAATTCACTTCCTCTTCACATGTTTGTTATCAAGTCATTCCAGACACAGGGGGTAAGTTCCTCCCCGGGGTAACTCAAGTGCCTTCAGCAGTCCTACACCAAGAATCAATTTGGCCCTGCAGAACTATGTCTTAATACTTCCTTCATTTCTGATAATTACCAAAGATATTTGAGTTTAAACAGCAACTCCTCTCTTACAGCTCATTTTCCCATCATTCAGAGACTGCTATAAAACTGAATTTGTGAGATTGCAGTAGTTTCCATGATTACAGACTATGATGTCAATCGTGGGGTTATGACTTCATTGACAGAACGACTAGAAGGAGAACCTCTGTGCGAAGGAGAAAATCCACACTCAAACACAAATATATCTGAGATTAGCAAAGACAACACTGCACCTCACCAGGCATGGACATTTCCATCTGCATAAATAATATTCTCTACTCTTCACTCAAGCCAAGTATGAAAATGCCCCTTAAAAATTTCTGTTTCATTCATAAGTCATTCATGGTGCTGATGTGTTGCCACCCAAACTCAGCCTTGGTGCTCGTGCTGCATGGGCCAAGTTTGATGTCAACAGCAGTTTAAATCATATGCTGTGGGTCCAATTCTTTGCCGCACTCTCTGGAAGTGCAAAATCAAAAGTTCAGCTTAAGACAGGATATGAAGGGAATGAAGTGATTTTGAACTGCCTTCAAACTTCCCATGATTCTGCCCTTGTCCTCATGCTGACATGGCTTTTGGCTCTGGGGTTCGGCTAGTCCCTCCTCGATAGAGCAAGATAACCATAATGAACCAGTTACTAGAAGATCCCCCGGTATCTGGCTGAGCAATAGGATCCAAAAAAGGAATGTGATGGGGAAAACTGGAAGAAGGGAAGACAGGATGCAACCTCGTGAACGATATCTTCCCGCAGCTAACCCAAGTACGTAAGACAACTACCCTGAGCCTTGAGATAGAGAGCAGAACTGCTGTAAATAAAAGAGCTTTCCCCATCACTTTCGTGTCCAAAAGAGGAAAAATTATTTTTCCTTTCAATTTCCTAGACTGTAAAAGGCAGAGGGGCTATGACTGAGTCCATACAGCCAGGTAAAATAAGAGATGGATAACTTAGGCACGCTCTCACCCTACGCTGAAAACTCTAATTACCAGCGCACGGGGGACAACTGAGCTGGCAGCTGGTGAGGTCATCTTCAACCCAAGAACCCAGGAATGACAATTCCCTGTTGCTCCAAGTTTAATAGAGACTTGAGCTCCATGCTCATGCTTTTTCCCTGTCTTCTACTCCTTGCTGTCAGACTTTCTCAAAGGTGACCTGAAATTTCTCATATTTAGTCTTGGACCAGATGTTCATTGTGTTGGATAGCTTCCAAATAAATCCAGTCAGAGATTTTTTAATTAAATAAATGCTCTTTTCAATTTTTCAGCTGCCTTATCATGCTCAAATTACTCAAAATAAGAACTTCTTCAATGCTTCTATCCCTGACATTTATGTAGCCCCGAATGAGGAGAGTGGGCAAGCTAAGTATTCAAATGTTGACCTGGAGAAGACAAACAAACTGAGAATGGATGCAGCTACAGTTCACTCCTGCCTCTGCACTTGTGCAAAGTGTCTGAAATGGTCACATTGCAAAAATGCAAAGGAAGGACAGAATCCCTCCCCTGGCTTGATTATAAGACCACTAAAACCTTTTATTAAAACTAACAAGTCAACAAAATATAAGGAAGCTAAAAAAATCAACAAAGTTCAGTCTCCCAGTTATTACACACTCAAGATAATGACTTTTAGGGATGTAAAAAAGGGTGTACAGAGGTTTGTAATGTACAAAGCTTGCTCTGGGACATTATTTAATTAACTATTTGAAATTTTAATCATGCAAAGCTAACCACAATGATTCATAATTAAGCAAAATGATCATGACGGCTCTAACTTCACCCTTAAATAGCTTTCTTAGTGATTTGCAAGGATAGGATTAATAACCTCTTGCTTGGAAACCAATGGCATCTGATTTGCCTGCAGAGGCTCTGAGACCTTCTACTTCCTGAAATGAGCAAAGACAGAGCTGAAGTAGCTTCTGCTTGGAGCAAAATTATTATTAAGTATAGAATTTTGTAACGTTTTTGTGTGCATGCGTGAACTTCAATTATAACATAATTTCTTCTTGTTGCCCTCTGTGCAATGGGTATTGCCTTTACCTAAAGAATTTTGATCTACTTTAAACAAAAAACACAGTGCACAAAACCTTCTCCCTCAAGATATGGTGCGGATTAAAGGGCAAATTCTTTCCCTTACTCAAAACCATAGTCAGTGGCTTTTTGTTAGGATAACTAAGAAAGGGTTTCCAGTTTATACATCACCATTTACAAGTATTTGGAGAGAAACTCCTAACTACAAGCAAGTCCATTGGAGTCTTGCTATTGAACTCACTTCAGTAGAGCCACTACTTCACCCAGGCTTGCCTTGTAAAGAATTTGTTTCAGTTAGTAATATACCCTCCATATGTATCTACCTATCACCATAGCTGAGCATATCCTTAATGAAAGTTATATATGCAGAAAAAGCAAGATCATTCAGGTATTTTCAAAACCATGTCTCTGTACATATTCAAAAAATTTGCTGAAGGTTAAAGTACAGACATGTTCATATTCCAATTTTCAAACTAGTCCACTGAAATCATGGAACAAGGAAAAACTCATTTTAAGAAGCAATGCTGTTTATGTGGCATACAAATTGTTTCATAATTAAAAAAAGCATCAATAAAAATCTTCTGTCTGGATCTCTCCACAAGTCTCGCCTACATGTTACTCATGCAGTGACTGCTCAGAACTTACTGACATAAAGGACAAGTTTATCAGATTCACAGATCAATTCAAATAGTATTCTTGCCATGTGAGAGTCACTGTAAGGTTTCTGTTCATCTAGTGCCTAACTTGAACATGTACAGATCTTCCTCAAATGACCTTTGTGCAAATATGGCTATTTGTACAATTTCTAGATCTTATAGCCAGCAGACACAGTTATACATCACACTAGTGGCAGATGGAGAAAAGCTGAAATCCAGGCAACTGATTTCATTAGGAGTTTGGCCACCAACTTCAACAACCTTAAGATTTTATCACACATCTCCTGGCTGCATATTCAATCTACTTGACCAGAGGCACCATGTGTCACTGGCAGACCATTTGTCCGTCTACCTATCTCAATCAGACATACATGTACAGCTTGACAAAACAATTCATGCATGCTTGAATGGTCATCCCTGACTTGAATGGGAAGTTTGCAAAAGAAGCACGCTAAAAATTGCATACACCTCTGCCTCCTGCAAATAGTTTATGAATGCTAATGAATGTTAATGAATGTTAATGAATGCAAGAATGCATGCCATGGCAGAGATAGCCTTGTCTCATCTACATTTTTAATACTGAGATCCAAGTACTGTCTGTACTTTTTCAATGTGCCATGTGAGTTGTTTTTTCAAGACCCAAACAGACAGTTGCCTGTGGAAGGAGAGTCCCCAAGCAGATTTCTCAAGGCGTTTAGCATCATCAACAGGAAACAATGCAGGAGAAGCAGCCAGAGCATGAATAGGTTCTGTGTGAATACTAAGGAAACCCCAAGAACATGTTAACACAATGCAACTTTGATAAGATCATAACAGTGAAGCTCACATATATGCTTTTTTTATGTCTCGTAAAAGGCCCCAGTTGCTGTCTATTGGGATAACTGATATAACAGTCACAATGGATTAAGATAATATATTGGCTAAAGTCATGATTTCTGCTGTATACAGGAACTACTAGTCTGACTTTTTTAAACTCGCAGCAGTTTCTCTGAACAGATGAGATGTAAAATTCATAAATCTTGCTAATTCACTGATAATCTTAAAGGCTCCAAAACAGAGACTGCCCCTACTGGTATATCACTTTTAATCAAAGCAAACCAACCTCTGCAGACCAGGCTCTGTTCTCACTGACACTGATACAGATACACAAGTAATACACTACTTCAAATGTAATTTATGAGTACTATTATCTAAACTACCATAGATCACCATAGGTAGTGCCAAAGTCTGACCCTGCAATTCCACAGTTCAACAGTTTTCAGGATTGACAGACTAGAATAAAGCAAACTGAAAATTGCAAGTTTATTTTTAAAAAGTAAACAGAAGAAGCAGAATAAAGTCATACATTATGCATTACTAGCCTCCTAAAACTGATATGGAAATAGCACACACAAAGATATATAAATTAACTGCAAAAAAACCCCTGAAATTCTACAATACTTGCAACAATATCAGGCAATACCATTTGAACTGGTAAGAGAAAGAATTAAAATCAAGTACAAATAGATTACAGCAAGCTGTTGCCTACAAAATTCTTGCAGGCACGCTATAAAACACACAAATAATGTCTCGTGTGGAGATTTCTCTAGGGTGGGATTCGATCCATCTATTCTCTGCAACTGCCTATCTCTGTAAGTTCCTCAGTTGCACAGTATTTTCCTACTTAACCTTAAAACCCTCTGCAGACTGAATTTTAATTAGCTGAACATGCTCAAAATTGTTAGCCTAAGGTGGCAAGCCTTACCTCACTACTAACAGTTCGTTGCATTTCAAGTTTCAACGGACAGTCACCCAAAATCCAGCTCCATCCTCTGGAGAAACCTTCAGAGCTACGCAGCGTCAGGACAGAGCACAGCTCCACTCACAGCGCTCACGCCCAACATTTCAATTTCAGGTGTGTTAGCGCCTTGGAGCAAGAGTGCGCACAAAGGGTCTGCCCGTTTGGAAACACGATGATGATTTAAACCCACACCTCCTATACAGGTGACCTAATCACCAGCTCCTACGCTTTCCTGGATGAGCAGCATTCTCCAGCCCTTCTCCTGAAGCTGAAATGCCATGCAGAGAAAAGACTCAAAAAACCAAAACAAACCAAGAAAAGAGTATCTTTTGGGTATTAGTTAAGGTCCATTCTCAAACTGGGACAGAAGTGGGGTTCAGGCTATGTTCTCCAATGCCTGCATTTTACATCAGCCCTCGGGATCTTTACATGGATCCTTAAAGCATCAGGCCTGGCTTACTCCTGTTTTCTTCTTTCTTTCTTCTCTCTCCTTTGGCCTCACTACTTTTAAATGCATTGCTGAATAGCAACCTTGGGTCTAAAAAGCTGTCACCCAGACCAGCTCATGGCACATCACTTCTCTTGGCACACAGGTGCAGCCCTGGCTGAGCGATACTTAGGGTCTTTCAGTGCTCCAGTTATTAGGCTATTACACCAAACATGGACTTAGAATCCTCCTCCACAAAGCGCCCATCCTTATGAGATGGCTAAGCAAATTGCTCCAGAGTAGCATGAGGGGGAAGAGACACATTTCTGGTTCCCCATACACAGAGCAAAATGGTAGATGTGTTAATTCAATGTAAGCTCCACGGATTGCCTTGTGGAGAGCCAGGAGAATGAATCGCTCTCTGCAACCCTTCTCAGGCACCTGTTTCACAGTACTGACTGCATAAAGGGTAAGTAAGAATGAGTTTGGTCAGGCAGATTGTATCATCTGTCCCCTTCCAGGACAGGCTCCTAAAATCATCGTGAGGCAGCACGTAGCTTGGGTGGATTTCCCACAAATGTCAGGCTATGAAAGAAAGGAGGTGAAACCCAGAGATGCCTGTGTTCAGGAAACAAACCCACCTTGTCCTGTCTGTCAGCTCAGGGTGACCCGTGGGCTGCCCTTGCACAGCAGAAAGATTTCCTTCCTATAAAGAAATCACTGCAACAACAAAATGACAGAGAAGAAACCTCCTTGCCTCGCTGTATTGCAAAGAAGGAAATCATACCCCATCAACAGCCCCCAGTAATGGCGAGGCTGATTAGCGTTTGCTAACAGGGAGTAACAAAAGATTGCAAAACAAACAGCGCACTATGAGCATTATCAGCCTCAACACCACGATTACATGCTCCTCAACATACAGCTTTCTCATTCAGTCTGTCATCTTCCCAGGCACCAGTGTTTCCCATTTCAGGGAAAGACTGAAAATATCTGGATTCTCTTGGACCTGAAAAGATCCCTTCCTCTTAGGGATCTTCCTTAGCAGCAGTGTTGCTACTGCATCTTTAAACCACTTATCTGCATATCCCAATCTGATTATTCTACAGCCTGTGAAATCATCATTTTCAAATTTCAGGTTCTTGAGCCTCTATTTTATTTTGTTTTTCATTTGCAGTCTGCTTAATATTTCAGATAGGATAGAAAAATAGGTGCACTTGTACACACTACTGTAAACTATGCTCCCTTTTTATTTTAAATTGGTACTTAACACAAAATAAATTCAAGACAGCAGAGCAAGGATGCATCATGCTAACTAAAACACTCATAAAGTACATTACTGTTGATTAAAAAAAATACTTTTTTCCTTGCTCGGAGCTGTGTGCTACAGGAACAGAAGCCACCTCCTGGTGAGGATATTTTGCGGCTATTTACTGAAAAAAGTCCACTTTCTTGTTAAAAATCTAGCCTCGTACCTAAAAAGTAATACTGAACTGCAATTTGAAGTGAGGCTTAGTCTCAGGATTAAGGAAGATGAAATAACAATACGTGCACTTAAAGCATGTAATGACTTTCATTCAAACACCTGAAAGCACCCACAGATATTAATTATCATAGTAGTGGCCTCCCCAAAACCTTTCCAGGAAGGGATCAACCCTGCATTCCTTCGGCATCCACATCACCTGCTTGGGTGTGTAAAGAATGCAGAACCAATCCAAAAGTATTACTCCCCTTTAATTATTATTGTAACTCTTAATTGAGAGGCATCAATTCACCTGCACAGGGACTGACTGCCATTTATACGACGGTCCTTTTCTATCACTGGCAGAGAAAAAATGTAAAAAATGTAACTTTTCTGTAAGGCTACCGTATTACTGGGGCTTGCAGTACAAAGCAAAATTAAATTAAATTATGTTAAATAATTCTGCGCATTAGTCAGAAATCACAAGAAAACCTAGAAGTCTTGACACCAAATCTTCTGTCCTGGATCACAGTTTAACACCTGGGTGTTCATTCCCTCAGCACCATTACCTCTCAAGAGGACAGGGAATGGAAAAACCACCTCTGGATGGGGTGAGCTGGAATGGCCCTGTTCTGCAGCTATGGCTCAGATCAGCTAGTCCTGAAAAGCAGAGTAACCACATTCAAAACATTCAAGGAACCAGGCACCTTGGTTTCATGACTACATTTGTCATTTACTGGATCAGTATTGGACTTGTATATGCAATTAAGGTACAAAGATGAGAAAATACCATCAATATGCATCAAGTATCTTTCAGGCTTATATTTGGGTTTGGTTCAAAACCCTTCTGGCCCCAAATCTCTCCACTCTACCCTGTACATAAAGAACAGACACTTTTAAAATATCTTACTCCTACCCCTCATTGCCTACCAGCTAGACATACACTGGAGATACTGCGATACACCTGAGTTTACAGAAACAGGTAAACACCATGTATTGATTTAGGATATAGAATTGAAAAGTGTGTTTCCCTCCCTCATCCAACCTGTTCCCAAGCAAGGTTTACTGGAGGAGGATGGCCTTGAGCTGAAGGCACAGGGCAGGCTGCCAGGAAATCCGAGTTCTATTCCTGGCTCTTCTACAGATTTCCTTGGGCAAGGCAATTAACCTTGTGGAGTACATTTTCAATGGAGGTGAGGCCCAGCTCCTCTTTCTGCATTCATGACATTTTCAGCAGTGAAAATGGAATTGTAGGAGCAAGAACGAGTGCCTGTACATTTCACTACCTGATACGTTTTCTCCGTCAGGTAGTTGGATGCACATTGCTGATAACTGTGCTAGCAACAAAACCATGAATTCAAACGCCACAGGTACAAAAATGCTTCCTGATGCTGCCACAACCAGTGTCAGTGCTCAGTTTCCTCTTATGTAAAATGGGCAATGAAGCTTATCAAATCCAAATACACAGCTAATTTTTAAAGTTCTTGAAAACACATTATCTGAGACCGTAAGAAGGAAGGAGGTCAGAATTTCAGTTTATCTTTCACTACAAATGCTGTATGTTTACTTTCTGCATTTTTTGCCTGTTAAATTCTCCTCTTTGGACCTCAAACAGAATAAAATAATTTCCTTTAAGGATTCTGAAATGACAGTTGAATTCAAAATATTTTTTAGCTAAACCGGATCTCTTTTAATATCCCTTAACAGAAGTGGGAGTTGGAGAATGAGTGAAACATCCTTTTGGTAATATAAATGTATTTTAGAAAAGAAATATCATGGCTAAATTTTCTGTTGTGGTCTACAGGAAGACCTGCACTTGAAATAAATGGTGCCATATCTACTTATACCAACAAGGAATGCAACTCTGAGATTCCAAGTAAGGATACTATTTGCTTAAACAAGGGCCTAGAGAAATGAAGGCACATACCTCTCTGAATACAGGTGAGACAGAACATATATTTAGTGAATTTTTATGCATATCTGTTAGTCATAGGAGGAAAGTTCAACCATCACTGCTTTTGTCAAAATTTTCAGGTTTCGAGAGATTATTTATTTTACAGATCATCTGAACTGGAAAGTAAATGTATAGGTATAAAGGCTTTTACGGCTTTCAATTCATGAGTATTGGTCAATAGTCTGTTTTTCACAATTATAGAAGTCCCTTCAATATCTTTAGACAACTGAAACGATGACCCTTCCCAGGTGACAGCCTTGCCCACACAGATATAAAACATGTTCATGAAAGAGGTGTTTTATATTACCATGCCACAAGGCAGTATCTATGACCTTCACAAAGAAGGTAAGGTAGTTTGGAAGATTAAAATAACAGCAGCATGTGCAAATTTTCATGATGTGCTTCACACGAATCAGTAACACCACACATACTGCAGTCAAAAGTTGGAAAGATGTAACTGAAATTACATTATTCTCTCAAGTACAAAAAACTGAATTTTTGTCTGTGGTATCTTCTATAATTACATAAAGAACAACTTCCTTTGTCATTCATCATCCAATACATGTGATTTAAGTTTTACTCCAATCATGGTTTGCTCCAAATGGACCATGAAGTAATTCATTCAAATATATGTCCTCGTAACAACGGAATCTCTAAACCCAGCTTAGGGATGCATCAGTAAGCACCATGGCATCAAAGGAGGGATCCCTCACACATAACTTTTGCTATCTAAAAGGCAGATATGTGTCTTATTTTATCATCTAGGTTGACTATACCAGTGTCAGAATATTGCTATCTCCAGATGAGAATTCACCACACCTATAACAAAGCCTTTTTTAGGGCAGGACGGACTTAAGATTACAGAACATCCTTCTCTTGCTACCACCGAGTGAAGAAGCCCATATGACTTTGAGCACCTCCTAGACTATGATTTATTAAGACAAAAAGGACTGCACTAAATGAGAAATAAGCAAAATTAGTTAAACAGCTTCACACCACAGAGCGTGGCACTGAAAGACAGAAACTTCTACTTAGGTAATGGTTTGCAAAGACTCATTATGGGCAAGAAACAGCCTCAAAACATTGATGGGCCTTCTGAGGCAATGGGGGTTCTCTTGATACGTTTCTTCGAAATTCAGAACCTCATTTTCAAAATCTTATAAAGGAATGAGCATTAGGAGTCCTTGCCCTGACAATGGCCTTCTGGAACTGCTGGCACAGAAATACCTCGCAAACTCCACGTTTAAGGTTTGGCATCTCAGCTGTATCAAAACTGCAGTGGTAAATAATCTGAAGAAAAAGTTATTAGGAAAATTGTAATTATTTTTTTAATGTGGTTTGGCACTGCTTAAACTGACATTCAGTATAAAGTAAAACTCTGTCCTTCTTAAAAACGGGAAAACCTGAGCTTCAAAAGTACTATTAATGTCTAGCTAATCATGACTGGATCAGACGAAGCTCCTTCTTACGGAAACTAAGTTAATTTCTGTTATCTCTTCTACCAACCTGAAATGTGTTATGTAGAATATCTGGCAAAATATAAAACTCTTTCGAGAGAGACATTTTCTGAACAGATGATGCCCAGTTAACACCTGGGCATCAGTGATGGGATGTGCAAGCGGATAGTTCGCATGCTCCCTGCGTTTGAAAGTCATGATTCTCTTCCGCTGTTAGAATCACGCAGCTTCCAGAACGCCACCTTTCCCTTCTTTAAAACAGTTTCATGGCATCAGCCATCACTCCTGCCCACCTAAGTCCTGCTCAAAACTGTAAAAAGCTCTAGACTGTTCCTTGGGGTTTTCTGAGCAATTCTGCCATGCCATGGAGTAGATCCGTGGTTCAGGTTACACAAAGTGGAGGGGAAATCAGACAATGGCAAAAAATCGTATCTAAAGACATAACAAAACCAGCGGAAATAAAAAACAAATACCCTTTTAAGCATCAACTTCAGATCCGGCTTTCAGGTTTCTCCATTAAACTGGCACCTGACAGCACTAGAATTCTGTGTAGTTTCCAGGGGTTTTCAATGTATTGCTTTAGAACAAACATCAGAATAATTGATTATTCTGTCTCCTGCTCTACTCATAACCCTTCAGTCCCCTGCTTTCAGGCAACTTCTAGACATACACAAATTAAAAAAATAAAATAAAATTAAACAGCTTTGACTGTGAGCTCTTTACAAAGGGTTATGTGAAGCCATCAGCAAAACCGATGCTGATGCCACAAGAAACAGCATCTGGTCTCAGTGGCAAAACCCTGGCACTGATGAAGTCAACGACAAATCTTCCACTGACTTCTGGGAATATGAATCTCCATGGCTAGGAATTTGACTTTATGCCTGTGCTACACAAAATAATTCTGCTAGTAAAAACCAGGGTGCTTCATCTGCCTTTTCTAAGCATCAGAGACTGTGTCTACAATATACAGACAACATGGACCATCAGGAGAAAAAACGCTGGTGCTGAGGACCTAAGGCCCACACCACGCATCTTTCAAGAGGTTTTTATTTCACTCTAGCCTAGTCCTATGGGTTGAATGACTAACAGACTGCAGCATGTAGTTTCATTTGAAAAGAATCCAGTCCACCAGCTCCAGGACTGCTTCACAATGCATACAGTATGTGGGGACAATTAGGAGATGCATGTCCAAAGTGCACTCCTGGTTTGACCCAACACACTAATGTGGATGCATTGAAGAGCTTAGAACATGTTCCTGCATTAAAACCTCTAAAATTAAGGAACACCAAGGTCAGGAAGAGGTTTATTTCCCTCGTAGTAACAGGACTCGGTCTTCAATGCGCTTCACACGTATGCAGCAACCTACAGTGAAGATGAGTTTTACAGCAGCAGGCACTGCGTTTCTGATTCCAAACACCTTAATTTCCCACCTGCTTGACCTTGTTATCTTCAGGATTTTCATTCAATTAGTTCTCCACATTTAGAAAGCTTTTCTATGTAGCTGAGTATTTTATTTTCAGATGAGTCTGTCAACCTTTACTGTCTCTCCTACTGACAAGGGTCTTTTTTTCTTGACAGCTTTGTAAAGTACACATTATTGCATTAGAAAGATCATCGGATGTCTCATGCACGGGTGATAAACTGGGCTCCTTGCCCTCTACACTTGGGCTCTCCCTCCTCCTTCCCGGTTTTATACTAGTCAAAAAGATTTGCTTCTCTTCTAAAAAATAATATATAAATAAATACATTGCAAGTCACAAACATTAAATACTTAATTTGAACCGGCAGAAAGACCAGCTACCGGAATTCTACAGTGGTCTGTTAGCTCGTATGTCTCTGCATGTGCGTATTGAAGGAAACAGCAGAAATAATACTTTACAATTTGATGAACAACATATGACACAGAACCTCTAGACTTACAAAAAAAAAAAAAAAAGAATTACAAACTTAGGCAAATACCTGGCATATAGAATTCTGCCCTCTCCAAGGAAAAAAACCCTACACGCTCCTTACTTTCACTGATACATAACCATCATTGTTAAGGCTTCATATATAAATAAATTGGATTAAAGAAGTAGATAAACACTAAGGACTGAACTGAGTTTTGGGTGATAGAAAGGAACGTTTTCTGAGTACATGTTGGATGTCAAAACACAAAGGATGACACTGTGCCATCTGCTTTTAGGCAGAATCCTCCCATGATTTCAAAGCAAAGCTTACGGTTGGCACCATAATGGCGTATAATAATTTAACCACACTTCTTTCTGGACCAAAATACTCTATCACTCTCCATTTCATCATGCACAGAGGAGAAACTCGTAAACCTAATGTAAACTGGAAAGAGAGAAAAAAGAGGGATAAGAGGGCATATTTGATTCTCACAATCTATAGAATTATCTCAATGCAAGCTGCAGATAGGAATGTTATCTCTGAAAATCACAAGAAGCAATCGTATCATCAGAATAAGCAAGTAAAAAGACTGTGCTTTCAAAGGGCGTAACAGCAAAGTAATACAGATTTGGAAAAAATGCCTTAGTTTCAAAAAAAAAAAAAGTGAAGCTGTTGTTAAGTATCAGTCTCACAATAAAGTAATGCATATGCCTACTTGGTAACCCATTCTGCAAATCAGATTCTTCACCCAACAAACAGCCCATACTAAACTTAATGCTCCCCTGATACTGCCTATTCTTTCTTCCCCATAAAGATACAAAAATAAAAGGGAAACATTCAAGCCTAAAAGATGCCACATGCGACTTTTCACTAAAAATTCACCTTAGTTTCTGACTGTGTGAGTGCTTGGAAGAAAATCTTTTTAACATGTCAGACTACTGCATTTTCCCTTTTTGCAGAGCTCTTCAACCATCCCTACTCAACTGTCACACATCCCTAATTCAGTGGGGATGGCCTGCTAGTTATAAATCTCTCTCATAAACCATTTATTTCTGCTGCTTCTGCTGGGATTGCACCCAAGGTGAGGATCAAGCAAGCATCCCCATGTGGAAGGGCCAAGCCGGATGGGAAGCAGCAGACAGTAACTGATCCATGTTTTACTGCACTTGATATTTGCCTTCTGCAAGCTGCCTTTGAGATCACCTTATTTCCGAACGGCAACGAGCTGCTTCGTGTACCCAAAATCTGCCCAACTTAAAAAGTAGAGGCGTAAGCAATAAATCTAGTGTGTAACAGTCTGTTTTCTCCACAGAAATATCCTATGGTACTTTATCACTGGACAGTGCTACAGAACTAGCTCTTACAGTGACTGGTAAAGCCACCTCTCCTGTGTTCAGCTGCTGATGCTCTGGAGAACCTCAGCTGTAATTTTAAGCACCTTATGGTGCTCTCTAAGCTTCTGCAAGCTTATACTTTTACAGCTCTGTTAACATCTATGCAAAGGACTGAGCAAAATGAGGTAAAAAATGGAGGGACTGCAGAGGGGAAAGAGAAGGAAGAGTAAAATAAGGGAGAAAACTGAGATGGGGAGAGATGGGTTTGAAAAAGAAGTTTAAAGAAAAATGTTGACCAGAAGGGAAGGGAAATCAGAAATGTTGACTTGTGATGGTGCACACGGCCAGACCTTCGTATTGTCTAATACCCAATCATGTTTTCCAAGCAACATCCTCATCACTTTTCTTTTGAAAGCTCAGGTATAACCCAAAGATGTGCAGAGGAAAGGTGCACAGAGCAGACTCTCATGAGCTGTAAACACCAGTGAGAACACAGAATTTCAACTATCTGAGACTGAAATCTTTCCATGTCAAAAGAATCAAACCATGTGTCTGATAGCCACATCGACAGACTAAACGGCCAGGGAAAGAGGAAACCTTTAATGAAACATATTTTCAGTCACTACAATTATTTGAGGCATGAAGATGGCCCAGAATGGAAAAAACTAAATTCTAACTGCAAGTATCCTGCTGTTCATTTTAGCTCTTTCTCACTGGATTTAAGGAAAATATGCTGTTTCCAGGCAATGTGGACTTGGACAAAGACTTTTTGGTTTTTAAACTTTATCTTGTGCACACTACATCTGAATGTTATCACCTCTCTTAATCACCTTCTGATGTCTGCTAGTGCCCCTTTAACCCTTGTTACTCAATTACTGAACAAGTTATCTCATTGTTACTCTCTTTTGAAGGAAGAGTTGTGCCTCTTTTAATGCTGATAAGAGACACATAAATATTCGCTCCCAGCAAACATTTAATAGTAAAGTGTCTTGAGCAAACTACCAGAGTCTAAAGGTAGGAAGCTGGAGTTAACTTCTCTGCTATCTTAACCCTTTAGTCAATCCACCAGAACAAACAGACACAGGAGATGGATGGTCTTTTTTACAAATGAAGCAGAAATAATTGTTCTCTAAAAGAATGGACTTTATAATACAGCAAATAAATCAAATCATTGGAAGTGAAATACCTACCCATTTTCTGGGCCGGCCTCTGGGTCGCTTTTCACCAGTGGCTTCTGCTTTCTGTAAAGGGAAAAGAAACACAACATATTTTATACCTCAGCATTATTTAACAGCCTCGGTAATGAGGAACTCCTTTCCTGTAACTTTATCCATAATTATATCTCTTGGGTGGCACCAAGCCCCACTCCCGCTCAATGGGTTTTCTGGTGGAATGTGTTTATATTGGGTTTTCTGACATTTCCTAGCCAGGAATGGCCAGGGGATGCCTTGCCTGCGCTCACAGGTGCCCCAAGCGCTGATCCACACTGTGTCCTGGGGCACAGAGGAGCGTGCCCACACACACCTGACTGCTCAGAACCCGCAGTACGGCCCAGGGTGTCCCAGCCCCAGCCAGCCATGGGGCATCCAGGCTGTGGATGGAGACACATAGCGGCTTGAGAACCCAGGAACCCCCAGTAACATCAAATCTAGTCTTCTACAGGCTGTCAGAAATTACATGTAGACACTAAATGAAATATACAGACTGTTACAAGCCTGAACAAAGCAGTTTATAGCAGGCACAAATTCTTTCAGTCTCATGATGCTCATGCATGAAATGGATTTGGACAGACTATCATGATGAACCTGTGTGTATTCATACTGGGAGATATATCCTCCATGTGACATTTTCCAGGTAAAAATGCATCCTTAAGCTCTTAGCAAACCTTTCACTGGCCCAAAACACACCTTCCCCTTTCACGTTTAAGGAAACAGCATGGAAGGTGCCCTAGAAGTGACAGATATATTTATGTAAGCCCAGCAGTTGGTCCTGGAGCTCAAGTTAAAAGAAATAAGGGTTCTCTTAGAAGACTCTTCCATTAATACACTGCATGACACTGTGAATACCACTACTTATGTGCTTCACTAAAATACAGGCTTTAGAAGTAGAATTGCAGGTTATTTTCTCTAGATAGGCTTTGCCCATCCATACACCTCATCACCTAAATAACCCTGTCCCACTGAGGATGATGAGGATTTTGCCCCCAGCTTTAATGAGAGATGGACTTTTGCTGCATACAAAGTCCCTGAGAATGAAAATACTTTTAGTACACATTCAGTAAATGTGCTTCCACATTTTCATTAATTGCTTTTTTTTCCAGTTAACTGTATGCGTATTTGATTTGCCTTTAGAAATCAACTGTGTCATTAAATAAATCACTTGCTGGTCAATCTCTGTAACATATACTGTAACCTAATGCTGTGTAAAGTGGATCCCTCTAAAAGAGAACTTGAGCCGAGGAAGTAGTGGAGGAATCTCTACAAAAAAACTGCCCTACGAGTTAAATGCAATTACTTTGAAATAAATATCTCACCGAGAAGAAAGCTGTGAAAAATAAAATTCACACTCCTAAAGGGCAAAATTATCACTCAGACTTGTTAAAAGAGTAAACTTGCTCTTTAATCGTTTATACCAGTGTTACATGTAAGGTGAAACCCTCTTATGAGAATACTTGTTAAAGCGCATTTACTGTATGCTGTAGCTGTCTATTTCAGAGTTTTGTTTCCTTTTAAAGCCTTACTTTCTTTATACCTTATAACCTGAAGGATGCAAACAAAGAAAGATGTGGTTTAGTTTTGACAAGCTGTAGGCCCCTGCATCTATGTTTATTTCACCAAATATGGGGCATAAATCGTAGAAGAAAAATTTGTTTAAAATTGTTCTTAACAAATCAACACCTGACATGTTATCAAAGCACAAACGCCGTTTATTTCCTTCTGTATTTTACCGCATTGGAAGGAAAGACCCTCTTCCAAAACTCTATCATAAAACCCCCCCACTTTTTGGAAACCAAATCTCCTTTGGTCTCACAATTAAAGTTCCTACAAACCTGACACAAATTATAAGTTTAACTACAGCGTATAATCTAGTTTGATGGGAAAGAGAACATGAGAGATTTCTTTGAATAACTAATCTTTGCTTCCTGCCATAAACTGTCACGCAGCGTGGCCGCTTGCCATGAACAATGCTGCGCTTTACCCTCGAGGAAGGTCCATGTCAGAAGTGGCTAGTGTTCCTGCTGGATAGTTTGGATATCAGTTTGTCAAGTGCTTGGGGACCTTTCAGATTGAAAGGCACTATATTCCTGCTGTATATGATTTCCACCTCACGTTAGAAGAAAAACATTTCCATAGTTCTTATCAAAACCAAATCTTTCCCAGAGGTGAGCTGAGCAAACAGCGGGGCATGCCAGCGACGATGTTTTGGTACAGAGCGATTCTGTAAGTAAATAGGAAGGTTTCCACAGACTAAACTGCAGAAAACCAAGGACAAGAACCTCCAAAGTGGACGTTTTTCTCTCCACTCCAAGGGAAGAGAAAGACAAAACACTTCTGGAACAACCAAAAAGAGTTGGTGGTGATGATAAAGACATGAAGTTCAGGAAAATATTCCACCTCTTTCCCTCTGGATTTTTTTTTAGTTTGAATTTTGCAAACACAGCCCGTATTTTCTCTAGCAGCACAAGACTTAATTTAATCACCTGAAGAAATTTTTATTGCATATCAGACAAATAATTCAATGTTTCTCCATACAATTTTCAAGTAATCAATAAGAAAAGGAACACGTAAGTGCCAAAGCATTGCCCTTCCTCTGAAACAGGTATTTGCATAATCAGAAACATGCCAGTTCGTTGGCTCTTTGTTTTAATTCAAGTACTGCCTCTGAAGCCAGGAACAAGCCCAGAGCGACCCCCAAGCCACCCAGAGGTAACAGGGATTTCCCAGCCACCCTACAAGCAGCAGTTGGTACCTGCTCAGTCCAAAAGGAAGCTGCTGCCTTCATCTGCTAAAGCACTTTTTGGAACTGAGATGTGCTTAGGTTAAGGGTTTTCTTAACGTTTGGTGCTACACTACGAGGCAGGATCTTGCTCTATACAGCTAAAGCACGAAATCACCAAACTCAAAGGAGTGTCGGGTATCCTTTCAAGCATGAAGTTTATGATATTTAATGAAAAATTATGAAATCATAACCATTACTTTTGCTATGGCGTATTTTAGGATCAGAACTAGATTTACTCGCTCTTAAGTGCATGACCTATATGGGAAATGGTGGTGGGCTTTTGTCCCAGGTGAGAAAGTCGGCCATTCAAGTCATGTCCATCTGGAAAAGAGCTAACAGTCCCCAGGCAGATTTGCAATTCACCTAAGCCCTGTACCATAGGGCCATCAAACCCTGCTTCCACACAGTTGCTGTCAGCTACCACGGGACGTGACTGTTCATCATCTCTGCCTCCTTGTTGCATAAATGCACCCTACCCAGACAGAAACTGAGGCAGTACTACTGAAAGCAATTAACAAGACAAGTATAAATAATTGAATGGCTATAAAGTGCTCTTTGGGCATCTATCTATTGTCAAGGAAGATCTCAAATGCAACAGAATCCAAATTTGGCGAACTCTATCCACTGTGCAAAACGATCTGCCGGAGACCGCAGATAAAAATGTGTCAGAGCTGTAAGACAGGTGAAATAACCGAGAGTTCTCGGGAGGAAGATCACTGTTGTCAAACTGTGTCAAAAGACCTTGCCTAGGAATGCCTTGCCTCCTACAAAAAAAGGTATCTTGTTAAAAAGAAGCTCTGTTAAAAGGCACTTGGGGATTGGATAGATACAAAAATATCACACTACCCATGTCGGGTTTTACCCATTTTAATTCTAAACAGGAGTCAGTCTTCTCCAGCTTCTCCAATCTTGTTCAAAACACCTGATTTTGAGGTCTCTTTTTAGGTGCAATAACCATGCTATGATCACTTGACAAATCTGATCTTGTTTTCCCTTTAAGCCTGTAATGACTGGTGTTGGTGAGAATGAATGAAGCATGGAGAAGCCAAACAGATTTTCATGAACCAATTTAGGGCAGAGTCCTAGTCACATGCGCGCTTTTTTTTTTTCCTTTTTTTTTTTTTTTTTTTTTTACCTTTGGACTGCTTAACTCAGGGACATGCCTTTCTACATACCAAAATCTGACCATGTAACATGGTAGTAAGCGTAGTCACACACAGTACCACAAGTTCTAGTTTTCAGAGGATGATATTTCAAGATTAGGAGGTACTTTCACTGAATTTCACTATATCAATAACTACAGCACATCTCAAAATATTTTAACGAAAGGTAAATTTTCCTAAAGAGCGTTTATTTTTGGATATTCCTGGGATATCCCCTGACATTTTCTTTCTAGACAAACACATAGTAGTTACTACTCCTTTTTTTAACCTCACTATTGTGTTTCCCCTGCCCAAACAGAAGACTATTTATGCCTATACAGTATTTTTGTCAAGTCCGACTACAGGAGCTGAACAAAGAAAAGACTTTGAATACATAAGGGAAGTGTGATGGGCTGGGAACACAGCTCAAACTAACAAATAAAACTCAACCACAAAACACCCAGGAAACTAAAGAAGCATCCCTACTAGGATCTTCCTGCAAAACTAGTTGTTCTTTGGGGGGGGGGGGGGGGGGGGGGAGAAAATTTTCACTTTTGTGCTAATTTTTTACAAATATTTTATATGAGTAACAGAATGACTTGTTTAAAGATGCAGACTTCAGTAACAGCCAAATTGTGGGGACTCAAGCACAGGGTGATTAAGAGTCTTCTTGTGTCTATCTCTTCTCATTGTGTTCATTCTGGTTGCGAAAATTAAGCAATTGAGAAATGGTTTGGTTTTCTATAAAATTCAGTTTACCTTTTGTGCCCGGTTCATAACAACTTAGGCATGTGTGATAGGAAAGGCTTTAAAAAAAATGCGTATTACCTAAAATTAGAGTAATTGCCACATTATTAGCTGTCCAATTGGTCTTGCAACATTCTGTATGCATTGTCAAGTTTCACATTGCTAATTTCCTAACAAGCACAGTTTGTTTTCAGATGCCCCAAGGCCAGTTTACTAAGACCAAACACAGGCTCTGAAAGCTTAAAAAAAAAATCCCATGAACCAAGACATTTTAAATACACAACACAACCATGATTCCAGGGTAAATTGTCCCTCAACTGATTTAAGGGCATTTCCTTTTTGAAGTGTAACAAAACAAAGTCCCAGTTCTGGAGTATTTTTAACTAGTTGCCAGTTTGTGCAATACATTTTTAATTGTGATGTGTAATGGTTTGCAAGAGAACACCCAATCAATTAATCATGAGTGCCTTCTCATGGCTGCTCGGTGGGTTCTCCTGGCAGACGTTTATCTTACACGTTGTGAACACTCTAATACATTTCAATGAGCTCCCTTTGAAAAACACAGGCCACACACTATTCTTTAGAAATTCCAGCAGTTTCCAGTTGCGTGTGGAGTACCCAGGTTCACATGTAGAGGGGCTTAAGCTAAGTTTAGCCAGCCCTGAGAGTGGAGAGAGGCTGTAGAAAGCCTTATATAAATATATGTATGTATATGTGTGTGTAAATATGTTTACCACAAAATCAAACATATAGCTCACTCCTTTAAGAGGTGACACCCTCACCACCAAATGAAGCTTTCTCACAGTGCCAACCCCTTTCCATTCATACTACTGTTAGAAAAACTATCGAAATTAGTATTACATAAAAAGGTACTTTGAGATGCCTGGTGAGAAGGTGAACCATTTTAGAGAGGGTTAATAATCAATTTGGAAAAAGAGCTAAAATATTTATATGACATGTGATCTCAGTGACTTTCTTCTAGCAAGGCTTTATAAGTGTTTTATGTTTTAGAGGATTTATCAACCATTTATATGTTTTATCGTTAAACCTAGAAAAAAATAAGACTTGTCATTACATACCCCTCAAATTTTTTTTTTCCATGATAAAAAAGACATGTGGTCTTTGGTCAATTTTTTATATTATCAACACCCGAAAGGGTTTGTTTTAATTAGAGCGGTAACTTGATGCATTCTGAAAATCAAAACGTTACAATGAAATTGGTCAGTTCGTAAATTAGATTAAAAAAAAACAACTACATGCACCAGAATCACCTGGAAAGCTCTTGATTTGATATACCTACATATATATGAATGTTTTTAAGCTATTTTCCATTTATACTGATTTGCAGATCACTCGTATAAATGAAATAAAGTTAATATTTCTTTTAGAAATATCTTTTTAAAACATATTTCTATGAATTGCTTTAAATTTAATCTTATTGCAAATATTTCTCCTAGGAAAGCCAACACTCCTAGGAATAATACTTAAAATACTAAAGCTCACATTTGGACTTGCTAGACTAATAAAAAACTGCTCTCTCCCTTTTGAAGAGTGAAATTTAAACTATTTTAAAGTGAATCTGAGGAACATTTTCACTATATAAAGAAAAAAAAAAGCAACATTTTAACTTCACTAGGTCATGGAGTGGTTTTGATACCTTTCAAATACTTAACCTGTAAAGCATTTTTTTACTAATTCATGAATTTATTGACAGAATATACTGCTTTTTTCCAGCTCAGAATGTAAAAAACAATTTTAGATTTAAAGAGATGGAAAACGTCCCTCAAGTAAATGTGGAAAACACTTAAAACAAAACAGACATGAACCATTGTCACCCCCTCGTAATTTAATATTTATCAGTATTTGCTGTAGTCATTTATAACACTGAAAACTATCAAACTTAATATGGTCAGTACCATAGGCATATTGAAAAGTGAACCATAATTAGACGAGGCCACAAATATCTTCCCCACATATTTTGTCACAGATCTACTTAAAAGATACTGATACACTTAAGCACTACAGTTCACTACCAGATTTTGTAAGCTTTTGTTTTCAGTTCAGTACCTGTAAATTAGCGGTAACTGCTGTGTAACCATCAACATAAAACTCCAGTATTTTCAAGCCTATACACAACTATTTGCCCTCACTTAAATAATTCATACAGAAAGCTATTATTTGCCTTGATAGCACAGTTTTCTAATGCTGAGGTTTCCCCAGCTCAAAAAAAATTGTCACATTTTCGCACTGTATTTGTGATGTAAAGTCCATGCACTAAGTAAACTACTTCAGTGAGCCTCCCCCATAGCTAAACGCATTCAGAGCCACCAGAGTAAAAGTTTGCTCCCATCACCAAGCAGAAGTAGAGGTTCAGAAGACTAATAGCTCTTCAAGTAAAAGCCTCTTTGAAACTGATTACTAAACAAGATATAGGAGGCTTTTACTGTAACTCACAGTTTACTTTTTACCATCACATTTTAAAGCTGTAAATTTCAATATATGCACTTATTTCCATCAACACATAATTGGATTTACTTCTAATTAAACTATGTTTGACAAAACACTTAGCTTTAATATACAGATTTGATCTGTGATAGTAACGACTGTAAGTGGGCAAGAAATTAATCATCCACATCCAAAAAATTGTGATCAAGAAAATAATACCCTTAATACTGATTTCCTTACTAGATACAGGAGATCTCAGTAAATACACCAAAAACATCATGTTATTTCACTAATCTACAGTGCTGCCCTTATCAGATCTGTACCTAGGATCTTCATGCAGCATGTTAATTCTAATGTTAAAAAATGCAAAATACATGCTTTATGTAGCTTCCACTATGAAAAGGGTTCCAACCCCTCAGTTCACAGCCTAAATGACTGGAATTTTTGCTACCAGATGATGAAAAAACAGCATTGGGAACTCTCTTTAATAATCTCACCTTCTGAGCTGCTTTGGAGGGACTCTTGTTTTTGCTTCCTTTGGGTCTTCCTCTTGGTCTTTTAGGAGATGGTTCACCAGCTGGTTCCTAAATACAGGAAAACATGCTATTGTGGCAAGAGACTACAACTAACCCAGAAGATCTGACGGATAAACTATAACTGAGAAGTTACTTAAAACATATGAATTAACAGTATAAAGAAATAATACAGTATTTCAAATGCAACATGAAAAATTCAGCAACTCAAGGTGAAGAAAAAAATACATTTTGCACAATAAAAGAGCTTAACTTCCCTTGTGACTGTAAAAAACTTTTGAGGCGTTTGCATGTTCTAGCACGGAAGTTATAGTAGAAAACAGATTTTTAAAAGAAGATGGCTATGATTGCCCTCATGTAAGAATGATTATTCAAAAAAAAAAACCAACAACAAACAAACCCCAGAGTTACCCATTTAATTTCAATTGCATTTCATTACAGCAAGATACAATTACCATATGCAGTTTCTAGCACAAACTTTTCTGGGAAAAAAAGTTAACTACTAGAAAACTGGAAAGCAAGCTTAGACTCTTTTCTCTCTCAAGGGTACAAATGGTTTGGGGAGATTTTTTTCTGTTGTTCTGCAGTCGGCATTATATTCGCACTCATTCTAAACATAACTGATGTGTATTAAAATGCAAACGTACAAGCTTCTTCAAACAGAGCACTAGCAAGCCAAAAAAACCTCGACGAAAAGACAATATATCCAAAACAAAAAGCCAAGTCTAAAATGACTCGACAGGAGCACTGATTATTTTAGCAACTTTCTTAACTAGCTCCTCTGTCTGACAGTAAAATCACCAGTCCTTAAAAATGGGTCTGAATTACTGAGTTCAGACCCCAAATATTTATTCAGTGAATCATAAATGCTATAAAACTCTTTTAGTCTCAAATATTATACATTTCATTCAGATTAAAAGGATGTGGTAAAACTAATTAAATGCAGTTTGTTAACTTAAACCAGCTTAAACCCCTTCAGCTTTTGAATTCCCGGGTAGGTTAAGGGGAGGCTGGAGGTGGGGGGACTCCCCAGCTCTCAGTGGAGCACAGCCTCGCAAGCACCGCACATCTGGGCTGAGCACGTTTAAGGCGACGCACTTTTCTTTCTCTTCCACACATTCAAACGCTAATGGGGGGGGGGGGGGGGGAGGGAAGAAAAAAAAAAGGAAGCCCCAGCGCAAGTTCGCGGGGCTGTTGCCGGCTGCTGGGGCCGGGCGAGGGCAGCCCGGAGGGTGAAGCGGGACGGGGGGCAGAGCCCGGACCGCTCCGGCGAAAGGAGCGTCACGGAGGGCACAGCGGGAAAACCTGGCGCTCCGCTTTCACGGGTCTCCAAAACAGCCCTTTCTGCGCGATTTGAACATCGAAGCGGGGGGGAGGGGGGAGCAAGGCAGCCTGGTTTCCCTCGGCTCGGGGCTCTGCCGTGCAGCTCCCACCGTGTTTTCGGAGCCTCTCGCGGCAGCGGGCTGATGCTAAATGAATGGAGTAAACACTTTTAAAGCCCGCCGAAGCTCGCTTTAAAACGAGCTCCGTAGGCAGCCCTACTTCTCAGTCCTGACTTCTGAAGGAGGCGCGGGAAAGGCTGCGAACGACCCCGCGGAGCTGCGGGTTTAACTGGCTGCATCCGCGGGCAACGGTACCCCTGCCGGCGGCGCCCGCGGAGGGGCTGCGGAGCGCTGGGGTGCGGGGCCGCCTCGCCCGCGGCGGGGGCTGAGCGCAGCCCGGCATTGCCAGGCGATGCGACAATGGCACCTCGGGAGAGGAAGACGGGGGGGGGGGGGGGGGGGTGAGGGGGGGATAACGCACGCATCTAGCAACCTTAGCGTGGATTTAGGTCTTGCAAGTCAAAAACCCAGGAGCCCAGCGCGTCCCTTTCGGGGCCCGAGAGGAGGCGGTGGGTGTGGGTGGGAGGGAGACCGGCGCGGAGAGCCGGGAACGGTCCCCCTCGCCTCGACCTGCCTGGGAAAGAGCCGGAGCAAAGGCAAAAAGGTGTTGCGAATGCAGGGCAAGCCCCCTCCGGCTACCTCCCCCACCTCCATCGGCAACGGGGGCACCTCTGCATGCGATGACGGGGGTGAGGGAGGAGGTGGGGAAGGGGGGGGGGGAGGGGGGGGAAAGCCGGGGGTGGGGGGGAATAGAGAAAAGCGAAAAAACTTCTGCGACTTTCTAGACACCCTCCTCTCCCCCAACCCCAGGATCTAGGGGCAGTCAGGGGCTGGGCTGGTCAAGATCGGAGGCGGCAGCAGCCCCCGGTGGGACCCGACACACGCGCACACGCACACACACACACACACACAGATTGAGACATTGCAAGGGCCGGGAGAGGAGGGAGACAGGAGAGCCCCGTTCCCCGCTCCTCGCTTTCGCAATTTCAAAATCAGCTCGAAATGACCCAGCGAGCGCTGGTTGGTCGGAGCCGCGCTGCTCCATGTTCCCCATTTACATTGCAAAGCCCCAGCTCGCTGCCTGCACAATAGTGAAAGTCCCGAGGAGGCTCGGCGGCTCGGCCGCGGGCAGACAGCACCCCGCCGGCCCCGGGGTCCCCCCGCCGGCCCCGGGGTCCCCCCGCCGGGGAGCCCCTCGCTGCGCCTCTGCACCACCTCGCCGGGAAGCAGCGCGCAACAAAGCCCCCCGCCCCGTCTCCAGGAGTCCTTCACTTGCAGCATAATACGCACACGTACATGCCTATAATACTATAGATCTGCGGCTCTACGTATCTATACGGTACTGACTTGTGGTTGCTTCCTGGGTCTGCCTCGTCCTCTCTTCTGAGGCTCTGCGGTTGCAGGTTGCTCCTGGGCAGCAGTGGAAGGCTGACCGGGTCCCTCACCTTGTGCACTCATCGTGACTTCTGCTGCTCAGCCTTAAACCAGTCTCTCCAAAGCACCTTGGAAGGGGGGGGAATCAAAACGAGCTCTTGCTGCTTTTGCTGCTCGCTGCCACCACCACACCGGACGTCCTGGTGCTGCCAAAAAGGAGAAGAGAAGGGGAGGAGGAGGAGGAGGAGGTGATGGTGGTGGTGGTGGTGCTGGTGGTGGTGGAAGAGGAGGGGGAATGAATCTCTCTTACAATTTAGGAATGGTTAGTAACATGAAGCAATTCAAAAGAGGGAAGCTAAAAAAAAAAAAAAAAAAAAAGAAGGCAGAGTAAATTGCAACCCTGGAAATGCAAGGAGAAAGGGAAACACTCCGAGGGATAGTCGGAGCAAACCAAGAAGGGGAAAAAAAAATCCTACAAATTGAAAGCAAGTGGCGGCTATCGCGCTTAGATCGGATCAGGACAAATTAAGATAAGACACACTGAAAGTGGACTGAGAACACTGCACAGTCTTGCCAGAAGCATGCACCCTGGGAAGACGGGGATTTCGGCAGCAGCGGGAGCAGCGGGCAAAAAGAGCGATCATTTAAAAAATAATAATAATAAAACAATTTGGGAGATTGAGAAGGGAAAAAAAAAAAGGGGGGGGGGCGGTCCTGGGTTCGTGTCTGTGATGAGAGCTGCCGGGACTGGAAATATTATTATGCGAGTCCTGCCCACAGACTAAACTGGGATGAGGGTTTAAAAAAAAAAAAAAAAAAGGAAAAGAAAAGAAAAACCACCTTTACCCGTGGGTGGAAAAACCAGGAGGGGGCTGTGCAGAAAAAAAAAAAAAAAAGAAAAAAAGGAGGAGGCAGAGCGAAAAACCGAAAAGCCCAGCGCTCGGGGGCTGGCGGGCGGCCAGATAAAACATGAGCAGCACGGCAGCCGGGGCAGCGGCGGCAGAGCACGCCGCGGCCGCCTCACGTGTCCGCACCGGCCCGGCCCCGCCGCCGCGGCAGGTTTAAAGGGCCAGGCCGGGGTCCCGGCGCCCCTCGCTGCCCCCGCGCCGCGGCCGGCGGGGGAGGTGGGATGGGACTCGTCACCCCCCTCTCCCCCCCCCAAACGCGCACGGCCCGCGGGCGGGTGCGCGGGCGCGGTGCCGGCTCGCCTCCGCTGCACGTGGGCGCCCCGCCGCCGAGCGGAACAAAGGCGGCGGGGCCGGGGCCGCCCCTGGGCCGATCCCCACCGGGCGCCACCCGCGCTCCGGCCGCGGGCAGCCGGCTGGGAGCTCGGCTCCTCCGTTGCAGTTGCGGCCGCGGGACCGCGCCGGCGGCACGCGCTGCGGCGGGCTGGGCGCCTCCAGGGACGGCAGCCGCCGGGGCGAGATGCGGGTGGTGTACGGCGGCAGCGGGTGGGAGCTCTCCTGCCGGGACGGTGACGGGCACGGGGAGTGACCTCCTCCGGAGAGCCCTGCCCCGACGTTCCTCCCGCGGACACGGCTGCCTGCGGTCCGCCAGCCTTCCCCAGCTCCCTCGGCGGGGTGTCCCACACTGCCTTCTCCCCCCGTGGGTGCTTGGTCCTCCGCCCGCAAGCCCCGGTTAGGCGCCCCTCACCGCGGCACAAGGAGGTCGCCGCAGAGGCTAGGGGGGACCCCGATGTCTGTGCGTCCCCTCAAGAAAACGCTCACCCCCGGGCTCCATGTGCGACTTGGGCATTTCCCCCCGTCCCACACCTCCCTCAAGGTCTTGGACTTTGCCTGGGAGCCCTGCAGCCCCGTCTCCTCGCATCCTTCCTCCCCTGCTCGGGGGTGGACAAACACAAGGGAGCCCTCGGCAGGAAACAGAAAGTTATGTTATCATATATAACGCCGAAAAGGGCAGAGATAACTGCGGCAATGTTTCTTACACGGCTATCTAGGTACGTCCAGTTGTCTTGACACCTTATAAATTCTTAGCTGCTTATTGATAGGTAAAGAAAGATAATTAAGCAAAAAGTTACTCCAATCAAACATATGTAATCATTGACGAGCAAGGACTGTGCTGAGCAGACAGCTGAGTTATTTTCTGTGGAATAGCAAAAGTATACTGCAGACAGATGGGCTAAAGGAGAAAGTAATCCTAGAACACTTCTTAAGGCTGAAAATATTCCCAAAGTGTTCTTAATCCAATCACAAGCCTCCCGAAGCCTGCTTCCCTCCCATCCCCAAAAGCAACCAGCTATGGAAGATGGACACAGTCCACCTGTTAAATCTCACAGCTATCAGAAAAGTCTTGTGGTCCCAACCACACTTTGTAAAATATTCAGTTCCCACCACACCATGAAGAAACCCACAGGGCCCTACATCCATTCTGTACATCAAGAGATTAAGCTGCTGTATGAGATCAGGATCCCAAGCGGAGATTGTAAAGTCTATCGTTTAAAGCGTAGCAGCAAATAACTTTTATAACATCTATTAATCTCTTTGAAGCATATCACGTATCCATTTCTCTGGAAGAAAGTGGTACATGCAATTGCTAAAAGCCTGAAGCTCCAAAACTGGCGTCTCCACAGATTCATCCTGTATGGGCTATTAATAGGTCCCTTAAGTCTCCCCTTGAGTAGTTCTAGTAACAATACCATAGTCCTAAGATTTTTTACATATAACCATAAGCAAATAATCTTCATATGGAAGCAGTGTTCCTAATCTCTACTGTTTGAAAGCTGTTCTGGACAAGAAAGGTCTTGGCACTTGCCCAGTGCCCAGCACAGGAGAGTTCGAGTTTTTCTAGGGATGTCTGCGTACAGATTCACTACCATAACAAGAATTAGCTTCAGAGATCTACACAAATACGGGTCTTTCATTTATTTGAAACTTTCTTGGTTCCCTCCTTAACCAAAAGTTCTTAGATCATAAACCAGTATGATACTCCTTACGGCAGCTCTGGGGACGCAAACCTGTCTAGACAAATCCAAAAACTTGTTCTTCCACCATTTATATCCAGAGTGCCTTAACACAGGTAAGCAACGTGACATCCAGAACCCAGAAAGCCTGACTTCCTCAAGTGGCCGGTGGAAGCTGAGAATCCAGAAACAGGTCTTGGTTTTCTTCCAGATTCCTTCCCAAAAGAGATGTGGTAACTGTTCCTTCCACAGTTCCAATCCATCCTCTGACAGTGTGGATTATTGCTCCATCCAGTGCAAACACCAGTGAATGTAACTGTATACTTCGTTGAAGGGAACACTACAAAGTTACTGGACTAGAGGTGACCTACTTTCCCCCAGCTTTGGTCTGAGATTTAAGCTTCGGTCTATCAACAGAAGTATTAATTGTCAGTGCTTTTTTTTTTTTTCCTGGAAACATTCATAATTGGGTAGGACATTTATAAACATAAAATAAGGCCTGGTTTTCACTCTCCGTAAGCCTAAAAACTCAGAAAATTTCCAAAGAAATTGGAAGAACTTCCTACAAGATTAAGAAGAGAATGAAAAATAAGATGGAGATTTTCTTACCTAACCTGTAACACTTATAAAGTGTCTGTTTGTTATTCTGTAGTCAGCATGATGTCTTGTAGGGGTTAATTTGCCTCTTTTCCCATAGGGGATCTTTTTTAATTGTGCAGTCTAACAGCAGCAGTAATATTTTGCATCAGAACACAGAACTCCAGGTTGCAGCCAAGCATCTTTTAGGAAGACAGAAAATTACAGGTTCACTAGGCCTTGGAGATTATAAATAGCAACAAGGACCCCCCCTTCCCTTGCTCGCTTCTTCCTCTACCTCCTTTCTCAAAGGATGCTGAAGAACCACCCCCTGTAAATGAACAGGCTCACGCTGTGTGCCATCACGGGGAGATGTCACCTATAGGATAGCAACCTAACATAACCCATACATAACTATGATTAAATCCCACCTGCGAAAGTCTAGGAGCTCAGATGGTTTCAACTGGCAGTGTGTTATACTAGGAGAGAACATGTTTTCCCCCCAAGCTGCTGTGTTTCCATGAAGGACTGCAGTGCAGTCTGTGCCATAGGAAGTGCGTCACCAACCTTACTGCGCCTGCTCATCACCTCTGTAAGGGTGCAAAGAGTAAGGTCCCTCTGTTCTGCTCAAGGGGGGTCCTGTTTTTCCACCCTAGCTCTCATGGGGCACAAGCTAGTCAAAAAGGGTAGCAATAAGGCAAGTTTAAGGCCCTAGCTCAGCGGGAGCAGCAAATGGTTTCACTCCGAAAGAGGTTTCTGGCCAGGAATGGGAGAGCGGATGGTAAAACTCAAAAGTCCTGTCCACAGTTCTTCAAGAGCTCACATCTGTGCACTGCCTCAGAGACCTCCTTAGTGGAACAGTCATGGACTACCAGTGCTAGAAGCTGCCCTGTCTATAAGGGTCATATATTGGTTGGGTATTTCACTTTTGTGGCCAACTAGAGTAGTCAAAGATATTTACATAGTCAAAGGCTACAGTGGGTACTCTAGGAGCTGGGAATTCTGATACTGCTCTGCTTCTAGAACACCAGTCCTCTCAGGACAACTACATTTTGCAAATATTGTCTATGTTTGTGGGAAAAAATAACTTTTCTTTTCCCTGGTTCTTTTTGAATGGACTTCCTCTGGTCTCTGGTGAGAGAGAAGTCACAGGAACCTTAAGTGCACCTATCAGATGGGCCAGGGTGAGTCAACGCTCTTCCACTCATTTCTTTTCATCCAACTGGTGGAACCAACAGCGGCTGCTGCTTCATAATCAGCAGTCTGCAGATGGCTGGGAGAATGCTTTAGGGAAGCATGACTGCGACTGACAAACAAGACCCAGAGAAGAACATTAAGGCTCACTCTCAGGCCTTGTCTGCACTGGGGAATTTTCTTCCCTCCTCCAGATTCCCACCATTGCTAATATGAATGCAGCTGCACAATTGTTAGGGATGTTGGGAGTCATAATATATGAGTTTTCATCTCGTCAGCCATTTGCAGCACTGTGTCAATTAACCCTCCTCAGAGCAGGGTTAACTGATACAGTGCTGAAAACGGCTGCTGGAGCCGAAAGCTGTCTATACTAAGGCTCCCATTGTTGCGAACCCTGGTGCAGCTGCAGTGGAATCAGCCCATGTGGGATTATTTTGGTAACAATTCTCCAACCTAAAAACAGCCTAAAAGTGCAACATAGCCACCATATGGGCCAAAACACGCTTCCGCTGCACCTCACAGCTATGCATTCAGGCTGTCACCCTTCATAATGAGATTTTTCTTACGGTCCTTTCAGTCCAGAAGGTGCTTTTAGTATTTCTGTATGAAATACTCAGTAGACTTCATCTCAGCAAACTGGTTTTCCTGTCACCTCCACGGGACTGACTGCCTTTGCTCATTAGCTCTCACTAGCTCGGGAGTGGAAGATGCGTGAAGGAAGAGTGAGTTGTTTGGTAGTGTCTTTTCATTGATTCATACCTTCATTAATTTAAAACAAAATTTGCCCTTTCACTCATGAAAATTTTGTAATTTGTTTTTGTTTTCAATTTCTTCATGCAGATCTAGTTCTTTGGTTTATGGCTGGAGATTCTTATTCACCAGCAGTTCTGCTTTTTTTAATGCTAACAAGTAAAACCCTGTTTATACAGAGCAGCACCCTGAAGACTCAAGCTGATTTCCCATGGTGTAAAGTTCTATTTCAAATTAGCAGAGTTGGTAGAATCAGTCCCACTTGTTTCCATGTGCTTTAGAAAGCAGTTATGAAATGGGCTGGTGACATGGGTGTTTCAACCCCTGCTGAGTAAGACTAATACTTCTAAAAAACCCCTCTCTATCCCTCTCCCACATCCCTGCCCAACACTAACTAGAACAAGGAAGTGTTGTTTTGCATTTGTTATACTTTTGAACAACTATTTATCAGACAGATGCCAGCAGTCAGGTTTTTTTAAGCGCAGTTTGCAAATGCAAGAAGGTTGAAGACCAGGCTTAGCAAAAACCTTGGTGAAAAAGCTCACTAAAGCTCTTGATTAATGACAAGCAGGTTTCAATTCATGCATGACATTTATGTAAATACAGAACACAGCTATTTGCAGAATGGTGGACAACTGCATATGCCAATAAATATCCACAGAGGCTCAACATACCTGCCCAGGGAAAAGGCAAAGGGGCAGATGCGGAGGAAGTGCTGTCCCCCACCTCCCAGCTGTGGAGGTGAGCTGTAGAGCTCAGCTCAGGGTGCTGGGATGTTGAGCGAAAACTGATTTGGCAGAAACTTGGATACAGCTGGGTATTTTGAGAAAGGGGAAAGGAACTGGCTCACTCTTCCTTCATCTCTGATGCTGCTGCGGTGGCTGTTTCTCTCTCCCAGGGATCCCTTTGGACAAAGTGAGGGAGTGGGCAGGGTAACTGAGCTGCCTGCAAAGCAGGTGCGACAGCAATCTGTGGAAGGAAGGAGGAGCAGCGTAACGACTAACCCTTTAGCTCAGATCAAGCTGTGGGGATGCATGACAACGTTCTCAGGTCACAGTTGTCACACAAGGAGCCTGCCTCATGGTAAATGTATTTATATATTTGCTTAAATGGTTTGCAATAATCTCCTGAAAGGTTCTTCTAAAAATACTAAAAAAAGCTCCCACTCCAAATCCCAGTGGAACTGGATTTCTCCTCTCCCTTAGCCCTTTTTCCCTTCAATATTAGGCTCAGTATGTTGCATATGTTTTCATATGAAACTCTGTGATTAAAAGTACTTAAGACTGGCTCATTTTTCTCTGCAATGAGTTCAGTTATTTCCTTTTTATACCTTCCAGAATTTACTATACCATATCTAAATATTGGCTGCAGTCCACATGTTTTAGATCATTCTCTATAATGGTCCTGTTGTTACAGAATCCTTTGTGTGTGTGTGAGAAAGAGAGAACATGCATATGTGTTGGAAGCGAGGCAGGGTGCATATAATTGTTTGGAAAGAGAAATCAGGGTATATTAATTCCATAAGTGATTTCTGATCTGATAACATAAAAGTGATAAAAATAGTGAGGAGTGAAATTATAGACCTCCAGTACATTACCTTGTATGTGTGGTAAATAATACTTCTGATCCCAACATGTTACTCTATTATATATATTCTACCAATAAAATGACTCATTCACCTTTCGTTGCTCTTAAATTTTAGAGATCAGATTTATTGTTGTCACATTTCCTCATTTTTACTTACATTCTAAATGTAGATCCTTCGACCTGAGTCATACGATGTGTTAGTCAGTGGTAAACTACATGAAGATGAAACTAAGGCAGCAGCTGAAAGTCCTTACGCATTATGCAAAAAGCTCATTACCTGCTAAAGACCGTATAGAGAATGAACACATGAAAGGTAAGCTAGCAATCCAGGGGAAAAGCAGGATTTGATGCTTCATTTGATAAATCATAAGCTTTAACCGAAACAACCAACCAACTTCACTCACAGTGTCATGAGGATTTAACTGAGAAATGCCTCTTTAGTCCCAGGACAAAGTGAAAGGTGTAGTCCTGACCAGTGGATACCTTTGACCCTTGCCTGTGACTCCACACACAGAGGGTACATTTAAGTGGCAAACAGACAGCATCAATCATCTACTGCATGTTCATTCCAAACACAGACTGCTTCTGTGCACAGCAAGTGTGGCCTAGCTCACAGTACATCAGATAAGCCAGTTGACACTCAGGGCAGGCTGAGTGTCCTCACATTTGCGGGTATGGAGTCACAAGTGCATGCCAAATTTGCTCCCAAATTTCCTTTAACTTGTCCTTACAGACAAGTCTGAAGACAGTCTGCCATTAACGTAAATTCAGACCACTTTCCATGTGGAGAAGTTCTCTACCACCCAGAACAGAAGAGAGCAGATGCGAAAACCCCTACACTAACTATTCCACTCATGTCCCGCCCTGTAGGGTCCGGAATCAGGGATTAGGCGGTTCAGAGGGCTGTGTGGATATCATTTTGTGCTGGAATTTCACCCAAAGAGACTATACTTAGTTTCTATAATTTTTATCCCCGCAAGCTAAGATAAATTTCTGCTTTGGTCCATTAACAGTACTTGTATTTTTAATCAGAATTATTTTGTACTGTATTTTCTTTGGAAATAACAGTAATACAGTTTATGTGAAATACAAACAAATGAGGGAACGATTTTTACCTAAATGTATGAATAGCATTTTGCAATTTGTCATTGTGATATATTTATCTTTTGAACTTTAAGTGAGCTCAGCTGAAAAAAATGCTTCTCTTCAGCACATGACTGGAAAGTATATTACGCCAGAGAAGTATATTGCTGTTTCAGTTTAGAAATTAGCAGCTAAATACAATTTTCCACTATACTTACTTTCACAAAATATGTAGTAAATTATTTACATTACAGTAACTTCTTAGTACATATTCCTAAAGGTGTTAAAATCAGCATTTGCGCTCAAACTAGTGGATATTTTGTGAATGTGCATTAAAACTAGGATCCTTGAGATCTTTTGTTGACTGCTGAAGCCTTAAACCCACTGTAATACGGCTAGAACAAAACAAATTTGTCAACAAAATGAACCCTGAGGGAAGGAAAAGGAGCTAGTATGGAGCAGGACGATACAGACTGGCCAGTAAAGCAAGCACGGTGTACAGCATCAGACGGTTTGGGTCTGCTACCCTCTGTCTTGCACCCACCTCCTTCCAGTGGCACAGTGAGTGCTAGTTACTATGCGTAGCCTTTCTGATCAAGACTTCACACAGACCAAGAGGTGCCTATGGTTTCCAGCTGGGCATGCTGCATCACGGGCTGTGGCGGCCTCTCCCCAGCTTCACGCGGGGAATGGTGCCGGAGTGCTGTGCCCGGGCTCCCTGGCAGCGCTGGCTTCCCTGCACGCCTGCACAGGTCCCTGCTCCGGAGCTGCCCCAGCAAACAGGGCTGCCGGGAGCAAGCTGCTAGCAGAGCAGCACAAGCGTTCAGCCTGCACCTCACTACCTCCCTTCCCCTAGACGGCCTGGGAACAGGGAGGAGAGCTGGCTGCAAGCTGAATGAACTCTTCCGGCAATGGCAGCTGCTCCCAGCCGCCATTTTTGCCCAGGGGTCATTTGCCTGTCACATCCCAGACATGTAACCCTCATGTGATGGGAGAGCAGCCAAGCAGCCATCAGGAAAGGCTGGGGCCGGGTGGGAGCTGCGGCTGCTGCCAGAACAATTCATCTGACACACAGCCCGTTTCTTACATGCTCCAGAGCTGTACCCAGGGAAGAAGGCTGCTGGGAACAGGCTGCGGGCCTGATAAATTGTCCCGTCTGCCATGAAAGCCTGCACTCCATAGGATGAGCACCTGTTTCCTACAGCGTACAGTCATCATGTTTCCAAACTGTTCTGTTTCTTTGATAATTGGATTGCTTTTTGTCCGTTTTCCCTGTGTGCATATATAGAGTACAAAGGAGGATCCAGGGGTTATAGCACCAGTTGGGAGCTCAGGAAGCGGAGATTCCTCCTTTCCGGTAGCCAAGCGTTGTTCTTAGTTCCTCTCTGACCTTGGGCAAAACACATCCACCCTGCTTCTTGGAGGTGTTCAGATGCCTACCTCCCACTGAGCTCAGCAAGAATGAAAAGTCTGTGCCCCATCAGAAAAATGCAGATAGGAGTATCCCTTATCTTCCAGGGCCATTATGAACATGGAGACCTGTCTGGCCTACAGAAACTGGGGTAATGGCAGTCAGTCAAAAATCCTGCATTTGAGAGAGGAGTCATGCAAATGTTGAGGAGAAGCTGCATGGTTACCTAAGGCAAAGAAACATCTTTAAGTATTTTTCGTTGTGACTCAGAATTAGTAAAAAGAGGTTTAAACAAACCTTTGTACTTACATTTCTGTCTGAAAATATTCCTAGCCTTTTTTTTTTTTTTTGAATAATGATATTAGTAAGAGTCCATTATATAATCACAAGAAAATTAAAACTCTCCAGGGCATGATCTTAGCTGTGTAATTAACTGGGGTGGTTGAAAGTACAAAGTGAACCTGAAGCAAAATTTGTACCAGAACCACACCTCATTATGTTTTGCTACCTAAGTCTGTCATAAATAGAGATGTTTATTACACATCTGCCATTTAAAGTATGTATTACATGCAATGTTATATTTTATTTAGATTTAAAAATTTAAAAACACACGATGACAAGCTGTGTTACTATTAACACATGCCTTGGGGGCCAGGGGTGCACATTCACATTGTGCCTTAGGTTATATTACAATTCAGCCACTGCAGAGTTACAAATGGTTTACAGAAGTATATTGTGTAATTAGTGTGCCTGATTTCATTCCGTGGAGTTTCATTGGTGTGAAAGAACAATCAAGCCCTCTATGTCCATTCACATTTATTAGACCAAACTTTGTACTCTGTCCTTAGAGCACCACTCCCTCCTCTGCTTTCAACAGCAAGTGGCACTAAAATCTCCAGAACTTCCCAAAGCAAAAGCAGTTATTTTCTTTTCTTATGATTATTTTCTTTTTCTTCACACCAGAAGTGATTCAGTATTGACTCAAATGTATGGGTGGGAAGGGCAAGAGATGGTGCAGCAGTTGTATGCTTCTTAGTTCTCTCTTTGAGTTTGCTTTCCTGAACAGACTGCCCTCCTGGACTAGCTCCAGGGCTGGCTTTGAAGAAATCTTTCACAGAAAAGCTTTCGTGGAAAATCATCTTGTCCAGGATCTGCATGGAACGAAGTCCCTCTGCATGCATATGGGTTATTTCCAGCAGATCCTAAGCAATTCACTTGGCCAGTGAGGAAAAACAAATACAGTTTCTTTGATGCAACAACTCTGATGAAGAAAAATGCCACCTACTAGTCAGCTTTTCTTTGTAAGCTGGTTATCCAAAGTCAGTCCCTATCACCTAGTTATCACATCCTCTTAGTTGTGTGTTAAGGTAGGACAAATTTAGTGTATCTTACATATCTAAGGTATAGATCTGCATAATGAACATGATGTTGCAATGTTGTAGGTAGTGTTACTCAGATCACTGGCAAAGGAAGTTAACCGCTAATATCAGTCCTATCAGACTTTCCTGTAGCATTTCATAGTATGGATCACCTGGCAGTCCTGACTAGTTTCTAAAAAGCTGAAGTAGCGAATATTAATGCTCCAAAATGAGTCAGGCACATCCCTTCAGACCAAATCCAGGTAAGTATAAACTTCAGCACTCACTGCTTACCTGAGAAGTCTTTCAAAGTTTAGTCCTTATGTGATGTGTCAATCTGCAAGACCTAGCATGAGGAAGAGAGTGGAAATGCTAGCAATTCACAAAGCCTGTCTGGCTCTGTACTTCTCCTCATCAAATACAAGCATCAGAATCTCCCAAATTCCTCAATACCACACTGTAATCTAGACTTGTACATAAAGTACCTGGCAAAACCTGAACCCCAGCCATCAAGCATTAGAAAGAGGGACGCACTCGAAACAATTTCCGTAACAGCAACATTCTCCACCGAGGAGACCTCTGTCCTCAGGTTTTTAGCTTTGTTCAGTATCCTAGAGTTATTTCAGACACCAGAATCACTCCAACAGAAGAAAAAAACCAAAACCAAAACCAAACAAAACCCAAAAAGCTATCTGAGCTTACCAGAAAAAGATAAAGGTGCCTCCACTGGCAGAAAAGCTGCAGTGGGAGATCAGCAGACCTCTTCCGATTTTATCTGTCTCCACCCCTTTGAGTATGCTCAGGCTCGTCAGGCAGTAAATGTACATATAACGTGGAATCACAGCATATATAGTCTCGTCCATTTGATTGTCAGGGTCATGGAGGAAGTTGGCTTAACCACACATATGTCTGAATGACAGAAGATACGGAGGGAGCGGAAAAAGGAGTAGGGGACAGAAGAGGGAAGGGACTACCTCTGTGGTCAGGTCTGCTGAGAAAGGTGTATCAAGCATAACACAGAAAATTGTTTAATTTATCCCACTTATGAGAATACTTGGGATTTATTGTCAATATTTTCCATGCGCTTTTTCTTGCACTTTTAAAGTCTGGCTACCTTAGTACCATACATCTAACTACAGGAAGGAAAAAACCTACATATTAACACATTAGAACCTTCCTAATATTATCCAAAATAACTTTTCCATATAGCAGTTTAATGCACAGCAGTCCAATGGCAGTTCTAGGGTATATTTCCATGTGATTGAGTATGTTTAACAACTAATGCCTTAGAGACTCTTGGCTCACTTGTACAATAAAATTATACATTACCTGATGGGTTAAAATGGACACCTGAAATTTAACATAGATCCAGTCAGAGTATTGTTTATTCTACCCATTAAAGGATGATATTCCATAGTTATGGAAAAAGAGAAATGTTTTATTGTGGGAAAAGGCTGTTTGCAGGCTATATTTAACTACCTGAGTTTGGTCCACTACTTTCAGTGGACCAAACTTTTCAGAACAGCCAAACCCAAGCCATTCTGAACAAGAAGCAGTACCATATGTGCAACATACACCATGCATCTCTCTCGTCTAAATGTATAGTCTATAAAGATACATTTCTCAATGAAAATGTGAACTCTGAGTTTAAGAAATAGAAAGTCACTGTTTTTTCTTCATCTTTAAAGCCAAATGTTTAAACTTCTGTGAGTCTAGTAACAAATGCTTTAAATACAAACGTGAGTCACAGTTTCATGTAGAATTACTATTTCATGACAGAGTATCTTGTATTTACTAAAGGTTAGAGTAGGTGTTATATTCATATGAGAACTGAACAAGTGATAACTTTGATTTCTGTCAAGGTAGAAGGTAACATTTGCCCAATAAGATCAGTACAGATGCTTCTGGTCAGCTGAATAAGATTCTTGGAGTGTAAATTGTAAGGAAATCCCAACAATCTAGATGTGAGACGTTTGAACGTTGTTTTATTGCAAATGTGTATGCCCTTTAAAAACAGTATATTTATCTGGATCTCTTACTGTTTGGCAGATTGAACACTCTCTTAAATGCATGAACTTTGTGTGAAGTAAAAACTGTGGATGGAACATTCATGCATTAATTGACATAACTAAATAATGGAATAACAGAGCTGAATATAATACTCTCCTATTTCCAGAAGTTTGTTTCACTCAAACGTAGACATCTTATCTTCAGTGAGAATTCTGTACCTCATAGGTTCAGTTCTTTGGCCAGGACACAGTTGAGTAGGTAATTCCTTTCTCTTCAGTGGGGTTAGTCACATGCCTAAAATTAAGCAGGAGATTTGCTTTGCTGGACAGAATGCAGAGTACTCCAGATCTTTCCAGATTCTCATCTGCAGGATGAACATACTGACACTTTGTATTTTGTTCTGTTGTATAGGGCTGCATAGATTTGAAAACGTAGAATCAAGAGGGAAACTGTTGAAACTAGAAGAAAGACTTGAAATTTATCTCAGTTTTGATTCCGAAGTGACCACCAATCTCTTTTTGCAGGATTCTGCCGCTGCTGCAGTCAGCAGAGAAGGTTAGCTGAAGCCACTTTAGTTTTGAAGATAGGTGCTGTTGGGAAGCTATTTGTATTGCATCAGTACCCCTATTAATGTTAACATTTAGGGCAAGCTGCAAGGCTCTACTAATTTTGCAGGGTCTTGGGAGTCTCAATACAGAGACAGTGTGGGGAATATTTGGGAAAGGCAAATTGCCTTTGATGCCACGATTTGATCATTTATTTTGTTTTGTGCAGAGGACAAGCTTCTCAGTATTGTATACATTTAAAAGAAACCCCTAGTATGTTCTGCAAAATGGATGGCACACCACCAGAAATCATGTTAAGCCTGTTCTTCCGAAGAAACAATTAATTAATTTCAACCATACGTGAAAGAACAGCCAAAGTCTCAGACATAGTAAGTCTCAGACATAGTAAGTCTCCTACAGGTAAATGAGAGGGATCTAAATGAGTGTTCCAACAGAGGGAAAGTTAGGCAGAATTCAGTTGTAAGATGTTAAATTTGACAGTAGCCCTTTATCCAATCAGTACAAATGATTGACTGGACATTCAGAAAGTGTACTGTTCCAGGCTTGCTGCAAAACTCCTCTTTTTGTCTGGTAAGAAAAGTCAGATGTGGGATTGTTCACAGCAAAAAGGAGGAAGGGAACCAGACGATAACCAGCAGCCACAGAGAATGTGTTCAGGCTTCGTTAGCTACTCATAGAAAAATGCATATAGTTGCTCCAGATTTACCTGTCATTTAAGACTTTAGATTGTAAGTAAATAGGTTTAGAATCCAGTAGTACCTAGAGCAGGAGAGTGTGGGAAATGGTATAAATGAGACAAAAAGGGGTTCAAGTGATCAGTGTTTATGGGCAGGAATTCCAGTTATAGGAAGTACATTTTTTGTTCACACTGGAAAAAATAGAACAATACACACTGAAGAGACATTTATTGGATACAAGAAATACGATGTTGCAAAAAGTAATAAAAAAGGAGATATGGAGAGTTATTAAAATGGAATATTAGAGAAGCCAAGCCACATTTATGTACTCATTTCCTCTGAGAAATTTTGCAGTGTTTGAAATCTAAGATTTGTCTCTTGCAAAAAGTAATCAAGTGTTGTCATGGATTTCCACAGAACAAGAACAACACTCTGGGACATGATGGACAAGTAGAACATAGTAAGCGGGTAGACAGGCACAGGTGCAGAGTTGCTGGCAGATCTCTGAGGGTCCAGTGGGTTCTTCATGACAGTTCTCATTGTGGGATTATTACTAACACGGATTCGCCCTTTCCAATCAGTTTTGCATTTTTATTTATTTCTGGAATGCTGCTTGCATTCATGAGATGCTCTTTTGGAAGAAGATGCCTCAAATACAAGCATGGGAATGGTAGCCCAAAGACATATTCTTTTGGATGTTCATCTTCCCTGGGGTCATGTTTTGCAGGGAGGGGCATCTGGAAGAAGAACTGAGTCTCCTACCTTCCTTTACTTATAAAGCCAAGGGTTTTAGTAAAACAGTGAATCAAATCCCTTAGATGAAACAATACTGTGTGTCTGCTGATGGTTTAGAAGAGGTGTATATCTCGGGGCCAAAATCTATGTTTTCACTTGGTTATTATTCATTCCTTCCTTGGGCAGAACTTCATCAGCTTTGCCTGAGGAATAACCTCAGAATCCAGCTCTTAAAGGATACCAAGTGTCTTAAAGATTATCCTAAGTGCAACTAAGATCCTTCAGGCCCAAGTGTATTTATATGCTTCCCAAATTAAGCATTACTGGGTCTACAGAAGAGATCATCATAAGTCTTTAAGCAAAAAACTGAAACATCATTATTTAAGCCTGGGAACACTGGTAAAGGGCAACACTCCTCTGCTTTGATGTTCTAGAAAAATGCAAACAAAAGATGTAATTTGTGAAGTTGAGGATTGATCAAGTTTTCAGAGTACAAAATAGCCCTACAGAAATCTGGTGGAAGTATCTGAAATTACTGTAGGGAAGAAATTTGATCTTATTTAAAACCTAATTAAAGTCGCCTGCATCTCCACAAAACCTCCAAAACCCTGGAGATCTCTGATGGTTTACCCTCTGGGGAGAACACAGAGATATGAATTTTAATAGTGTCTTTTGGTAATGTGGTGGATATAGACAAATTGATTACAGCAGTCTGGAAAAAAGCAGGTGATGCATTACCAGGGCCACCGGGTTCATGTTTTCCCAGACATGGTGAAGGCCACCCAGATCGTAAAAGAAAGTTGATATCTTTAAAAACTTGAGTTCGATGATTTGGGGCTTGATATGGCTTTCTTGTTTCCGGATACACTGGATTATATCAAAAGAAAAATAAGATGTATGGCCCAAATTCTGGTCTCATGTACACAAAACCAAATCTAGGCTAAAACTTCTGACATCGATGGATTTGCTCCAGATTTACACCCAACAGAAGCGCAGTCCTCTCCTGATTATAACAATGCCTGTCATTATTTAGTATCTGCAGAGCAATGTGGAACCAAAGGAGAGTAAAAGTCTAAAAAATCTGAACTCTGAGATAAGTGCTTTACATATTTGCATGAATTACCAAACAGAACACTCTTGTAGAAGTCCCTTATGAAGATACTTGTGCCTGGTCTCAAAGGACATGGTTGTTCAAAATTTGTTTCCAAGAACACTAGGCATGCACCCTGACGGGACATAAAGTGAGTGTACTGAGATAACTGGAGGCTCCTTATGTCCTATTTCTTTCTAGCCCATTTGGATTTATCCTGGGACAATTAGATACACACATATGAATAGAGAAGACATTTCACTGATATGCATGAATATTACAGCAGACGGCAAGCCAGATGACAGTCCTGCTGTTGTTTAATTCTCTAGCTTTGTACATTGTCTAATTTTGTTGATTAGTATTTGGTACATGTGGAAATGCGCACGCCAATGCAGGTTTGCACATACGGATCATACTGACATGCAAACTCCTTTCAGATATAGCCATTTTTCAGTACCATAGCTAGCCTGCACCCTGCCACAGAGCCATGAACTTGGCATGCTGAGAAGCCTCACTCATTCCACTGTTCCATGATACTAGCCTAGGTTTGAAAAAGCACATGGGTCTAATCCATACAGAAACTAACTCTCCGTACAGAGATGTGACCCTGGAAGGAAAGCTCTGCTCAGCTGCATCTAGCTGAAAACCTAAGACACCTCTATCTGTGCCATGGAAAATCCTGAAGCTTCTGTTTTCCCAGATGTGCAGGGCTGTCCTTTGTCAGGAGTAGAAATGAGGTATGTATGGGAAACACTGATGGAATTACGTGTCTTGGAAAATGCAGCATCAACCATCCTCTTTTAAAACAAGCACAAAGAAAGAAATGTTGAGCTGTCATCCTGTCTGTCAGAACCATTCATATTTCTAAAAGTTAATGCTAAGTAGTCCTAGCCTAAAATAGAGAAACTATACTGAAAACAGCAAGTGAACTTTCTTAACCATTAGAACGAAGCCATGCTTGGCCTTAGACTCTTATTTACATTTTGCAATGGCACAACCCTAAATGAAGGAATGGAGAAAACCCATCTCCCTCCTTCCAGTAGCCTTTGATGATTAAAACACCCTGCTGGAAGGCAATTCTCTTGGGTGTGACTCCCTCTCAAAGCTGGGCATAGAGTCCCTTGTGCTCAAACTCTTATACCAAAGGCAAGATGGCTAGGCTACCAGCACTGGAGCCTCATTTCAGAAGAAAAATCAGTTGCGTTGAATTCTTCACAGAAAGGATGTTGATAATCTCCTTCAAGAAGTGCCAGGCTGTAGATGCAGAGTGAATGTAAACAGTTCCTGCAGCCTTGCATGAGGTCCACCGGGGAGGAGGTTTACGGATTTACCTACATTCTTCAAATTTCTTAACTGGGCAATTCCAGGCATTTAGGGCAGCTCAACTTGTCAGCTATTTTGGAATCCAGCTCTTACCCTACTGCAGAGGGAGCATCCAGCACAGAGCCCTGAGGAGCAGGTGTGAAAAGGCTAGTGTTGCAAGAAATATGTTTTAGGCACTAAAGTCCTCACTATATCTGGCCGCCTGCATCTGTGAATCATTTCAAACACCAAGCCAATAATCTAAATTCTTTAGGTCTTTCTGGGCAGAGCGGTGCCTGCATACCTGAAAGAAAGTCTGGGTCATTTAGCTTGCATTGACAAAGGTGTGCTGGCTTAGCTGCCCTGGCCTGCAAATTGAAGGTAGCCTGGGAGTCTAGCACCCCCTTCTTTGTCCACCCAAGGAACTTGGAATACAAATAGGCAGATATTTGATTTAATTTTATTTGGTTTGGTTTTTTTCCATGCAAGGTCTGAAATTACATAGGTCTGTAATGGGGATTTTTCTTCTGAGTTACAAGCTAATGTCATGCCTTTATATAAATCCTACTTTTTTTTTTGTCCAAATATGAGCTAGCAAGGCTTAACTGGTATACCTGAAGTTAGTAATCTTCTTTTGATCCAAAGCTCATATTGTTATGTGTTTGAAAATAATACTCTATTATGCAATGCTAGTTCTGCATCAACCTTTTTCCTCAATAAACTATAATATAGCCACCCACCTCTACGACAGCAGAATGGTTCCGTCTTGTATCAATAATCAGTGCATGGTAAACAAGGAGAGGAAGGTGTTTTCCTACAGAACAGAGTAAGTCTTTGACTTGAGAAACCAAACTGGGAGAGGAGACTGCTAGGCACACAAAAATTGCGTCAGATATCATTTCTGATAGATTTACAAGACTGGGAATTACCAGCTTCAAAGAGTGACTGAAAAAACAATCAAGACCAATTGAAATAATATTGTGTAATATCTGTTTGTCATGTATGGTATGATTTTACAGCCAATTTGCAATCTGGCAGAGTTTATACAATTAACTGATACAGTTAATGTAGTATAACAACAAAAACCAACACAATAAAATGCCAAAGATGTCAAAGATCTTGACAAAGATGCAAGAATATGGGTTTCCCACAGAGTTATGGGAGTCTGGGATTTACATTTGCTTTTCCTTTTTTCTTATTTTGCTTTTGAGATGAAACATTGACTGGTTTCTCCTAAACCCATTCCAGCCCTGGATAGCTGGACTTGTTATAGAGCTAACCATAACATGCTAGTAGCTAGGCTGCCGTTGTTCGACGATGTTGCCAGAAACACTGACAAAAAGTGCCATACCATGGCTTTGAAAATAGCGGGAAGTAACTCAGAAGCATGCATATTGATGTAGAGTACAATTATTAGATCAATGTTGTGTTTAGTCTGATACCCAATCTCCAAGAATGTCAGCAATTGATGAAGGATCATGAAACCAAACAGAAGGAAGCTATAGGTCATTTTACTGGCATATAATGCTGCCTGTGCTCAATTAACTGTTTAGACCAGCCACTAATAAGTTCCATTAGAATAAGTTTGGCCTCATGAGCTGGGTGTTTGTCTCTCTACAGCTCTCATTCTTTGTTTACTGTTTTAAACGGAGTATACATGGTTGTTAACAATCTAGTTGTTTTCTTTGGGCTTGCTAAATTGCTGCTCTGAAGCTTGCAGCAATCAGTTCCTTCAGCTAGCTGTTTTCCATGCTAAGTCATATTTTGCTCCCTTCGCAGCTGAGTGACCTTCAATTACAGAGAGAGTAAGCAGAAGCATCCTATTTGTCTCCCCTGCATTGTTCCCCATTGCACACAGGCTGTAAAAAGATACACAATAAACAGTACCTATCTTGTCATTTGCCTTGGCTGGATCTCCCATCTGATGGACATTCTAATGTATCACTCATCTAGGCCCTGCTCTCTTGCTTTTACAGCCCAGAGTTTAGATTTGATTGACGTATCAGTTGCTTTGACTAGCTCCAATAAAGAAAAACAACAAAAAAAAAAGCCACACAGCTATAACTACCCACTGCTCTCTTAAAAAAATGTGACCAGCTTTCAAAAGCTATCCAAAACTGTGAGAAACTCACTGACGTAACAGTACCGCTGCCAGAAAACTAACAAGGGCAAAATTAGCCAACTGAGAGTATTCATGAACTACAAGAGAGAGAACCAGAGACCTGTCTTCGAAGACAGCAGCAGAAATAATACAATTTTGTAGTATGGTTTTCATGTGATGAACTAGCTGTTCCAAAAGCCAGTATTCTTTCATAGGCTGCCAAAGCTGACTGAAGGAAACATCCAGTCAAAGCCTGTAACTTAGGACCAGTTTTCCAATTGCTTAGGCAGTTTCCGACTTGTACAGGTAGCAGTAAAGAGCAGTGGATTCATATTTCACAGAGCTCAGGTTAAATCCAAACATCGATGAGGGTCTCCTGAGAATTCTTTGTGAGGTTTGCATATACTTTTTTCTTTTTTTCCTTTGACGATCCTGGCAATAATCTGCAAGGAGTTCTTTGTTTGGTCCCTGTGGAAATTTTTGACTGGTTTATGTTTACAGAATCAAATCAGAATCAGTGAAGAGAGACAGGAAAAGCATGAAAACTGATGTAGAGCAAAGAGCAAACAGGGAAGTACCAACCTTTGTTGATACCAACAAAACCTTACCCATTAGCCTTTGTTTACTCTCCCCATGTAGTGTGTGCTCTGTCTTCTCTCATTTTTTACAATCTAACAGATGAGTTAACCGAGAGGATCTATCTCTATAAAATAGGGAATCCATTTTAGTAGGTTGACCGAGTTAGTTGGCTGGTCCTCCCATTGGAGCAATTTGCTAACAGCAGGAGTGTATCCAGCAAAATGTAGTTCTTCACACAGACCTCCCAAGTTGTCCCATCTCTCCATCAGAGAAACTTTTGTGGGGCCTGGGGAAGGGAGAGTCCTTCTGTGAAAATAAAAATAAAAATGCCATGTCTAGGTGGAACCCTGGAAAAATTCCACACAAGAAAATCTCATTATGAACCCTTTCCTTACACACTGTACATCTAATCTGTAATATTAAAGAGGAAGACAGAATATTAGCAGGGAAGGAAGAGAGGCTTGGAGTAAAGGGGATCTGGATTATTTTGCTTTCTCTTGTTCAGGCTTTCTTGGGTGAGAGACACAGCTGCTGTGCCTCACTTTCTCCTCAGAAAATAAAAATTGATTAATGCTACCAATGTCCCTCCCAGAACCATCTGGAGAGACTATTTATTAGGGTTTATAAAAACCTCGTAGGAGGAATAACATATTTTTTAAACAAATAAAGTACGTGTGGCACGCACTTCAAACGGCTAGCGCAATGCACAGGACAAGGATTAACCTGCAAGCTTAACTCAACTCTAGCAGACTTACTCTGCATGATGTGCAGTGTTCCACTCTGAGATGCTGTCTTGCTGTCTGCATGTTTTCTTCAAAATACGCAGACTACAAAATCTATCTTAGATCAGCTGACTGAGCTATTCATTGGCAGGAACTGAATGTGTTTGGTTGGCAATTGTTTTGAAGGCCTCTAAACCTTGGTACTTCCTCCAGGGAATTGCACTGACTTTAGTCAGTCTTTAAAGCCAGCAAGAGGAGAGGTACACAAAGGCAGATTTGATGCTGTTAAAATTGTTATATCAGGTTGTGAATCTTACTTGGGTTTCAGGAAAATAAAATGCCTTGTATGTGTGGTGGGGGTAACACCATTACTTAAAAGTGTCAGTTATGCACCTGGACTACTAAGCTGTTTGTCTCTGTGTTCCCTAATACCTGTTTTCAGTCCCAAAAAGGCACACAGGAATATTTTCAGACTAATAATATGTTATAGTCTCTCATCAGTTATAGAAGTGGGACTGAAAAATACCAGGTTCTCACTATTTCTTTGCTCTAATGCCTGTTTCAATAGAGATATGAGTTCTGGGAGCACTGTATGACTTCATGCATTTTTTTCCAAAAGTAATGATAAAGAAGTAACATGAAAGACCAGTCCAAACAGAATCTTTGGACTGGAAGATGAACCAGATAACTTAGATATATGTTTTCCAATTCATTTCTATTTGTGCTTGCAAATTTCTGGCAGAGCAAGTGCTCCCTTGAGTTCCCAGATGCCCCATTCAATCGGAAGTCTCAAAGGCACAACCCAATGTACAAGCAATTTTTCAAGAACAAAGGAAATGGGAAAACAGCAGCCTGTTTGGCTCTGAAGCTGTAGAGCATCTATGGATCAACATTCCTGAGTGCAAGCAACTTTTAAATTCTTTTTGTTATATATTTAAGAAAAACATTTGCATACAATCTTGCCAGGGTGTATGTTAGTCAAAAGGTATTGTGCTCCTCTAGAAAGAGCCAGGGAGGGAGAATATGAACTGCAACATTCCCTGGGCTTCTGCAATATTGCAGCTGCTCTCAATTAAAGTGAGTGGTGGTTTCTAGGGACCGTAGCTATGGTATTTATCTTCCAACCATTTTTTTATTATTTTGCAATGATTTCATGAATTGCAATTGCAGCTTAATAAAGGAGTGTTACAGTAGTGACCATATTGTTTGCATATTTCTTCCATTGAGAATCCCAATACACATTACGTTACTGTCAGAGATTTAAGGTAAAGCTATCTATAAAGTACCAGGACATGAACAAGGCTTAAATAATTACATCCACTATGTCCACAAAAAGCACCCGCTGTATTGAGGTGCAAGAGGAGAGAAAATGCATGGGCTTTCAGGAGCCTAGAGAAAGATACCTGGCAAACCACTGTCACCAAGTTATGTGCAGTGGAAAACAGACACAGACAAGCCTTGTATTTAAAACCCTAAGTAACCGATGGGCTTTCATCCTTCTGCATCGTTTTTTCCATCCCCTTCCTCTGAAGTCAATGGGGGACTTCCCTTAGTGACCAGTTCCAGCATTAACGTACAAGAGCTAAAAAGGGACATTCTGTTTATGCATGATAAAATCCACTAATCAATTCTAGTTCAATCCCAAAGAGTTTCTAAAAGCAGGTCTATTCATATTCGTCTATTTTCTATTTGTCATCTGAAATCATTGGTCAAGGCATTGTGATCTGTCAGAAGACGTGTTATAGCATGTCTTTGCTTTGAGCTTCTTCTCCAACTCTGGATGATTTTTTAGCTTTTACCAGCTCTGTGTGAAAGGGATGGTCACAGCCAAAATTTCTTCCCTCTTCTCTTTCTCTCCACAGTGCTGGCAAATTGTTACCATTCCTGTCTGGATGTACAGTATAACCAGATAGCTCTGTCAGCTGCTGAGTAAGGTGAAAATAACCACCTTACAATGTAGGGTAAAAAGGAGGCTCAAAACCAAGGCTAAGTAAGTACTGAGGGTTCTGTTATCCACACACCATCAGCCCACATTGCCAGATATTGTCCTCTGAGGTACTATCCTGCAGCTTAAAGCATCCACAGAGTGAGTATCTACTGCCTGTCTGGGCTACAGCATGCTCAGCCCCAGGCACAGCAACTAGCCGATACGAACAGAAACTAGACAGTAACGGTGCTTGCAGACTCTGGAGGGCCTGGGCACTTCTGCTGAAGTGACCTTTTCAGGCAGACGTGAGGGGTCACCATAAGCGTGGTTGGTGAGTCTGACAGCCAGCTCATCTTCTTCCTTTGGCAGCACCACAGATGTGTCCCAAGGGCCTAATCAGGCTAATCCTCTGCCAGGACTGTAATGTCGCTTACAGAATGTAAAACATGAAAATCAAATCTCCAAAGCCTGTAGTAGGTGCAATCACACAGGAAAAAAATACATTCTGTGTTGAACTGCTTTTAAGGAATAGCCCTGCCAGCAAAACCGCAGAAATGTCAACAAGCCCATCATTTGACCAGTATGAGCTTTGTAAAACTGTACTAGTTTTGTTCACAGAGCTTTAAAGAAAAGGGTTAGTCCAGAAATGTTTCCCCAATATAAATATAATTATAAATATCAATATCAATATCCCAGAATACTTGGTCAGAAGACAGTGTAGTAGACATGCTCATATAATCAGGCATTCCCATTTCTGAATGGTTGAAAACAGTCTTTTCACATAGCAGCCACTACAGACAAAAAGGTAGTGATCACAGGTTAGCAGTGGGTGTGAATGGGAGTACTCTTTCGAAACCTAGCAGTTCAAGATAGCTATTGCTAGCCAGCTTAATATGAAAAAGGTCACTTTTTAAACCTGCATGCTGCAGTGTTCCATATTAATATTGAAATAATAACTTCTATTTACAGCACAGCATATCACAATTGCTCCTGTCCTGTAACTAAAGTATTTTGGAAGATGGAGTAGCTGAAAGTTTTTATATTAGAGAAAGGGCTGAACAGCAGAAACAGGGAAGGCAGTGGTCTGTGGTTTTGGATGGCCCTGTCCACTTTTCTTGTAAGTGCTTGACACACTTGCAATTAGCCCTTGTTAACATTAACATCAACCCTGAGAGCTTGGTGGATGTTGCAGAGGAAAGTATCAGAATCTCCAAAGCAGCTAAGTAGTGAAAAAGGAAAAAAACCCAGAGATAAATTTGTGTCAACTGATGTGTTTTACCACTAATGATCGTGAAACAATGATACAGTTTTAATTACCCAGACTTCCCCTTATTATAATGGCCCCATAAAGTGCTGACTAAATAAAAAAATAACATCAGTATACATAAGATGGAAAGCAGATGGCTGAGATTTTTGAACTAGAAGCCATTGCTGGGAAAGAACAATTTTTTTGAGAGTCAGTCACCTATTTGGCTAGATACATTCTTTTAAAATGTTTTACTACATGATTAGAAAGTTTGAAGGAGTCAAATGCCTGAGGCGTGTGCTAAGAGATACAGAAACACGGAAGAGTGACTTGTCTTTAAAATCACTGCTCCAGATGCTATCCTCTACCATACAGAGGAGAGCAAAGCAAACTCAGGCATGGTCTTGCGTACTTTCTAGTACGACAGAACTGAATTTTGTACCAGTGAGTCTAGATAGCAGTACCCTTATGAACATAATCTTAACAATTGCCACCACCAATATAGGCTTTTTTATCAAGTTCATTATGGCTTTGTTCCTCAGACCTCCACCTCACATTGCTCTTCTCCATACTGTCTAGTTCTCCAGCTTGAATTTCTGACTCCTCCAAGACAGCTTCATGATTCCCAACTCCCTTGTTCCACAGTACAATACCTGAAGAACACAATAAAATCAGTTATCTTTGTGAGAAAGTAAAAGGCTGGCAAGAAATTCCACTATGGTAAGACTGAACACTCAATATTGGATGTCTGGATGTAGCCAAAGATTGAATTCCATGGGGTTCTGAGCAATTGACATGTTCTTCAGCTGCAAAACTAAGCTGACTAAAGCAGGCACTACTGAATGCATGACACATGCAAACAATTTTGCTAGAAATACAAATTGTAAACAAGAGAGAAAAACTGGGACAGAAATCAAAAAAGATGAAGCCCTGATTCTTTGGCACATCCTTTGAAAGTGAGGTTGGAATTCCATGGATACCAAACTCATGGACCCTTTTTAATAAGAGACTGTATGGATGGGAGACATGGAAGAACAAGTCTGTCTCAGGAAAGTTCAACAGTTTTCAGGGCACTGCCTGCACCAGAGTGAACAGAACATAAAGAATAAACAGTCTTGGAGTGATCACAATGACTTTCTATCAGCAGGGATAATTTTCTAGCACTCTCAGAATGGGGGCAAGATAAAAGCTTCCCTAACCAATCAATGTTTTGAAAAAACTGCCTCAAGAGAAATAGAAATTAAGCCAGAGGAACTTTCATAACATGAGAGTGACTAACTGAGGAGGATCTCTGCAAGCCAACCTCAGAGTTTTTTTAAAAATGGCCCAGGAAAGTGGTGACATGATCGACTTCTACCTTATGTACAGTACAGTGCAAGAAATGAACAGGAGAAACAAAAAGGAGCAAAGAGGGAAAATAAGAACAGTTTGATTTGAGATTGATTGTCTATAGATTGAAATAAAAGAGAGGTGGTTCTCCACAGGCTGTAGTCACACTGTGGAATTACATGCCCTAGTATACTGTGGATGGTGAAAGTTTATTAGACAAATCAATAGGGAAAAGAACCCAATGAGGACTTTTAAACACAAAGACACAACCCTTGACGTGGGAAATCCATGAACTGTGAGTTACTGGGGTAGTTTAAAAGCTTAACATAAATGGCTAATTTTTAATCTCCTTCTGATGGACAAGTTCACTTAGGTCATCACTGGTGTCCCTGTAAGCAAGGCCAAAGATACAAGTACAGTGGAGAGTTAACAATCCTGTTCCCTGCAGAGCGAGGTGTGAACATATTGGCAGCTTAGTGTTGAAGTAATGCCCACAGCTGCTGTCTATGTTGTACATGTTCTAAGGATAAACAGGTTAGTTCAGTTTTGATTATTTGTTAGCCTTCTACCTTTTGTAAGTCTCTCTCTCGTGGAAAATAATTCAAACCCATCAATAGCTCCAGAAATTCCTTACAGAACTCTCCTTTTTCCTGGAGTAATAAGGATTCCAAATATTTGGGTATTACAGCTTATCCAAAGGTAGATAAAATTTTTTTTCCAGTTCTGAAATGCTATTTAATACAGTTCAACAAATCTGGACAGATGGTACTAAGAGTACAGAAAAGAACAAATCCAAGCAATTCTCAAAGATTTAATTCCGTTTTCATTTTCTCTGCATTAAGCTACCAAACTCATTTTTATATACATATTAGAAAAGTCTGTCTCAAAGTACACTGGGAATGGAAAGGAGCTAAAGATAAAAACATGAACTAATATAGGAGAAGAGAGATATATGGCTTGGGCCTTTCTAATGTTCTGAACTGCCACGTAGTAGCTGTCTGGTGTATTTACTAAGTGAAGGACCCCACTCAGACAGCAAGCTTACGAGTGTAACCATTATCATTGACATCAATTCCCCAGTTACCATGTCTCTCCTATAACCTGAGCAAAGCAACGTGACAAAATATCACTAGCTCCTGCTTCCTTTTCACTTGCCAAAAAAGCAAATAATCAAGAACTAAATATACAGTTTGTGCCAACCAAACAGTTTCTGTCAAGACTCAAGACTATGAATGTGCTTCTACCGATCTGCAGAGTGGTCCCATACAGTGAGCGGCCGTCAACAGAAAGCAAAATGGGAGGGAATTCAGAAACTTCTAGAGCAACAGTTTAACTAATCAAAGAAATTCTGTCATAGGGCCTGGTCTTGCAAGAACCTAAGGGGTCTTGCAATCCTTGCTGTCAACAGAATTTGAGGAGGGTAGGCACGATGAAGGGCAGGTCCATAAGACAAAAAATTAGGTCAGGGGCCGTTCCTCAAAAACCTTCATGAAGATCCATGAAGATCTTATAAATATTTAGCAAAATGTGAAGGACTTGAGAAGATTTACAGGAGCACTGCAAATGTTTCTTGTCACAGTGAAGGAGCCACTCGTTTACATTTAAAGATTCAATAATTTTGCTGCTTCTTTGCTCCATTGAGGTGGATGCCCCAACTTGCAGGCTTCTAAAATCAGTGGATTCACTAAAATTATAGCCCCACAATCTTTCCAGTTTCTACCTATTTTGTAAAAATGACAGCAGCCAGAGAGTAACAGAATTCTATGTGTTGTAGATTTACTGAATCTTAATCTCTTTCATATTCTTCTTTATACTACAGTAATTGATATAACTGTAATGTATGCATTTTTCCACAGTGACAAAAGGCTGATTGGATCAGACAGACAAACTTTTTAAAGGCAATAAACCAGACCATATTAATTTAGGAAGCTCTCTTCCACCTGAGAGCTTCATACAATTAAACAAACAAACAAACAAAAAAACCATGCCTCTGAAATCTATACACTTAATGTGTTCCACGAAAGCCACCAACAATAAACTTCTTTATAAACAATCTAAATTAGTGGCTTCACTTTAACTAGTTAACATATCCTAGTGGTAGGGTAGAACCTCAAATAACAAGCATGTTTGGAAGATTTTTCTCATGGATTATACTAAAGTGTCTAAATATGTACAGATGTGCTGGGGCACAGTAACAGCCTGCAGCTCATAGCCAAGGATTATAGAGAAAAAAAAATTACTATGTCTAGTCCTTTCTTCTTACAGAATGTATTACATTAGTCTCCTCTCTTCAGATTTCTTTATGTTTACTTAAATATTGCTAAGCTATATTTACATGGATAATGAGTTACTATCATTAGAAGTGCATTCTATCGTTAGGCTAGTAGCTTTCAAGTACCTCCTGCATTTTCTATGATTCTGCTTTCAAAAACTCTTCCAATGGAAAGCCCTAACTACCCTTTAAAACCCAGGATTTTTTTTTTTTTTTTTTTTTTAACTGAGTCTGTGGTACTGTATCTCACTTCCTGGGTCTTGGAAAGAAAAGGCAGGATGACAGTCCCACTAAGTGGAATCAGGTGCTGAGATCCCAGCTTGTTCAATGCTCAGCAATAGCTCTTTTAGTTGTTTACTGTATGAAAAACAGTGATGCTGATCAGTTTGTGTAGTTCTGGGAAAATAACCACCATAGAGTATTGGCAGGAGTGACACACTTTCCAGTGTCTACGTGTGTATTCAGGGAAAAGACTACAGCCAACAGCTTTTCCTAATACCATTCTTTCTTTACCCTTTATTTATCTCCAACCCTGCCCTTCCAGTTTCTCATGGCCATTCTCTCTAAGCCATCAGAGCAACTAGGAGCCACCTGAGTATGCTGACTCTCATTTTCTGCTCATTTCTTTAAAAGCATGCCCTCCACTTGTTTAGCAGTGGGTGAGAACAGGCAACTTTCTGACAGGACAGATGCTGTAGTGAGAAGAAAAAGTAAACCATTGTGAGCAGTCAGCTGTGCGCAGGCTGTGGAACAATGTTAAACTGCACCATTTGTGGCTTTCGTTTGAGTATAGTTTCACAAGGGCCTGAGAAGGGGACCAGAATTACTAGTGAAAAGGCATAGCATGAAAAATGGGAATAACAGGTGCATGTTATAGTGGTATTACCCAGCAACACCTGTAACTGATGGACCAGGGTATGGGACGTCTAATAAATGGACACTGCCCTTCTCTACAATTATATGCTGGAAAATTTTGTTCTAAAATCTGTAATAAATGACTATAGCATGGAAGGCATGCTGGCACCTTTCCAGTTGCAGAGTTTTTACCCTCATTTCAGATTTTGCCCAAAGGACCTGCATTAGATAAGCAAACATTAGGGTGGATGCATGTAGGCAGAATCTGAGTGGTGATGGAAAACAGACTGCTTATGTGTCTGGAGCAACATCACTATGGGAGGAACTGTGGTTCCCACAGACTAGCAAAGAGTATCAAGGCTAGTAACTGCACTCAGAAAGTGGGGGACAGGGATTTCCTGAGGATGGTGCAAGGGAGGCAAAGTGAGTGCAGGATTAGAATGATCAGTATAAAATAAGAAGTGTATGTAGAGCAATCACAAGGAAAATTTCACTTGAGAATAAGTCTGTGTGAGGGTAAATGTCTGGAAGCAGTCTTTGCACTAGGGTTCAGAAGAATGAGGAAGGAGGAAGCAATGCAAAGCTGTATTAAAACTGAATAGAGCAGTGGTATAGGATACTTCTGAGAAATTCCATTAAAACACAGGATTTTCTCCCATCCCACAGAGGTTTAACTGCCTGTCACACTGCATATGATTCTACATCAGGCTTCTGAGGAAGTACAAATTCATCTCAGCATATTTTCAAGAATATTGGTTTGGCCATTTTAAAAGTTGGAAGCCAGTAGTGGTGTGGAAGCTCTTTTGTAGCTGAAAACTAGCTGCTTTATGTTTTATAAAACCAGTCCATAATGATGATTAGCCTCTTCTAAAACCATTTGTGTAATAACAATTGGGAAGTTTAATATTTGCAAATTGGCTACTAAACACATATAATACTTTCATGTCTGAAAAATGTTGTGGATGAATTTGGTGCGTATGAAGGCAAAGGACAGACGACACCGGCCTGAGTCAAGAACTGCAGGCAGATGCTCTTCAAATCTTCACGTACAGCTACCAGTGCATCCAAGTTCTTATCTGCAATACCTCGATGTGAAGCTTGAACCAAGTCCTTGCAAGTGGTGACACCTCTGCATCATTCTGAATCTGACTCTCTCTTCTTCCATGAACATTCCCACTGCCATCGGTCAATCCAGTCAGGCTGCTCACAGTCATAAAAATCAAAAGAATAAAGTTATCCCTTCCTCTAGAACACAACCCAAAATTCTCAGCTGCTTGAGCTGTGTAAAGCACGGATACTTAGTACTAAGCAATGTCACCTTCAGCTATTTCACCCTGTCAGTTCTGACTGCTATGAATTTGAATTAAGTTAAAGATTATTCATGCAACACCACTCAACACTGTTGAACAGCATTCAACGTTATTCACCACTATTCCATCTCCCTGTGAAACATGCAATAAGCCTTATAGGTTCTGCTTTTCCTTAAAGACCTTGTTGTATGCATATCCATGGGTGAATTAGACATCCAGAGAGGCTTCCAGCTCAGACAGAGATACTATATCAGCCTGACTGAGTGAATTCTAGTTCAGATCCCTTGATATGTTTCCATCTAAATTAATCTTTCTCAAGAAAGTTAGACCTCATTTAACAACATTTTTTTGAACACGTAATTAAAAATAGATCTAGGTTCTTTCTGGGTACTGCTACAGACAGATGATGAGACTTTGTTCAAATAATATAAACTCAGTTTCTGCCTCTATAAAATTAGAAGAGTATCTACTTGTCAGATACATAGTAAGGCTATATTGACTGTAGGGGACTGCGATTGCCTTGGGTAGGAGAACACGAAGTCTTACTGCAGATCTGCCATTCTGTACCCAGATAGCTTGGCAAACTTTCCTAAGATTCCCCCATGGCAGGACAGAATTACTTCAGTACTTGAAAATGCCATCACAGGATTATTTAAACTATTCAAAAGCTATAGAAGCTATTCAAGTCTTTCTTAGTGCTTTTATTGGTCAATGGCAGCAACAAGTTCAGAAAGCCTCTGTTGACACTGTAACATGCCACCTGAGTGCTACCAGTGCTTCACAAATTGCCCTATAAAAGAGGGCAATTTTAGTAGGTGTGATTTTTCTAAACTTTCAGCATGTGCATGTGCTAGGGTAGCTTGTCAGGCCAATAAAATGTCACTGAATTGAATTAAAACTGAACACTGACTGACCTGCAAGAAGTCTGCACACTGGCTATCTGGTGCTGCCTGTAACTTAAAAGCTAGACAAACAATCCATCATGCAAGAAAGTATTTTTCCGGTTTCTCAAAGCTGACAACATGAAGCAAAATGCAATGCAACGTAGCCTCAGGTCACAAGACCGCTCCTGGAGATTGAAAACAAGGAAAAAATAGTCCCACGGATGAAATCTGTGATCTGGCTCTTACTTCTTCAGAAGATGTCTGATGACAGAGAGTCTGATCATACAGTTGCTATTCCACACTCTTCAACACACAACAGTTCTGGAAGCTCAAAAAACTTAAGGAAGATCATCTCTTGTATTTGACAGGAAAAAACATCTTTTATTTCTCAGTTGATTTGAGTCATTTTTTCTGAGCAAAGAAGTATGGAGAGGATCCCTTCAGCAGACAAGTCTTTCTCTCCTTGCTCAAGAGGACATGGGGGCTGTGACAGTTTCACTGCACAGATGTTCCTTCACACATGCTATTACTCTATCTGAACCTAGGGCTTCCAGCAAGCACTGTTTCACTAAAGCAGACATGTACAGGGATGCAGAAGAACAACAGTCATTCCTACAAGCAGCTCTGACATCCGAGAGGAGTTTCCCACTCTGTAAATCTTCACAATCTATAGACAGGGTCAGAAAGCAAAGGGAATTCAAAATTCACATTTTCACCCATAAATCCCTCTCTCCAAAACAAATAGCTCCAGGAAAACACTGAGCAGAATTTCACTAACTCTTTTCCTCAACTCTTGCAGTGAGCTTTCCATGTGAGGAGGCTGTTCACCAGGAAGTGAAACATTCACAGGATGTATAACAGTGACCCAGCTTTGGTACCTAATGCTCAAAATACAGGTGCAAGATACATGAAACAACCTAAGTCGCAGGACAGAGACTTACTGGCTACAGTCAAGGCAGCTCAGGAATATATATTAGTCTTTCCAAAGCAAATTCAAGTTTAGGTTTGTTAATTCAGCTTAAATTCTAGTCTCTTTGGACAATAGCATGTTACAAAGCATTCTGTTAAAATGGCCAAATTTAAACCAAACCACAGTCCTTTTGGAAACTTACTATCATAAAAGTTGAAGATGTGGATATGAAGAAGAACACTTTCAAGAGGAAAATAAGATATTGTTGGATGGTAATTAAAATTCAAAGGTTACTTCAGGTCTTCAGGCACTTCAAATACCCAACTTTCCCATACATTTTGAAGATAAGCTCTTCAGCTTTAATACTGCCTTCTTTTTTTTCCAGCTGACATTCTACTATGTCCCAGTGTTGATTATATTTGTTGTGATCAAAATTATAGTTGTTTATAACGTGAGAGCACGCAGTGGTCCCAAAGAAGGATTTGGATCTCCTCAAATACGTTGCCAAGTCTCTCTACCCTCTCCCTCCCACTCTCTCTGTATGCACACAGCAATACAGAATCGTATCTGAGACCTGCTTAGTCCAGGAAGTTGTGTCAACCGGTGGAACTGGATACCTCAGAGTAAGCTGCTAGAAATCCTTTCTAGGTCGCTGTGGGATAGTCTGCCCTCATGAAATTGCATTCTAATCCCTAAAAAGTTATCTTAAACTATGAGCTGAACATAATGAACTATGAAACATCAGGTTTTATTCCCTATGCAAACTACGTATCTTTTAAACCATTAACTGTAACAGGGGATGTTCTTGTTATCACGTTTACCTCACTTGGAATATTTTGCTATATGCTTCAGTGCAAGATATTGGTGAAGTCACCAGTGCCACGGTCCATACCTGCTTGTATGAGAAAATATTTTCTCGGGCTGATTTTCACTTTGCCATCTTTCACTAGAAATGCCTCTTGTAAAAGAGGGCTCCCACTCAAATCTAAGATTATATTTATCTATTTTTTATTATAAACTCTCTTGTTTGTCTTCTGAGTGGATCACTTCCAATCCTTTCAGTCTCACTTCAGTCTTCCCATGCTCCGTCCCTTCTGTCACGTCTCCATAATGCCAGTTTCCTTTCAGAAATGGGATGACTAGAACCACACACGATATTCTCATAAAAGAAAAAAAGTTGCTGATTTTTCTAATGGTATAAAAGATTTTCTGTATTGTTCTCCAGACCATTCTTTACTCAACCTACACTACCCCCACCTTGAAGAATTTACAGCCTAATTAAAAACAAGCCCTTTCCCTGTTAAACACATATGGAAGGTAGGAAGGAAAAATGTGATGTTCAAGCAAAGTCATTAAGATGACAAATTCTAATGTTATGTTAGTTCTGTAATTTTCTTCAACAGAATTGCTTTATTTATACTGGAAATACTTAGGGAATGATTCTCTATCACCTTTGTACTGTAATAGGGCAGCTGGGCATTCCCTGATGTAGGAAATCCCTGCACAAAATAAGGCAGTGTAGGAGGCCTTCATAGGTGGCCAAGGCGGAAAGGAGCAAGTGGCATAGGATAGGCCCTTGGGAACTGTTCTAACTAGTGTAATTTAGAGCATTCCTGCTCTCAGTTATGCCAGGGGCCACTTTGGCATCAAGTCAACCTAGAAACCAGGGAGATGAAAAATGGCTTAGAGCCACTTTCCCCCTCCCTATACCCTGGGCCTGCACCATGTGTGGTTTGGCTGGCTCCGAGGATCTGGCCCCTAAATTTTAAGTTGAAGTTGAAAAGTGAAAGAAAACGGAATATGAAGAGCAAAAGGAGGAGAAAAGTGCTGAAGGGAGAGGTTAAAAAAAAAAAAAAGGAAGGGGGGAAACAGAATGGGTGGTATTGGTGAGTGTGAAGCAGAGCTCATGTTTAGCAAACGGAAGGAGCACTGGGGAGGTCTGGGTTCACTTCCCAGCTATACCAGAGACTTTTGATTGTCAAGACTAGTCTATTAGGGTCACTTTCAAGGTGACCACTGAGTTTCTTTGACCATCTATGCTAAATACGTTTAGCTTATTCCCTGAAAACTAACCAGCTTTGCCAGCAAGCACCATCACACTCTGAGGTGAGAAGTGCCTTTTAGCCCTAATTACCTCTAATAGGGATATGTCTGGAAAGAAAGACACTACCGTCTTGAGAAGATCCACAAGACACATGGGATAGCTTTGGTGAAAGGCATGGTACTCAGGAAGAGGTGCTCTGCACTGTAGCTTCTCCTCTATCACGTGATGTAAGAGATCGTGCTGTATCTGACCTCTTAGTAATGCAGAGCTCAGGCCCCTCTGTAAGTCTGCATTCAGTGTCGAGAAGGGAGGGAGTAGGAAGTTCTCTTAAATATGGGGGAGTCTGAGTTTTCACCTCAAAATGTGCACGTTCATCAAGATTTACTTGGAGTCTCTCTTCACCTTGGCTTCTCATCTGGGGATACTACTTTCTCTCCAAGAGTAGTGTGGTAAGGATGCATTGAGACAGAAAATGAGGTATGTCCAAACTCAACTGCAACAAGAAAAAAGAGGAAAAAACCCTAAACTGATGGAACTTCAGCCTCACATTAAGGTGTATTCTTGACAAATAGACAAAGGGCAGGTGTCATTAGCATTATAATTGAGAATGTATCCAAATATTAAAATGTTGATAAAATTTTAAAATTCTTAACATAAAAAGGTGGATGAATCTTACAGTACCTGTGATACTCAACTTGTGCTGCACTATGCACCACCCTGTGTTGACCAGCCCTATTGTGCCCCTTCCGCTCATTTCTTTCAAGCCTTCTTGATATTATTCATGTACCCTTTCCACCTTAATGGTGGGGCAGAGGAGATGTCCTTTCTCTTCCCTATTTGAGCTAAGGTGTTTCTCCTCACCCTCTGCAACGTGCTGGAGCAGGAATGCTGGACATATGGATGGAGGTAGGAGGGGTGCAAAGAATAATTCCCAGCACCTTCAGCATACCTTGTCCCACAGTCTTTACCATAGGATGAAGCCTCTTCAGGATAAATCCTCCTCTTCCAGCAAGAAGGAGGAATGGAAGGAAGGAGAGGGAGAAAGAGAGCTAAAGAAGGAGTTTATTTCCCATTTTCAACCCCTCAAACCTAACTGACCATGTCTAAATTGTTTAATAGTATCACGGTAGTGGTAGGTGTTGTGGTTGCTTCCTGTTTGTAGAAGATCCGTATGGCATGCCCACCATTACTGCTTGTCCTGTTTCATGGTGAGAGATGATGTTCAGATGACGTGTCCTTAACGCAAGCTGAAGCCCTTGTTAGAAGTGCCCAGGGAGACAATCCTAAATTTCCCCAACTCAGAGATCCTCAAACCCCAAGTGTGAAGAGGTCATCGAACTCCAACCTCCTGTATCTTTCCCCAAACACTCCTCAGCTTAGTGGAACACTACCCCCAACTTCCCCTGTGCCCAAAGCCCATTCAAACACTAGTATTCTTCTCCTTATCAACCCAAATTAGGGCATCCTTTCTCCTAAGTGTGATCCTCCAAACTGCCTTGGATCTGCACCAAGCTGTTCCACTTAGTGCCTCTGTGTTGCTGCCATTGCATTTCTTGCCCCTCCCCCTGCGTTCTGTTAACATTCTGTCATTAGATACCACATAGGACCAGGCCCACCTCTTGTCTTGTTCTCCCTGTAGCAAAACAATGCAGAAAGAAGGGGGAAAAAAGAGAGAGAAAGTGAGAGAAAACAAAACAAAAAGCCCCAGTTCCCACTCTGGCAGAGATTTTAAAACACAGAGTGCAATTATGAAAAGGTTACCCAGATGGGACCCAGAGGGCGGGTGAGGGGAAGGAGAGCTGTCATCCAAGGGGAAAAAAATCAGATGTATGGTAGCCCTATTCCTATAATACGATTCCTATTCCATGTGCAAATGTACAATGCAACGATAGTTCTCTTAGCCACCCTGGGCTGGGTTAATTGGATGTAAGGAATTTTTTTTAAAATAACCCATTCATTTGATAAAAATCCAGCCCCAGTGATCACACCAAGTACAAGTATTTCACTAAAAGGCTTGTTCCTTAGTGTCTGAGGTTCCTTCCTACTTTTAACTCTCTACCCCCAACACAGAAAAACCAACCCTATTGAGAATATGGTTACAATGTAAAAGAATAGGCAAGTGTTTTTAGCTTCCTTTTTTTTTTTTTTTTTTTTTTGTATTTAAACAGAGCTGATATTTTATTTTTTCCCTGAAATAGCTCCTGAAAAATTCACTCTAGGAAATAAACCAGACAGAAAATTATGATGTGAAGGGTGAGTAACTGGAAGGCTGCAATCAACTGAATGGAAATGGGCTTTATAATGGGTCCCAGCACAAGCACAGGGTGTTACCACAAACTCCACCTGTATTATGTGGCCACGCGTAATACGTAACCATTTTACTACTGCAACACTTGAGGCTGACCATTGCTGACTATACCTGTGGAAAGACACTTGAAGGGTTATTCTGTATGTGGAGAACAGTAATATATTATTATTTGTTAAAAAAACACTCTTATCCCAAAAACTCTGCAAACAACTAACTTCCTGTCCTTACTGTAACACAGCTGACACCTAAGGTACTAGAGATGCCAGACTGACTTGCAGTTACCTTTTCACCTCTCCTCTGAGGCTAATCAAGCTCCTGTTGCAGGTTACAGCAACCACAGGACTACTCTAAATTATAGTGGCTGGCACAACCCAGCACTCAAAATAGTTTGCTCCAGCTGCATGTCTGCTGTGTGCTACCAGGGGTTCTTATGGCAAGGGAATCCCAAAATAGGCTCAGAGATAGGCCTGGGTAACAGCTTCTTTATGCATTTTTCTACTGCTAGATGGGCACAAGCTGGGGAAGGGGGAGGAAACTAAACTCGGCTAAACAGTTACCAAATTCAGTAATTGCCAGTTTTGCACGTTTAACTAAGAACAAATTAGTATGATACAACCAAAGTGTATTTAAATATTTCATCAAGGCATACCAGTAAACAGTATAAAGTAAGAAAAACATTGATAACATAAGGTTAAATTCCACTTTCTCACAGTACTAGAACGTTCAAGATGTCGTGATAGGGAGGTTGGGCGGTGGATCTAGAGCTGATTGCGTGCAGTTTTCTGACTTAGCCTGAATATTTTATTTAGAAAATATCACGAACCACTGTTAACAAAAATAGTCACATGCCTTTTTCTACTCTATCAAAACGCTGTTCTAATACAACGCACTTCAGCGCAAAAGCACATTTCCCTGGCTTCGGATACCCCTTCCCAGGCGTAGTTTTCCCATGTTGTCAGATAGGACCCGAGTCCCAGCCGCAGCTGGCTCTGAGTGGCAGATGTCCCCAGCGTGGTTATGTATTGTCTTGGCATCGTTCGCGCTCCCCCCTCCCTCCGCTGCTAAAACTACATGCCGTAGTAGATTGCTTTGTACTACACGCTACGGAGGACAACCCTCAGCTGGTGCCAAGCTTCTATAGTAACTTACTCTGGAAACGTTACAGTCCTAAAACTGACCTGGAGAGGGAGAAAAATAAAAAAGGCGAAGCACTATTCCATAGATAACTAGAATGCAGCTATTTAGGCAAGACCGGAGAGGCAGGAAAACTGCAGTCAGGAGCCTGTGTGTTTGACTTGGGTGCATTAACGCCCCCAACTCTTTTCCCTGCCTCTCACGCTTCCCACAAAGTCTGCATTTTATTTATTGATTGGATGCACTTTAGAGATCGGAGGGCTCTTCCCCTCACCCCCATCCAACCCCCCGCTCCCGAAGGAGGAGGAGTAAGAGGGGGAGGAGGCAAAGTGGGTGCATTACGAGCTGATTGTGCTCTTGCCCCGACCTCCAACAGCCTGATCTGCCTTTGAAGTTTTCCACCCCTCGACTTGAAGTGAGATCGATTACAGAAGAACAACAGGGACAAAGAATCTGCTGCTTTACGTGCAGCCACTTTCCCACGATCGGGGCAGCCAGCTCGACAGCAGCGAGAGATCACCACTTTCCCTATGCTCCTCCTTGCCACCATTCAGAAAACACGCAGCCCCCGCCCCAAGCCCTCCGCTTCGCCTAGGAAAGCCGGGGAGGGGGGTGGGGGGAGTGGGAGGGGGGGGCAAGGTTACAAAAATGAATCATGTTGTTTAAGAACAGAGGGACTAAGGGGCGACTTGCACGGTGTCGGTTTTTAAAAGAAAACGAAAAAAAAAAAAAAAATCTGTGCCGAGTAGGGGCGGGTGGGGGGAGGCATTTAAAGAGCAGATAAATTAAAAAAACGGGGGTGGTTGGCAAGGTTTAGTGCAGAGGCAGAGCAAGCGCCTCCTGCCCGGGTCGCGGCTCAGCTCGGGGCTCCCCGCACACCGGCGGGCTCAGCGCCCGGCAGCCCGTACGGCGGAGGGCGTCTGCGCTCCCCGGGGACGGAGCAGCAGCCAGAGCCGCCCCGGCAGCGGGACAAGCCCCTTACCGCTGTGTCTGGTAATGTCCCCGTGTGTGTGTGTGTGTGTCACTACCGCTAATGTCCCCGTGTGTGTGTCACTACCGCTGGGACAGTCTGTGAACCGGGAGGGGAAGCAGGGCGGGGGCGCCGGGGGAGTTAAAAGGGCAAAACAAAGACGGTAAATGCCTTACCGAGGCGAGCGGGGCTGGAGGTCCCAGACCTTGCCTCTGCCCGTCGGGGCGAAAGCCTCCCGGCCACCGAGACCCGCCGCCTCGCCCACCCCGGCCAGCCTCGGGGGAGCACCTCCCCCCCCACGGCTAAGGGAGAGAGCAGGACCTGCCGACCCAGCCCCCGGGGCTTGGGGGGTGGGGGGCACAGACGGCCGCCGGTGCCGCGGGGAGGGGGACGGGCACCTCCTCCCTCCCCGGCCCGCGTTGGGCGGGGAGAGCTGCTGCTGAAACTCGGTTTGAACCCATCGCACGACGGCTGGCTTTTTCCAAGAACAAGAAAAAGCGGTTAATGTGTCACCGGGCATGCAGTCCATTCATAAAATTAAAAAAAAAAAAAAAAAAAAAAAAAAAGGCAGCCCGGCGCAGGGACCCCCAAAGAAGGCGGCTGCGGAGGGGGATTTCCTCCCCCTCCCCGCCCGGCCGGGCTCCTCCCTCCCAGACTGCGCGGCGTCGGGGCGGCGAGCGAAGGGGACGAGGACAATCAATAGCCATGGTCACAAATTACTGCAGGAAGTGTTAGCTGCGCACCAGCTCCTAAACAAGATCGATTGCCTTCCACCGCCGCAGAGGGCTCCCCGGCCCCCCCGCCTCCCTTCCCCGCCGGGCGGGGGGGATTCCGCCCCGCTCAGGGGACGGGACGGGGGCGGCGGGACTGGGCGGCCGCGGTGTCACACACAAACCCGCCCGGGGGAAGGACCGGGCCCGCGCCCAGGTGACGAGAGAGAGGCCGCCCCGCCGCCCCTGGGGCGCGGGGCTGGGTCGGAAGCCCGGGGACGGTGACTAAGGCCCCGTCCGCCCCGCGGTTTGTTCCGCGGGGGCGGGCCGCCGCGCACCCCCGGGCCGCACCCGCGGTGCCGCCGCTGACTGACACAGGAAGCACTGACTCAGCTTCCCCCACCGCCCCGGAGGCTGCCCCCGGCCCGGCGCCCTCCGCCCCGGCTGGGCGGAGAAGCGGCGGGCGGCCCCGGCCATGCGGGGCGCGGCGGTGCCGGGCTCCCCCGCCGCCCCGCTCCCGGCGCTAAAGCGCATCTTGACCCGGGGGGGCCGGCGGCAGGAACGCGGCAGCGGCCGAGGTGTGCCGTGAAAGGAGCCAGGATGGGGGACGGGGAAACACATAAAGACTGCAGGAGCAGTGTCGGTGCCGTGGGCGGGCAGCGGTTTCTACGAATGCTCCAGTCGCTGCTTTCAGCCTGTTTTAGCAAGCAACCGATCCCGCAGGAAACCGGCTTCCTTCGCCCTCCCTGCTGCCCCCCGAGCACTTGAGGAAAAAGCTGCAATTTTAAAAGAAACTCTATTTCTATCCCTTCTGGTTGTAAAAATACTCTCGTTGCATGGTGGGAAATTCTCTGCTGGCTCTTAGGGTTTGGGGTTTTTGCTGACCGGTTCAACATTTGACAAGCTAAGGCAGGTTTAATTTGACATTGTCTCTTAGGCATTACTAAACCCAGTAGTTTCGTGCTGATAATTACATTAGCATGGTAAATAAGAGTCTATCTTTAAACGTGCACATTTATATAAGCATAATTATACCTCCATCGTTACATGCGTACACTCGTACATCTGTGTGTATGTCACAGCAGGTAAGCAAGTCACACGCACAATTCATTCTGTTATGTTGGTTTAGATAAAGATTCATTCTCTCTACGGTGGTTTAATTGCGAGTAAGGTATAACATACAATGTGTTATATACATATACTGCTAAAGATAGAAGTACCACAATTTAAAGTAATCAAGTTGAAAAGTCAAGCATACGGTCTGGAAAATACCTAAGTTAAGGGGGCCAGCTTAATCAAAATGCACCTCCCACCTGGGTGTTGGTCTGTTAATTAAACACTAACATGCTGTTTTTTCTACTGTACCTCTTTTAATGCACAAGTTTTTCTGTCCTTAAGCCTGCAACTTCATGTACTGATAACTACATACTATTCAAACCTCACATTGTGTGCAGAATATCCTCATCACATTTTTCTGTTAATCTTTCATCACGATATCTTATTGTTAGGTGCACATACACAACATCCTTGGGGAGTGAGATTTCTGATTGATACTGAACCATCCCAAGACCCAAAGTGGAACTACTTCACCTCAGTGCTCAAAAACTGACATACCTCTCCCTCAGTGAGGTTCCTCATCCTCTCCAAAAGGAAGATTCAGAGCTTGTTCTCAGTGCCCTTGCCCCTCAGATACGTGAGATGGACACCACCATAGCTCGGGGACTACTGTTAAATTACTACCAGCTCAAGTGTTGCTAGTTATAATATCACAGCAGCACATTGCTCAGCACAGATTAACCACCCAAGGCAGGGCCTTAGCCAGCCTGAAGGCAGTTTTACAGCCCATGCTGAGCTGGCTTGCTGCTGTGTGCCTCCCTGCCAGAAGAACTCGCACTACCTCACTTAAGGTAGCTCAGACACCACAAGAGCTGTGCTTATGATATAAACCTATGTTTTGCCTTCACTCTCAATCCCTTTCACACAGCATTCCTCTCCTTTGTGGCCAATACAGCTGTTTCACTCGACCAACTTTCGTATCGCTTCCTCTTCGCCTATTCTGCAGCTGGTTTTTTTTTTTCAAAATAACACACAAAAGAGATAACAAACCCATATTATCTCATTTAAACAGCAATGGGGTAATTTTAAATCTACAAAGAAAGCTTGGACCAAACAATACAAACACACCTATTACCTGTTTTGCATCATTAGACTGATATCCCTGGCCTCTGTCTTTAGTTTCCACACACAGAGATAAATATACACATGGTAATACATACAGTAGTCAGGAAAAATAAAGCTGATACAGCCTATGTTAAAAAAATGTTATACTAAAGGCATTCAGTATACAGAACATGACTACTAGTCTTGAACTTGCTGTCACCACAGCACCATTAGTCTACATCCTTAATGTATGTCCCTTAACATACATCTGTACTCAATGTACCTTGTAATTACCTCATTATGGTTAACTACTGCTGACCCCTGTGTGGAACATGTTAACATACAGAGCAACAGTGAAATAGCTAAGGAAAAGCAAGGGGAGATTTTTCAGAACTTAAACTCCATTTACATGGTCTGTGCCATTATCGTAGACTTTCCTTCCCTATTTAATTCGTTGCCATTCCAACAATATTTCTTTAATCAGTAAAACAAAGAAACAGCTATAACATGACAGATGAAGCAAGTCAGAAGACCTTATCATAATACAAGCACCCGGTGGTGATCAGGCCTGGTACCTACAGCTCAAAATCAAGTCCCTGGGATAATATGGCAGAACTGTGTTTACTTGCTTAAACTGAGTTCTTCACAGGACTGTTATAAGAAATAATTAGCAAACCGTGCTTTACCACAGAGAAACCATTTGCTGCTTCTCTCCCACTTCCACAGGAGAAGTGCCCCAAATGCACAGCAGCACTGCCCCAAATCCCAGGGGAGTGCTGCTGTGCACAGTCCCGCAACCTTGGGGAAGGATAACCCAATTTTGCCCCAGTTTCTGTATCCTGTAGCCATGGTTCCAAATCCTGCCTTTACCCATGGCATTGACAGGGAGAGCTGGAAGCTCAGGCACTCTTACAGTGGACTACAATTATTCACACTACAGCCCCAGGAACCCCTCTAGCCTCTACAGAAAAACCTAATTACGCACCCCTACCTTCTATAACGATGGGTTAATTTTCATGTGCAAAAATCCCTTCATCCCTATAGCCTCCAGAATTAATTATCCACCTCTCCTTCCTCAAAACACAATTTAGCCTCGCTGCATTCATTAACTGAGCAGCTATCTTAGTGATCACCGTTTCTTTAGCTCTTCTTATCTTGTGCCTCAGATTATTGCACTCCCTCTCCTGTCAAGTGGAGAGCAGAATAGGGCAGCTGGAAAGCAAAGCCCTGGGCACCTGGTCCTTTAAAGAGATGCAGCTGGAGCACCTCTGGGTGACTTTTTCCCCAGAAGGCAGGTGGGAAAAAGGAATAACCAGCCAGGGGAACTCATCCTACAGATCCAGTTTATCCTTCCAAAACCTTAAGAGGCCCTGAAATCCAACAGCCTACGAGGAAAACCATTAGCGCTGGCAACTCTGCTAACCGTTCTCAGTTGCTCGGCTTTCACTCTCTTGGCTCTTGTAATGTCATTGTTTCCCCTTGCTCCCTGGTTGCCAGGGAGATTTCCAAGCCAGACAACACCTGAATTTCTAATGCTAAAAGAAAAATATCATTTGGGGGTTTCTTTACGCATCATAAAGAAGCGCCGAAGGCCACACGCCACTCAGACAAGCTGCAGTGTTGGCAGCTGGTGAGCCCAGGCAATTCTGGCTCTAATTAGCAGCAGCCTGCCCATGGGGAACCTTCCCTGACTGCTCGCTAGCTCCTGCCCCACTGCACCACCAGTGCCTGGGGAAAGGGAGAAACCAAGGAACATTCCAACCCCTGCTCTTGCAGAGACAGATCTCTTTCCTTCTCCTGCTTTCACTCCCATGAAGAACAGTTCTCTCTCCAGCTTCCCTTTACTTCACTTCCACAAAATGGTACCAGCCCAGTTTTGATCCCAGTAATGCCCTAGAAAAACAAGGGTAAAAGGTCTGTAGGTATAACACACATTTGGCTGTTTTCGAAGATGTGGCAACTAAACCTATTTTAGGAGCTGGGAGCCAGGGCAGCCACCTTTCCAGTTCTGTGCTCCCTTCCCAACAGTTTCTGGGAGCAGGGGCCCCAGACAGAGCCTCCTGGTGAAGGGAGTCATTGCAGGCTCAGCTGGAGGAAGGGGAAGGTGTGGGCTAGACTGGCATCAATCACTGGGAATTTCCGCATTAAGCAAAAGCTGTGAGTTCTCAACAGTATCAGCTAGCACATGATTTCTGTGCTGGGTTTCTTTTTTACAAGAGCTTTTCCAGAGGAGGTCACCATGACTTTGCTCACTATAAATTTGTGGAGGGTGGTAGGGCCGTAATTGTCATGCATGCACCCTGCAGAAGGGGAGGAGGTGTTAAAACAGAATGGTAGGCTAAATGACCCTGCTTAAAAATCATCCATCTCACAACTTTCTTGGAGTCTGACTCCTGATGTTTTCATTTGGGGGGGAGGAGTTAACAGCTCTGAGCATGGGGTTTGAAATAAACAGTTCGATATCTCCAGCAGCGGTTCCCAAACTAAAAGTCATGACTAGAAGTGGGGTCACAGAAGTTACAAGTGGGGTCACGAGCTTGACAGAAATGAAATTGTTTACAGCAGCATCTGGGGTTGTGAGCCCATCAGAAGCGAAACTAATGTTTAGTATTTGCCCATCTCCAGTACTTGGGTGTTGTTTTTTTTCTGAAGCTCCAGCTCCTGGAGCCCAGTGATCTATTTATATGGAGAGATCAGGGAGCACAAGATCCCTTTCTCTGTTGGGGGGAAAAAATCATGAAAAGGTGAGAGAAATGTGTCCTATTGGCTTAAAAGGAGTCACCCAGGGTGGAAAGGTTGTGCTGGTTTTGTTTAATTTTTAATGAATTGATGTTTCTTAAGGTATTCAGTACTGATGACCAGTGCTAAATGGAAGGGTGTTCTCACTTACATGAACGTCGGAAAGCTCCTCCCAGGGCAGATATCACCTTACACTTGGTAATCTGCACAATTTTGGCACCTCTAATACATTACTCTGTCCACTTTCAAGATTAAAGCTCCAATGTTCTAGGGTGACAATGCATCTAGTTTTGTTATGGTCAATCATTCACTTCAGAGACAAAAAACTTGAGTGCAGCAGCTTCAAAGGTGATATATAAAGATATATATATTTATATATATAAAAATATATTTATTGCAGTACATTTCTAAATCACAATGAAAATCAAATTAATTTATCTTTGGGTTTTTTCTGCTGCAAAGGCAAGGAGAGTCATATCTGTACCTAAAGAAAGGTGATGTTTGGAAGAAAGAAGTTAGAGAATTAGTGACACTGGAACTCGTCTCATCTTATGCCATTAATCTCTTGATCAAACTGAACCTCTTTGGCCTTTGGTTTCCTCATGTGTCAAATGGGAATAATTTATGCCTTACCTGACATCAATTCTGAAATAGTTAATGTTTGTAAATGCTTTCAAAATCCCACGTGGGAAGTAAAATATCAAAAGAGTGCAAAGTATAGATGCACAAAGCAACTGTGTTACTCTACTACTAACCATTTTTTGTTAGAATTTTTACTAATAAAATACTATCTTTGCATCAAATTACTGGGTTTGGGTAGCAGGTTTTTTACAACTCTTCCCAGTTTTCAAGGGTTACTGTATGTCTGATTTTGCCCCAGAGTAAATGCCTATGGGTGAATGATGAAATCTTTGAAAGCAGAACTTTTTAATGGAAACCGTGAGACAGTGTGAGCTGTGATAGCATCTCCATATATGTAACATTTTGTGATGTGTGTGCGTGTGGGTATTTCCTTAGTGTCCAGAATGACTAGCTATTATGCCCAAAATAGCCTTTGTGCTTTACTCATTTTTTTTTCTCTTGACAGTCACACTGAGTCTTTGCAGTCAAAATTTCCTAGCCAGTCATGCCATCAAGAACAGATCAACTGTGTTCACACTGCCAAAGACAGCTTGTACCACCTAAAAGGCTCTTCAGCTTAGCTACTTCTCACAACTTCCTAAGGGCGGCTTCATAAAGGAGGCTTTAGGTGGATGTTTTGGCCATTACTGAGCCCCTACTTTTCAGTAATCTGACCTGCCCTTCTCTGGAAAGCTGACCGGGGAGGAGGTTATCTGATTACTTAGGGGTGAAGGGGGAGATCTCCAGAAGCTGAGATTTCTCACCACCCGTCGTTACTTTCCCAGGTGGGCTGTGCAGACCTTGCTCTCCATCAAAACGAGCAACCTACCAAACCCCAAAGCGACAACTCCTGCTTCACCATGATTCTCCACCGAAAAGTGACGCTTTGCCCCCTTTTGTTTCAGCCGCTGGGGCTTGCTTCCCCCATCTGTAAGGCTGGGAAGGCTGTTAGTGAAGCTTCGGCAGAGACACGGGGCATGGCTCCAGCCTCTTGAAAGCTGTTGATTTCCTTCGGGGAGCCGGGGAGGAAACCGGCGTGTGCCCTGTGAGCGCCCCGGGGAGAGCCGGGAGCCGGGCGGGCAGCGCCGTGTGCCCACCCGCGTCGAGGAGGTGTCTCCAGGCAGAACGAAGCGGGACCAGAGCTGCTGACAAAACCAACTTTGTCTCCCTGTGCCTTTCTTTTGGTGATAGTAGATGTGTAGGAATGAGCCAGCTGGCCAGCAAAAGGCCGGCGCTGCTCGGCTTTACCAGAGGGAGTTCGCACCCCAATCAATACAGCCCCCTGCACACGAAAAGAGCGGCTTGCTAATTATTAGACTTTCCACAAACATTATTTATTTGCCTTGAAACAAAACACATTCCACTCACAATCCCAAACGGCGTAGGGTGTTTTTTTCTTTTTAAAGAAAATACTAACAATAAAACCCGAAACGGGCATTATTCCTATTTGGAAGCGAGTGGTTCTAGAAGTCACCTTTCAAACAAAGGAAACACTGACTTGTTATACAGAATTAACTGGAAAAAGTTACTGATAGTCCAGGCGGCCTTTCAGGGCTGGGGGTGGGGGGATGTTTAAATATAGCAATAGCCATAACTATCATGACTTCTAAAATTAAAAAGAAAAACGAGCACAAACAAAAATTTACAGTGTCAGTGAAATTAATTCACTGGAAAGTGAGGATAATCCATGCTCATAAAAAGCAGAAAATAACTTCACGCAGTTGACAGTTTTATTATAGGAACATAGGAAAATGGTGACAGAAAATGATATTTTGATGCCGATTGTTTTATTTGTGCCTCTTTCTCCATGTTTTCTTTTCACAGGTCTGAGCTTTTAATACACCCTGACTGTCAAGTAATAAGCAAATGGAATGGTGTGAATTAATTATCTCTTTCATTTAAATGTACATTTTAATTAAGTTTATTGGTGAGAGAATTGACATCTTGAAAAGTTCTTTACATTTAAGAGATGTTAAAATAACAAAATCACTGAAGCTTAAAGAACATCAAGTAGGAATGGCATTTGTTTTCCTTAACTGACTGGGAGACGTGAAAGACTTATCCCGTTGACTTTTAAAAGACTGAAAAAATAAAAGAAATTAAAATAATGAGATAATTCAATTAATTTAAAATATAATTTTGTTAAAGGCTGAGGTTGTAATTAAAAACAAAAAAACAAAGCAGTAGCTTTAATTAAAAGTGTATTCCCCAGGGGGAATTACAGTTTTCTATAGCTGAAAGAAAACTTTTAGAGTAGAGTTAATGGAAGGCATGGTTTATTATTTTTGAGGGTGGAAGGAGGCTTGGTCACTGATTTTTATTTTATTTTTATTTAGTTTTAAATAGAACGCTGTAAATATTTTTCACACCTATAGCTAAATTGGTAACATGGAGGTATTTGCTGGCTTTACAAAAGATCAAAAAGATTGACTTTTCCTCTGGCACAGTTTCATCGTTAGTAAAAACAAACCAAAACAACAACAACGACAAAAGGCTGTTATTTCACCAGCTTGGGGTTGGTAAGTGCCTGTTGTGTATCACAGCAGAGGGAGGGAAAAGGTCAAAGTTTACATTGAGCTGCTGGTTTTGCTGGGTCTCTGCTTGAATTCTGCACTCAGGGCTTGATCCGTCCTTTCCTTGCATCCCCCTTGCGAGGAGAGGAGAGGAGAGGAGAGGAGAGGAGAGGAGAGGAGAGGAGAGGAGAGGAGAGGAGAGGAGAGGAGAGGAGAGGAGAGGAGAGGATCAGGTCCTCTCCTGCAGAGGGTGAGCAGCACTCCTTGCCACGGTGGGAATTTGCCAGCAGAGAAAATGTAGTGCTGGGGAATGGGGTGGGTGGAGATAGTTCACAGGGGAAACAAATTGGAGGGAAGTAAGTTCTTGCAAATTAAAAGTTGAGTGTCATAAACAATAATTAATAAAACGCACTTTCTCCAGTTGTAGATTAAAAAAAAATCCACTGATGCAGTGGACAGCAGAAGAGCTATGGAAATAAGGATTAAACCTGCGAAAGGAGAGGAAGAAAAAGAAAGAGGGGAATATAACAAAGCCTCCAGAGGTTCTGTCTTTTCAGAGGAGAGGAAAAGGCAGTGGCAGACACGAGTGCACCATCTTTCCTCCATGTGCTTTGTGTTTCACTCCCTGGGTCTGGGTTTCCTGAGTTTCTCATTTTGAGCCATTGAAGGCCAAGGGGAGTGGGGGTGTGTGGGGAGGGTGAGGCAGCAGGATTGCTGCTGCAGGCTACCCAGCCAGTACCAGGTCTGGGCTGCGGTGACATCCTCAGGGCTGACATCTGTGGAGATGTGCAGGTTCCCAGCCACGTAGCCAAAAGGTAAATTAAATCAGCTCCTCCTTCGGAGAGCCTGACACAGACCTACTGCATGCCTGCTGGACCAGACTTTTCCCAAAAACCATTTGCAGCCACAGCAGAGGAAGGGGAAGTCATAAAAACTCTCGTGGGCTTGAGGCAGAAGAGTACCATATTCTGGTCCCCATCTCTAAAAGCATTTACCTATTTTCACTGACAGATGGATAATATATAGACAGAGTTGACCGCAGTTGGTAACCACAGTAAGGAGGCCAAAGTCGCCCTGGTGACTCCTGATCTCGACTAGGCTGGAGGTTGGGTGGCAGGAGGTGAGTGTAAGGAAGGGACTGAACCTAACTCTCCCAGCCTGGGTACACGATCTAACCTCCACTACGTTAACCATAACAGGGCAGCATATTGGCACCATGGCTTCTGGAGAGAAGCTGATGCCTCCAGGTGAAGGAAAGCCGTCCTTCTGTTTCTGGGGCGTTATGAATCCTCTGGCAGGTCCCTGCTGGGTTGATAGGCTGCACAGGGTCCCCGGGGAGGCACCTGCATCCTTGGAGTGGAGGCAGCAGCAAGCACCGTAGTTGGGATGTGTATTGTGTTACACTCTGGAATCAGGGGCTCTAAAAACCAAATACTGCATTGTGCAACTCTCAGCTGCCTTTTTTTTTTTTTTTTTTTTTGTTCTGGAGACACGTATGCAATTTTGAAAAGGCCTTTGAAGTGGGCTCACTTCTGTTTTAATCAGCATATTTTTAAACAAACCTTTGTACTTTGTATCCATGGTGAAAAATGATTAAAATCATGCTAGTTAGTTGTGGTTGCACATGGGATTGACCACGATTACCTAAACTGAACATGACCTAGGGCTGCTAGAAGTTGCCCCTGCAACTAAAGCTTTAGCTTCTTATTTTAATTAGCTGCTGTTTATCTTGCTGATAATGATGACTTTGTATCAGCAGAAAGAGTGCAACTCTTGTTCCTATTTTTGTAAGACAAACGCCTGCTTCAGCTGAGCTACAGGTCAGCAAAGTAGCTCATTTGCAACCCCCTTGATGGCACAGAAAATTTCTTCTGTGTCTGGCATTGTTCAAGCACAAAAATTAAACTGTTTGACTTAGTAAACGGTGTGGGGGAGGCTTTTAGTCATTTATATTTGTGGTAAGGTGCAGTTGGAGACTCAGTGCCTTGGATGTAGGGTGTAGTCAAGCAGAGGCTAAGGACCAGGTTCTTCCCTCCTCCTCCTGAGCTTTGCAGGTCTTGAACTACTGCCTGCCTAGGATCAGAACCTAAGGCCTGTTTTCATGTCCTTGAAACCAATCCTGCCAATGTAGACATCTTTAGACAGCATTGCAAGTGTTATTATGTGATTACATTAGTTAAAACAGGTTTTCATGACTTGTCGGGTAGCTGTTGTGCACGGGTAAGCAATGGACTTGTACCTGTCACCTTTAACATCGTCACGTGTTAGGATTTGGATTTGTAGTGGCTCAAATGGCTCCTCTTTTAGGAAAAGCAATGGCAGCTGTAATGTTTTTAGCTTGAGGGGACCCCCAAATAAAATTTTGTTACAGATTAGCTTGTGCACAAGTATAAAGCAATGGAGGGCAATGTCTAGTCACTCACATCAGCAGGACCCACTCTTCACAGGGGAAACCGAAAGACTGCACATTCGTTGCAGTCATTCCCTTCGTTAGAGATGGAAAGGGAGAAAGAAATGTGGGCTCCTGTAGGACTAGATTAGAAACCTGCAAAAACTGTACATTAGACAGCTATGAACCGGACTCTCATACTTCTTGCTTTTACGATTCTTCAATCCAGTGAGATTAATCTAGACCTGAGATTAAATCAAAAGGATCCACAAAGTTTCAGTACTGTGTCTAAGGAGTTAAGACCTCTTGCTTTTCCTCATTTTCAAATGCTTTGTACGGATATGTCACCATCCCCACCTTGGACAGGCAAGCAGCTGATGTGCAGGGGGAGGCTGTGTTGAACCTGAAATCACTCTGCAAAGCAGTGGCAGCACCTGAGAGTGGGATGTCAGCCTTCCTGAAGCCTGAGCTGGAGCACCTGAGTGTAGCTAATGAAATACCATCCAGCCCTCAGCTTCTGGCACCCATGGCTATGCTGAAGAATATTTACCCCACAGATTTGCCTGTATAACTGCACAACGGCCCCACGTCATCTGTCTTTATGGAGACTATCTTTTATTTTTAACTCCTTTGCAGTCTTCTTGTGTGACGTATGGCATATCGTTCAACCTTTTCCTGCTCCGTTTTCCTTATCTACCAAGTGGGGATAACACTCACCTCCAGAGACTGTAGGAGACTAAATTCATTAGGGATGGCAGGGTGTTCTGAGATGTGTGGGTGGCAAGTCCCGTGTAAGTCCAAAGCATATTTGAAATTGAAGAAATATTTTATTCCATCTCCAGCTGTTTGCTGTGGCTTCTCTGACTCATAAAAATTGTTGCCATAGAGGCTTTAAAAAGCTGCTGCTTGTGGCCCTTGCTTTTTTCACAGCTCTCCTTTCTTCATTGCATAGCTCACAGTTATGCCTTTTCCCTAAGCAGCTTTCCTCTAGCAAAACACAGCTTTCTCTTCCACTTCTCTACACATGAAGAAAGAGTGCCTTTCATTTGCTTGCATGTGGGTTTTCGGTGTTTTGTTTTTAGCTTTAATATAACAGTTTTAAATTGAATAGATGCCTTCCATTAAGCCCTTATTAATTCTTTTGTATTTTACTTCAATCCTGAAGTGGTTAAAAAAGACATTTCAAGTACGATAGAAGTGCAGAAGGATTCAACAGTTTCATTCACTTTCCTAAAAAATGATGACATTCATGCTGTTTTCCACAATGTTTGTTAGTAAAAAAAAAAACAAACAACCCCCAAACCAAAACACCTGAAAAATTATTCTTTTAAGATAAAATTAAAAAAAAATCACGAAGTTTATAGGGCATAAGCTTTCCTTTTATTTATGTAAATGTAGTTTCTAACAGAGCTCAATCTATTTGTAATTACTCAACACTACAGAATCTCTCCGTGGGCAGAAGATTAGATAATAAAGTGTCTACGACAAGTACCAATCTTTAAAACGGCCAGAGAAACAGCACCTAAGATATCAGTAAGAGCAAAAATTCTACTTGAAAGAATACACTGGTGTTTCTATTTACTAACTTATCAGCTTTGCTTAAATTAACTATGACTGAAGTATGCTCTACCCTTTTCCTCAATTAACTTTTCATTCATTCACAAATTCGTTGGGCCTCACCCTGGAATGAGACCCTTCATTCTTCAAAGAGCCGGGGTGACCTGCCACAGTTTCCAACTAATCAGAGAAACAAAAAAAGGCTGAGATTAAACCCCAAGGAAGCCAGGCTATCTTGGAATTCACATGCAAGAATAAACATTGTCACTTACAACAAGCAGATCTGCAGATATTTAACAAACCCCGGGGTGCTCTATACAGTGAAGATTTCCACATTTGATTGCTGTCTTCTCCACCACAGCTTTCTTAGGTCTTTATCTGATCAACAAAAGAAACTTTCAGCACACTAGTAAGGGTTTAGACAACCAGAGGGTTGTCTTTATCCATTGCAGTCACCTCTGGTATTATGATTCATAAAAATTGCAGTAAAATTGTACTTAAGACAACAATACGGAATGGGGAACCATAATCTGTGTGTGCAATGTGTCAATTTATGTGTGACTTTTATCTTTTGTAAAAAACCCCACATTTAAAATTTCTTGTGGTTAATGCTACCATTTCTGAACAAGACTTGTAATAACTTTGCATTAATTAGCCTTTTCCAGAAATTGTTGTTTCAGATGACTTTGGACTGGAAAAGCAGGGAAAGAGCACACTGGAAAGAGCAGGGTTTGTGTGCCGACTGAATGCTTGGAGCTCAATTGGTATCAGCATTACAAATACCGTTAGAAAATAAAAAAATGAGCTCTGGAGTCAGAAAGTTGCTAATATTTAAGAAAAGAATTCCTCTATCTGCTGGGCTGCTGGGCTGTCGCAGTGCTGTGGATTGTGGTTTTCATATTATGCAGCAGAATGTTCAGTTCAGTTTAGATGCTGCAGAGCTGTCTGGAAGGTGCCCATCAAAAACAGTCTGTCAAAGATCTCAAAAGAGTAAAATTATCAATGATTCTGAGTAAAGTAAACTTTCTAATACAGTGTTTTACATCGTATGCCTTTGAAACCTGTTCCTGGTGTGTTCTCCTTGGAGGGGCAAGGTAGGGATGGTAAATATTTTCTCATAACCACTGTGTTCATACAAAGAAGAAGATAAAGTAAGGAAGCAGGAAACTTGAAACAAAATGTGCTAACCACGCACGTATGTCATGAAGAATGAAAATAGGACAAAAGGAGTGGTCAGGCCCATGGGTTTTGTGCCAGAATCATCACAACACACCTAAACGGTGTGCATCTCCAGCCCTATAATGGTGAGACATTTCTCCCTGTTGCATTTGCTATATTCTAGAGAATCAATGGAAAATGAATTCTTCAGTAAACTGAAAGACAGAGATGGAGAACATGGACAAGTTTCCTTAGACAGAGAAGTTTGTGCCCCCAAACCTGTGCTGGGATGTGTAGATACAGATTAAGAGAAAAGTCCATAGTGTGAGGAAATATGGCTGAAACAGAGAGATGAGCTGTGGGATACGAAGAGTCTCCTTTGAGTCAGATGGCTGCTGGAAGTGGATTGAGCCCTCCCAGCAGCGTTGTATTCAGTGGGTTGCTGAAACTCTCCTGCAAGTCCTTCCGCTGGCAGAACTGGGGAGTGCTGCACAGATGGTGGGAAGTGTGAAGCAGCCAGAGATGGTGCATTCTTTGGTCAGCAAAATTGGGTCTGAAAGCGGATGTCTGCCTACCACCTTCACTGCACTGAGAAAATGAAAAATACAGCAACACTGAGACTGAGGCAGATTACTTACCTTCCATTTTAGCACAGCTTGAGTAGACACAATAAAATTTTAAATGTCAGTTTGACAGTGAGCTTTGTTCCTTAAAACTCAACACAAACAGGCTACGAAGGGAACATAAAAGAGCTTCTTGTACCCTCTTGCTCCCCAGAATGACAGTGTAGGCTCTTATCTTACATACGAGTCTAAGTCTGTTCCTGCTGATCTAATAGTCTATAGACTGCAGTGGTAGCAGTAAAAAGCGCCAGGGGAATAAATAAGGACTACTGTGCTGAGTAAGAGTTTGCACAGGCTGTGCGCTTCTTACAGTACATGTCTACATTTGGGATGAAGATTAGCAGGCTGGTTGCCTCAGTGCAAGCAGAAAACATGTTTCAGACTGCACATTTTCACGGCTGACTTGCAAACTGGTTTCAAGAGTGCACTAGCTCAGACGTATTAAAACCACTATTGTTTGAGCCCTTTATCCTTTCGTGTTTAAATTTTTATGAAAGACTTAAAACTTCTTTCCTTTGATTTCAGCTAACTTAGTTACTCTGTATTTCTCCATACAGGTTGCGGAAAACAGGATTTTATGAGTAAATCAAACTACGCATGAAGAGTCTGTTAACAAATACGTAGTGCCAAGTTCTTAGATACACAGGACCACTGCAGTAAAAACAAAGGGATTGTATGGGTGGGAATAGGAATAGATTTTGCAAGGAATGTGGATTCCCAGAGGAAGTGGTAACTTTCATAAACTCTTGAAAACCCATTTTCCATACCCGCCACTCTCACCACGTTCTTCTTATAAACTGGGCCGTTCAGTAAAACCTGTAGTTTTCTGGCCTGCTGTGCTGTGCTATTATGGCTGAACAAGTGGGGTGAAAACCAGGCATGTGAAATTTTCACAGTGCAGCACACACCAACACAAAGCCTTGCCTTGGTTTCAAATTTCTTTACCAATCCAAAACCCAGACAAGCTTCATTGAAAGGTTTGTTAAGGTTCACGAACCGCAGGATGAGTTTGGGGGTGTGCCAAAAAAAAGAAAGGTCTGGAAGAGTGAGCAGAAACTGGGAGCAATTCTACTTTGGGCTCTTCCACGGGCTGGCTGCGAGTCTCGGGCAGATCATCCTCCTTCTCTCCTGTCTCTCAAATGGCATGGCATGAGAAACACTGCTGAACTCCATGTGTTAGGAGCGTTGGGAGAATGAACAGCTGAGAAGCCCTTTAAACGAGTAGTTAGGACTAGAGTGGGCAATAGAGACTTCTCAATAGAGCCATAGCAGCAAAGTTGCAGCAAAGACCCAGCTGGAGAATCTTTTTCCTGGTTTCCAGAAGTCATCCTGAGGACAATGCATGATATTTTCCCAAAGACAACTTATTTTACATCTATTGGAAGTGTTCAAGGCCAGGCTGGATGAGGCTTTGAGCAACCTGGTCTAGTGCAGGGTGTCCCTGCCCATGGCAGGGGGGTTGGAACTATATAATTTTTGAGGTCCCTTCCAGCCCAAACCATGATTCTGTCATTCTATTGTACACTGTCTCATGGATTTTGCCAGGATACCTGTGGCTGCTATTCCACTTCGGCAAAGGAAATAATTGCAAAATGCAGTTTTCTGAGCAGGACACTGGGAGGACAGAGCTTTGGGCTCCCCAGGAAGAAGTAGGTGGGGGAGGCAGCTCTGCTCCCATGTTCACAGACAGGCCAGTGTGTGTACAGGCATGGGGGGAGGTTCCTATCAGTTGTACTACAGCTTCTCACAAATTACCATGAAGTCACAAACTGGAATTAGTCTGTTAGGAATGTTCTGAACCTGGGTTCAGTTTTATTAGGGTCATTTAATGTTTTAGAGATTGCTTTACCAAGGATGTAAGAAAAGATGCTGAGAAAGAAAAACAAAAGGCAAATATGAAAACCGCAGTTAATACTTTCACAAAAAAAAAAAAAACCCAAACAAAAAACAAACAGAAAAAAAAAACCAACAAAAAAACCCCCCCAAAATACTGATGTTTTCTTTCAGGTAGAATTATGTTGCTCTGGAGCATAGCTCTGCCATTTCATGAAAAACAGGGTGGCATAGAAAGTGACAGTCATCATGCCACTGACTTCAGAGAACACTGTTTTAAGGCTGAGCAAACATACTAATCTTTTTGCTAATCTATGCTGTAGTTTGGAGAAATGCAACTGTTTAAAGTCATGCAACTCTGTGTTAAAAGTATTCAGGTGTGTTACAAGTAATTATATATAATAAAGTATCCCCCATGGCTCCACATTTAATCAAACATCTTATTTTGCTGTTTAAATTCCATGTTTGCCTTTCAGAGGAGCGATGTGGGTTTTGACCATGTTATTAAAAGTGTTTAACATATCTTGTTGTTTTGTCTATAAGCTTCATTTAAATATTGCAAGTCTGCAAGGCCCTACCCACAAATTCCTCAATACCAGGGGGAAGAGAGCTTTTTCATGTCTGTAAAATAATTTTATTGGGTATTAAGATTACTTGCTGCAACCACATTCACTGTGGGGTGATGAAATCAGAGGCTTTGTGACAATCCCATAACATACGCAGTGGAGTGTCAAGATATTGGTTACACTGAGCAATTTTGGGCAAATTTCATTTTGCAGCAGCCACACTGAGTAGTGTCCAATACATTCAGAAAAGGATTTTCTGCTGTGTACGTCTAGACATATGGTCTAGAGAGGGTACTGAAATACTGGATACAATATTTGCAGACACGCAGTAGGAAACAGGGAGGTCTCTGTTATCTTTGCTTCATGTGGGATGAAGTGAGTCTGTTGCAAGTTAAGGTTTTTGAACTACAGTAGATATTGTTCTGATATAGGGCTATGTAACACAAAAAATTATATTTAAAAAAGGTGTCGAAATCAAGACTATCAGCTGCATATAGGGCCACAAAAATGATCAGAAGGATGGAACACCTCTCTTATGAAGAAAGGCTGAGAGAGTTGGGGTTGTTCGGCCTGGAGAAAAGAAGGCTCCAGGGAGACCTTACTGTGGCCTTTGAGTACTTAAAGAGGGCTTATAAGAAAGACGGGGACAAACTTTTTAGCAGGGCACATATGGTAAGACGAGAGGTAATGGTTTTAAACTAAAAGAGGTTAGACATAGATATAAAGAAGAAATTTTTTACGACGAGAGTGGTGAGACACAGGAACAGGTTGCCCAGAGAGGTGGTAGATGCCCCATGCCTGCAAACATTCAAGGCCAGGCTGGATGAGGCTCTGAGCAACCTGGTCTAGTGGAAGGTGTCCTTGCCCATGGCGGGGGGGTTGGACTGGATGACCTTTAAAGTCTCTTCCAACCCACACCATTCTGTGATTCTACATTGTTCCAAATGAGGGGTACCTCCCGTCTTTTGATAGGTTTGTGTCATTCTCAGCATTTCTGCGGGGACGAATTAACTCCAAAAGATGTGAGCAGAAGCCAGAAGGTATACATGAAAGGACTGATTTTCATAGGAACTAGACATGGCCTAGGCCAATGAATTCCTTCTGGCTGAGATAAGAAACATCAGAGGCCATGTGACAGTCATGTGAAGCTCATCTGTTGAACTTCTCCTCCTCACTAGAAGCTTCAGACACCATCTCGATGTTACTGGCTCACCTGCATGTGCACATGTGTGCACCTGAACACCACACCCCCTCCCCCCCATTTATCCTTCAGAAAAAAAAGAACATGAGACACCATTACCGTAATTTTCAGGTCTAAATACATGGACACAATAATCTTTAAGGCTATAATGTATATGCAGGACAGTTTCCAGAAAAGGAAGTTTGCTATGAGCAGATCCATCAGGCACTTTATAGCTTCATCCTGCAACTTTATAATTTCTTTGTTCTTATCACCACTAAATGCCTTGTAAAACGAATGAAATCTAAACATATCATTACTTCCAATATCTGTATGATACTGGTTAGGAATAAGTTACTGTTTATGTCACTTTACATTTCAGAATGGTTGATATATGCTGATTTAATATGACAACCTATGCAAAACGTGTCAGCTCAGATTAGGTACATCAAGTATATTGTTTTACAGATGATTTTTGGGAATACATTACATCATACTTCTTTATCACTTTCTGAAAACCCAAACGCATCTTGTCTCACAATAAATCCATTAGGAAGATGAGTATCGCAGATTTATCCCCTGTGTATCAATAAGGAAACTGAGACATGGGCCTAGATCTTTGCTGTTTTAATTCTCCTCTTGCAATCTAATCAAGTCCTACGTGTAGAACAATAAATGATATCCATTTATTGGCTGCACTGTTTTAAACAACATATTTAATGACTTATCTGATCTATTATTATGACAAATAGTCACTGCGTATTATGTGAAGGATGGGGCATCAGATTCCTCCCTTGTATCTCATATCCTGACATTGTAGCCTCATCTAGGAGTGTACTGGTTCTGGAGGGTGCTTGAGGTGTCTCCTGAGGTTCCCATGAAAAAGACATGCATGGAAGAATGTTATTAATAGCGGATTACTTATGAACTTCATACCTAAGCGACTGAGTGTGGTGTCTTTAAAAGCTGTAGAAATCTTCTAGGACTGTGACATAGCTGAGACGCCCTGAAGCCATAAACCCCCATCCTCTGTCTTCTGTCATGGGTTGTCCGGGTGTGATAATCACATTAAACACACGCTGAACCTCCTCACGGTGTCTGTCGCAAGGCCACCAGCATGTGCGTGCCTCCCTAAGCGAGCACCTGAGGAGGAGACCTGTGGAAAGGCGGGATTACACGGCCGCCACTGCTGATGACTGCTTTCCAAGTCAGCCCGTGGTCATTGACTGGCCAGGGCTGGAAAACTTCCAGCACGGTTGTTTAAACAACTTGACTGGGTGATAGATAGGGACTTCTTACAGCGCTGTTAGTGTCTTCGTAGCAGCGTGAAACAGGGCTCAATGAAAATACTTTTCAGGGTGTGGGTGTGTGTTGTTGTAGTATCTTATTTTAGCTGGAAGAAACATTAAAGTGTTTGAATCCGAATCCTTGGTGACCGAAACTCGCCGTCGCGGGGGGGGCTGAGCGGCTCGGCTCGCACCGCGGGTGCTGCGGAAGGCTCCCGTGGGAGGCTGGCCCCCGCGGCCGGCCCGGGAGGTGGGGGAGTAGCCTGCGGCCAGCGCCCACCTTCCCCGGGTCTTGTTTATGCCTCCATCAGCCTCCCGACCATTACCCGGGACCTCACACCGCAGCCCCCGGGGGGTGGAGGCTGAGTGCCTGGAGCGGCAGCCAGGGGTCACTTTGGGAAGAAGGGGCAGGCGGACCCCCCGGGCGGCTCCTCACCGGCCGCACAACCAGGAGCCGGCGGGGCCAGGGCGCTGGGGCGGGCTCCGCCCGGCACGGTACCTAACCCCGGGGCAGGATTTGGCTGGCGTGACCCCCCCCCGCCCCCGGCCCGGCCCATCCCGGCACCCCCGCGCTGCCTCCGCGCCGAAGCCGGGGCCCGGTCCCCCCCTAGCGGCCCGCCCGGCCGCCGCTGCCCGCCGCTGGGGGAGCCGACCGGGGGTACCGGAGGGCTCCGCGGGACATGGGCTGAGCATCTGCACGGCGAGAGGATGAGTTGGGTGTATGAAACGTGGCCTGGTAACACCCCCTTTGGACCCCCAAAAGCCGAAAAGGCTCTTGCTTCCTCTGCCGTCGCTGTGAGCCGAACGGGCGTTTCAGTGCTCGGTGGAGACACACCAGCACCCTGGAAGTAACGGGACGTTTTAGTGGAAACTGAAGAACTGCATTTTAAATCCCCACGTTTCCAATTCAGCCTCTCTCGCAGGTTTGAGCCTGCGGGTCCTGCACACGTAGGTCCAGATCGTGTCTCAGCAAGGCTGCAGTGGGGCAGAAACGACTGGAGGGAGCCCGTCTGTCGCGAGGGGTGGGAGTACGTATGCACCCGGAAAGGCCGACGTTAGGTTTGATCCTACAGATGTTTATACGTGCACAAATAAGGCGTGCTGCTGATACACGGATTTCCTCTATTTTCCCTGTATAAACAGAAAATAAATGCACACAAATACACAAAAAAGGGAGTACGGAGAGAACCCGCTATGCTAGGCGGCTGAGGTTCTTGCCATGTAACTCTAACACGAATGTTAAAAGGCAGCCATAACCTCCTCTTCACTTCAGTAAACACCACAGATCTAAACAAATACATGAACCAAGAAGGCTATAAAATACAAGATACAATTTTGGGGAAAAAACATTTGTGAAAGTTGTGAACAACTTTCAAGGTTTACAAGACCTGGAATGTCATAAAGTTGCCCCATTTCCTAATTGTTTTTATCTCTGTCACAAAAATACTGTCTTAAAGCTGTTCTACGAAGACTTATAACTTCTGACTTTTTTTTTTTTTTAACATGTAGACTCTAAAAATGTTTTCTGGAGAAGCCCACCGTGCTTTGTAAACAAGCAAGTATAGTAGCGGCAAACATACATGTATATCTGCCGGTAGAAGGAATGCTTCCCTCTCCATCAAATCTTTGCTGGAGGAGCTGAGTTCACTGTATCAAGAGATTTGTAGAATTTGTAGAATTCTGGATTAATCTTATCTGGAGAGTACACCCGGTCTCCCCCTTCTTTCTTTGTACTCACAACTGTTCTCTAAACTTCTTTGCCTCACAGCTGCAGCACTAATAATTTATCGACGCGGTCACCTCCCTCATACTGGTTGAGCTGAGTCTTCTTCAAAGCCAAAGGAGTGAGCTGTTGGACGGCACGCGATACGGGTGGCACGCTAGCAAGGGGGATGCAAGTGAGCCTCAACTTCTCTTTGGTCATGAGTTCATGAGCCTTGTAAAGCTGCTGGGCAGGGTAACCAGATAAAGCTGAGATTAAAAAAATAGCCTTCAAGATGAGGCCAGATCATCTTTGATCTGAGGCAAATTTGCACTGCTTTGTTACTCTAAGCTTGCACTAAAACAGACCTAGCTGGCAGCAGGAGAATGGGTGGAGGAGTCGCCTGAGCGGTGTTGGGAGGCAGAGGAATGTTGTTTCCTGCCATCTTGGTGCAAGTGTCATGATAAAAGGGATGGATCTGAAGGCATTTTGGTGTCTCCGTGATCCAGGTGTGGTACCAGCCCTTTGGAAATACCAAATATTACCACAAATGACAGCAGCATCTAAGCTGCTCCAATGTGTACCAGAAGACTGTTTAGCAGCTCATGGGTCAGCAGTTGGGGCAATAGAGAGGTGGTTGGTTTGTACTCTGGGCTTGTAAGTCAAAGCAAAGATTGTGGCCAAACTAGGTTATCAGACAAATATACAAACTGGATTCACTCACATCTGGAAGTAGCAGCCAGCCAAATATATTCAGTATCAAACATTTGGAATGGGATATTTTCCTCTGAGTCTCCATGACCCAGGCTCCTAGTGATAAAAGGAAATTCACTGTATATGAGCTAAAAGTTATTTCAGTGCCAAATTTCCCCCCCCACTGTTCCCCCTCCCCTTCTGCGCTCCTGCCTGGCTTCATGCGAAGGGCATTCAGTGCTGAGCCAAGCTTCCTTGTTCCCATTTCTTTTGCTGCTCACCCTAGTGTTTTCCTTTCCCTTCTCTTTGCATCTCTCACAAATGCTCAGTTTTGCTGTGTTTAGAAACACACTCCATCTCCCAGACACTGGTGAGAAGACCTCGACACCTTTCCATGTTGCTCTCCAGGCAGGCAAGACTAGAACAAGGGGAACAAGTGGCTGTGACATAAACATGATGTGTGGTCCCCTCTCAGACCCACCATGGTATCCACACATCAGCACAATGCTTGCAGCGATGGCAGAGGCCTTCAACCAGAACCGTGTCTTTCCAGAATCACAGCTAGAGATTAGGGCAGACACCTTAGGGATCTAAAGTGGCACCAGATGTCATAGGCTGGCAAGTTCCCAGCTTGTCTATTTATCCCTGTGCTGATGTAACTCGGGGTGCACTGCCTTCACAGAAGATTTGGGCCCCTGTTCACTTTGTTCTTTTTATTTTCCCAAATTAAACAAGACCCAAACTGAGTGCCAAATCAGCTGAGCCCATCATACATTTTCAACTGAAGCTGGTCAATCATGTAGAGTTTTCATTACAACCACAGTTTTTAATTAGACAATGACCATTCTTGAGAGCATTTTCACATTTTTCAATGGAAATTTAGAAATATCAACCATATCAGAAACTGTGTCCATTTCAAACCCAGTGCTTTTCTTTGAATGGAATTTATAAAACTTGAGGTTTCACTTTGAGCTGAAGAGTTGCCTTTTATCTTTTGGTGTTTCCAAACCAAAACATTGGTCAAAATTTGCCCTGTGTGTAAAATTGTCCCATATTATGATGTTTTGTTTTCTTTTTAAGAGAAAAAAATCTGTTCTAGAGCAGTGTGACTGCTCAAACCTGGTGGCTTAGCAGGGACCTCCTCACATCATGGTTCCCTGGTGATTTGCAAGCTGCTTTGAAGCAAGGTCTGCAGACAGCTTCCAGCAGTGTAGGTGGAGATAATTGCCCGAGTTCTGGCATGAGGGTATTCACACTCTGCTTGTTGTGCATCCAGCAGTGCCTCAGCAATACCTTATTGCCTTAGTGGCTGCTGTAAAAGCCTCGCCAGGGCCAGCACCTGCACCTCCTGGTAGGCCATAAAAGCAGGGCAGTAAGAGAAGAGAGTGCCATGTGGGAGGTGTTGGAAAGGTGCAGACTGAGATGTCTGACTGGGTGAACAGTGAGGGTGCAAGGTGGAGGATGCAAGGGTCTGGGTGCGTTTTTGGCCATGATTTGATGAGGCAGGGAAGAACAGTGTTGGATCCCAGACTGAATCTAGTGATGGAGTAGAGAAGAAGCCATGCCTCCTCAAGCCCATATAGGTGAGCTGCCACAGGACCAGGAATCTGGTCCTACTGCTACTGCCAGGAATGCCCTGTGGCTGCTGGTTTGTAGGTAAATTACATTTGGAAACACGTGTTTAGCAGTCCCTGAATCATTTTAACTCATCCTCTTAGTAGAAGAGAAACAAACTACACTGCGTTTCTCAAGGAGCAAAGATGATTTGTTCATCTGCTTGTACCTACCAAATAGCATGTGTTGGTAAAGACTACATATTTATGCCATGATTACTATTTCCTTAATAAACAATTTGTACCAGAGGGCTCAAATAGCTTTATAAACCTTGTCCCTGTATTAATGTGGACAAACTGAGATGCAGAACTGTTGAGGCATGACATTTCCCAAGAGGTCAAAAGGAGTCAGGCACCCAGCTTTGCCTGGTTTTCCCTGGGAGCTGTGCATCTCAGCCCCACTTGGAAATTCCAGCTAAGTGATTTGCCCCAGGGTCAGCCAGTGAGTCAGTACATGAAGTGGGAACAGAGCCAGGCTATCCTGACTCTCTGTTTCCTATCCTAACCACTGGACTACTCACAGGATATTTGGTCATGCAAATCTCATCATTGCACAATATCTTGTCAGCAATGTTTTGCCATGAAAAAACTGTCATCCCCAACAGCACATGGGATGCCTTGAAGATAGAAATAGTAAACCCAAGACGTTCTATATAGTCAGTACTACAGTTGACACATCCCACAGTCAGATCTTATTACAATCAAATATTTGTGGTGAAAGGAACAAGATGAAATGATGGAGTCCTGATAAAATGGCTATTAAAGACCAGATGTATGCACCTGGAAAATGAGACACACTGCATTAAGTATCAGGCCACAAGTATTCCATTTCCTATTTGGGGTCAGATCTAAAGTCAAATGACGTCACTTCTCATGCTGAGAAGACTCTTCTCAGTTTTAAAAATTCATGTAAAAAAATGAAATAATGCTAGTCAGGTATTCATATAGGTTCACCTAACCCAAAGAAAAATATGCTACATTTGTATATACTCAGTTAGCTAGTGAAATAAATGTCAATATATTAGTGCAGCCAGAAGGAGAGTTTGGCACTATAGATACAACTGTCCCTACTATACTGAAATTAGTGACTTATAGCCAGCTATCTGTTCATTTATATATGTACACTTTAAAAGTATTTTTTCACCTCTTGCCCACTCAAATATAGCACTGAAATGAGGAACTGTTACGGGTACCCCCAAAATACAGGTTCAGCTTTATAAAATATTTTGAATTTAAAATAAACAATATAAATAAAGTGTGTGATTTTCATTCTGTGGGAAAATAAGAACCCAGAGAATTAGTTAATAATACAATACAGTTCTCTTCTTGATCCAGCAGTAAATAAATACAACTGGAATTTAGAAAACATTTCCCTTGGTATTCTATACAAAGTTTGAACTTGCTGGAAGCTTTGCAGTGGGATGTCCATTAACTGAGTATATAATCTATCACCTTTTCATTACAGTGTCTTTAGCTGGAACACAAGACCAAGAAAAACACCACTTTGTCTTAAAAATAGCCACAGTCTCCCTCAGAAGCAGATTACACTGAGCTACAACAGACTCTCTAGATGGGGAAAATGTTCCTCATTTCCGTGTGCCCATGGCCTGTTAGCATTATTTACACCATGGGACTTCCTAGATACTCGGAGGAGTGGAGCTTATTCTGCTAAGTGCTGTGGGAACATGTAGTGAAAAAATAGTACCTGCCTGCAGATATAAGCTTTATGCTCACACAGCACTTCTCTGTGCTGTTTTGACAGTGCAAATCTGTTCCAGCTGCCATTTTCCAATACATGTGCAATGCCACAGTTAGCTCCAGGGTACATGAAAACCTATGATGTGTCATTTAATCATTATGTACCACCGAATATTGGAAAGTGGAGCAGTCAGCCAACCTTGCCTTTGCATCCAAGTGGGCAGAGGACAGTGTGTGATCATATCTTTGCATTCACTTGTGCCTACTGGGGTGTTTTAACAGCTTCATTACCAGGTGAGTTGAACCCGTGTCAAGATCTATCTTTCCATTCAGCATATTCTGTTCACAATGAACGGTAACTCCTCTTAGTGTAGCTGAAGCCCTGTGATAGAGGAGGGCAAGCAATCACTGAACATGCTGGGAAGGTGAGCAGCCAGCTCTGAGGAAAAAGTTTTAAGGCCAGCACTGAAGTCTCAGTGTTAATTTCTTTGTTACTAAAATTTAAACTCAGGAAATGAGCATATTTGGACACTAACGCGGATGCGAAAGGCTTCTGTGCAATTCACCATTTCCCAGTGAGCTCGCTTCTTTTCCAGGCTGCCAGCTCCGTTTTGAACACACACTGCTTCTCATCTCCTGCCTTCTTGCCTACCCGGGGGTTAAGTTCCAGCCAGCAGTGGCACAAACCTAAGCAAAATCAGGCCATTCGAAGGAAACGGTCAAGCATTCAGGTGCAAATATCCCTGAGCTGTGTGGCTGAGCATGGCCATACTGGCTTTCTGTGGCCACAGTGAGCTTTATATTCAGCCTTCGCTGCAGAACTTCCTTCTCATTCCCCTTGCATTTGGATTTGAATTGTCAAAACTATTTGAAAATAGAAGGCAATAACCTTGCTTCTACTGAGGAGAGCTGCCAGGGAGGTAGGCCAAGCTGGCAATGAGATCGCAGGTTAGACGTCTGTGGTCACAGACCAGAGAGTCTGCTGAGGGCTACACAGTGGCAAGAACTGATCATCAACCATCTCCAGAGATGAGGCTGAAGGCTGATGGGGCAGAAAAGAAACACTACCTGCCTGCTTCTGGAAGGATCCCCCAGTTTCCCACTGGAAGAGTGAGTTCAGGAGCAAGATAGTAAATTCAGGGAGTTTACTGTTTTCTCCTGAGATATATCTTGTACAAAAAGACAAGCTAAGACCTTCAGCACCCAGCCAACCTGTGCCAGAGTCCTTTTGCTTCTTACTAAGCATGCCCTGGAATGACTGATCTGCAAAGGAAAGATTCACACTTTCAGCTGGATCCTGGGAGACAGGTAGAGTTAGAAAGCAACATCAGTTTGGCAATGTCCTTTAAGAGAGAAAACCCACTGACGTGAGAGCTGTAACTGCTTTTCCTTCCCACAAGCACCCTAAGCAGGAGGAACAGAGAGACCTGCACTCTGGTCACACCTCCCTGTCTTCTGGCTCTGAGAGAACTGAGGATTCCAGGCCCCCACAGGATCTGCCAGCTGCTACACAGAGCAAATGCTGGCCCAGACCTGTTGCAGGAGAAACTCACTTGAGAGACCTGTTTCTTTTAAATGGGAGCTGACAAAAACTCACGAGCATGACCAAAAGCTTAAGCTGAGTGAGACTCTGGATACTTGAATGTTTATGTCCATCCTGTCCAGGCTGGGTTATTGTATTTACTACCTGAGTCTGGATCCAGAAACAAATAGACCTGTTCTCCTCAGTGGACCTGGTTAACATGAAACCCCGTTTTTCTGCTCTCCACCCCTGCATTGGTTAGTTGTTCACCTTTTTCTCTGTTTCCAGCTTTTACTTCTGATTGGCAGAAGACTCTAAGGTTGACCCACTTGAGTCATACCACCACCATGAAATCACCACCCTGACTCACTCAGTTCAGCTGTATTCTATGAAGATAACACGGCTTACAAAGCCTCAGATGAATCAAATAAACAAAATATTTTATGAAAGGGGATTCTAATGAGATTTTAAAGAAAGATTTAATGCTGTATGATTACTGCTTGGGCATGTGATAACATCTTCCTCTTTACAAAGCATTTTTTCCTCATAAATAGCGTGATGATGATATAGGTAATTAAAATGTTTCCCACTGCCTTGACCTGGAGAGACAGGAAATCTCTCCTGGTAGTCCCCATGAAATCTATAGCTCTCATTTACCTCAGTAACATTTCAGCATCCTAGAAAGAAATTCTATAAAATCCCTAAGAAAGCCTTTCTCTACAGTAGGAAATGGAATAATTTCATTTAAACTCAGCCAGTGCTGGCTCTGGGTTTGCTGAAGGTGTGGACAAAAATAAATACACCAAACGCTTTACGATACACATGGCTAAAACCCAGTTGAAAGCAAGTAGGTCAGAAAAAAGTTGGCCTGCTTTCTTCTGACAGGTTGGGGCAAATCTCACTTGTGTATGCACATTTGATTTGTAATCCAGTCCTTAGTTTGGCTCCTTCATAGAGAATGACCTGTTTTGTCTTAATTTTATCCCTCCCTGAAACCAGGGGTTTGTGTAACAGCTACACAGAACAGCTGTTTGGACTATGCATAGGCCAGTTTACATTAGCCTGGTTTTTCTTGAGAAAGTCATAGTTTAAACAAATGGTTATGTCTATTTTAATCATTTTTGTCTTCTTTTGAAGTGTTTTTTCAAACATTAGCTTTTTTTCCTTCAAAATCAAGTTTAGCTTTACAAATTAGTCTGCTCTGTCATATCCCCTTTAAACACAGCTGTTACTACAATGTAAACATAGGTTTAAAAATGTAGATAAACAGTTACAAGAAAGAGGGCTTCAAGTGTTTTTAACACATGGTCAGCTCTTGCTTACTTGATTTCCCTTGGTTTAAAATTAGAATTCAAAATACACGCTGTATTTCACAGATGTCAGCCCTTCAAGAATAACACTTACATAGTGCTTTACGTTTGCAAAGTGATGAACAGAGAGACACCAACTAATAATCCTCCAAATGCCCCCGTGAAAAAAGCAAGCGTTATTTTATAGGTGGTGAAATGGAGTTACGTTGGTTAGAGTAGGAAACATTTGCAACATTTTCCTATCCTTGCAAACAGCCCCAGTCCTGTCAGCGATAAGAGCTGTTGGAGTCCTGCTAGCGCTGCAATTACTGTATAGTACTTCTTTATGTAGCAGCAGCCTGTTGGAGCACAAGGCAGGGACCAGGGCTTACGCCGTGGAACTAAACAGTTGGTCCCTGTTCCAAAAAATGCAGAAAATCCAAATTAGTGGCAAAAATTCCCAATGTCATTCTATTGGTGGACCCCACAAGAGACTGGTCAAAAATAACCAACAATATTTTAGAAATGAAATGACGGGGCCGAGGTCATCACCAAGGGATGCAGTGGCTGGAGTTCAGAGTGGGATTTAAAAGCGTCTTTGCTGAGACTATAGGCACTCATCCTTTCTTGGCAACATCACCTCTCTTTAAGAGAGCTATTCTCTTGCCTTTTCTGAAAATTTTGCCATTATGTTCAGCAGCTGGCCTCACCGGGACATTACCAGACTGTTAAAAGAACGTCAGTCATGTAACGACAGAGTGCGCCTGATTTTAATGTGAATACTTCTGTGAATGAGAGAAAGGGCATGGGGATCATAAATCTGGACGGAATGTTTTCTTTTTAATGAATTGAGAATGACTTCAAACTTAGGTAGTACTAAAATAAAGTGAAATTATGAATGAGCTCTCCCTTCATGGTTATCTCTAACAACCAAAAGTAAAGTGTATGGTATTTGTGCTGCATTTATATCAGACAAGTGGGAATGCCTACAGAGCCATTAAAAGTCCAGCATAAAATATTATACCATTTGTTTTTTTCTACAAGGCTGCATACTGGTTCCCCTGGATGAAGTTACACATGTGCTTTCATCCTGAAAGCTCATTTTCAGATACTTAGAACTATGTTAAAACATCACCTTTTTGGAATGCGTGTTTCCAGTGTTGGACTGAACTGCTTCAAGCAAAATTGGATAGGCCTTTTGAGAAAATGGGGAGTGAAATAGTATGTTTGGGACACTATAAAAACTACTTGTTTTGCTTTTTTAAAATTGAGAACAGTTGCTTCTTAGGAAACAGAACTTCCAATTTGCCCTGAGTGGTAGGACTCAGCATCAGATGTCATCCTCTGTGGGAGTCAGGTACCAAGATCCCTTCTGAGGCCGTGGACCTCAGGTTGTAGCTTAGGTCCTCTGAGGAGATCAGTTGTGAGCTGGCAGAGTTTAGACCACTATGTTTGCGGGCACATAGTAGATTTTGTCACATAATGGACTATTGATATAGGAAGAAGGATTTCTTGCATCTTTGGCACTGAAAGTGGGAAAGATGGTGAGGATTAAGACTCATTTCACCTTAACCATCCAAAAAAAAATTGGTACCTAAGTTCAGACCATCTGTGGTCAATGGCAAGAGACAGGGCACCACTAAAGGAAGGTCTATCATAACACAGTGTTTCTAAGTAGAGAAGATGAATCACTCCTTAGAGGTACTCTTGATGAAACAGAGAGCTGAAATAGTTAGCTTTTAGTCAGCTAAAACTGCTGAGATAAAAAACTACTTTCATACGAAATGTTTATCAGCAAAATAAAAATAAACCTAATTCCTTCACACACCCTGCAGCACATCCTTTGTTATGAGTGTCTATGGTGTGTCATATGGAAGGAGGGAAAAGGAGGTCACTCTTTTAGCACGGAGCATAAATAGTATCAGTTTTCTGATATGCCATGCCAGTATGTGAACCGCAGGGAAATTTCAATCCAGTAGTTGCTCTGCTGTTAGTTTATTTATAGTCAAATACCAGAGTAAGCAGACAAAAAAGGACTTTCATTTTTGATTAGTGGATGCTTTTAAAATAACCCTGCATCTCCCCTCCTTCTGTATGATGTGCAAAGAACATGGCTTCATGAAGGGCTGTATCAAAGGAGAGAGTGCAAAAAGGAGACCTTCTTCTGCCTGGTACATTGTTTCCAGTCATTTTTTAGAGGAGTCTTGTCTTACTGAGCATGAAAATTGTGCAGACTGGATCATTTAAATACTACCTTGCAAATAAAGGAATCCCTCACGATTTATTTTCTTACGTACATCTAAGAAATTCCATGCCATGCACTCTTAGGGAAAAAGGAAAAAAGGAAGGATACAAGGGGATGAAGGAAGGGCAAAGGAAAAAGAGTAGGGTGGGGAAAGGAAGAAAGGAAAAAAGGAAGAAGAGATGACAGAAAAGGAGAGGGAGGGTGGGGGAGATGGAGGCCAGAGGGAAGGGGAAGGAGAAAGGGAAGAGGAGAAATGGAAATGGAAAGGAAAGGGAAAAGAGAAAAGAAAGAATTAACTAAGTGTTGAGCCACCTGCCCATCTATCCATATATTTACCCCACCACAACAAAGGCTTTTATTTCAAGGCAATGTGTTTTCCAACCTTCACCCACAACACACTTGAGTTTTCTCTCCATATGATGGATGGTTCATGATTGGAGATGAACAAGACTGAGATTTTCATGGTGTTTTTCCCTTTCTTCTATGAAACTGAATATGAGATGGACAGAGGGAAGAACCTTGTGAAGAAAGATGATGAGCAAAAATCCAGTTAGCCCCTCAGTACCCTGGTTTCAAGGCTAAAGGTTCTGTTTAAATGAGAGAGACTAGGGAAGCTTGGCACCTTTGTTGGTGAGGCCACAGAGCCAACCCTGAAGTGACCCTTGCTGCTTTGGACTAATGGACACACATCATACAGATGTTTCCCTGGTTCCCAGCCCTGCCATGGCTGTGATCTGACCCAGGGTTATTCTTTCCATTTGTAATAGAAACACACGTGTCACACATTTTCTGCACTGTCATGAAAGCAGCTCCTCCGTGCACCAGGCTACACAGGCTCTTTGGTAAAGAATAAGGCAAGAAACTTCATGTGTTAAGTTATACACCAGAGGGAGTCCCATGAATGCAGTACAAACATCCTGATATTACCAAAGAAAAGTCAATTTAAAAATGACAAGACTTGAGTACTGTGGTCCATAGTTCACACTGTAGCTCCTCCTGTCTGCAAAAATTCATGGCCATCTGGCTTCATTTACACTGCACTTTCCATAAGCAGCAAAACTCAGGGGTTGCTGTTGAAAGTGAAATTGCTCCTTACTTTTTTTTTCCCCCCCTAGGATGGATCCTCATCTATTTCTCATTGAGACAACCATGTTAAACTGATTTCATGTAGGTAATACTAGATAGTAGGTTCCATCTAGGTTTGCATGAAACAAACACAGTTCTGGAATTGCTTTAAGACAATATCTGAGATCTCCCTGTCACTTGGCCGTATATGATGTGTATGATGAGGAAGAGCCCTCCTCCTCTCCCTGCTCACACTCTACATGAACATGCAGTTTTAACGTCAGGCTGTTTGCTGAAAGGATTCAATTTAATAGTTTGTCTCCTGTTTTCATCCATTATAATTCCTTTCTCCCTGCCCCTCCAGAAACATTACAAATTTCATTACAGAAGACCAGCCAGTCCTTGCCTTTTCACCTGTGCTTGAGTCAGCAATATTCAGCTTCTCCCTATAGAAATTACATCCAGAAACCTGCCATACACTTGCTTAATGACTCCAGGAGTTTACTTCAAATCTAGGCTTTGAACCATGGAGGAGACGCAACAGGTCAAACACAGTTCCTGATGTTTTGGCAGGTCTTCTTTCCTACTTTTTTACTGTTTTGTTGGGGTTTTTTTAAGTGACTAAATGGGCTTTGTTTTGTCTTTTGCATTTCATCAGGCTATTTATGTAATAGGTCCCACCACAGAGCTTATTTTTTTGTTTCTTCTGGGAACATAATGCAAAAGAAGGTAGTGCCCTCACTGAAGGCAACTCTGTTAATTAGAGGAAAGGCTTGTATTGTGTGAACATTTGATAACTCTGACTGTGGGCTGAGTTGCTGCTGCTCTTTGTCTGAGAAATTCAGAATCCATTAGGCTGATAGCCACTGTTCTTCTGAGGAAACTACAGCCCTTGTGGCCCTTCCTGTTTCCTTTCAACATTCTTAATGTGATAGTGGAAGAGGATATCCTAAGGTCAGACATTAAAATGTAAAGTTGTGAGGTGATGATTAAATGGGAACACAGTGAAAACTTCACTCTTCATTATTTTAATATAGTCCAGTCTGTGCTGATATAATCATTTCCAGCAGATATTTAAGGTAGTTACAGAAATGATGAAAAGAAAGGCCTTTCATTTATTATCTTAATTATATTTTGTGTGTTGCTTTTTTTCCTTTTCTTTTCCTAGAGACCAACACTAACTGTTCGTATTTAAGTCTTACAAGCCCATTTTAAAAGACAGTTATGTATTTTCAGCTGTGTATTGCTCTTTGATCTTTCCAAGTATAATGTCTCACAAAGTGTTATAGCAGTGGCCACTTCAGTTGAGTTTCATAAACATTTTCCATCGTAACTCCATTGTTCCAGAATCTTGTAACCTTCTGAAAAATTCCTTTTGGGCTGAAACTGTCCATTCTCAGTCAATGCCTGACAGTAATTAGTTTGAAAATTAGGGAAAGATCTGTCCATTTTTTTTCACTTATGGGAATAGTGCAGAAAAAGTAGCAGCACTTTTCCCATGGTAAATGCTACAGCAAAACAAACTGAAATATTAATCTTGAACTTCTTTCCACAGACTAACTGTAACTAGTTTCTTTACAGAGCATTTTTCTTCTATATCAAACCATACAGGTAGAACAAGTAACAGTCTCCAGGTGTATGCTGCTGGTAGACATGATCTCTCAGCTTGCAGCAAAGTTATGATTCAGCAATGGGAGAGTCCAGCAGGATTGCTCCTGGGCTTGAAGGGAGACACACACTCACATACCTTCTGAAAATGGGTTGTAGTTAAAGGGCCAACCTGAAGTAACCAAGGCAAGCTCCCACACAAAAACGACAGAGTAAAATAAAGCGTTGTGCCCTACATGGTGATTTGGGGGCACTAGGGCTGTGGCAGGCTTTACTTCCCAGCTGCGAGGGGCGGGAAGTCAGGAGAGGTGTGCAGGTGGCGTTGGCAAAAGTCATATGCACCCCACACTGGCTTTACACTTACAAGAAGAACACCAGCTCAGCCACACAGGGACACCTTTCAGTTCCTGTTTTCATTATATAAAAGCCCAAAGTATTAATAATTTGCATTTTTTTAAACAGCGACTCAAAAATACGGAGGATGAGCAGCTAAGCTACAGTTTTCTGTTGGAACATTATTTTTGCATTTCCCAACGTTTTGTGATTTAAACCATTCATCTGTAGCAAAGCCTCAGTCCAGGCTCTTTCCCTCCATTTAATTTTAGACTGGGTACAGAGTGAGCACAATAACCTTGGTAAATGAAAATGTCACATGATTTCCTTTCTGCGATCTGAGCGGATGTGTCTGCAGAGCTCTAACGAAGGAGGGTTAGTACAAGAATGGAGAGCTTGCGCTCCAAGCACATCAAAGCCCTTCAGTGTTTATAGAGCTCATGGGCAAAAAAACGCAAATGCTGTGTGAAATTCCAATTTGAATGATGTATTTGGATGAGTTGTGGTCCTCTCCTATCTGCTCTCAGGTCTTCATCTGGAAAGAAAGTGCAATGGAAGTGGATGGAAAAAGCTTAGACAGTAAAGATGTGCTAAGATTAGGCACATCAGTAAAAGCTTTGAGACCGGTCTGTAAGTTGTTACACCTGGCTGGGATTGCAGTCCTTTGCCAATTCATGTCCAGCACTTATTTGGAGCATGATCTAACTGTGGGCTTGTGCAAGAGGTCATGAATTTGTTCAGTTTTAACTTCAAGTCTGGTATTTTTGCTTTTCCTTTAGAATCATTAGGGCTGTCGCTACATCACCTCGAGGAAAGGGAACAGACTCATGGTGTTTTGAAGAGACGTAAGGGACAGTTGTTGGCCAGGGCTGACCCCTTTCAAGTCCCATTACATAGAGTCAAAAGCTCGCAGCACTTCCCAGGAAGCATTCAGCAATTTGCAGGAATGGGTTCTCAGGATCTAGGTCACCTAATGAATTTTAACAGAGCGGAATCACATTATGAATGGAAAGCACCACATAGCAGATACTTTTCTTTCTTTAAACTGGCTGCCTGTAATTTCTGAAGTACAATTGACTTCTTTCAGTCCCAGCCCTGTTTCAGAATTGTGTGGGGATGACAGAAGGATTTGGATAGTCGAATGTGCAATTCTACTCCAAAAACTGGCTTCAAAATGGCATTATGTATTAATGATTCCCAGAACAAATTTGCTCAGTTCACAAGTGGAAAGCTGAGGGGTTTTACATCTGCCAGCTCTACAAATTCCCCCTGGGACGTGAAGGTCAAGCTTGCGCTATTTCCTTCTCACACATCATCATCATCGTCATCATCAGTAATAAAGATTATGAGGACCAAACCGTGCCTCAGTTACGCCTATGTAAGCTCTGATGTGTTTCGTGGGGTTACACAGATGTAAGGAATTGTCCTCCTGTGGTTGCAGAGCCATGCTGCACGGCCAGCATCGCCCAGGGACCCGCATCTGCGATGGGCTCCAGCCCTTTCTCCCATGCCCCGCAGCACGGGGATGGGGGCCTGTCTGTGTGTGACAGGTCTGACCCTGCAGCGTTACCTCCCAGGCGTGTGAGATGCTGCCCTGGGTGAGCCCTGCAGGGATCTGTGGATGGAGTTAGGCACCATACAGGCAACCTTGCTCCTACAAAAGGTGAAGGTCTGCTTGTAAATGCCATGGTTGGATCCAGCATGGCAGCCAGGACTCAGGCATCCTGGAAAAGGTTTTAGATCTCATGTTTGCTGTCCCGATGCCTGGGGATGCTTTCTGGACCACAGAGGTCAGGCCACGGGCTGTCTTTGAGCCTGGACTCATGCCTGTGCTGCAGAGCAGCTCCTATAGTTTCAGTCAGCTGAATGTGTAAAGGAGCTAAATTATTTCCCACAACTTTCTGAAAAGAAAGGCAATATTACAATGAGATTTAACCCAATTCATAGAACAGTGCCTAATGGGGAGCAGAGTTCCTGGGGAAAGAAGTGTTATTTTTCCTGAGAAGTGTTATTTTTGCCATACCTCCGAAGAGGGCTGCGCTTCAAACCCTGTGTGATGGGAGTGACTGAATGTAAAAACTGGCCTGAGACACATCATCCCTTTTCCGTCGGAATAACCAAGGCGTGCTCCAACATTTTGTAAGGGTCTCCCAGCCGACACTTTTCCGTGGAGATACAGTGTTGGACAGGGCTGAGCAGCTATGCTTCCAGTATAGGATTTCAGGATCAGACTCCACATGAGTTCAAAGTCTTCCCATAATGCGAGTGCAATGATACAATTGAGAAAGCAGGTGGCTTTGTGCACTTGGAGAGTAAGTTCAGGGGCATTTTCAACTATGTAATGTCTTTGTCTTTTTATATTGCTTTGTATTTGCTGTCTACCTGATGCAGACTGTGCTTGGGAGTAACTCCAAGGGCCTCACTGCAGCTACACAGGAAACGGTAAAAGAGAACTAGACCATATATTTGTTAAACCCTAGGCTTTTGGGGGATATTTTAGATTTATTGCTTCCCTGGATTATTTTTTGAATATTGCAGGTGCTTGGATAGTAAGGCCCATCTTCTAAGCAGCACAGAGCACAGCTGACAAAAGCTTTTTTGACCCCCTGTCTCTGTACCCTTTCACTGCTGAGCTGCTCTGGGGACAGCAGAATTAATCTGGCATAATTTACATGGCACCAGGTGTGTTCCTGAAGAGTAGTAGCAGCTTTCCTGATGGATACAAGGGGTTGAGAGGATGCTGAAATCCTCACAGCTGTTGTCCTCTTCTCTTTACACATCTTGGTCACCTCCCCTCTCTCTTGCCTGCCCTTGGCACTGATGCTGCCATGGGCTTGCTTCCGGGCTTCATGACCCAGAACAACTATTTCTCAAGCCAGTCAGATACCCTTTGCTCTAAGTGCAACCCTCTTGTATGAAGGGATTGGAGTGGAGGTGAAAATTCCATTTTTGTACTAAGAAGTAGTCTCATTCTAAACTTTTCTTTCACGCATCAAGCTTCTACCTATGTGAACTATGCAGGTATTTGTGAACAGACACCTTGAGGAGCTACTCTGGGTCAAATTACCCTGTTTGTATCCTGAAATGCCAAGATCACCAGAAATTGTACAATACACTGGGAGCACAGAGCCTCTGCTGGGAAAAGCTTGTATTCTATAGACGTCAAAGACTGTGGGAGAAAGCAGGCACAAAAAGGTGAGGGGACTTCCTGTGCAGGTCACCCAAGGCTGCACAGTAATTACTGTGAAAGCCAAGAGTAGAGTCCAGGTTTGCTTCTGTATTGGTATCCTACTCCCTGAAGATAAGAATCAGGAATCTCTTTACAGTTGACAGCATTTTTCTATAGCGATCTCCTTTTGGCTTTGGAATGAATTAGAAACTGAAACATACACTAAAGTTTAGGGTTGATCATGACCAGGGTATATACAGATTGGTTTGAAAGAAGTGTGCTAGGTGTATGTTTACCATACATACACTGTTACCACCACTTATGTGTGTATGCACAATACATGTGCGAGCTGTAGCTCATTGAAGCCCAGATCTTCCTCGTTACTTGTACACTGTGGACAATAAGCCCAAAGGGTAATAAATGCTTTTTTTGTAGCTTTTGGACATGAAAAGGTCTTTGAGTTCCCTGCAACCTGCAGCTGGGATCAAAGGGTATGTTGTCCATCTTCTTCAAGCACATTTTTTAGTTTCACACATCCTTGGTGGCTATGAAATAACCAACCAGGCTTCCCAGGTATCCAGGGCCAGGGGCAGCATGACTTAGTTACACATGGTTGATTGGAGTTGAGGTTCAGGTGAGGAAGGAAAGTGTGCGGGAGCACAAGGTGGTGTCATTTACATGCCACAGGGACCAAAGAGCAGATTTTCAGAAGCAGCAGAGTGAAGGATGTGAAAATACCTGCCATGTACTTCTCGCAACCTCTTGTTAGTTGTTTTCCCTGCAACAAACTTGCCCCTTGCTCTCGACAGGTATCCACTTACAACAGCTTGCAGTCAGGTAACCTACAGCACCGTGTTTCAACATGATGCCTAATCCTGCACAAGGTGATATGATAAGCAGGCACTTTATAACATCAGAGAAATCCCCTACAGAGTGAACTAAGTGACCTTAGTCCAGCTACTTGCTCCTGATGTGACAACAGCCTTTTCCTTAACAATATTTTATAAAAGAAAAAAAATGCGTCACTAGACTAATTTTCTTGTTTAAATCTCTGTGGAAGTCTCTATTTTTACTCAAAGCCTCTAGTGTTATGCCCAGGTAATTATTATTTACTTGTACAGTAGGTTTCACTCTTACATTGTCTGATCAAAGCATCTAGTAATTTTTAACATCAAGCATCTAACTGTTAGGAAACGATTCTGGGTTAGGATTTCCTTTACCCTAGGAAGTGCTCTAGCAGATAAGATTTTTGAGAATCCTACTATCATTAGAAGTAAAAACGAAATCATGGAAGTTCTGGGTTCCCTCACATGCTTTGGAAAGTCACCCGCCTTTGTACTGTTTCGGAGACACTGGTACCATGGGTACCTATGGTGCAAGCATTAATGTACTGAGACACATACTTACACTGTCTTCTTGTCTCCACTTCCTCTGAGCAATGCTAGATGATGGTAACAAGGTTTGTATCCTCTTCACACCCTTTTGTCTGTCTACAGCAATCCCTCCTAGCAGCATTCTGCTAGATTTAACTCATGTCATGTTGGGTGTTTTACTGAAAATTCAGAGAATTATAGGGCTTGCATGGACCTCAAACCATTCTGTACCATAGAGGCAGCCAAATGGGGACCCACAGGCCAGATCCAGACAACCAGAACAGCCAGGTCATATCACTACTCACTCCCATCCATAATCCATCCTCCCTCAGGAGGGCCTCCAAGAGGTGA